>CM045732.1:53825995-53830995 GCA_024760905.1 Plotosus lineatus
CCGTCCATTTAAACATTTAAATGGAATTGGTCCATCAGTTGCGTGTGGGCGGAGCCCATATTCAGCAAAACACACCAGTTTTGTGTGAGAGAGAGCGAGAGAGAGTCTCTGTGTGTGCGTGCACGCATGTGTGTGTGTGTGTGTGTGTGTGTGTGTGAGTGAGAGAGACAGAGAGAGAGAGAGACGGTGCATGTGTGTGTGAGAGAGAGAAAGAGAGCGAGAGACTGCGTACAGAGTCAGAGATGAAAGGAGGCGTTCTTTACTCTCTTTCGAGAGAGCACATTGCAGCTTATTTTTCGTTTTTGAAGTTGTTGAATTCAGTAAATGTTTAATAAAATGTGGTGCGCTCCACCAAATGTGAGCAAAACATGGCTCATCCGGACCTCTGATCCCTCAAGGATACAAGTTAAAGTTGAGTTTGGACCTCTGATCTGTCAAGCAGGGAATGCGCTTTGAATTCCCCGTCTTAAAATGCTCCAGCGTCCTGCGTGTAGGCGGAGCCCACATTCAGCGAAGCGCGCCACAGATGTGGATTTTGTGTGTGTGTGTGTGTGTGTGAGAGAGAGAGCTCTGTGTGTGGGTTAATAAAAAATGTTTAATAATGGTTTAATTAATAAACATGTTAATAAAATGTTTAAATGGTTAAATAAATAATTTTCTTTTACTTTTAACACATATTTCATACAAAATTGGTGTACTTTTATCATTTTTAAAGGTTTTATGGGGTAGTCTTTGGAGTCTTGGAACGAATCAGGCATTTTAGATAGAAAATGCGCCTCTACTTACGAAAACCCCACGTTACGAAAAAGGCTCTGGAACGGATTAATTTTGTCAGTAGAGGGCCGACTGTATCTGATTGCGATATCCGATACCTTATCCAGGATAAAACATACACAATAAAGACATCAAGCAGGAATAAGAAAACCATCTGTTTATGTGCAAATCAATCAAGTTTAACAAAAGGCAAAATTACTGTTCTTTTGATTAACTCAATGATGGTTTCTTGGATTCTCGAAACATCTACATAATTTTTCAGTCATGCGTGCGTGTTTCTCTCACCAGTGGGAGCAGTCATGTAAACTGTCATGCAGGGTCTTTCGCAGTACAGAATCTTTGTCATAGATTCCCCATGTAGCCTGCAGCACTGAGTCCAGAAGGCAGTCTCCTGCAGTGCGGTTCCACAGAGCATATAACCGGCTGTCCAGTCGTGTGCCTAGCTCCAAAGACCAATTTATAACTGGAGATTCTTCTTCAAGCTCTGCAAGATTTTTAACAGAAGTTAATAGAACACACTTATTACAAGATTGTATACTTAAATGAAAGACCTTTCTTTCAGAGCCAACTTCTCCAAAGAGCAACATTATAGGACTAAAAAGAAAGAAAATTCAATGGGGCTGATGGCAATGCTACAGGAGGCATTGTGTTTTTGTTGTTCTGCTGCTGCACGCCACACAAACAAATGCATTTTTCAAAATTCTGATCTCTGAGTATACTTAATAGGATTGTTTAGGGACTATAATAATTTTTCTGAACTGAAACATTTTATATAATTTCCTTTCTCATGAGCAACACAAATGGGAAACAAACTGTGTGCATGTTTGTCTGTCCTCAGTCCATGAGTGGGTGCTCGGCACTTGTAATTAATTATTATTATTATTATTGTCACCATCATCATCATCTATTTTTCATCTGGTATTATAACTAAACACTTAATAGCTTTGTAGTAAACTTATATTATGAGCGTAATTAGATTTACACAGATAGGAACTTTAAAATCGGTCTATCAAATCTGTTGGGATTTCATTAGACAACTAGAAGTTCAACTTCGTCTTCAAATTCGACAGACCATCCATGTGTCTGAAGCCTCATAGGAGTTAAGATTTTAAATTTCTCCACCAATTGCAGAGTTACTAATGTCATGACAGTATGACCCGAGATACGAAACAACCCCCTCTTACGAAAAGAAATTCAAACGCGCCAATCAAAATTTCACAGACGCGCGAGTTGCTCTCTCATCGGCTGTCTCTCAACATCCCACCCCGCTGGCCTACCAGATAGAGACAGAAGGAAGCTTCACTCTTATTTATTTATTTATGCATGCATACACACACACACACACACACACACACACACACACACACACACACACACACACACACATATACACGTTGGTGCCACACAAAACATCAGGGAGCATGTGTCTTCATCTCTCCCAGTCACTGAAACATGAATAGCAAAGAGATTGTAATAATATTGTATACATTTACTTTTACCTTTCTGTACATCTCGATCCAGCACCTCATCAAACAGCTTCTCCTGGACATTAGGAGGCAAATCTTCAATATCTACAAAAGCAATTAAACATTAAAAACAGAGCGAACACAAATCACTGACACACGTTTGTACTTCAATGAAAATGCTGTCTCACCTGCTGGAAGAGTAAAGGTAGTGATATCGGTGAAGAAGTAACAGGGAAACTCTCCTTTACGTCTATGTAGTGCAGCAGCCACCTCACGACGAATCTGTTCTGTTAATTCAGGACATACCATTGCAGGAATACATTTAGCTGCCTGCTGTGATACCTGAATGAGAAAAAACACACGAAATTAAAACCACATTCATCATTGCAGTTGTCTAAAATAGGTCAAATAGGTACGAAGGGAGACAATCACTGGGACTGCTTAATGAATATTGAGAAATCAAAATTGGCATATGTGCTTGCCAACCTCAGTGAGCAGCACAGACAGCATGTCCTGGCGTTGAAAACGGATGGCGAGGTGAACCAGAGTAAAGCCGGCATTAAATGCAGATGGACGATTCAGCAGGCGAACTTCATCTGACGTCAGCTGACGTGCAATGTCATCGCCAGATGATTTATAGGCTTCAACTGCAGACAAATCACCTTCCACAACACCTGAAAAGGGAATGACTACATATTAAATAGATACACACCTCAAAAGTACTGAAACAGTAAAGCATTAACCCCCCAATACACTAAAGTGGGTCGAGGCTCAAGAGCTTACACATATTTTCTGAAGTTTACATCTATGTGCATGTGAAACAGCTTGGTATGCCATCCAATTTTTAGGTGAATAAAAGTAGAGGAAGAGTCATTATAAAAGTAAACAACACTTAATATCAGGTAGCAAGCTAAAACTTGCTTTAAAAAGCTGCATATAATTGATAACCCACTGAGTTCACAACCAGTGCATTCTTCTTTTGTAAAGTTAAACATTCAGCTATTAAATGTTTAAGCAACCAATCAAGCATGGTACTCCAACCTGGACAACAAGAAACACCTGTTCTTCATATTTAAGTAACATCATACAAGAGGGAGTGCTGTTGTACTGATCAACACAGCTTTCATTTTTTTTTAAAGAGCAAGGCTGCAAGCTGAGTGGATTTGCTAAAAATCATAGCCATGCTGATATTCAGCACTTGAACACCATCATCGAGTGCGGTGTTGATTTTATAAGACAGCTTTGTACACAAGAAATTATTCTCTAGTCTGAGTAATTTTGGGCAAATGGTGTTTACATTGCTCTGCAGGCAGAAATAGGTCCCAAAGACATACTCTCCTTATAGCACTTTACCCATGTGCCTAGATAACTCATACCTTTTTATGCTTGAGGTGTTTTTGATAAAATTGGCATTGTTTTTGTTATTGGAATTCTTTTGCATCTGCATATGACCAACTTTCACATTTTAAAGTAAAAGAACACTTGTTTAAAAAGTTTATATGTACTTGTAACCTGAACCTTGATGACATCATTTTGACACTCAGTTTCCAATTAACTACCCATAAAAAAAAATTGAGATTTGAATGAGATTAACTTTTTCCAAGCACCATCTTCAAGTCAAAATCTATAGTTCAAAAAAAGATATACCCCCTGTGTGCTGAACACAACTTAAACATGACTACAATAAACATTTTAAATCTGTAGGAAGAGGTATTTGATGTAAAGGACACAGACAAGAGAAGTAACACAAGTTCCTGAGTGTTGCATCGACAAGGGGCATGACTATTAACCTGGAGATCGCAAGTTTAATGCACACAGTCTTCCGTGGCCGGGGGTTCCTGGGACCTATTTGGCGGAGCTCTTACATCGACATCTTTTCGCAGTTCAAAAAGAGGTGGGTGGCTAACATTGCATGTCACAATGGGGGTGTGTGCATGCTTTCATCCCTCTATAGTCAGTGGTCAGGTGGTTGTATGATAGGGAAAACGATACCTGATATGTGGAAATTGGATATGACTAATTAGGGAGAAAGTGATCCCAGTGCCATTAGGCAAAATATCATCACTCTTGAAATAATTAACCAACTAAATTAGTGGAGAACAATGTATGGCATAATTTCAAAAAGGTACCATCTTCTAGGTTTAAGAAAAACTAGATATGAATATCAGGAAATTACATCTGAAATTGTGATGTTCGTGTTACCTCTTTCACCTTTTAAACTTAACCCCAAATGTCTTCGGTGTGGAAGGAAATCAAAAAGAACAGGTTTTCCTGTTAAATACTTTGAGGGGACTGTACCTCATCACTAATAATTAAATGACCTAAATTTACTTTGGTTTGGATTACAACTTTATTTAGAGCTGATGCAATTTACACTCAATATGTCTACTCTGACTAATTAAATTGCAAACTTACAGAATGTAAACATTTTTTAATTTAACGTAAATTAAGTCTTTTTTTTTCATAAAGTTCGGTATTAGATGCAGATACTACACTACAAATGATCATCTTATCCACCAGCATTACTGAAAAAATTGCATAATTTCAGAATCAAATGCCCTCTTTGTAATTTGCTAAATAATTTGCTTGGAGTGGGTTTTTTTTTTTTATTTAATAAAGAAAGAAAGAAAGAAAAATCACCTGACACTATTCATCTTAGTTCATATCATGGATGATTATGTGGAGAACACAAAAAGTGCTCCAAGCAGCAACAAGTCACTCAACTTCCTATAGAAAAGTTCTTCAGAATTAACAGTTCCA
>CM045732.1:53835995-53928495 GCA_024760905.1 Plotosus lineatus
CCAGTTCAGATAGGTGCACATGTGGCAGGACCATTTGCTGGCTATCTCTGGTGCCTCATTGGTCACACGTACTCGAGGTCTGGCACTTGAATCAGGGCAGATGAGAACACTGGATCCCTCTTCATTGGAGCACAGGTGTGAGTTGAGACTTGGGCTGCTCTTAAATGGCTCCTCGGTGATGATGGGGCCAGTCGGTCGTTGGGCGCGACACATAGTGCACTTGATGGCGGATGGCCAATTCTCGTATGTGCAATACTCACAGCTCCACTTCGGCTGGAAATCAGTCATCCTCGCTCGAACAGAACTTCAAAATATCCCCCTTCCCTCCCACCCTCCGCTGGCTCACGCCTGACCAAAAGACCACTCAGCCTGCCAGGGTGCTCTGAGACAAAAAAAAAGAGAGAGAGAGAAAGACACAAGTCAATCATCTGATTATCCACAAGAAAGTCAGACAAAGGCAAAAGACGAAAATGTTAACTGTGACCAGAGGAAGATAACCAAATTCTCCCAAAGAACTCAAATGATATCATCACCCACATCTGGCAGATACATCACTGAAGGATCTCAATAGCACCGGATCACATTTGAGTAAGGCACAGGAGAGGCATATCACATCCATTTGAATATTTTACATGTGGTGGTGCAGCTGTCCTTTCCCACACATGAACTGCAGGGATTTTGAAGCTGTTCTTGACTATACAGGAACTCGCCTTTTCGCCCTTCCGTGAGAAACAGTAATCAAATAAAACACAATACAGACATCTAAAAGGGTTTGTCCCACGGGAAACATGCTTACAACTCTCGGGCATTTTTGTGTGAAGTCCAAAGAGGGAAACGAAAACACAAAACACAGATAATTCCAGCTCACTCGACACTGTTGTTTTTTCCACAGCCAAGTTTAAAGAGACGCTCGACAGGCTAGCTAGCTGTGTTAGCATCAAGTCAGTCCTCATGTACAACAAGAAGCTCTTCCATACTGACTTTAATGACAGGAAAAAAAAAAAACTCGACAGGTCCAAATCTACACTATCTCGATGTTCTGAACTTACAGCCCAGACATACATTTATTAAGTTAGTCAGAGTCTGTGGTACAATGAGTCCAGACCTGCCGACCTAATTAAGGAGGTTTTAGTTGGAGTTAACTGGAGAAGCGACCGTTTAACGGCCTGTTACGTTAAAACTAACAGCTTTCAGAAACAAATGTCTGAGGTAAATTATAGTATATTTCTACTCGCTGAACTCAACACAACACTCCACACAAACCTGACAGAGGAAGTAATATTATTTTTTACAAGCCATGACAATTAAAATAATAATAATAATAATAAACTAAGCAGGGAAACCGCTTTACATATACAGTACTGCTTAATTTCTTCTCCTTAATGTGTACTAGTACAGTAACTGACTTTCAGCTAATCGCGGGCTGCCCTTTAACGATCTCTGTAGCTAGGCTAGGTCAGCTAAGCAGCCTCCTTGGATTTGGGGCAGAAGGTGAGAGAGCAGCGGGATCCGCACTAGCATTCTGGGCTTATGTACGCTACACAGAAGACAGGCGGAGAAAAAATCAATGGACAAACTAAACCGACAGGCCTTTACATATTCTCGGTTCCTGATCTCGGTTTCTCCGCGAATAGAGCCCTCTTGAGTTGTATTTCTGTAGTGACACATCCCGGCGCAATTCATGCGGTTGTCCGAACGAAACCGATCCTACCTATAAACAACCCGACAAACCCCCTGCAGCTACAATCTGGCCGTTAATAACACACATACTGGAATTATTACCCCGCCCTTACCTTTTTCACCGCAGCTATCCTACTGTGCAAGAAATCCAGTTTTTAGTGAGCTTTCTGAGAACTTAACAAGTACTAATTCCCATTTCCAGTGCCGATTTGTCTAATGGCGGCAACACGGGAACAGGGTAAACCAAAATAAACCTACTCCACAGATACAGGGAGGAGGGACGCCACCTGGGGGGGGGATTCTAAAGCGTGATTGGCTCATTTTTCACGTGACTAGTCTTAGCCAATTAGAGTCTGCGTATTTCATTGACATCGATTAAAGGGCTCTGAATCTTCCGGTGTAACTGGGCTGCCAGAGAACTGACAGGCTTGTGCCGCCATTTTGGTTCTTCGCACAAAGTAATGGAAGTGGGTTATTTGCTTCCATTGGAGCCGCAATGGCGTGCGTTTCATATATTTCAGGCAACAGTAGCTATAGTAAAGGGTGACGTAATCATTTCAGAAAAGATCTACCGCAGCATTATGCAGTAGTTGGGCATAGTAGATTTTCTAGACATATTTTAGCAATGGTTTAAGAGATTTGTGTCATCCTATTACTTTAAAGCATCAAAGCAAAACTGAAGCTGAATAATTGACATGTAGATATTGTAGTGTTATTTAATCATCATTTGAGTAGCTCAAATACTTGTGCTTGCAATTTGGAATATATATTTTCAGGTTATAGTAACAAACAAAATAAGAAACTCCACAATAAACTGCATTCAAAAGGGAAATGTTCTATGATGATTTGGACAAACTACACTATCAATGTGTGCGCATGAGCCTTTTTAATTTCATTTATTCCAGTGAAATCAATTTCATATTTAAAACTCACCACTACACTGGAAAATTTTCCAAGATTCCAATCTTGGATGTACTTATTATCTGGAAACCCAGAAGCATCTCTTATAAGCCTATCAGGTTCAAGTATTTTGGTCATGTAACCTGAATCTGCATACTCTCCATCCATCCATTTGCAGGGCTTGTTGCCTATCAAAATGTTTTCTTCCCTTTGTTGGCATAGGCGTATGATGTCAAGAGGCCTTGTGCCAGTGGCATCACTGAGCCAGGAAAGGTAAGTCATTTGCTGACATATACGTGTTCTCCGTCCTTCCACTGCACTGCCCCAGTAAGGGCAACTTTCTCAAGGGCATTCTTACGATGTATGTGACTCAAGAAGCATATTTGTCGAGTTGCAATAGTACAAAGTAAGGTACGGGATGACTTGGTTCTTTCAAGGACGTCTTTGTTGCTTACATGATCCGTCCAAGGTATTCTCATCATCCTACATGCAAACCACATCTCAGCAGCTTCCAAAACGCTTGTTGCATGGTCTTGTTCCATGTCCAGCATTCAGATCCATACAGAAGTGTGGACCATACATCGCAACGTAACAATCTTAATTTCGTGGGGAGATTTATTGACCTTGTTGTCAGTACTCGTTCTATGTTCTTGAAAGAAGCTTTTGCGATTCCAATCTGTTGCTTGATCTCTTTTTCACATCTATCTGAAGATACTGTACTGCCCAGGTATGTAAATTCTGTAACCTGTTCAAGTGTTTCTCCATTCACCTCCAACCTACATTGTGGAACTGGTGATGTTTTTAAAAAGACGAGACAAAAAGACTTCTTGCTGTTTATTAGTAAGCCTTTCCTCTCAATTTCCTCGACAACAACATTCATGAGATTCTGCAGATTTTCCTGAGAGTCACTGATCACCACAATATCATCTGCATAATCTAACATTTGTTATGTTGACTCCTCTGATTCTAAATCCACCCATTTCTTTCACTGATTGCATGATAACCTCTGTATAGTGAAAACAAGTGTGGGGACAGGATGCAGCCTTGCCTTACACCACGCGCTATGGTAAGCCAGTTACTTATCCTTCCATCTATCTTCACTGCTGCCAGTTGATTCCAGTAGAGGTTCCTACTCAGTTCAAGCTCTTTTCCATCAATGTCCAGCATGTCTCGTATCTCCACAAGGGCCTCGTGTTGCACCTTTTCGAATGCCTTGACATAGTCAATAAAACAAACATACAGATCTTTCTGCATCTGAATAGCCCCCTCTGATAACATGAACAGGGCATTCCTAGTCCCCTTGTCTGGTCTGAAACCATACTGCTCTTCTGATATTTCATCCTTTTGTTCTGCTCCAAATTTGATTGCATAATACACGCAGGATCAGCTTTGTTAGATGACTCTTCAAACTTATCGTCCAGAACTTCGCATCTGGTTGCTCCTGGCTTCTTTGGTATTGCTATGAATACTGATTTGACCATCTCAATTGGAAAACATCCTTCATTGTAAATTCTGTTTGCAATAGGTGTGATTTGCTCAACCCCAAAGTCACCCAAAGCTGTGAACATCTCCGTTGTAAGACCATCTGGTCCAGGTGACTTACCAGATGACATACCATGGATGGCATATTTCTTCTTCAAGAATTGCATTCTGGCCAACTTTTTTTCCATCTGGATTTTGATTTCTGTTATCATGAAATAGTTCTCTAATATATTCTTCCAAGCACTGTAGTATCTTCTCGTTTTCCATTACTAGTTGCTCCCTTGTCTTGTATACAGCTAGGATGAGATGCACATTTTCTATGACCAGTGATCAGTTGCACTTGATAAGCTGAGGATTTTTCTTTTCAAGGCTTTTCAATTGTTCACACTGTTTTATGTAGAATTTTTCTGTTTTCATTTGACATTTATTTCTAATATATCTATCAAGTTCTCTATATTGATCTTTGTCACCTTTTGCCTTTCTTCGTATTTCTATTAATTCTAGAATTTCAGTTGTCACATATTCTTGTTTCTTTTATGGAACTACACGAGGCACAAGCTTATTTGTGGCATCAGTTAAAGCCCTTTGAAAGTTACTAAAAAGCTTGCAAATATCATCTGTATGTTCCTCTTTCAGGTCTGTTTAAACTGATTCTTTAAACTGACGAGCTAATCCACAATGTTTTAAGTTTGAAAAGTCAAATCTTTCTTAGTTTTCTTAGTTGCTTGCTTTTTCAATTTAATTCGAATCGAACACACAACCAAGACATGGTCAGAATTGTAGTAAGCACCAGGATATCCCTTTGCCTGTGTCACAGAATTCTGAAATCTGTTGATAGTAATGAAGTCAATCTGATTCTTCATGTTTTGGTCAGGACTTTTCCATGTCCATCTTCATGGATGATGTTGAAACCATGTATTAGGAATGATCTAGCCTTTTTGCTCACACCATTCTATCCATGTTTCTCCACACTTGTTTCTCAATCCAGGTTCATGATGTCCAATTATGTCTTGGTACCTCCCTTCCCCTACAATGGCCTCTTGGGATTTGCATTCTTTCATTGCTTTGTCCAAATCTGCACAAAACTTTTCCACTGTTTCTTCTGAGCTAGTGCTAGTTGGTGCATACATCTGAATAGTGTTAATGTCGAAAGGCTTTGCTTGCAACTTCACCAGAATAACCCGATCTGAGACAGCCCAATAACCCATCATTGCATCATTGCAGCAGATGCTTGGTGACTCAGAAGGATTCCTATTCCTCCAACATGAAGTGTCTCATCTCCAGAATACACAAACTTAGTATCTTTCAACTTGGTCTTACCAGATTTGGTCTACCGAACTTCACTGCATCCAAGAACATCAAGATGGAGAAGCTGCATTGATGACATTATGTAGCTGGCCACCTTGGTACATCGTATGAACATTCCATGTTCCAGTTTGTAAAGACTGGTGATTCATGGACACAGTAGCATGATGACGGTCTGGAGTGTCCTGTATAAGTAACTCCTCCCTACCGAGCAAAGGATCCTGCAAGGAAATTGCTGAAATCCTATTCACACTCTTGATGTTATGATTTCCTTGTGTACGATTAATTTTGACTTGAAAAGCAGAAGAAATGTCCCACAGTGGTCTGCCAACTGCCTTCTGTGGTTGCAGTATTCTAACTTGAGATGGTTGATCCCTACCTTTGCCAATGATTATCATCAGTGCATGCAAGGCATCAATGTTCTGTGGCTGAACAGGCTTTGCCGTAAGCCAGGGGCCCTTCGATGGAGTGCTATCAACCGAGCCAGTTGAACTCTGGGATGCAGTTTAATGTCATACCCAGGATTATGCATACTCTACTGCTATCATTATACAGCAGAAAGTTTACCTCGCAAAAGGTTTTCATTCATAAATGATTACCATATAGATGTATTATTATTATTATTATTATTATTATTATTATTATTATTATAGTTGATGTATTTTCACTATAAATGTTGAAAAGATCATCTGGTTTTACGTCATGACCCACGGGACATGAGGGAGAATTAATGTTTCCTATGATCTCATCTCATTGTGATCCTGTAGTAGTCACTACTGTACTACAGATACAGTGGTGTACTTCAGTCAACCCAGTTAAATAAATGAAGCGAAGATATTTGACTTGGTCAATATGATGTTACTATGGCGCACTAATAGAAAATCATATACCTGTATGGACTTTCAAATGAGACTTTACTTGTGACCTTGAATTAACTGAATGGTGAAATTTAAAATCATAGGATTTTGAACAGTTAACTTTGAAACAAATGCTGAGGAAACACTAGGAAAACGATTAAAAAACCGGTTGACTATGAACTGCCCAATTACTTTTGATCTTTGTGACCTTCAAAACTCCAACCTTGTAAAACCTTGAAACAAGAGGGCGGTTCCTTACATTCTCTGAGTGTCTTATTTATGTTTCTCTTCCAAGAAACAACTCAAATGTGATTTGGGTTATTTCAAGCAATCACAGACCTGCTTTGCTGTTATTATCTCTTTACTTGTTCTGGATTTTCTATGTGGGGCAGTGGTGGCCCGGTGGTAAGGTTGGATTGATTCCCTTTGGAACATCTATGTATTCTCCTTGGACTGTGAAAGGAAACTGGAGTACTTGGAGGAAACCCATGCAACTGCGCAGAGAACATGCAAACTTCACACAGAAACGCCCAAGCCCAGGGACTCGAACCCATGACCTTTCTGTGAGATTTTGACCACTACAGCACTGTGCTGCCCTAAGATAGATGATTAAATTGATATAATTATACGGAAACAGGTGTGTTTTCTAAGCTACCAATACGAATCTATAATTTTGAAACTCTTTGAGTGTTTAAAAATCTACAAATAAACGAAATGTCAGTTGTACCAAGTCTGATACACTCAGTAAAAGGCATTGGAAGCCTAATAATCGTTAATTATCAAACGAATCAAGAAAGAACCCCCTAAATGTCTTTTAGAAATATTTTCCAGCAATATATTAGAATATTCACAAAAATATTACATGATACGATCTGATTTGTCTGTATTTATAAATCTCACTGTCACTGGATTTCTGGGTTCAGTGTTTCTCAAAGCGGTGCATCCTTTCTTAATCTTGCAACTTTATTGCCATCCAGTGGATATCGTAGGGAAATACAGCAAGAATTCTAAAAAATACACATTACTTTACAGTATATTAAAAATGAAATTTATTCATTACAGTGTTAATTATGACAAATAATGCAGTTTTGGGCCAATGTTTTACATTTTGTAATAGTCTTTACATTGACACATTTATCAATTTTAATGATATATTTATCTCTGATGTATTTCCGAGCTCAAGTCACTGTACTAAGCTTTGCATGGTGGTATGCATTTCTCTGGTTTCCTTCTGAAGTGAACGTGTATGTGCATAGTGCTCTCTGATAGACTGGTGTTCTATTGCTTTGTTGGTGCTCTCAGGAGAACTCATTTTCTACTTACTTGCTCTTTCATTTCCATTATACCATTTAAAGAAAAGCTCAGAGAGGACTAACACAATTTCGTTGTAATGATACAGTATTAGACAATAGTGCAACCTAGTTAGCCACACTGGGAAGAAAAGTGACAACCCAGTAACAGTGGGGCTGTAATCCAGCAACCTACCACTGAGTCACAACTTCCCCAAATAATAATAATAATAATAATAACAAAAAAAAACAACAATAACGACAACAATAATCATCATAGTTTTATTTTTAACCTAATGTATGTGTTCAGCTGCGTTTCCTAATTATACTGTATTCTAAAGCTTAAAAATTGCATTGTGCTTAGAAAAGATAAAGAATAGTAATTTAATAAACTTTCAAAGGGGCTTCAGTGTTTTTAGTAAGGCCAGGCATTATAATAAATGTTTTTTTATTTTCATAATAAAATAATATTTAGTAATTCTGACATACCTATAATAACAAAACGGCTACAAAGCTAGAAAACATAACAGCATACTAATATTATGTCTCTGTAATATTGCATAGAGTACAGGGTAATCCTCGGTCACCGCTCTTCTGTCTCCTGTAGCCCCGCCCACCTCAAGCGCCACACCTCGTCCACCAATCACAGAACAATATTACTGCTCCATCACTCCACAGTTTCCCAGGCAACAGGGCTGCTCGGCTGAAGGCGCTGCATCATCAGCATCCGCTACTTCGAGCTGTTCGAGGCCGCAGTGTCTAAGCGCGCGCACACACACACACATACACGCGCGCGAGCGCACACACACACACACGCACGCACACACACACACACACCTCCCCCACATCACAGCCTCACTCACGCCCTGAGCACGAGATGGAATAAAGCCGGAATCAGGTGAGTGTCGCACTTCTCTCCATTTTCACAGTGTTGTTATTGTGTGGTTGAGACAGACCCTTGCGGTCCCTATACGCGGAGAGCCGTGACTGGCAAGGCGACGAGCGGCTTCTTGCTTTGTCAAAGAGGCCTGCAGAGAGGGAAAAGCTGTCGCATACACACACAGCTTTACCTGGAGATCAGATCCAGCCAGTAGGAAAGTGAGTTTGTACGTGTTGGTTTGATGCTATATTTGGCCTTGAGGAAGGGGACACAAGAAAGACAGCAAGATATTAACCTGTGCTCAGTTTGTCCTTTGGAGAAAGCAGTGTGTTTTTATAACCTACATTTTCCCTGTGTTTATATTTGTGTGTATCTGATTCAGAAGTATTTCTGCTGATGTTCTTGCTGGCCTAGTGGAGAATAAAGGGTTAACAGTGAGTGTGCTTGTAGGGGCATCTCTGTTCCACACTTACTGCTTTGGTCCTGTCCACCACCTCTCACTAAGCATCAGATAGAGGGAAATTTTTTGTTTATTTTTGGTTTAAGGCATCATTGTTAATTTTTTCTACAACCCAAGTGTGTGTGTGTGTGTGTGTGTGTGTGTGTGTCTATCTGTGTGTGTGTGTGTGTGTGTGTGTCTCTATCTGTGTGTGTGTGTGTGTGTCTCTATCTGTGTGTGTGTGTGTGTGTGTGTGTGTGAGAGAGAGAGAGAGAGAGAGAGAGCAGTATTTTACATATGTATGTCCTAAGCTGGGGTACTGGTTGTGTCATTTTGTGTCTTAACATAAAATTCCCTGGTGTCTAGCCCCTCCCTGTTATATGAGACATTTGTTTTATTATGGTGATGATTTCACTTGAGGAGAAAAGAGTGGTGATATCAGTAGCAATATCGAGCTCTGTTTCATAAGTGTCCCCTGTTAGCAGAGCTTAAACCTTTTCAATAGCCGCTTGTCTCCTGTCTTTCTTTTGTACTAAGAGCACAAAAAAGTGTGATTCGAGCTTGTTATGATCTAGAGATGGGCAACCCAGAACATAGGCCTAGTTCGTGTACAGGATCTAAGAGGAACCCGTAACCTTGGATCTTTGTTCTACAAATCATAAGCTTTTGGTTTTTAGCAATGGATTTCAATTTTAACATGCTAAACATGCTCAGGGAAAAGATTTTATTGTTAGATGATTCAAAAGCATTGTAATAAACAAGTTCTGAGGGCTGTATCATATTTCAAGGGAAGAGTGCAGCAATGTCCTGAACTATCACGCTGGCATATTGAGAACAACTAGCTTTCAGCAGAAAACCTAGTAGGGTGGGGCAGCAGGCAGATAGCCACTTTTAGCCTTGAGCTTACATCATTTTAAAACATGTATTATGGGAAAATAGTTTATACAGTGAATGAGCATATCCAGCTATATTAACGAGTCAGTGACCTATGCGTGCATCGTCTGTAAGTTATCGGGTTTTGAAACTCCTTCCTTTCCCTCTGCAGTTTTTGTATGTTGTGCTCAGGTTATCAGTTCATCATCAGTTCATTTTCTGTAACAGCTTCATCCTAATTAGGGTCGCGGGGAGGCTGGTGCCCATCCCAGCCAACTCAAGGCGAGGGCAGAGTACACCCTGGACAGCTCGCCAGGCCATCGCAGGGCGGAAACACGCTGACAGCTTTGCAGCCTACTCTTGTCGAAAGTCAGCAATGGTTCTTTTACATGCCTCACACCATAGACAGTGAGAGACATGGCCGGCCTTTGATAACCCAGTTAGCTGCACTGGGAGGACAGTGACAACCTTGTGGAGAGTGGGACTCGAACCCCCAACCTTTGGATCAGCAATCCGAGGCCTTATACCACTAGACCACCACTGCCCTGGTGCTCAGGTTATTTTATAGTTTAAATTGTGTTGTCGTATCTCGACCTATGTAGTTCACAGCAGATGGGAGGTCATTACTATCGAGTATTCAATTCAACTTCCTAATGAAAAGACTCCCTCCAGCTATTGTGTTAATTAAGTTCAAAGGTCAACATATTGAACTCCGAAACAGGAAATTAATGTTTATCCATACAATAAAAAAGATTTAAGCACAGCAAAGCGTTGTGTTTTTTAGGAACGATATAATGTGTGGTATTTTAGATATCATGATAAAACATAACAGATAGATTGGATGTACAGAGAAAGCTCTGAAGAAAAAACGTCAGAATTCAGCATGATGCAATGTTATTCAGTAGATGGATGCAGTCTTCGGAAATGCAAGCAGATCAAATGTTTAAATTAAAATACAATTGGTATACCCTGTCAGTAACTACACATGACACGAGGGCCAGTGTGTTTGCTGACTCACTGTACAAGCTCATCCTCTTTATTTGGTTGATTTTCAATTCTAATGACTTGCTAATACACTGCATATCAGTTATTTTATTGTTAGCCTGTTTGGCAGTAGTGTTCTGTAATTTATTTGTTTTGAAAACTAACCTGTTGATTGGTTTGTTATGAATGATGCAAAGCAGACTGACAGGCCTACAATCTTTCCCTTATATATTCAAATCACTTGAAGGACAAAAATCCTTTAACTCAAAATACATTCGTAACAGCATCACTAAGAATCATCTTTATCTAATATATAAAATCATTAAAAATGAAACAGCATCAATAAATATTTGCACTCTGAACATATAATGACAGGATATTAACGAAGAATTTTCATTCATTCACTAAGATGCTTAATCCCATTTATGGTCATGGGGAGACTGGCACCCATCTCAGCCAACTCAGGCCCAGGGCAGCGTACACCATGGACAGCTCCTAAGGCCATCGCAGGGCAACACTCATACAGCCATTGACGTTTACACTCACATCTAGGGGCAATTTTGAACAGCCTCTTAGCCTACTTGTGCATGTTTTTGGACTGTATGAAGAAGTACTCAGAGGAAAACCATGAGGAGAACATGCAAACTCCACACAGAAACACCCAAGCTTGGAATCGAGCCCAGGTCTTCTTGCTGTGAGGTGGACATACTAACCTCTATGCCCCCATAATGGCATGGAGAGTTTTATTTTTATTTGTACTTTTTAATGAAGCTTTATCCATTTTCATTATATTTACAGCATTTTTCCAGAGCAACTGTTCATATTATTTCATTTTCTGAAACATTTTATCCTTTATTAGGATTATTGGGGTGGGGGTGGGGGCTGTAGCACTTTGGTCACCCAACCATTGCAGGGGCAACATATTCCTACCTCTTGGCAATTAAGAATATCCAGTTAGCCTGAGATGCACATCTTTGGACTTTGGGAGAAAACCCAGAGGAAACCATTGAAAAGTAACAGTGAGAACTCACATAAAAACACCCTCAAACCCAGGATTTGCCCCAGAACAAATTATATTTGTTAAAATCTCATTTATATAGCTGTAACTTAAGGGACTTGTGTAAGGCTTAATAGTGGCAGCTTGAACTCCTGACCTTCTGAACAGTAACCCAAAGCTTTTGCCACTGAGCCACCAATGCTTACTTAACCAGTACAGTGGTACCTCACTTTACGAAAGTCTCACCAAACGAAAAATTCAGGTTACGAAACGCATTTGCCTAAAATTTTTCTCTCTGGATGTGAAACAAGTTCATGTTATGAAAGCGCCATCTTAAAAATTCAAACGCGCCATTCAGACATTCAAACAATGCGCGAGTTGCTTTCCCATTGGTTGTCTCCCAACACCCTGCCCCACTGGCCTCCCATTGGCTAGGAGAGAGCTGAATCTCCATAATACAGCACTGTACTCATAATGGTTTTCGTGTGCCTTCGACCCATTGTTCGACACACGCGTGAAGCAGAGTTGTACTGTTGGTTTGTGAGTTTCATGAGTTTGTTTGCGTGTGCTTATTGCAGTGCTATTTTTTGTTATTAATCATGAGCCCCAAGAAAGTGATTCCCAGTGAGACTGAAAAGAAGAAGCGGGCTCCGTTATCAATAAAAGTAAAACAAGAGATAATAAAAAATATGAAAGTGGGACTCAGTTGAGTGAAATTGCAAAGGAGTATGGACGAAATCCCTCTACAATCAGAACGATATTGAAGCAGAAGGAAGCATTAAAAGCGGAGATACAGTGACGGAGGCGATTATTTTGGAAAAAGCAACCGCCATATTTAAGGATCTCGTGAAGGAGGGTGGGGGTGAGGGTTCTTCAGACCAGCAACCCCCAGACTTTAAAGCCTCGCATGGGTGATTCGAGAGATTAAAAAAAGATAAATAATTTTATTTTACTTTTAACTCATATTTCCTACATATTTCATACTAAATTGGTGTACTTTTATAATTTTTAAAGGGTTTATGGGGTAATTTTGGAAGCCTTGGAACAAATCACGCATTTTACAAGTAAAATGCGGTTCAATTTATGAAAAATGCAGATTATAAAAAAGGTGCTGGAACAGATTAATTTCGTAAAGTGAGGTACCACTGTATTCCAACTCTACGGCTATACAGTACTTTAAAAAGTAATTTCAGTCACTTACACCCTCTCCAGGATCTATACTGTCTATATACAATTAGGTGGGTACATGTTGGCAGTTATAAATTCTTAACTTAATCAACTAATCTCTGAAAGAATGGTTTATACATTTCATTTCATTTTCTGTAACCGCTTAATCCTAATTAGGGTCGCGGGGAGGCTGGCGCTCATCCCAGCCGACTCTAGGCGAGGGCAGAGTACACCCTGAACAGCTCACCAGACCATCGCTGACGGCTTTGCAGCCACTCTTGTCGAAAGTCAGCAATGGTTCTTTGACATGCCTCACACACACCATGGACAGGGAGAGACCTGGCCGGCCTTTGATAACCCAGTTAGCTGCACTGGGGTGATATACACCAATAACATGTCATCATGGAGGATGTCCCATTAATTTGAATGTAAATTTCAACAATACAGGGATCCACAGGGATGTACATATACATGTACATATACATGTGGGGCAGTGGTGGTCTAGTGGTATAGGGCGCTGGATCGCTGATTCACATATACATGTACATATATGTCAGTCTGGGGCGGATTGGGTTAATCCTACTTCGCGGATTTCAGTTATCGCAGGGGTATCTCGGTCCCAATTAACAGCGGAAAGTGAGGGATCCCTGTAATTAATATTAGATGTTTAAACAAAGAACAGTGTGCATGTAGACATTCAAAATCTAGAAGGGGTAAAGGCAGGAATTAGCTTGGTGACTGACTATTCAACTTTAGTGAAAAGTATACAGTCGGCCCCCAATTTACAAAATTAATCCGTTCCAGAGCCTTTTTCTTATAGCGGGAATTTCGTAAGCAGGGGTCGCATCTTACATGTTAAACGCCTAATTGGTTCCAAGTCTCCAGTCTTTGGACTGGATAAACCCCATAAACCCTTTAAAAATGATAAAAGTATATTTTGTATGAAATATGTGTTAAAAGTAAAAGAAAATTATTTATCATACCATTTAACATAATAAACCATTTTATTAACATATTTATTGATTAAACCATTATTAAACATTTTTTTATTAACACACACACACACACACACACACACACACACACACACACACACACACACACCTCTGTCTCTCTCTCTCTCTCTCTCTCTCTCTCTCTCATCTCTTTTTTTTCTCTCTCTCTCTCTCTCTCTCTCTCTCTCTCTGTGTCTCTCTCTGTGTGTCTCTCTCTCTCTCTCTGTGTCTCTCTCTCTCTCTCTCTCTCTCTCTCTCTCTATCTCTCTAGCTCTCTCTCTCGCGGGCACGCGCGTGTTGCGGGCCACGCCCACAAGACATGAATTCAAAGCGCATTCCCTGACAAACTCAACTTTAATTTGATTCCTTGAGGGATCGGAATTCCAGATGAGCTCAAATGCGCCCACATTTATTAAACATTTACTGAATTAAAACAACTTAAAAAACTAAAACATTATTCTCTCTCTCTCTCTCTCTCTCTCTCTCTCTCTCTCTCTGTCTGTCTCGCTCTCTTTGTCTCGCGCTCTCTCGCGATTCCTTGAGGGATTGGAATTCCAGCTGAGCTGAAATGTGCCTACATTTATTAAACATTTACTGAATTAAAACAACTTAAAAAATTAAACTAAAAACTAAAGTGTGAAGCTTCCTTCTCTCTCTCTCTATCTGGGAGGCCAGAGGGGCAGACAGCCAATGAGAGAGCAACTCCCGCGTCTGTGAAATTTTGATTGGCACTTTTGAATTTCTTTTCGTAAGAGGGGGTTGTTTCGTATCTTGGAAACACAGGGAAATGTTTTCGTAACTCGGAGATTTCGTACGCAGGGGTCTTCGTAAGTTGGGGGCCGACTGTGTGTGTGTGTGTGTGTGTGTGTGTGTGTATATATATATATATATATATATATATATGGTGGCTGAGCTGCTCGGTAGCACACACCTGAATTCACTATTCTTATTTACTCTCAATAAACAAAAGCCCGCTCACCTCTGTGCCAGAGGATTAACACATCACATCACTGCTTCTTTGGTTTGTAACACTCTCTAACTTTCTCACTCTAAAATTCTGTTTTGTACTCGCTCTGGCTGGGGGGCTTGGCTGAGCTGCCCGGACTTAATGCTGTTAATACCTCAGTTCATCATCAGTTCATTTTCTGTAACATCATCTGTTCATCTTCGTCTTCTGTATACGAAACAACCTCTTCTTATGAAAAACGCCAAACGCGCCATTCAAACATTCACACGCGCCAACATTCAAACGATGCGCGAGTTGCTCTCTCATTGGCTGTCTCCCAACATCCCGCCCCGCTGGCCTCCCATTGGCCAGAAGGGAGCTGAATCTCCATAGTACTGCACCCATAAAGCTTGTTTGTCACACGTGTAAAGGAGATCTGTACTGTTGGTTCGTGAGTTTCCAGAGTTTATTAAGAGTGTTCTTTGCAGCTTATTTAAGTTGTTTAATTCAGTAAATATTTAATAAATATGGCACGCTTCCGCCGAATGTGGGCAAAACGCGACTCATCCGGACCTCTGATCCCTCAAGCAAACACATGAATGTTGAGTACTAAACAAGTGCTCAAACCACACTGACCTGCTTGACTGATCGGAGGTCCGGACAAGCCGTGACCTGTCTCCGAAGCTCCGGCGTCGGTTGCGGAAAACTCCAGGTTACGAAAAAGGCACTGGAACGGATTAATTTCATAAGTAGAGGGCCGACTGTATTGTCTGATACAGAGTTTATTTGTTATTTGTTTGTTTATGATAATGTAATTTACTTGGTTAATTTGTGATGAACATTTAAAAGATTTTTACGCTTAAAATTTATGCACCAGTCGTCTCATTCTTACTCAGTCATGCTATGTGAATTGATAAATGCTATTCCAGGAAAAAGTACTGTATTATTCCTCCTATTTCTTCTTCTTCTTCTTCTTCTTCTTCTTCTTCTAAAGCTGCTGTTAAACCATTATTATGTTTTTTTTAAATCGTTGTACATTGACATTTTACAGTATTTAGCAATGGCAGCTAGTTTCTTTAGTATTATTATTTTATTTTTACTGTGTTTTTATTTCTTATAAATGCAAATTTTATGATATGATCTGAATGAGTTTCATGAGAAGTGAGTTTGAATTATAATAATATTTATTTTATAGTACTGGTAACGTTTAAATTTTAAGTAATTGTAAACATTAATTTAAAGGAACGTTCAAGAAGTAGTATTCCATGCATAGGAGGTTTAAAATTGATATATTTATGTACTGTAGCATAAATTTGGTATTCAAATTAACAATTCGTAAAACTACGGAGAATATTTTCTTTATCCTTTCTTCAAGATTGCAGCACGTAAGCTTACTTCTATGAATTATTAAAGATTAACTGATACTTCTAAGATGGTCTGTCAGATTTAACCACGTTTGGCAGTTCCTGTTACTGAACAGTATCAGTAATGGAAATATATTTATAAGAAGAATACCTACACATTCGGCCTTCAGACTTATTTGAAAAGTGCCTGTAATGTGTTAAATAAGTTGAATACTTAGATACATATTTCTGTGTGGTTCATGAATCTCTTTTTTTTTTTGTTTCTGCATAGTATATACTAAGACTTTTAATGAGTTTAAAAACATGACATTACATAATATAAATCAAATAATTGTCAATTATCTTGGCTCTACAACTTGCTACCAGTTCAGGTGTAGACATAGGAACAGGTCAAGCTGGCGTTACACCATATGACGGGCTTCTGCAGAGAAAAAGTCTTATGGTGTCTAACTACACAAAGGTTTTTTGAAAGCATGTAATTTTGGGACATATGAAGATGGAACACATTGAAGTTTGATCAGTTTGCTAAGCGTATTCTGTAACATGCAAAATCCTATATCCCGTGTTCAAAATGATAGATTTATTTACAGGGTATTTCTGTATGGACACCGAAACTCACAAAAACTAGTGTTCCATTAGAGAAGTACTCATAAGCAGAAAATAGATTTTAAAAGTAGGTGAATTCTTGCAGGGTCTTAATCTTGCAATCTGACCTGAGTATGTTATAAAATTATATTTTTAAAATTTGGACAAGGTTATACTGGTATCATCTGGTACAAGTGTGAGTCTTAAATCAATAGTATTAAATGATGGATGAAACTGCAGAATGAATAAGAACAATGGCTTCTAACTAATATGTTCAGTTCAGTTCATTTTCTGTACCTGCTTAATCCTAATTAGGGTCACGGGGAGACTGGCGCCTATCCCAGCCAACTCCGGGCAAGGGCAGAGTACACCCTGGACAGCTCGCCAGGCCATCGCAGGTCGGAAACACGCTGACGGCTTTGCAGCCTACTCTTGTCAAAAGTCAGCAATGGTTCTTTTACAGCCTCACACTATAGACCAGGGGTCACCAACCTTTTTGAAACTGAGAGCTACTTCATGGGTACCAATTAATGCGAAGGGCTACTAGGTCGATACACACCTCTGAAATTACAAATTTGCTCAATTTACATTTAATTAGATTTAATTAGATGTTATTATTAATAATTAATGATATTCATCTATGTGAAGATATTGACTTGATTTAAAAATATATTCAAAAAAATTATATGCAGCTCAATGGAGAGTGGCGCTGTCCTAAAAATGGGCCTGTCCTAAAAATAGCAGTGAACAGGTCCGCGGGCAACTTATATTGTCCTTGCGGGCTACCTGGTGCCCACGGGCACCACGTTGGTGATCCCTGCTATAGACAGTGAAAGACATGGCCGGCCTTTGATAACCCAGTTAGCTGCATTGGGGGGGCACAGTGACAACCTTGTAGAGAGTGGGACTCGAACCCTCAACCTCAGGATCAGTGATCCAGCGCTCTATACCACCAGGCCACCACTGCCTTTCTAACTAATATGTGATTGTGTAAATATAACATAATTATGATGCCTCAGTTAAGTTTGGTTATTTTTTTCTTCCAAAAAATCGTATTCTTTACCTGCAGATATCATTGTGGTATGCATCTGTCCAGTATTTAGAAAAACATATTTCTGTATCATGCCTAATTCCTAAAACAATAAATTATTCAGAGCTCACTGCCTGGAATCCTGGAGAGAAGAATCCTGACTTTGTTCTCCTGCAGAGAATTGTCTCAGGTCCCCTTTGCTGCATACAGGCTACACACTTGGACACATTGTTTAAACTACAGCTCTGGTAATGGACCCTGTGCATCACCATAACTCAGATGATGCCAGCTATGGTGACTCAATGCTCAGCAGGAAATGTATTTTAAACACAGTTACAAGGGATGCTGGTGTTACAAGATTATTGGGAGGTTCCTCCTATCTCACTAACGCTCTCACATTCTAGCTATCCAGCTGTATTGATTCTGGCTCCTGTGGGTTACCCAAGTTATCAAACTCAATCTTACAATATGATAGGCATGTGCGGAGAATAGAAACATGGGTGTGCCCTAATAATAGAGCAGTTTCACTGCAGGAAAAATGGCCTGCTCTGTCGGTCGATAAATTGAACTGCTTCTTGGTGCATCTTCATTAACGCAACACTGCGTATTTATTATGTCATGGTCTTTGGATTATATCTCATTGTCCGCTTGTGAATACCATTTATTTTGATTTATTGATATACTTATTACTATCAGGGATTATTTATTCATGATATTATCACTACTGCTAACTATTAATTTTTACAATGGATGCCCCATTATACAAAACAGCTTTCCCACTTTACCTTCTACACAGACTATCTCTTCCATGTATATCATGTTTATGTGTGCACATTGTTCTGCCAAAAAGTGCCCAAAAGAGCCGTTAACTGGATAATTACTGTAGTGATAAATATCTTTCAACATGTTATTTAACCTTAACTGTTGCAGTGAGTACCTTCTCATTTCTTAAGCCACCATGTCAGAATACATATGTTGTGCTCAACATTATGCAGCAATAAAATGAGGTCATATGATAGCCTGAATGTACCTACCAAGTTATTCTATTAATGGAATTTTCCTATCCCTATAGCATGAATATAAAATTTGGGGTGAAATAATGGTTCAGTGAGTATGAGGAATCATTTTACACATGCATTGGCACCAGAGAATTTTGACCTTAAGCCCAGAGAGTGTTTGGGGTGTACTGGAGAAGAGGTCATGCCGTGGTTCGACTTACCCATTGTCAACACAAGATCTCAGTGAACATTTCACACAACCCTGGGGTGAAATAAATGTCCTGACATTGTATGAGTTTACCGAAACAATGCCATGGCAAAATCATGCTGTAATCAAAGTTAAATGAGCCCAATAATAGATTGCATAACTTTTTGTAGTTGGGTAGTGTATAATTTCTTTCAGTGTACATACATTCTTCTATACTTTGGGTAATAGCAATATAAGTTAGAAATTTGTGGACGCAAAGGCATAGTCAGACACTGGTTTGTTCATGAAAAGCAAAGTTGGAAAGGTTGAGTGATAAGTCATTACACATGTGAGGGATTTGTTCTGATTACTTTTCTGGTAAAAAAAAAAATATTTAAAGAGAGAGGAAAACCACAAGAAAGCTGAGCATCACAATACTGAGCATGAATGTTAAATAAATCAAAAGCAGTCGAAATCTATATACAGACGCTCCCTGACTTACGTTCATCCGTTTTACATTTTTTTTCCCCCAAAAAAATTCTGTCACATTTTGAGTACGAGAGTACCTACATAGTACGCTGATGTAATGATGCAATGACGTAATGATGCTGCTTCTGTTGTTTACAAACGACAGACCGAACGTGCCCTGCTGCTTCCCAGTTCACTGCGTGTTACGCTTGTGTTAAGACGTCGCCTCTGTGATCTTTGTGTTTACACTGTTTTGCGGACTTTTGTAACCCTAAGCAAATATGGTTGGTCAGAAGTGTAAACCTACTAGCATGGGTGCAAGTTTTCTAGCATATGCCGGAATTTCCGGTTTTCCCAAGACTGAATTAACTATCTGCTTGAATCGGTGCAATCTACCATGAATACTCAGTTAAGCAAAGAGAGTTGTAAAATAAAAGAAAACCCGAATCCAGAAAATAAAGAGAACTCTCCGCTCTGCTGGTGATTCACATCAGTGCAGGCTGAGTACTAAACAAGTATTCAACGGCACCCTTGCTCACTTGAAAGACCGGAAGTCCGTATAACATTTGCTTTGTCTCAAGCACAAGCAAGTGAAGTACTTTCGGTGGAGCACCTCACATATTGTAATTGTTGATTGGCTGTTTTAAGCTTCATGTAAAGTGATCATCCGTCGACCATCGGAACCATTTACAAGCAGAAAGATCGCATCATAGAGAATGTTAAAAGTTATATTTGATACTGTATTTGATATTTGATGAGTGAATTTGATTAAAATTTATCCATTTGAAATTATTTTACTTGAATTTAATTTATTTGAAATTAATGTTGATATTATTTGATATTTTTGATATTATTTTACAATGTTATGTTTATAATAATTGATTTAGGGGTGTTTTATGAGATACAGTAATGGTATTTATGGATGTGTAGTACAGTATGAACGTCATACGTCACAGGAACATACAGTAACAACTTACGTTTTTTTTTCAACTTACGTTTGGCCATCCGAAACCTAACAAAAACGTAAGTCCCACTCACCACAGGTTGCCACTGTCCTCTCCAGTTCAGCTAACTGGGTTATCAAAGGCCGGCCATGTCTCTCACTGTGTATGGTGTGAGGCATGTAAAATAACCATTGCTGACTTTCATAAAGAGTAGCTGCAAAGCCACCAGCGTGTTTCTGCCCTGCGACAGCCTGGCGAGCTGTCCACGGTGTACTCTGCCCTTGCCCAGAGTAGGCTGGGATGGGTGTCAGCCTCCCCGTGATCCTAATTATGATAAAGCGGTTACAGAAAATGAACTGAACAATGTATATTTACTTCCCCTCATACCACAACAAGTATTACAGAATTATTTGTTTGAGACACTTTTAGCAGTTTGCGTTGACGGTAGGTTTTGCTCTTTAGTTTTAGATACAATTGCAAACTAGATAGAATTCAAAATAATTTTTAAGTTTGTGGATACGGAAAAACTGATTGTGTATCTATTATAAGAAATGTGAATCCCGAGTGGTGCATCGACAAGTTGTATAACTATTAACCCAGAAATCTGAAGTTTGAATCCAGGTCAATGCCACAGCCATCTGTGCCCAAGAGTTCATGGGAGCTAACTGGCACTCACTGCGTTCGCCAGCCAATCATAATGGGTGTCTGTGAACTCATTCGTACGAGGGAGCAGATAGTGCTTTCCCTCCGAGTGTATTAGCATCACATGTCCCTGCTTGGTGGTGATCATGTGATAGGAAGGCAATACTTGATGGGAATGAGCTACAACTAAATTAGGGGGGAAAATCGAGGTCAAATAAAAGAAATGTAAAAATTATTTTTCTGTAACCGGCTCTCTGGGCTAAAGTTCTTGGCCTAACACAATGTCACAATCCATATTTTTGGTTAGTCAGCACATGAACTCTGTTTAATCCGTTCTTATTTATGTGAATTGCATATGCAATCTGTACTGCATAAGCAGTTTTGCTGTCTATGGACACAGATTTACTGTGCAGTATAAAGTTTCCCATCAGTGTCTTTGTTATGAAGTACTTGACAGGGTAATGGGGTCTATTAGATAAAATGACACATTTTATTGTCCAGATTGTGACTCACCTGAGGCATTTGAGATTAATAGGAATGTTTTTTCAGCAAAGTGATCTCATTCTTTGGCCTTTGCCTCACTCTGACATATAAAGGAAGTCAGAGTCATTACAGGATCTTGCAGTCATCGTTCCTCTTTTTCTTACTGCTGGATTGTTTACTGGAAGAAATGTCAGACATGTTTGATAATTTGCTCATGCAGTGGTCGAACACGATTCGTTCCAAAAATATGGTCGATTACCAATTTGTTCACAAAGTGAAACAACATTTCTCATAAGAAATAGTTAAAACAGCAAGGCATATTTTTTTATTTTTTGTTTGACTAAAGAGTCGTTCGACCACAGAGGTTCCATTGTACGAACAATTATTTTTTTGTGAATGTTTAGGTGCACTGAGTTGTTTTAATGTGTGAACATTTACTGTGTGTTTGAGTGTGTATGTTAACTATTAAGGCTTTGGAGTCTCTCTCTCTCTCTCTCTCGCTCCCTCTCTCACTCTCCCACTCTTTCTTTCTTTCTCTCTCTCGCTCTCTCTCTCCCCCCTCTCCCCTTCCCACTCTCGCTCCCTCTCCCCTTCCCACTCTCTCTGCCATACACATTTGGGTAAGATCTCTTGACTCTCACTGTCTCAGCAGGACTTTAACAGGCAGAGGGCAGGAATAAAATGGCAATTTCGTTTTTTTTTTTTTAGAATGGATGGAAATAAGCTCTTGAGACTAGTGGAAATTTCAGCATTTTTTAAAGATGGAAAGTTGAATGTTTGGCTGAGTGAGATTGTCTTTTAACATAACAGCACAGTAATAGGTCCTCAATCCTGCTCCATGTTGCTCAGTAGCCATTCCACATTCAAATAAAAGACCATTCTTACTGAGCTAAGCATAAGTCATTTCTTATGAATGTATGTAATCTGCTGTTTTAATTTACACTGGAGAGGTTTTGTAGGTATTAACTATATTAACCGACTTTTCAGATAATACAAATAATCTATTCATGGATAGTGAAATCATTCATATCAGTGCAATATTTTCAAAGATAATTCTCATACTTAACTGTTTTTCCGTTTTAATGTTGTTCTGTCCTAAATTAGGGATGCTGAATCTCAGCGGACTCTGTGTGAAGGCAGAGAACACCCTGAATAATTCGCTAATTCATCGCAGGGAAACACATGCACAACCATTCACACTTACACCTAGGGGTAGTTTGGAACAGTCAGTTAGCCTAATGTACATGTTCATGGACTGTTGGAGGTAACTGGAGAACCCAGTGGAAATCCACACACGCACAATGACAACATGTGAATTCTATAAGAAATGTGCTTTCTGAGCCTAGAACACAATCACAGGACTTTCTTGTTGTGAATGAGACATATAAACCACATTACCACGATTCTGCCCTTCAAGTTTAACTATCAAAGGCAAAACAAAGTACATAAAATGGCAGAAAATTATACAGTGACCCCTCGCCACTTCGCGCTTGAGTTTGAGTGGCTTCAATGCATCACGAGTTTTTAAAAAATATTCATCGAAATATAAAAAAAAAGAAATTAAAGAAAAATAGGGAAAAAGTTAAGGAAAATGCTGCAAACAAGGCCAATTATGCAAACCACCCCCCTTTCTATTTTTGTGCTTGATCTCCTATAACTATGTATTCAGATTTGTTTCCCTATGGAAAAGCACAAAAGTGTTCTCATAATTATTGTATCCAAGATGTTGTTCCTCTTCTCGTGAGGAACTGTCAACAAATGGTCAAGATCCATTTGTTCTTGTAATCAGCTCCTCGCATCTACTTTGTGTCCTGTTTAGGCAGCTGTTCTTTTGTCTTTAGAGTTCAGGGGTCATACCTTGGGCAAGGACTGGTCTCATACCTTGGGTCATACAAGGGTTCTATAGTTTTATGACCCCCACCCATACATACTGTAAATGCTCTGTTCACCTCTGAAAGCTTCGGTGAGCTTGTGAATAAAGAACGTGACCCTTTATTGCAAGCCACCCCAGAGCTCTGGGTGACACAGAACGACTGATCCACGAGATGATTAGAACTCGTTCAGAACCAGCGAGAGAAAGAACTAGACAACGAAAAGAAATCTCAACACAAACAAAAACCAACCCAACAAAACTACTCATATTTTTATGTGAGGTGCACATTGTGTGTGTGTGTGTGTGTGTGTGTGTGTGTGTGTGTGTGTGTATTTATATTTTATTTACATCTTATGCATTATTTTTGAATGTTTAATTGTTATTATAAACATTTATAGCATTGAATATGTATTTATTGATATTATATACACATAACATGTACATATACGTCAGTGGGGGGGGGGGGGGGGTCGATCTTACTTCTCGGAAATTGGCCGGGCGGGGGGGGGGTGGGGGGGGGTGGGGGGGGTGGGTGTTACCACAGAACAAGTGTGTGCTTGTGGTCCCTTGTTCATCTTGTTCTGTGTGTTTAACTGATAAAACCCATAACACTTCTTGTGATTTATGTGTTGGCTGGTACTGAGCGAGGAAAATTGTAATGATGATATGATAATTCTAATGTCTGTTCACTTGAAAAGAGAAAATACTTGAAAATGAAATCCTTCAGCATGTTACTAGGCAACCGACGGACAATGTATGTGGCAGCCAAATATGAAATGGATTGACAAGGCTTTTTCATTTCTAATCCCCTGATAAACCTTAAAAATAAATCACTATGGTTCAAAGTCACTTACTCATGTTCTCTTTTTCTTCCATCCCTCTTTCCCTCCTTCCCCCTTTTCTTCAACCTTATTTATTCTCCCCACAGTTTGGTCCAAACTCCACACAATACAGATCAAGCACATTTTCACAATGAGCATTGCACTGTCACCGGTAACCAGTGAGGCTGCCTCACCTATGATCACTACTGTCACTCCCACCTTGGAGTCCAGCCCTAAACATGGTTCATGTGGGCTTAATGAAAGTGGACATAATGTACTTCAGACCCCAGAACAACGCCAGAGGTATCAAAAACCTCCTCCCCTGCACGCAGGAGCAGACTGGAAGGTGGTGCTTCACCTGCCGGAAATTGAGACCTGGCTGAGAGCTACAGCAGAAAGAGTGAGAGATCTTACACAGTCTGTGCAGCAAGACAGCCTCAACAGACATGTGGACGTTCACTTGGTGCAACTAAAGGTAAGATTACATTGTCTAATTCCAAAAATGAAACTACTACATACATGTTGTGGGCAAGATGGATTGTACTTGCATTGGACATAAAGATGTGCTGAATTTGGAACAGTTATATAGCATTTAGAAACATACGTATTATGGCGAATGAAGATCAGTGTTGTGTGCCCAAGTACTTAAAATTGTTCGCCATTACATTTTTGTTGTACACTTAGCATCTTAGCATAACCCAGTGCAGCTAACTGGGTTATCAAAGGCGGGCCATGTCTCTCACTGTCTATGGTGAGAGGCATGTAAAAGAACCATTTCTGACTTTCGTAAAGAGTAGCTGCAAAGTCGTCAGCGTGTTTCTGTCCCTTGCTAAAAAGGGTTGTGACAGGAAGGGCATCCGACGTAAAACCTCTGCCAAATCCAACGTGCACATCAGATGATTCACTGTGGCGACTCCCGAGTAAAAGGGAAAATGCCGAAAGGAAGACAGACAGACTTAGCATCTGTGAAAACTAATATAAAATCAGCTTCCCATAGACTATAGTCCAATTCTTTGGAGAAACTGTGCTCTGGCTGTAATACAGCACAAAACTGGTCACTACAAATGCTGTTTATATAAATTTGGTTCTCTGAGACAGACAAAAGCCTGTCCAATACTGCCCACTAGTAGTAATGGGATAATGGGAATATCCATTAAAAGTGGTCTCTTCGTTTCTTTCCAAATTAATTTCTTAAGAATAAAATAAAATAAAATAATACAGAGTCTGAGATACACATGAGATGTCCTTTCGGCTTTTTCCCTTTATCAGGGGTCGCCCAGCGAATGATTCACATGTTTGATTTGGCATAGGTTTATGTTGAATGCCCTTCCAGACACAACCCTTTTAACAAGGGACAGAAACACATTGATGGGGTGGTGGTGGTGGTGGTGGTGGTGGTGGTGGTGGTGGTGGTGGTGGTGGTGGGGGGGGGGTTGGGGGGCAGTGACAACCTTGTGGAGAGTGAGACTCAAACCCCCAACCTTAGGATCAGTGAGCCAGCACCCTGTACCACTAGACCATCACTGCCCCTAGTGTGTATGTGTGTACACACACACACACACACACACACACACACACACACTTTATTCCAATTATTCAACCCTTTTTTGTGCCAAAGTATTCCTTGATGTGTCTGTACCGAGTAGTATGTACCAGGTGACCCCCCCAAAAAAAGCCTTGCTCAATTCACAGGACTAAAAAAAGGTTAAAGATAAATGAATTTTACAATTTGTTAATTAATTTAAAATATATGAAACCTTTATTGAAACTTAATTCAGTACGATTTTTAATTCATTACTTGCACACATGAAACATTTTGAGGTGTGAGAGGTGGCGCTAAGGTTTCTTGGCAACCCAAATCCAAGTCTCCTCAGTCACCAATATGGTGTGGTCGGAGTACACTGTGTGCTTGCTGTTGAAGCATTCTTTTCAAACACCTGCTCTGTGATCACTACACACAGGGCCTTTCGAAGACATTTCAGTATTTCATGGAAACAAAGTATTCCAGGTCAGAATACCATCCTGCAGTGGGTTGAGAATTTCAGAGCAACAGGCCCAGCTATGAACAGAAAAGCACCTGGTTGAACTAGGAGTGCTTAATCGCCTCAGAATATGAAAGCATTGATGTGATCTATTGTGTCTAAGATGTTCTGTGTGTGTGCTTCAGCTGTAGAGATTTTCCGGGAAACTGCAGGTAGAATCTTCCGCAAAAGGTCTTAACTTTCACTTCTACAAAACTATCTTGAATGAAGTGTTATGTGTGCAAACAATAATTTCAATATATTTAATAATTTTTTACCTGTGAAATATGGGAAGTCACGCCGTACATAATTTAAGATACTCTTACTCTTGGTAGAGTATAATTTTAATTACATTTCTGCCTAAATAAATAAATGTAATTTAAATAATATCATATAAAATAAAGATACAATGCTGATTATCAAGGAAATTTTATCTTGCCTTCAATTTGTATTTTTCTTTGTTAGCTGAATTATGCAGAAAAAAAAATGTGAGGATTTTCATTACATTTTTGTGGGGCTTTGGACAAGGAAGCCTCTATTCACTTTTGAAGATGATCCAGATAAAATTTAAGTTCCAAGAATTTTTAAAAGTATTTTTTTTTACACATTGTGAACCAGGACAGTTTTTGACATTATATTTCATGTGTGGAATGTCTGGGTTTGACGGAGGTTTGCACACTCCGAGTGCTCTTGTGCTAAATGATTTATTTGTTATTAATCGAATCTTTCCAGTGGAGGGTGGCCAATACAATGTGAATGTGATTATAAATAATTGTCAATAGCTTGGAAACAAAAATCTGCTTTGCTACACGAGTGAGCTCAGAGAATCCACTTTCAGACGAGAGATTTCCTTTCGGCTGTTTCTCTATATCAGGGGTCGCCACAGCGAATGATTGGCATGTTTGATTTGGCATAGGTTTTTATGTCGGACGCCCTTCCTGACACAACCCTTTAACAAGGGGCAGAAACACGCTGACGGCTTTGCAGCTACTGTTTACGAAAGTCAGCAATGGTTCTTTTACATGCCTCTCACCATAGACAGCCTTTGATAACCCAGTTAGCTGCACTGGGGGGGACAGTGACAACCTTGTGGAGAGTGGGACTCAAACCCCCAACCTCAGGATCAGCGATGCAGCGCCCTATACCACCAGGCCACCACTGCCCCCAGAGAATTCACTTTCGATACAGCTTCATATCTGTTATGCATATTCAGAAGTGAAAAATATAAGAAAACCTCTGTGTCCATGCCTCCTGAAAAACACAGAACATTAATTAATGCAAATAAAATAACATTACATCACATCACAGGGCATCAGGTGAGTAACAGCGTTTTCCTGGACAATGAACACAGTATACAATGAAAAAAATTCAAGCAGTGAAAATGGTCAATATGCTTCCTGTGCTGAGATGAAAGCTGGATAGGTTAAATATCTTGTGAAGATAAAGGAGCCCACCTTGCTAGTTAAATGAGCGAAGCTCAAATATTATTATAAGATAAGTTAGTATGTTGGACCATGGCTTCAAGAAAATTAGAATGCTGGTCATACCCAATGTCTTTTTAAATAAGCAATTCCATAATTACTGTACAAGGGCTTTCTATTAATAGAGAGCTTGCAGGGTGTAGATACTTGCAGGTCAGCGTCTACAAGAATAATTGAAGTAGTCTGGCTGGTTCTTTTATATACAAGATGGTGCTATTTGAAATCAGAGGCTTTCAGACATTGCATCAGTCACAGCTCTGCTTGTTCATTGTTAATGCAGGAGTGACAGAACATGTGCTGAAGTCCACGCTTATAAGAGCACGACTCTCTCATCCCTCAGATTACAGCTAGCTCTGACATGTATTCATCTGATCTCTTTTATGTTTAAAGCAAACACTCTGAAGTGCCTCATGCCATGGCTTTTTATATCCTAGCTGCGGCTGTCGATAAATAATGTGTAAGGGGGTTTTAGTAGGCAAAGGACTTGTTTGTTTTATCAGAACAAAGGTGTGAGACAAGAGGAAAATTTAAAAGTAAAGTAAATATGCTGCTAACATGATAACATCATCACATAAGTGAGTTTGTATTATTGATAGTATAAATTGGTAATTAAATAAACTATTTGTTTTTGGTTTATTTATTTTTTTTATAATGATAAAAATATGACCTGATTTTTTTAATATCAGAAATGCCTCAGGCTTAACTCTCAACTCATGGTTCATATTATTGCAAAAGGGAGTAATCAAAACCAAAAAACAGGAAACAATTCAAATAAACCTTGAACTTGGCAGGGGTTTAGTTGAGGCCTTGATATTATAAGTAAAGTAGACAACCAGAGCACCAAAACAGAGGACATAAGACATACCAACCACAAATTATAAAACGGGCACAAGAGTCTGGGTTGTGTTTGTGAAGGAACAAGTCTATTTAAATTATTCAAGTGTGTGTGTGTGTGTGTGTGTGTGTGTGTGTGTGTGTGTGTGTGTGTGTGTGTGTGTGTGTGTGTGTGTGTGTGTGTGTGTGTGTGTGTGTAGAAGTCCAGAGAAGTGGGATATGATGTTTATCAGCCTTATGATTGCTTATGCGATCGAGCTTGTACTTTGCTGTCTGTCTATATGAGGATTATAGGAAATGCACTTTGTGGCTTGAGTAGAGAGAGGCACAGCAGTGGTGTGTGTGCATTCACTGGCGGCAGGTGAGGCAGGTGAGGCAGAGGCTCCCGTGCCAATCATGAAAAGAATTAAAAGCTAATCATAAAATATAATAAATTATAATATTTGTCAGCCGGTATGTATTACAAACCCTTTCACCATTTGAGTCCAATATAAATTTTTTTTTTTTTCCTCAAAAAAGAATAGCGGAATTTCCACATGTTCCATTCAAATATAGGGAAATGTTCAAATACAAACTGCACTGGTATGCGATGCGAACAGGGTGTCACTGTTCCTCTATTGCACATGAAATGCTTTCAAACACTCACATTGTATGATTTGCATTTTCATAATTTGGATAATGTATAAAATGTATTTCTGTAACATGCTTAGGCTGTAGATTAATATAAAAAAAAAAAAAAGGTAAAAAAAGTTACTCGGTGAGGCGAACAGTATCCCTGACTCATGTTAGAGGGCACTTCTGAGCTTGCAGATTCTTGTATGCCCCAAAACTCTTCTTTACTTGTTGTTTATATGCACTTTAAAAGCTGCCTTATCAAAATGGAAGATTACGGTTCCATGCTGAGAAAATTTGCAAATTTGGACTGTCAATCAAAACCAAGAGGTAATAACTAAAGGAAGACCAACGCAGTTGGAATATTTTTTAACCTCAAATGAAATATGTGTCACATGTTTTTGTGAAGAATGCTGGTATGAGATATAAAACACGAATTTTCTGAAAATAATTTGTTTTAAAAGGTACTAAAGCAGTAGGAAACGTGATATTGGATTTCATTACACCGCACATCAAACACCATATTGTGTGGACAGTCATGTCATTGCTTCTGTCTTTGGTATTGATTTGATGTCTGTTGTCAATCAAATGACGAATAGTATTCTCTTTTGAGTGCATTTGTATTTGTAAATCTGAGTCTAAAAGAGTCAGTGCCTCAAGCTGCCAAGCTCACTGCATGTCACTGAGGCACAAATATGTTTCCATGGCAACAAAAATCATTTGAATGTGGCTGTATCAGAATTTCAAAATGTGTTTTTTAATTACTATTATATAATCAATGGTGGAGTAAATATGTACATTCACCGACCTTTCGTGTGTCACCAACTAGCACATATTATCTTTATTGTTGTATAATAGGGTGGAATGTTATGTTATGTTACCTGAATGACATGTTTACCATAATACTAATAATATTATGACTGTCATGACATTAGTTCCTATGTCATTAATTGAGAAATTAAAATTTAAAAACGTACCTCTTCTGAGTCTTCCAACACATCCATGCTCTGTCTAACTTGAAGAGGACATCGTACTTCTAATTACCTCTTCAGATCCTGGTCTTAGACCTATTGGAATATTTCTGTCTATGTAAAACAATGCCTATCATAATATTACTTTATTTAGTACAACTTAGAATTCTGAATTTTGTATGAAATACTGTACATAAAATATTGCCCATTTTGTCTTTTAAAAGACATGACAGATTACAGGAAGGTGTATATAGCTAAGATACACAGACAGTTCATTATTAGCCCATTTGTTGTTACTTAAGGCAAGAGGGTTGTAATTTTTAAGCACTTTGTTTCTTTTCTTCCTTTTTTTTTTTTTTTTAAATCAATAGTGTGCACAAATGCTCAAGTTCAAATGATAATAATACTAGTGTAGAGTGAATGTGTGAGCTCAGCCCCTCTCAACACTCTGTTGTGGAAATGATTGCTCTCTTTGTCTATTCTATCAGCAGACACAGAAACAATGATTCATTGTGAGTTATGGTGCAAACACTGTTGCATAGAATTGACTAAGGCTCCTCTGTTACTGTGGCTGTTATTTCCTTTCTTCTTTTGGATTTTCTTTTAGTGATTCTTGAATACAAAACAGTTAGTAATGAGGATGTAGGTTTATATGAGCAAACAAATAAATATATAGTACAAAGGACAAAAATTAGCTGATAATTACCCTTGCAAATATACATTCCTCTCTGTTTTTCAGGTAATCCCCTGACATCAGAGATTTTCATCTTTTAGTCCTCTATTTTTCTGTCCTATAAACAGAATTGAATGGCATTTATACAGATGGTCATTGACAGTTATTTTGATGGATGAAAGCACAGACAAGATTAATAACAGAGAAGAAGTGTTTTCAGTGAATAAACCTAATAATTACATTTGTCAGCTGTTTCCCTTGTTCTAAATCCCAGTGCACAATCATTTCTGCAGTGTTTGGGCCTGCCAGGAGAGCAATTTTTCGTTCTTGCTGAGTCAATCTGTCTCTGATAAGTGAAGACTGCCATCTAGTGGAGAAAATTATTATTGCGTATTTCAAATACTGTAATAAGTTAGCTTGACTAAATTTAGTTTGTCATTTTCTATAGACAACATTATTCCTGCTTATTAAATTTCATGTGTATAATATAGAGAAGATATTTAAATTAAACACTGATCATCATTGAGTCAAAGAATTCTAATTACTGTACAAAAATCACTATTTTGATCATACCTTTAGGATAGTATTGGCCTGGTGGTAAGGTGCTGGATTACTGATCCTAAGGTTGGGGGTTCAAGCCCCACTCTCAACGGGTTGTCACTGTCCTCCTCAGTGCAGCTAAGGCCAGCCATGTCTCTCACTGTCTATAGTGTAAGGCATGTAAAAGAACCATTGCTGACTTTCGTCAAAAGTAGACTGCATAGCCGTTGGCATGTTTCTGGCCTTCGGTGACCTGGTGACATGTCCAGGGTGTACTGTCCCCTCATCCAGAGGCAGCCTCCCTGTGACCCTAATTAGATTCAAGCAGTTCAGACAAAGAATGAAATCACTTACATGTACATTACAGTATTAGACAACCTGTTACTGGTAAGTTTTTGAATATAGGAGGGAACCTGGCAGAAACCTACACAGACATTGTGAAAAAGAAATGCCACATAGACTTAACAGCAACAATAACCTATGCCTGGGTACTAGGTGTGAGGTGTCCCCTACTCCCTTTATAAAAATATCCCAAATCTGGAATTTTTAAATCACTTAATATTTCTGGAAAGAAAATTCAAAATTCTAATGTTAATTAGAACATGTAAACGTTATTGTAGATGTCTGTCTGTCTGTCTGCCTTTCGGCTTTTTCCCTTTTACTCGGGAGTCGCCACAGCGAATCATCTGATTCGCACATTTGATTTGGCAGAGGTTTTTACGTCAGATGCCCTTCCTGTCACAACCCTTTAGCAAGGGACAGAAACACGCTGACGACTTTGCAGCTACTCTTTACGAAAGTCAGCAATGGTTCTTTTACATGCCTCTCACCATAGACAGTGAGAGACATGGCCCGCCTTTGATAACCCAGTTAGCTGCACTGGGGGGGACAGTGACAACCCTGTGGAGAGTGGGACTCGAACCCCCAACCTTTGGATCAGCGATCCAGCGCCCTATACCACTAGACCACCACTGCCCCATTGTTATTGTAGATAATATCACAGAAATGTATTTACCATTTAGTGATTAACAATATTCTTTACTGTTATTTCTTTACCATTATTGACTTTTATTAATTTCATTTGAAAATTAATGCTAGCTTTGGTAATTTCAGAAATGCTTCAGTAAGGTTAAGTCCGTTGGGCTTTTTACACCCGAGCCCTAGTGGCTCATCAGGCCGGTGCTTATTCCCGGTTTCCATAGCGTGAAGCGACGAGGAATACAACTCCTTCTGGATGGGACGCGAGTCCATCGCAGGTTACCTTCCCAGTACATTTTTACTGGTTCTCATTTATACTGCTGGATGAACAGAAGCACACTTGTAGTTAAGACCTTGCCCAGGGGTCATAGCACAGTGGAGGTCTAACTGGGATTTGAACACCCAACCTCCTGATCATGAGTGCAGCACCCTAACCACTACACCACCAAAAAAAAAAAAAGAAATATTTCAGTAGCATGATATATTTGTAACAGTAGTATAATTTTTAAAAATCTAGACCAAAATCATTTAAGATGTTCTTTACCTTTATTTGATGAAAATCAGCCATATAGTGTTTCCTGTTATAAAATTACATGGAATCAAATATTGGATTTCAAAGTTTATTTCTTTTTTATTTTTAAAATAGTCTTCCTAATTTTTTTTTTATTTCTTTAAAGAAACAAAATTACAGGCCAATGGTCAGGTACCCTCCGAGTCATAGGACAACTCTTGGCGACCTGCCATGAAGGATAACGCCTTGATTATCATTTTCATGAAAGTATTCTTATGGGCAGTGGTGGTCTAGTGGTATAAGGTGCCGGATTGCTGATCCAAAGGTTGGGGGTTCAAGTCCCACTCTCTACAAGGTTGTCACTGTCCCCCCCAGTGCAGCTAACTGGGTTATCAAAGGCCGGCCATGTCTCTCACTGTCTATGGTGTGAGGCATGTAAAAGAACCATTGCTGACTTTCGTAAAGAGTAGCTGCAAAGCCGTCAGCGTGTTTCTGCCCTGTGATGGCCTGGTGAGCTGTCCAGGGTGTACTCTGCCTTCGCCCTGAGTTGGCTGGGATGGGCACCAGCCTCCCCGTGACCCTAATTAGGATGAAGCGGTTACAGAAAATGAACTGAAAGTATTCTTGGCAAGGATAGTGCAGTGGTTTGCCATTGCCTTCTGCACGGTGCAAACCTACGGACAATTTAAAACAGCCAGTTAGCCTACTGTGCATGTTTTTGGACTGTGGGAGGAAACTGGAGTACCCAGAGGAAACCCACGAGAGCACGGGGAGAACATGCAAACTCCGCACAGAAACGCCCAGGCCTGGAATCAAACCTCAGCCTTCTTGCTGTGAGGCGGACGTGCTAACCACTACGCCACCGTGCTGCCCATGGGCCAATAGCATAAGAAATGAAACTGTTGAAAATCACCGAGACAAACTTGTTTTGGTTTGTAATACCGTAATAGGAATTGCTAGATAAACTTGACTATTCAAGATATTTTTACTTGCTGACATTTTTTGGAGGGGCAGTGGTGGTCTAGTGGTATAAGGCGCCGGATCGCTGATCCAAAGGTTGGGGGTTCGAGTCTGTCACACTGTCTATGGTGTGAGGCATGTAAAAGAACCATTGCTGACTTTCGACAAGAGTAGGCTGCAAAGCTGTCAGCGTGTTTCCGCCCTGCGATGGCCTGGCGAGCTGTCCATGGTGTACTCTGCCCTCGCCCTGAGTTGGCTGGGATGGGCACCAGCCTCCCCGCGACCCTAATTAGGATGAAGCGGTTACAGAAAATGAACTGAACATTTTTTGCATTACAGTATGATGTTATCTTTATACGCTGTTATGCTGTTAGATGACGTTATAGATGATTTGTTTGCCTCCCTGTCTGTTTGTTTGTAAAAAAATTTACACAAAGACAACCAATTTTTGATCATTTTTTGAAGAGATGAACATCATTAGACTTTGGTGGCAATTTGGATCTAGAATCTGAATGATTCTAGTTAAACTTGTTGTCAGCTTAAAGTGACTTTTTTTTAAATAGTGAAGTTGGATGTGATGAGTAAAATGGAAAGTACGTACTGTATACTGATATCTATTCACCACTAGATGGTGTCATCCCTGGTATACGTACAGTATTTGGATTGCATGAAGAACACGCATCAGGCATCTCACACCCTTTAATATAAATTTGGTAGAAATGTGGCTCTGTGACAGGGCAGTGGTGGCCTAGTGGTATAGGGGCTGGATCGCTGAGCCTAAGGTTGAGGGTTCGAGTCCCACTCTCCACAAGGTTGTCACTGTCCCTTCCAGTGCAGCTTACTGGGTTATCAAAGGCCGACCACGTCTCTCACTGTCCATGGTGTGAGGCATGTAAAAGAACCATTGCTGACTTTCGACAAGAGTAGCCTGCAAAGCTGTCAGTGTGTTTCTGCCCTGCAATAGCCTGGTGAGCTGTCCAGGGTGTACTCTGCACTTGCCCAGAGTCAGCTGGGATGAGCGCAAGCCTCCCTGTGACCCTAATTAGGATTAAGCGTTTACGGAAATGAGATGTGGCTCTGTGCAAAATGTGTAGTTTTTGCTCTTTGATATGGTGCCTTCATCCATCAGCAGCTGTGTGTGGAATTTATAGTGAGACCGGAGAGTATGTAAAAAAGATTTTGTCTCACAGCTGCCATGCCTACATTCCGTTCTGAGCCCTACCCATTAAACATTGTGCATGCAGTTGGTGTGGGCAAAGTTAAAGCAACCATGCCTCTAATATTATACAAGTCACACATTGACACACACACATGCATAAAGTGAGTCATATTCTGAGCTATACAGAATATATACAGGATCAGATCTCACTTAGGGAAAGCTTGCAGCTGCTTGTGGATATTTATTTCAGGTGATGTAATCCCAGTACTCTGGGCAATTCGGATAATTCGAGCATGTTATCACACCCAACATCTTAAAATGCATGCATGAAAGAGAGCCGTTTAGAAAAGACCTGTGAGGGCAGTACTGACCAAAAAGGGTTTTGACTACTTTAAAGCAGTGAGTTTTCCTCGCCCTTTTATTATTTGTGGTTGCAATATTACTCTTCAGGCTGTACAATCGAAGCTTCAGCCTCATTTTTCTGCGTAAAATACAGTATTTGAGTCATATATCTTGTCCAGCTTCTCCTGTGGCACCCAGACCAGCTACAGAGACACTGAACATAAATCTAAACCCACTTTATTTACAGTCAACATGGAATATCCACATCCATTTATCAGTATTGTTTATCCATCTTGGGGTTTTTTGGGGGGAGGGGGGGAAGCTGGAGCCAATCCCAGCTGACTTGGGTACACCCTGAACTGGTCGCATTGTACTGCAGAGTAAACAGTCATTCACACTCACTCTCAAACCTCTGTGTAATGTGGAGTTTTAGTTGACCTAATCTGTGGCAGGAAACTGGAATACACCAGAGGAAAAAGCACAAGCACAGGAAAGCACACAAAATCTGTATAGAAATGCTCCATGTAGCCTTGACATTTCATTCCAGAACCTTCTTGCTCTGAAGCAACAGTGCCAGCCATTACATCATTGTGTTTACCAGTATATTAGCATTCCACACACACACACACACACACACACACACACACTCATTCATTTTCTGAACCGCTTAATCCTAATTATGGATTAATATATATATATATATATATATATATATATATATATATATATATATATATATATATATATATATATATATATATATTAATAATATAATTACATATAAGTGTTCATACTTATTTAGATCTGAATGAGATAATCTGTGTCAGTACAATAAAATTTGAATGAAGAACAATGTATGAGTCACAATATGGGATTAGGCGAGCAGCACAGTGGCTCAGATTAGCCGAAACTCCAATATTCAGCAAATACAGTCAGCCCTCTACTTAGGAAAACCTCTGAATATGAAAAATCGAGGTTACGAAAAACATTTTCCTAAATTTTCATCCTCTGTATACAAAACAACCTCTTCTTACGAATTCAAATGCGCCATTCAAACATTCAAACAATGCACGAGTTGCTCTCTCATTGGCTGTCTCCCAACATCCTGCCCCACTGGTCTCCCATTAACCAGGAGAGAGCTGAACTGTACCCATTCCTGTACCCATACTTCCTGTTTGTCACATGCGTGAAGGAGAGTAGAACAGGACTGTTGGCTCGTGAGTTTTTTTGAGAGTGATCATTGCAGCGTTATATTTCGTTATCCATCGTGGACCCCAAGAAAGTGATTCCCGGTGACACCGAAAAGAAGAAGTTGGCTCCGTTATCAATCGACGTGAAGCAGGAGACAATAAAAAAATACGAAAGTGGGATGCGGTTGAGAGAAATCGCAAAGGAGTATCGCAGAAACCCCTCTACAATCGGGACGATATTGAAGCAGAAGGAGACCTTAAAAGCGGAGATACAGTGATGGAGGTGATTATTTCTGAACGATATTGAAGCAGAAGTAGACAGTGACGGAGGCAATTGTTTTGGAAGAGGCAACCGCCATATTTAAGGACCTCGTGGGGGGGGAGGGTTCTTCAAACCAGCAACCCCTGGACTTTAAAGCGTTGCATGGGTAGTTCGAGAGATTTAAAAAAAAAGGGAAATAATTTTGTTTTACTTTTAACACGTATTTCATACAAAATTGGTGTACTTTTATAATTTTTAAAGGGTTTATGGGGTAGTCTTGAAAGCCTTGGAATGAATCATGTGTTTTACATGTAAAATGCACATCTACTTACGAAAACTCCAGGTTACGAAAAGGGCACTGGAACGGATTAATTTCGTAAGTAGAGGGCCGACTGTACTGAACTAGCTAGTGCAAACCAGAGCAATAACTGTTTCCATTGTTTAATGAGGGTATAATTGTGCACGCTCAGGCCTCCTTTGAAGGTAGAATCCCAGGGAATTTAGTCCGAGGATCACTCATGGACCAGACAAGGACAACTTGTGCTTAAGCTGGTGTCAGTGTGAAAGCGGAGTTAAGAATCTTTTTGTGTTATATCTGGGCTGTTTATATAAAGAGTTGATTAAGTTCGTATTTCTATTTTTGCTGTGATATATATAGTTCTGTAAATAATTAAACATATTGTATTTACTGTGATGGCTACTTTAAACAAATAGTTAATTAAGTGCACAGCCTTATTTGCCAGTTTAATGTATATTCTAGTAGTATTTATATTAGATTACCTCATAAGACATGAATAATTGTGACCCATCTCATTAAATCAGGTATCATTATACAACAGTGTAAAATGCCTTGCAAGCTTACCCAAGTCAATTTCTGTTACCTTTGAGGAGTTAATTTTATCAACTGCTTCTTCTTCTTTTTTTTGTGCTGCAGTCATTTATTTTCTCATAGCTCTAGACTGGTATGTGCATGTGAATACCTGATACAATCTTATGGGTCTCAATTATTTTCTCTGGCGCCCCCTCTAGGAAGAAAAAAATCATTTCACAACCCCCACCACCCCGCGAGCGAATATAAATAGTATTATTTGTCTATAAAATTGTTATTAGTACATCTCTGCATAATATTGTATCTTAATTCACATTAAAAACAAAAAAGAAAGAAATATAGTTCAACTTACAAGAAAGAAAAACTTCATTAATGTTGTTTCTTAATCTGTAACAGAAAAGATTTAAAGTGCACCAATGTGCCTGAAATAAAAAAAAAAACATCCTTATTTAAACTCATTCAACTTATTTATGTCTTAATATCTGTCTCTCTCCACCTTTCTCTTTGTTCCTGTTAGAAATTTTTCTGTGTTGTTTTTTGAGGGGTTGTTTACTGCACTTCGTATCGTATGCTCATGCGAAAAACCGCTACACCATAGCGCGACCATGAGAGCACCACTGCCAACTACTGGAGTGGAGGTGCAATTACACTTAATTCTCGTACACTATTCCAGAAAAGCATGTTCCCCAGGGTCATACACGCTCCCCTCGGCATCACACTGTGCCCTCAAGGGCACTATTTGAGAAGCACTGCATTAGAGTATTTTACTGGTTCACTAAGAGGCTCACTCAATCAGTGCATTAACATATAAGGGACTGTCCAGCAAATGTCCAGCATAGCAACTCACAGTTCTGTCTGTTTCTCAGCAGCGACAAAGTCAACAAAAACAGAAAGTGACTGTGTGACGGTGTGTGGAAAGTCATAGACTCTTGGGCGTGCGAGTGCAGTAGCAGTAGCAGATGCCTGGCCTGTTTGCACTTAGTTATTTTAAGTGAACCCAGCACAAGGGCTGTAGGAAGGAGGGGAGTAAGGTTGAATCCTAAAATAGCCATGCAGTATGGTGAGTGGCCCTCCTTCAGAGAGAGGCAGGGGAAAAATAGGTCAGTGTTGGGGGCATGAAACTCATAGTAAAGGTGGTCAGACAAAACAGCCAGCCATTACAACATGTGAGCAACAGTGGCAGTGTAGCTGAAGGAACTTGCTTACTTTCTCTGATTGAATTGCTGTTCTTTTATTGACGAAAAATCTTTTGATTTTACTTGAACTTATGTAGCCCTGAGGAGGTAAGCACATGCCATTATGGATGGGTTTTCTCTGACACTTGTATAGGACAGGATCGTGTTAATGGGGTTCACTCATTTCCTATGATGAATGGGACACTTGGAATATGATTAGCATGAATTACAGAAGTATAATTTCATGCAGTTGTAGGATGTGCATGGTTTAGGTTATACAGTATGCAATTATGTCATACATTATAATGTAGTACAATCTCACCTGCATTGTTGTGGCTGTATTAAATGCTTTAACAGATTCCACTCATTTTCTCCACTATGTGTAATTATGAAGGTTTTTTGTTCAGGGTTTAAAAAAAATAGTCTGTGCTTTGGCTATGCATGAAGCATGAATATGGTATTAAGAAGTTGTCTTTTGAGCCCTGATGTTTAAACTGTTTACACTTTGCGTGCTGCACATACTTGTGCAAATGACATCTAGGACATCTCAGTGCTGTTTACAGCTGTTATTTCTTGTGCACCGGTATACTGTATTTCATTCATTCATTCATTTTATGAACAGTTTAATCCTAATTAGGGTCACTGGGATACTGGTGCCCATTTCAGGTGACTCTGGGAAATGGCAGAGTACACCCTGGACAGCTTACCAAGCCATCACAGGGCAGAAACATGCTGACTGCTGAGCAGCTACTCTTTACAAAAGTCAGCAATCGGTCCTTTACAGCCTTTCACCATAGACACAGACAGACATGGCCGGCCTTTGATAACCCAGTTAGCTGCACTGGGGGGGACAGCAGTGACAACCGTTGACAGTGGGGCTCGAACCCCCAACCTTGGAATTGGTAATCCAGCACATTACCACCGGGCCACCGCTGCCCTGCATTTTACTCTGTATATATAAAAAACATACAGCACATTTATAGTAAGTTTGTGCATACAAAGTAATGTTCATTGTGTGTGCAAGAAATGCTCTTTCAGAGTTAATGGTCATTAGAATCATGTGCATTTGTCTTTGTGAAACTTTTTACTCACGGGTTTTAACTGGAGGTGGTATGAAGTCCTTTGAGCAGAGTGAAATACTTTTTTTTTATATACATTTGACCCCTACTGTAGTGTTTATTTCTGAGTGACTGTGTTAGGCTTGGTGGCTTGTTGGCTGAAGATCTGACCTACATTCACACATGCCACTTTATTTTAAGAGTCAGGAAGCACCATAGCCAAGATACCGGTACTGACTGGCAACAACGCAGAGTCACAATGGCGCGGCAGTTGCTTTGGCATGTCTGCAGTGTTGTAATTCTTCATAGCTACGGAGGATCTAATTTCTTGACTTCAATCAGTGTAGTGGTTTCCTGTATGGAGTTAGGTGGGATCTTCACGCTAAGGAAGTCACTCAGTTTTTTTGCAGGATATTAGAACTTCATACTGTACTTCACACTTATCAGTGGAACAGAAAAGAACCAGTGGCCCCAGGGTTTGTTTAAAGATATTTGATTTTTTAAATTACTTTCTTACTGTAAAAACATTCATTTGCAAAACTGCTTAATTCTACTAAGGTCACAGGGAGGCTGGAGTCCATCTCAGCCAATACTGGGCAAAGGTGGAGTACATTGTGAACAGCTTGCCAAATCATCACAGGGGCAACACACACTAATAGATACAATATTCATCCATCCATCCATTTGTACCCTGAGAAGACTTATACGAACACAGGGAGAACACGTATAACCTCACCCAGACAGTAAATGTTTTCCTCCCATAATCAAAAGACATGTTCTTTCAACTCATTGGTTGTCCATTGTCCCTAAGTGTGGATGTGAATGTGAATGGTTGTGTGATCATTACCCCGCCTTCACCCAGTGTTGGTCAAAATAGGCCCCAGCCTACCTGCGGCACAATTAGTAGATTGAGCGGTTTGGCAAATGAGTGAGTGAGTGAATGTTCTGAAATCTCATGCTGTTTAAGTTCTGTTTCATTTAAATTTACTTTCACCGTAGATACTTGACTGATTTTAGGCTTAGTTGTTTTTAATTATAACAAAATTGAAGATGTTGATGTACAGTTCATGAGTCACAAGATATTGCATAATCATGACTTGATATATTTATAGATAACAATGGACTGTTTATATGCCTTAATTCCAGCCAGGGCCAGATTAGTTATGCTAATTTTGGTCTCGGAGGTGTAAATGTAAGAAGAAGGTGTTCATTACCAAAGGTGAAGCCACAATATCTGATAGTGTTTGTTTTGGTTGCTGTGGTCCTGTTTGTGGAAGTGAGGGCAGTGTGGCACAGAGGTATTTACACTACGTATATGTATATGTAAATTATTCACATCTCATGTGAAACTGACTCAACTACAGAATGTGGAAGTATGATATAAGTCTTCCTGTATTTTATCTAATAGCTGTAGAGTCTTTGGGAAAGTATTCTACGCTGCTTACGGTAGGTGAATTTTTATGTAACTGAAGAATCTCTTTTAAGGTTAATACATGACACTTCGAGACCATAGCTTGTGTCAGTTCAAATTGCTGCATAGCTAGTGCAGCTTACACATTTTATTCGTGTGTTTCTGTTTTATGAGGACCCGCCTCCCCCTTGGGATTTTGTTTGAACAAATCGTTTCTTTTTAGTTTAATTTTGTTCTTTATGAAAGCCCCATATCACCAGGTTGTCACTGCTATCCTCCCAGTGCAGCTAACTGGATTATCAAAGGCCGGCCATGCCTCTCATTGTGTGTGGTGAGAGACATGTAAAAGAACCATTGCTGACTTTCATCAAGACTGGGCTGCATAGCTGTCAGCGTGTTTGTGCCCAGGGTGCACTCTGCCCTCGCCCAGAGTTGGCTGGGATGGGTACCAGACTCCCGGTGACCCCCAATTAGGATTAAGTGATTCACAAAATGAACAAATGAACGAATGATTTTATGAAAATGTCAAAACTGTGTGTGTGGTATTGTGTCTTTTTCATCATGTCCAGAGGAAATAATACCAGCTTTGATTTAAAAGCATGTGTAAAATCCCTTTTGTGTGTGTGTGTGTGTGTGTGTGTGTGTGTGTGTGTGTCTATGTGTGACACAGGACATCTGTGAGGACATATCAGATCATGTGGAGCAGATACATGCGTTACTGGAGACTGAATTCTCCTTGAAGCTGCTGTCGTATTCAGTAAACATCATTGTGGACATCCGTACTGTGCAGCTCCTTTGGCATCAGCTCAGGGTGTCTGTACTGGTTCTGAAGGAGAGACTTCTCCAGGGCCTACAGGACTCCAACGGCAACTACACCCGGCAGACGGACATATTGCAGGCTTTCAGCCAAGACCACGACGAGGTTTCTTTCTCACACACACACATGCACGCATGCATGCACACATGCACACACACACACACACACACACAGGTTGGAATAGTATGCCAACTGTTTATCTATCTGTCTCTCTCGCTGTTTATATATGTGTGTGTATGTATATATATATATATATATATATATATATATATATATATATATATACATACTACGTATATAGGTGTGTGTGTGTGTGTGTGTGTGTGTAAATGGTGCGCTGTTCTGTGTGGGATTAAGCATTTTGGCAAATGAGTGAGTGTATTTACTGCAATTGTTTAATGATGTTTAATGCAATAGGTTCTATTCAGGTACGAATTCTATACTCATTGTGGAATAAAATGTGATAAGACAATACTTGTATTTTCTATTCAAACCTATTAGCTGCATGTAAACTGCGTGTAAACTATAACACCTTGGTGACTAAAATATGGAAATTTATGTACATGTATTGGCCAGGCATAAATTCTAAACTATCAGATCCTAACACAAAAATGATACCACAGGAACATTTAATCTTAGATTTAAGGCAGTGCTTCTCAAATAGTGGGGCGCAGCCCCCTTGGGGGGAGCGCGGTATGATGCCAGGGGGCGCAGTGTGATGCTGGGGGAGCGCGTATGATCCTGGGGAACTTGCTTTTCGGGAATAGTGTACGAGATTTAAGCGTAATTCACCTCCACTCCAGTAGTTGGCAGTGGCGCTCTCATTGTCGCGCTATGGTGTAGCGGTTTTTCGCACGAGAAAAATATATATGAAGTGCAGTCTAACAGGAACGAAGAGAAAAGGTGAAGCGAGATGGCGATATTAAGACATAAATAAGTTGAATGAATTTAAATAAGTATTTTTTTAATATTTAAATGTATTTTTTTAATTTTCAGGCACATTGGTGCACTTTAAATCTTTTCTGTTACAGATTAAAAAACAATGTTAATGAAGTTTTTCTTTCTTGTAAGTTGAACTATATTTCTTTCTTTTGTGGTTTTAATGCTAATAAAGATACAGTGTTATGCAGAAGTGTACTAATAACAATTTTATAGACACATAATACTATTTATAGTCGCTTGCGGGGCTGTGGGTGTGCATGAAATGTTTTTTTTCTTCCTAGAGGGGGCGCCAGAGAAAAAAAATTTGAGAAGCACTTGTTTAAGGGATAGATGATGGATCCCATCACATTTCTGCTACCAATATATATATATATATATATACAAAACAAAACAAAACAAAACAAAAAAATATATATATATATTTATAAAACAACATATACAACAATTAAAAATATATTTATATTATTATAAATAATTTTTAATATATTACATAAACTGTGCATCTCATACATCAAACATATTACGTACATTTATGTTGCTATGCTTATAATACGGTGCTTTATTTTTTGTTCATTGTCTTGCCTCCAGGCTCGACTAGACTCATTGACAGAGGTGGATGACTCTGGTCAACTGATTATTAAGTGTAGTCAGGATTACTTCTCTCTGGACTGTGGCATCACAGCCTATGAACTGAGCGATTATAGCCCTAGTGAAGATCCGGAGGGTCGAGGCCTATGTCAAGACCCACGCTCCCTCTATCCTGAGCTGGAACGAGACTTCCCTGAATTGCTTCAAAGTGTAGATCTTCTCACTATTGCTGCCTCCAGACAGAGCCAAGATTCATCCTCACCTACAGAGGAAAAGTCAACCAAATTCACCCAGGAGATTCTGGAGGAACCAATCAAATCTGCCCAGGGATCCTTAGAAGAAACAACTAACTCTTCCCATCAATCTTTGGAGGAACCAACCAAATTTGCACAGGGGTCTGTGGAGGAACAAGCTGATTCCAACCAGGAGAGCCAGAGAAATACCTTAGACCAGGCACCATCCACAGATACAGCTATGCAGGAAGAGAATGATGTTGGCTCCTCAAAGCGTCCATTCCTTGGCTCTGATATTAATGATATATCACCTACTCAGCCCTCCGTACCCAAGAAGCCCATGTATATGGAAGACTCAATACTCCAGTATCAGGCTGACATAAGCCGAAGCACACCCTCTCTTTTAGATCTGCCAGATCGTTCAAGATTCTGGCTGGACTTGCAGGTAGTGTGCCCCAGCAGTGGGAGTCAATCCGAAGAAAATCTCCACGTTATGAATACAAAGAATCGGCAAGTGTGTCACCAGGTGGCACTGCAGAAAAGTCGAGTTCAAATGCCCCTTCAGAGAAGCTTGTCTGTGGCTGAGCAGGAATATGGATCTGAACCCAGTAACTTGCACTCACACTCAAAGAGTAAGCACTTCAAAACTATCCAGGTGAGCAGTGATTCCTCCACCCCACCACCCTCTTCAGGGGAGGAATCCTCAAATCATGAACCACTTCGATGTCAGGACAATCATCTTCCTACCACGGATTCTCTGTGGATTATGCCAAAACTAGGCTGTCAGATGCTCCAGAAAAACAGTAGCCCTAAAGATGATTGCTGGTATGGCTCTGAGGAATTCCTTGCCCTTCCTGCACAACTGAAGAAGACTGAGATCCTGGCTTTAAATTTGGAGAGTTTGGCTCAGGCATTGCCCCCAAGAGCACTGCAGCAGTCAGTTCAGGATGTAGACAACTGGGAGTTAACTGAAACCAACCCAGAATGGGAGACCAGCACCCATCTCTTTTCTCCCCAGCCCAACAGAAAGCACTCTTCAACAGGAAGGTTTTCATCCTCATCAAGTGATGTGGCTCCTTCTGTAGATGAAAGTATTGAGTCCGGACCCCTGAGTGACTTGGTGTCAGAAGATGAGGGTGGCTGGTGTGTATCTAAGTCTCAAGGAACTGAAAGGAATCCATTGCGACCTGAAGCCTCCAGGATGGTGCTACAGTGTACACCTCTGATTGAGCAGCTACTGGAAGATATCCAGCACCAGGAGAACTACCAGGACATCTGGGGAAAGTTAGAGGTAAGATTATTTTATTTTGTTTGTCAGTAAGGAATGAGATCTATTGGATTGCTGTTAAAAGTATAGTTCATATAGTATAAATAGTAAAGAACCAAACAAAAACTCCATCTGTAGACGCTAGACTTGATCCCAAGCTTCATATAACCAAAAAGCTAACAATAGACTCGATTAAAAGGAGCCAGAAGAGATCCAATGCAATCTACTGGACTTTTAATTCAGCAGGGAGGGGTAATTAAAAAAGATAGTATATTGCTGCCATCTGGTGGCTCATTCAAAGAAATACAGGTATCCCTTCCTACAGCATTTTCAAATAGAGCCACGCATACAAGGAATAGAAGGATCCCCCCCCATTTTTTTTCAATAAAATAGGCATTTGATAAAGACACATTTGAAATAAAAATGAAATAATTGAGCAATGCTTTCCAAATCAATCCTAAATGGAGACAAATATGAAGAAATGAAAATATATACAGTAACTGCAGTGTGTGAGGAATATTAATTGAAATTCATTGTTTCCGATATTTAAATCCAAGTTACACTTTTTGCTTGTTTATCAATCTGCTATCCCACAATGCATCAGTTTTTAAAGCATCGCATGGTTTTCCAAGGAATCTTCAAATCTCTGCTTCCATAACTATGAAAGCTTCTTGATCAGTTATTCGGCAACCAATACAATATTCAGAATCAGTAGAGAAGATAAAATGACACGAAATGAGACAATAAAAAAGTACTGCTTTCTGTGTCTGTTATAAGAATCAGGAGAAAGAGTGAGGGAATGTGAGAGTGTGTGTTTTTGTCTGTGAGGATGCCTGGGCCAGGCTGAGGCAGGCAGCTGCATCCACCTGGGATGATGCGTGTCATGGGGGGGGAGTGATTGATTACATTAGCATGCAGCCCCTGGAGATGACTTCATCCTGTCGGCAATAGACAGCTGGCAGCTGAAGCCTTTGCAGGGGGGAGTCTCAGGGGCTTAGTCAAGTGTGACGCTTCTGACCAACCTCCTTCACCCTGTCTCTATCGCTCTCCCTCTCGCTTTCTTCCCAAACTCTTTCTTTATTTCCTTTCTATCCATCTATCCTGATATATTTCTTCCTTTTCTTTCACAGAGCACTTTCTAAGGTGATAAGGTTTCTCTTTATGAGGTGATAAATTAGATATCCGTTTCCTTTCATCTCCTAGTAATAAACTCTCTATTAACTCACTGACCAGAGGCTACGTATTCATCCATTCTGTGATGTTTTTGGTACACAGGAGGAGGAGGAGGAGGAGGAGGAGAAGAAGACATAGAGATATACAAAGTACTAGCAAAATTTTTGATCTTCTCTGATTCGTTTACAAGGGTTGAGCGGTTTGTTAGCTCGCCGTACATCTACACCTTTAACTTGTGAGCCCTGCCCCCAATCCCCAGTGTTATGTTGTGGTACTGTAGTGGGGAGTACTGGAACCTATCTCAGCCAACTCTGAGGAAGACAGGGTATGATCCAAACAGCTTGCAACACATACACAACCATTCCTACTCATACTACCACCTAGGGGCCATTTGGAACAACCAGGTAGCCTTATGTGCTTGTCCTTTAACTGTGGGAGGTAACCGGAGCACCTGGAGGAAACCCATGCAAACACAGACAGAACATGCAAACTCCATACAAAAACGCCCTTGCTGGGACCTTCTTGCTGTCAGAGAGAAGTACTAACCACTACAGCACTATGTCACCAATAAGTTTTAATTATTTATCTAAAATAGTCCACATGACATGGTGGCACCGTGGTTGGGCACGGGTGCCTCACTTTAGAAGGCCTGGGTTTGATTCCCGGGCTCGGGACATTTCTGTGTGGTGTATGCATGCTCTCCTTGGGCTTGCGTGGGTTTCCTCCGGGTACCATGGTTTACTCCAACAGTCCAAAAACATGCACAGTAGGCTAACTGTCTGTGCCAAATCACCCCTAGATGTGAATGTGAATGTGAATGGTTTGTATGTGTGTTAGCATTCCAATGGCCTGGCAAGCTGTTCAGGGTATACCCTGCTGTTGTCTGTAATTGGCTGAGATAGATGCCAGCCTCCCTGTGACCCTAATTAGGATTAAGCGGCTGAGAATAAATGAATAAAATAAAACTTGTAGCACAAACATTCATAAACAGCTGATGCCATGCAATTCACAGAGCAGCTGAATTGATGCCTACACAATATTCATTTCTTTCTAGTAACAGCTCGTCATGGCCTGGGTTGTTCCCAAGCCTGTTGTGGGCTCAAGACTCACCAGGCGGGACAAATTACCTCAGACAATATGCTATTGAATGCTCACATCCATTTAAATACAAGATATTTGAACAGTTTGGAAGCTTGTTTTTAGAGAATGAGAGGAACCCAGAGGAAACTCTCCAATACTGAGAGAAACTCCAATTTGTTCCTTTTATCAACTTGTTCCTTTGAGTACTTAGTTTGATTAGTGTCTAATATCTCTAACTGCATTTGCTTTCATGTTCACCCAATATTCTCTTTGAATGGTCATGCTCTGTTCCCCAGGAATGGCCCAAGGTGCCATATCTCTCAAAAAGTGCACATTGTGCAACGCCACTGGGCAGCTGGAAGTGTTCGGAGAAGAGCACTAACTATGACTCTATTCACAGATGCCTGCAGTTGGAGTCGTGCTGATTGCTTGATTATACTGTACTGTATTAAACAGGGACGTCGATTCGTTGTGATTAAAATGCACAGCGATTGAGAGACACATTGAGGCGATAGAGACATCTCAGCCATTTCATCAGCTCTATTTGCTGTGGGCAGTTGCTTAGGGCATGTTTATAGGCCGTGAGTTCTCTGATCTATATTATTTCTATCTTGTGTCTATGTATTATCTAGCGTTGCAAGAGGACTGTTAAAGCAGAGACAAGAATATAAACCATCTGATCTGGGTTCAGACTTCAGTATGGTGTTTTTCACTGTTCTATTTTTGATTAATCTTTCTGAGTCCCCTGTTCTCTCTCTCTCTCTCTCTCTCTCTCTCGCTCTCTCGCTCTCTCTCTCTCTCTCTCGCTCTCTCTCTCTCTAGCACTTAGTTTTGAAAGCAGAGGCGATCTTGCCTACTTCAAAGATGTTCGCCTTTAGAAGTCAAAGCTAAATATTCGATAAATTATAGCTTTCTTAGCTGGTGTGCGGACAGGTCATTTGTATCAATATCTTTGATTTTCATCAATGTTAGGTAATGAGCTGCTATGGAAAAAGAGGGAGTAGTATCATTGGATAAAGCCTGGGGATCAGGGTATATAGTTCATTTCAGATATTACAAAGTGCCATTTGATCTGTTCAGGTTTATGGCATTAGAATGTAGCTCCAGAGGACTGTGATGTATAAGAACATGCATTTGGCTGTAATTAGAGGACTGTATTTCCTTCTGACTGTCTTCTCCCTCTGGTCATCCTCAGGCTTGATCTGAGAGTAAATGAATACAAGGAATGATAATTATTCTTTATGGCAGGTGTAGTTTTAGTCATGACCAAAAGGTGGCAGTGGTCACACACAACAACAGCAGAAGCAGTTTTCCTTCAGTAGCTCAATCACATCAAGGACATGTGCTGAATGACACCCTGCTAAGCACTATCCTGGTTAGATTAAAGTACGCTGCTGCTCCATAACTTTTTGTACCTCAGACTTTATCAACATAGAACTGAAATTGAAATTTAAAAGGGCTTTGCATCAGTGGGTTCTGATGATCATCAGACATTAGTGCATTTTCACGCATGGCTGGAGTTCACTTTTGACAGCATCTGTCATGGTTGATCAGGAGAATTTAGATGTTTTTTCGTCTTTGTCCTGTATAGTTGTATACATTTACATTCATGCGTGTGCGAGAGAAGATGTACAGTGGATGCATTGTATAATTTTACCTTTTATTTCTCTGTTTTAATGACATAACATTGTGTGTTTACAGGACAAATCTATTTATCATGAGAGAAATGGGATTCTAAAATTCAGAATTCTCTATACCTGTGAATATTAGAAAAAAGTAAAAACAGAATAAAACATACTGGGCTTAATGGGAGAGTTTTAGGACTGGGTTGATATAGTGATATAATTTTAATGCTAATTATATATATTAACAGATTTTGTGTTAAACTGTAATCTTTAATTATATTTATTATTATTATTATTATTATTCTTACTCTTCTTCTTCTTATTGTTGTTGTTGTTTTTGTTGTTGTTGTTGTGTGTGTGTGTGTGTGTGTGTGTGTGTGTGTGTGTGTGTGTGTGTGTGTGTGTGCTGTTGGCCCCTTTCAGGGTTTTGTCTCTAAACTGGATGAATTTATCTCCTGGCTGAGGGAAGCTCTGGAAAGCACAGAGAACTGGACTCCACCTCAAGCTGATATAGACAGCCTCAGACTTTACCTGGAAACACACCTTGTGAGTCCAACGCACACGCTTGAAGCACATTGACTGTCTATAGAGGTGTACTGGAATGGTTCTGTCTTCCTTATTAATTCATTAGTTTCTTATGAATCAGAGATGTGCATCCTAAAAGATTGACAGTGGAACCCATAATTCTGTATGGGACTGAATTTTGGTTTGAATTAGTACGTCTTCTCCTATATAGCAGTGATCATTTATTTGCTATACGATCAGGAATACCAGGGTCAAGCTGATATTGAGTAGTTATCACATACTGTACTATAAAAATTGCAAAGGCTTCCAATTTCAGAGCAGAAAAAAGCCTTATCACCATGTTCACACCATTTTTACTCTTCTAAGAGAAACATCGCATTGAGTTTTATTATGGAAGGCTGTACTACTTCATATTGATATGGAGATGTGCATTGGGAGTTTTTTGTTTGATTTTCCAGATTCAGTCTGACTCATAGTCCAGCTGCCACATAGAATGTGTGTTTGCATGTGAGTGTGTATCTGTGTGTGTGTGTGTGTGTGTGTGTGTGTGTGTGTGTGTGTGTGTGTGTGTGTGTGTGTGCGCGCATGTGTGTTTGTGTGTAGCATAGCTCTTTTCAGGACCCATGGGAGAATTATAACATTGGGGGTTGACTGCAGGGGGAGAGGGAGGGCTGTGTTTATAAGGCATTGAAGGATGGTGTGAAATGAAACGGCTATTGATTGCGCTTGATGGTGGATCCAGGTCCCTGAATCACATTAACGAGGGACGCAGCAGCCTGGGTTGGCAAATGAGTAGCAGGGATAAGAGCTTGCAGTTATAGAGAGCGCACACACACACACACACACACACACACACACACACACACACACACACACACACACACACACAGTTCAAAATACTTAAACTAAGGAAAATAAAAAAGGTATGTATTAGGCCACACGTATTATTAGTAGCAAATATCAGACCAAACCTCAGACGTTTTCATTTCATACTGTATGTGATACCTTTATAGTGTTACATGCCTATAGACCATATTAAACAGAGTATAAACACCCTAAAAAAAGCTGATGTTAGGGGTCAAGTGAAATCAAAAGATTTGTAAATATATCCATTCATGATTCAAAAATATATAAAAGTTTTTAATTATTTCTTTGCGAAAATATGTTAATAAACATGGGTGAAATATTTCAAGTAAAAACCGCAGCTATGTTATGCTGTGAAGGGAATTTTACAAATGGGGTTTGGGTTCATTTGTTCGCTTAGAGCATCACTGCAAATCAGTACCAAGTTATTCTGCCCGATTGTTTTTATCTGATAAAGGCTAACGTTTTCAACAGTGCTCAATACCACCACCAACATCCTTACTCCCTCTTAGCGAGGTACACAGCCATTATACTAATGTACGGCATATCTATACTCACACAAAAATCACTTGCATTGTTTATATATTACATGATGCTGTTTGCTGTAATACAATAACAAATATTATATCAGTTATAACCATAGAAAAACAAACAAAAATGCTTTCCAGAGTATGTCAACATTTTCTGTGATAAAACAAATTTCTTTACCAAATTTAATTCCATTTTCTTTGCAGATGATGTGATATGCAATGTTTTTTTTTTCTAACAGATACTGTGCTTTCTCTTTTCCATTTCTTACAACCCAGTTTTGTGGATGTTTGCAATTTATACACCAGTTAGTTCCGGTCCACTAATTTGATTGGACGAGCAATGTTCCAGCAGTGCTTGTATTTATTATGAGTACACTGGGACATTTCACTGTTTGTATCACTCTGCTTGTCTGTTTCCTGTGTCACCACATAAAATTCCAATTCTAGCAACAGTCCCATTGAAACTGTTACTACATCAGAATAAGTGACATCATCAGGAGACATTGCATTGTACAGACAATAGATTTTTCATGAGCATCTGCCCTAAAATATCAAAGCTGGTCAGAGGAAGCCAGTTTCACTGGAATAAAACACACCAAATTATTTGTTAATGTACAAAGCTCAATTGCAGAATTTTGTTTTTAATCCTTTATTAGGGTCATAGATAGTGTACACCATGAATGGCTCACCAGATCAGCACACATCCAACCCCCCACATGCACATCTATTCTCACTCACACCTAGGGGCAATTTATAATCGCCAGTTAGCCTGTGCATGTCTGGACTATGGGAGGAAACCGTAGTATCCAAAGGAAACCCAGACAAGCACAGGAAGACGTGCAAACTCCACATAGACATGTCCCCACCAGGCACGAGGCTTAAACCCAGGACGACCTTGTTGTACGGTGCTTACCACTACACCATTGTGCTGCCCCACCAAATAATTTGAGACATTATAAACACTAATGAATGAGTTAAAGTCCTAATCATACCAGCATGCTTTTGGTTGTTGTGCATTGGATCATCAACAAGGCTCTTGGACATAGGGATTGAACTCAGCTGGGCAGAGGTCAGGACTAGAAAAGACACTTATCTTTAAGCCAATCTGGAAAAACAAGTATGGTGTTGGTAATGCAGTCCGAGTATTAATAAATGTTTATTGACTGAGCATTTAATTCCACTTATATATATATATATATATATATATATATATATATATATATATATATATATATATATATACACACAAAGTAACTGTCAACAAAACTCTTAGAGTAGCCAATATAATTCATATACTTTCATATACTGTAAAAGGAGCAGTGGTGGTCCAGTGGTATAGGGCACTTGATCGCTGATCCAAAGGTTGGGGGTTCGAATCCCACTCCCCACAAGGTTGTCACTGTCCCCCCCCAGTGCAGCTAATTGGGTTATCAAAGGCGGGCCATGTCGCTCACTGTCTATGGTGAGAGGCATGTAAAAGAACCATTGCTGACTTTCGTAAAAAGTAGCTGCAAAGTCGTCAGTGTGTTTTTGTCCCTTGCTATAAAGGGTTGTGACAGGAAGGGCATCCAGCGTAAAAACCTCTGCCAAATCAAACGTGCGAATCAGATGATTCGCCGTGGCAACTCCCAAGTAAAAAGGGGAAAAGCCGAAAGGAAGACAGACAGACTTTCATATACTGTAAAATATTGAAAAGATACTGAAATGATCTTTTCCATACGCCCTGTCAGTCGGCAAGTTATTACTACCACTGAAAGTTGATAAAAAAAAAAAAAAAAAAATCTGTAAGTGAAATCTTCTCATGACATTACTGAAATGTGACTGTGGTGCACTACACACTCTCAAGAGAAGAACTGTTTTGGAGGGAGAGATTTGATTGGATATTTCAGAACCATGACTCCACCCTATATCAATAACATATTAATTCAAATTCATTGGTTTGTAGTTGCTTTTCAATGAAAATACCATAACATATCAGAAGGTGTGCTGCATTTGCTCCAACACAGAATCTATACACTCAAATTCTATCAAAGTCCTCGTTGATGGGCTCCTGAGTGGGCGCATCGACAAGGTGCGTGACCCACAGATCACAATTTTGAGTCCGAGTTAATGCCACAGCCGTCCGTAGCCTGGAGTCCATGGGAGCTATTTGGCCGAGCTTTCACGAGAGGGAGGGACGGCATACGCTCACTTACCTTTCACTCACAGTGATTGCCAGCCAATCACGGGTGTCTGTGAGCTCTTTCGTATGAGGGGTGGATATCACTTTCCCTTCGAGTGTGTTAAACCGTCCCCAAATGCGCATGCGCTGCAGTTTGAAAAGAGGTGGGTGGCTAGCATTGCATGTCACAGATGGGGTGTTTGCATGCTTTCGTCCCTCCCTGGATGGTGGTGGTTGTGTGTTAGGGAAGACAATACTTGATGGGTGGGAATTGGATACGAGTAAATTAGGGATAAAATGGGGGAAATCCAAAAAAGTCCTAATTGATCCCAAGATACTGTCAGAGTTAATGGTTTTCTCTCTATCACTCCCTTCACATACACATTTTTTTTTCAGTCATTCAATTTCTGAATCACTTAATCCCAATTATGGTTGCTGGGAGGCTGGTGCCCGACAGAGTACACCCTGGACAGCTGTCCAGGCAATTTCAGGGCAGGGATATATATATATATATATATATATATATATATATATATATATATATATATATATATATATATATATATATATATAATATAAATACATACATACATACATATATAAATGTGTGTGTGTGTGTGTGAGCGAGTGTGAGAGATCTGGAGAATAGGCAGGAGGAAGCTTGTGGTCCAGTGGTTGCTACAGCACATCTTTTGGTGTCACGTCAGCGATAACCCTTCAGCCCTGCTGTCAGGTCTGAGCAGAGACAGAATCAGAGTGTGTGAGCAGAACTGTCTACCTGCTCCTGCAAAACAATTCCAACACAGCAAAACACTTACCAACAACAACCCGGCACAACAAAACATGGCTCACATGCCAAGCTCTTGACAAAGGAGCAGTTTGATTGCATATACTGTAAACACTCAGTAAACACACTCTTCAGGACACAGGAGAAGGTCTCAATTTCGCATGAGAAATTTATGCAAACTATGTTTCCTCCACGACTTACAGTGGTCAAGGTGAGGGATGTTGAAAAAGAAGCAAGGGCACATTGCAGAAAATATCGTCTCTTGCGAAGCTTTAGAGCAGCAAGAGTGTTTAGTAATATTGATGACCGTCCACCATGAATAGAGGTGAAAATATTGCCACACGGAATCTTTTTATAAGGGTTTAATATGGTTGTAATATTCATGGACGAAATTGTGGAGGTGTGGTTATCACAAGTCCTGGCCTCTGCAAAAACATGTATGTATCGTTCATGTTCTCCACCTGATTGTCTGGGTTTCCTCTGAGTTGTGTGGGTTTCCTCCCACAAATCAAAGACATGGACATTAATCTAATACCTGTTTCAAATTGCCCTGGAAGTGTGTGTGTGTGTGTGTGTGTGTGTGTGTTGGCTCTGCAATGATCTAGGGAGTTGTTCAGGGTGTTGCCCAGTTTTGACTCCAAGCTCCTTGTGATACTAATATGATTAAGTGGTCTGGCAAATGGGTGAGTGAGTGAGTGTAATATTCGTTCTCTTGCTCTTGCTATGGTTCATTATTTGATTTCATCATTCTTATTTTCATCCTCCAAATAATTACCAATAATGCACAGATGGCAAAGGGGGATGTTGCAAAATATTAATTTTTGCAAAATCCCTCAAGTCTGAGGCACATAAATATTTCAGTATACGCTACCATCTAAGCAAAAACCACACAATTAGAAGATTTTCATGTTTTTTATTTATGCATTTTTAAAGATCATGGCGAATGGAGATGAGCTTCCATCAGCAATAGGTGCAGAGCAGAGAACTTAAGAGCTGGCAAGAGCTTGTGTTTTTAAGGCCTGTACAGAGTTATGCTGGTACACTGTACAGAAATATAATGAAATTTCGATGGTTTATATTTACATATTTTAACCACTGAGGCAGGTCAGTTGTATTAAACCACAAACTTAAACAGCATATAAACAAAGCAAAGTGCTTTAGACGGCCTAAAAGTGCCATGTCATTACATGGTCTGTTCCATGTTTTTTCTGTATAATGTTGGCCATGGGGAAGCTGGAGCCAATCCCAGCTGACTCTGGATGAAGGCGGGGTACATCCTGAACAGCTGGGCAAATAGCTCTGTTTTGCTAGTACTGTAGAGTAGTGTATAGAATTGAGTAAAGCAGAGTAATGTAATGAATGTAAACTTTGCATTGTAAAGGTGTGAATGAGATTTTTTCTAGTTAATATTTACAAATTTTAGCCGTGACATTGAGGCAGGGTAGTTTAGCCAAATGCATTCAGCCAGCTAAACTGTTCTGTATCTGACAGCATCTGTTCTAAACTATAGAAAACAATGCTTCCTAAAAGTGCTTTGGGATAGAGTATAGGAAACAGAAAAGCAGCGGATTTTTATGGTTTATTTTTCCATACTGAGACATGATAATGATGCTGCTGCCTGCTTGTAAGTGATAAACTGAGGGTCTGTGTTTTGATACAAGCATTATCCACTCAGAATAGTGATTTATGATCCTGAGATAGTGGACCAATCAGATTGTGCCGTACCCTTGTATTATTTACTAATCTATGCTAATTTTTAATATACATATTCATATTAGTATTAACATTCTGCTGTGCAATCCTTTTTAAAAGGTATTCAGTCAGTGACAGATATCTGGTTCTTTTGGCTTTTGTTTATTTGTTTACTCACTTTTAAGCGGTTTAGGTCTGTATAAGATATCAATTCAGTCAGTATTCAGAGCCATAAATAAGCATTCTTCACACTTGCTCTTGTCTGTCATCAGTGATAGATGTGCATGTGTGCTGATCCATCACCAGCATATCCTCTTCACTCCATCTCTGCATCAGAACCCGCTGTTGTCCTTAACCTTCTCTGCTTCCAGCCTACACCCAGCCAGCCTAAAGTACCGGGCAGCTCATTTAGCATGTGCAATTCATATTCATTTAGGGTGCCTTTAAGGGTGTGTAAAACCTTTTGAGATGAAGCCATACCCCTCCCCCCAACCTTCAGCAGGTTATACACAATACTATTAAGACAAAAAACATTACTCCTATTTTATTAAAGAAAGTAAATGCTGATTATACTCTGAAAACATTAGCCGTTAGAAAAAGTAATATTGTAGTAATGAAATAGATATAAATTGTTGGGTCACTGCCCCCCAGTGCAGCTAACTGGGTTATCAAAGGCCGACCATGTCTCTCACTGGCTATGGTGTGAGGCATGTCAAAGAACCATTGCTGACTTTTCGTCAAGAGTAGTTGCTAAGCTGTCAGCGTGTTTCTGCCATGTGATGGCCTGGTGAGCTGGCCAGGGTGTACTCTACCCACGCCCAGAGTTAGCCGAGATGGGCACCAGCCTCCGAGTGACCCTAATTAAGATTAAGCGGTTCAGAAACTGAATGAATGAATTAACTTTTGGTTGTTACAAGAAGACAAAATTTACACTTTGTTAACTTAAAAAAAAATTTTTTTTCATCTTTTTTTGTTTTAAATACTTTTTTAATCGGATCTCCTTTTATAAATATTTTGTATCAATTTTGTATTATTTGGGTCCGATGTGTTACCACGTCACTTCATATCAATTTGGCTGGTCAGGTTGGCTTTGTCTCAAACCATCTGACCTTGAAATAATAGTGGTACACTTTTCTGTTTACAAGCTTCAGAATGTTAAACGTTTCAACCTACTTTGTTGCCCTCCCCATTAAAAAAATTCTTTTAATTTTGTCATTTGCCAATTCTTCCTTATCACACAATAGCCACCAAATATGAAGAAGTAAATGAAAATACAAGGATCCCTCACTTTCCACAGTTAATGGGGACTGAGATCCCCGCGACCGCCGAATTCCACGAAGTAGGATTGACCCCCCCCCCACCCCGACTGACGTATAAAGTACATGTATATAGTATGAGTATATAATATCAATAAATATATATTCAACAATATGAATGCTTATAACAATTAACCATTCAAATAACGCATAACATTTAAATAAAATATAAATACACACACAGAGGCGTGCGCACAGTCAGATGCGCACCTCACATAAAAATGTAAGTAGTTTTGTTGGGTTGTTTTTTTTTGTTTTTGTTTGTTTGGGTTTTTTTTGTTTTTTTTGCATAACTGGCCTTGTTTTGTGGCATTTTCCTTCACTTTCCCCCTATTTTTCTGTAATTTCCTTATTTTTTTATTTTTTGATGAATATTTACAGAGTAGCAAGGAATGATGGTAAATCTTAATTCCTACTCATGCATCTGGATACCAACTAACATATTCTACATATACAAGCTTTAGGATGACCATGATTGGTTAATGTTACTGTGATCAGCAGGGGAAATAGAATTTCCCATTTCTGACAGCCAAAGAGCTCATCCAATTTTGCTCTTGGAGATTGCAAGTCATAGATTTCTGTTGTGCTTTCCTGATGATAAAGTCAATATTCCTGGGATGTCAATTCATGTTGTTTATTTGGAACATTATTTTTTGTGAAATATAGCAGCTTTATTTTCCTAAATGTTCTGCATTGCAAGAGTAACCAGTGCATGTACACAATCTAGAGTTGGAAAGGAAGTACATCATCTTTCATTCATTGCAAGGAGAATTGTTTATCTAAAAAGAATCTAGTTGGTTTAATGTTATATAGACATAGGGCCTTAATGTATTGTATACTTAAGCCTAAATATATAATCATAAATACAGACAGATTGATTCCCAGGCAGGTAGAAATTATTCATTATACCTGTCAGTAGACATTTTGATGTACAGGTATGAAGGCTGGTAGAGCTGCATGCAGAACACTGGTGAACATGGATCTTGTCAGAGAGACAGGCACGGACAAAGAGGCCTGTTCTCTAGACAGAGGCAGAGGGAAAGAGAGAGGAATGCTCAGATAGCCAGTGGCAGCTTCGGGCTCTCTCGGCACGACCAGTCAGATCAGACCAGCTGGTAATGGTGTGAAACAGGGCTGGTGGAGATGTGAGGAGATGAGAATGGAAGGGGAAGATGGCCCTAGGCGCCTCACTGCAGGCTGCCTCATGGGATCGCTCGCTCTCCACACCCTCCACCCCCGCCTCACATCTTCAACCACACAGCACTCCCCCATCACTCCTCTAGGAGCTGGGATAATGCTCTCTACACTTTGATTACACTTAGCAAGTGGAGAGCCCTCTGTTGGGTATTATCAAAACCAATCAACATGAAAGTTTGCGCTGCGGCAGTGGCACCCACCAAGAGAGGCAAGCAAGGAGGTGTGTGTGTGTGTGTGTGTGTGTGTGTGTGTGTGTGTGTGTGTGTGTGTGTGTGTGTGTGTGTGTGGAGGATTTTGGAAAGCCTGGGGAAAGGGAGTGTAGTGGTTGAAATAGAGACATCAGAATAAATGGACAGGCGCTTGGGGGAAGCGCACACGCCCGAGAGTTATGGGACACACGTCTGATGGATCCTTTGAGCCAGGACGGATGGTACACTATTGTATCACTCTTTCGAAAAGACAAAAAGAAAGAGAGAAGAAATAGGAAAACAGTTTCTCCCTTGCTGAATGGAGTGGGCTTCTGAGGTCATTTTCTAGAGGGCACATCTGTGGAAGAACTGGCTTCAGTTTTATAATGTCATTTGAATATTAGTTTATGCCATGGATGATGTATTATAGGGACGTCTGTCATTTGTTAATAATTCAGCACGCCACAGATAGCAGGGTTGACTCAGACAAATACGCAGAGAAGGAGAATAGAGGCTCCAATTCACAGAGGCACGGTGCTTTATGAATAATGTGTGTTTGAGGTCTGGGAGTGTGTGAAGGATCTTTAGAGGTTGTGTGAAGCCAGTGTGTCAAGAGATTATGTGCATTTTCAGCAATTGCACAAAGGCCCCTAATGTGACTTATGAGCATTTGTTTCAAGAGTGCAGATGAATTGAGATGAAAGAAGACAGTGCTGCTGGTGGTGTGTGTGTGTGTGTGTGTGTGTGTGTGTGTATGAGAGAGAGAGAGAGAGATAATTCAGGACTATTTGAGTTAAAGAGAAAATATTTCAGATTATATTTTGTGCATCTGTGTGTTCATGCATGTGTGAATGAGAGACATAAGTGTGAAAGCATGAGCGAATGTGTGAGAGGTAAACTGTGAATGTGAGGACATTTCTCTGCTTGGTGATGTCAGGCTGTGTGTGTTTCTGTTCTTGGGTGTGTGTCTGTGTGTGCAGAGCTTCAAGCTGAACATAGACAGTCACTGCACTCTGAAAGACAGCCTATTGGAGGAGGGGAGGCAACTGCTGGAGCTCATCACCTGCCACAAATCAGGTAGTGCACCGGCAAGCTGCACATTTATTATTAATGTTTATATTAACATACTGACCTTCAGAATTTATAAATCCTCCAATAACTGCTTCTCAGCCATTGCTTCTGCAGCACGCTCGCCTTTTCACATCCACTCCGCGCGCGTCTGGCTGAATTGAGTTGTGGGATAAAGCAGCAAGTGCAATGTGAGTAGACGCAATAGTGTGGTGCTCTGTATGAAGAGAGCTGGAATTAAGAACAGCGGGAGCCAAAGTCAAAGGCCACCTACTAGACTCACTCTCACATCCCATCTATCCCAGTCCTACTCCTTCTCAATCTTTCTTTCTCTTTTTCACTCCATGATTATTCCCCTGAAGCATCTGGCAGAGTATTGCGCAAATGTACAAATCCACTAAGCTGACCTCCCTGTCAGCTGGTTAAGCTAGACACTATTAAATATGCAGATGGCCGCCCGGAGCAGGACTTTTTTTTTTTTTTTTTTAACCATGCCCATCACACCGGCTCACACACACACACACATACACACACACACACACACACACACACACGCACACACGCACACACGCATCTATACATATAATCTCCTATGGCTTGGAGCATCTTTTCAGTGTATATATTAGACATTGCCATTCTTAGTAAATCTCCCAATGCTCCACCTCGGCCCCTAATACCTGGTTTCCTAGCAACTCAGCAAATCCAAGCTTTTGGCAGGTGTGAGTGGTGGCATGGTGCTACACTCAATAGACAAAAAAACTCTTCATGCACACAGAGCATTGCGGCACTCCTGCCCCTCATGTGTGTGCATTTTTAATTACCTGGAGCAGGATTTGGAGTGAGCAGACTGTGGCAATGGCAGGAGTCATGTCTCGAGAAATGTCTCTGCGTGCACAGGAATTAATGCAGAACTCACACTCTTGTAATAACCAAGACTATTATAGTATGTGAAGACACACAATAAAAATTAGAAAAACACTACTGATTAGCAGTATGAAGTGTATACGTTGTATTTTGTCTGACATCATGACAGTCAATGCTGACAGTCAGCATTCATGATTTTTTTTTGGATTTACCCATTTTCACCCTAATTTTAGCCATATTCAATTCCCACCCATCAGGTATTGCCTTCGCTATCACATGACCACCACAGACCAGCGAGGGGCGAAGCATGCACACACCCCCTCTATGACATGCAATGTTAGCAACCCACCTCTTTTTGAACTGCGGCACCATACGTATTTAGGGGCAGACTAACACTCTCGGAGGGAAAAAAGTTATCCACCCCCTCATACGAATGAGCGCACAGAAGAACATGATTGGCTGGTAATTGCTGTGAGTGACAGCGAAGTGAGCGTACACAGCGTACACATTCGGCCACAGACTGATATCCAGTTCAATAATCACACACCTTGTCCATGCGCCACTCGGGAGCCCCAACATTCATGTTTTCAGGAAAAATCAGTGGAAGCACTGCCAAAATATGCAATGAAATCATTTCAATTTGTTGTCATTTGGATGTAGTTTTGGTAAACAAAAAAAAAAAATATAGAACATTGGTAGTATTAAGTTTATACCAAAGAGCAAACAGCTAATAATGATGCATAACAGATAATTAGCACTGTGTTACATAACAGCCAAGTAGCACCATGATGCATAACGGCAAATTGGTATTGCTATACATCTGTGGATGGACGGCCATACAAGCCAGTGGTTACGCAAGTATGATTTGCTGCAAAAAAAAAAAAAATCAGAAACATAAAAAATATACCCCCCAAAAAAACATGAACAAATGAATTTATTAATTTAAAATAAAGAAAGAAATAAGATGATTAGTATTGGATGCATGCAACCAATTCATCCCAGACCAAGGAAGTGAGAAAATATGTACACACCAACTCATAAGGGGCAAGGCAAGGTTTATAACAAAAATCAATTTATGAAGAACTAAAGAGAACATGACTGTGTTATTAAGTAAGCCAGGATGCATACTTCTGAAAAGTGAAGATCTGTACAACAATTTATTCAATCATTCATTCATTTTCTGAACCGCTTAATTCTGATTAGGGTCATGAGGAGGCTGGCGTCCAGCTCCGCCGACTCTGGGTGAGGGCAGAGTACACCTTGGACAGCTCACCAGGCCATCACAGGTCAGAAACACGCTGGCGACTATGCAGCCTACTCTTGTCGAAAGTCACCAATAGTTCTTTTACATGCCTCTCACCAGAAACAGAGAGACACGATGGTCTTTGATAACCCAAGTTAGCTGCACTGGGGGGCCAGTGACAACCCACTGAGAGTGGGACTTGAAGCCCCAACATTGGGATCAGTGATCCTGCATACAACAATTTTGTGCAATTCAATTCAAATGAAATGAAAACGAGAAATATTCCTTAAAAATCATTAAAAATAAATAAATAATTAAACTGTGGGGCTGAAAAGTAAAATCCTCAGTATTTCCCTGCATCTGATTAGATCCTCTAAAGAGTGGACATTAAAATTGACATTAAAATATATAACTTTCATTCTTTGACTACATCACAGCACTCCTTATATGATGGAGATGCTGATGGTAGTGATTAGGCTAATGTTTGGACTATTATTAGTGGTGATGTGGTTGCACTTGCTGTGGTGGGGATGAGGGAATGTGTGTAGGGGTGGTGCTTAAATGGGAGGCATGATGAATGGAGGAATCATAGCACATTAAAGACTCGTTAAAAGCGACTAGTGGGAGATATGTGTGTGTGTGAAGTGCGAGTGTGTGTGTGACTTGCTGGACGTCTGCAATGCTGAGCAGGGATTCACCACACTGGGTAATATTTTATGTATGTGCATAGAAAGAGTGCATGCTTTTTTTCTTTTCCATTGCGAATTTGATTCAAGTAAACATATGTTCAGATGTACGCAGGTAGAGAAAGCCAACAAAGACAAACTAATAAAACATTTACTCTTGGGTTTAAAAAGCTCTCTTTCCTGGAAATGACCTTGTATTCAATGAATGAGAATGCATAACTTGCTCGTGTGTGTGTGTGTGTGTGTGTGTGTGTGTGTGTGTGTCTATACATATAGACCTTTGGGATATGCTAGAAATGATTGCACACCAGTGGCAGGAGCTTCAGAGGCAGATCCGCCGACAGCATGGTTGGATGTTGCGCACATTGGACACCATCAAAGCCCAGATTCTGGCCAATGAGAGCGATGAGGACCTTAAAAACACAGAGGACCCCGAACTCCATGCCAGTTCTGAGGTATGGTCTATTAACCCAGTCACACAGCTCAATCTCAGACCCATTTCCTGCACTACATTCCTCTTTGGCTCCTTTCTTCTCTCCTGCTTTCCCAATCCCAGTCTGCACCTCTCAGCTAGCCTGCGGCTATCCACTGATCAATCAGCAAAATAAACAAACTCATGGCCTGGCCAGGGAGTAAAAGGCTAGCTATTAGCATAGGAAAAGGCTAAACAGGTTGCTGTTTTATTCTTAATAGGAATAGCAAGATATGTGAGTCGAATTCCTGTTTGGAAATAAACACTATTGTCTGTGCAGTTCCAAGAACAATTTGAGAGCCTTTTACCTCTCGCGCACACAAACACACAATTATGCTAGGCCATGTGCGAAACTCAATTTATACCTTGCACTTAATGTAATTGCAGAGGTAGTCATTCTAGATACCAATTTCTCTTTGTTTAATTGTCAATTGTGATTAGGTAATTGCACTCCAATTAGATGTTACATTTATGATGAGGCTCTGGTGTAGTGATGGGGAGAGGTTGAGGGATCTCTGAATTTGTGTAGAGAACATTCCAGTGCCGCTTTTTTCTTCGATGGTTGAGCTTCATTTGGGTGTTAGGGAGTTTATATAATTTATATATGTACACGTGTTCAGAAAATGAATTTCTCAGCCAACTCTGAGCGAGGACAGAGCACACCCTGGACAGCTCGCCAGGCCATTGCAGGGCAGAAACACACTGTGACAGCTATGCAGCTATTGCTCATGAAATTCAGCAATGGTTCTTTCACCATAGACAGTGAGAGACATGACTGGCCTTTGTTGACCCTGTTATATATATATATATATATATATATATATATATATATATATATATATATATATATTGCACACACATTTTTGAACTGATGTTTGCCTTGATTACAGTGAATAATCACCATAGCATTATTGCTTTAGTTGGTTCGGGCAAGACTCAGCAACATGATGGTTCAAGGTGAAAAGGGAATAATTTATAAACAGAAACTTGTACCTCCTGACATAAACAACAGTGCAAAAGTAGAATTTATGGAGTGATTCTATTTTCTTGTCATCAACTCAAGATATATTTTTTTCAAATTCTTGAAAATTTAAATATACTTATTATTACTATCATATTACAGAAGATCCGCTTAGCATGGAGCCAATCCAGCTATCAGCATATATGATGAGAGTAAGTAGAATTTTATTCTATCCGTACCAACTAGACTGTAAAAAAATATGAAATTTATTATTTTAATAAAATCATTGAAAAATGTAGAATTGTACATACAAATTTGTAATTGAAGAGCTGGTTGTCAGGCTGAGCCGCTAGCTGCAGCTGCACTTCAGGGTTTAGCACACTGGTTATGATGCTCTCTCCCACTGTCACTGGTATTAGATAATCTTAAGTACCGGAGGCCTATTTCTTACAGCAGGACAATAAATCATCCATTCATTAATTTTCTAAGCCACTTAATTGTAATTAGGGTCATGGGGAGGCTGGTGCCCAGCTCCGCCGACTCTGAGTGAAGGTGAAGTATGCCTTAAACAGCATGTCAGGCCATTGCAAGGCCAACACACATACAACCATTCATGCTCTCATACTACATAGGAGCAAATTGGAATTGGGTAGAGAAAGAATAAATCTATTTTTAAATATGTGTACTGTATATGATTTTCCTATCCTGATTCAATTGCAGCTAGTATATAACTCCCCTGTGCCTTTTTTTCTTTGCACATTTCCTCCTTCCTCAATACCAACCTCTCTTCTGCAGGAAGCATAACTAACCGAGGTGCTTTTTAAATTGTTTTGTTGCAATTAGAAGTCACCACAATCAGTGTGATCAGTCAGCGTTGACAGCCATTAGCCGCTTGGTTATAGTGAATTAACTGAGAGAGAGGAGCAAGTGATTCATTATCTCAGAGCTGTTAATGATGATCAGATGCATTGCCTAATTAGAGGCAGGCCAGAGGAGTGGGAGGAAGGTCACCCAAGGAGCCACAAATCCCATCGTGGTTAAATAGGGCTGCCTTTAGGACAGGGTGGGGTAAATATGTGCAGGAGTTCAAGTTTAAGGCATTAATGCATGGTAATATATGTTGTCGATCTGATGCACTTTTCAGCATTTGTACATATGCCAAATTCATGAAAACCCATCGAGTTGTAATATAAAGTTTAAAGTGGTGTTTAAGTTTATCCTTTAGTCCAAAATGCACTCATTTTACTTTTTTCTTAAAGATGTAATATGACTTAGTATGAGTTGTTTACTAAAGTATTTCCATCAAGGTCAGTCTCGATTGCATTCTCCTGTGTTAGTAGCATACTGCAGGTTTATATATGCACCCCGAGGTCACGTTTACTTTGATGAGAATCCTCAATAGGAAATGTCTTAATTGCATGTCTCAAACTATTTTATGGCCCATTGAGCCATGTTGATGGAGGTATAGGGAATTCTTAGTGCTCATTTGGGTCCACATTTCTCTGACTAGACAATATTTGGATAGTGCTGTCAAGGCGGTCTTTTTGACAACCAGCCTCCCTCAACCTCACCATTAATTTCTAATACTGCCTTACAACAGGTGCTGCTTGAGGTTATTAATTTGCTTTGGTTAAAAAACGGCACACCGATGAGCAATGCACGCTGTCATAGATGTAATATACGCGCTACCCAGACATGAAGCCTTTCCCCAGAACGCCATTAAGGTGTGTGCAATGCAGGGCGCATCTCTCCTGACAGCAATTATGCTTTGTTATTATTGCTCGGAACATATGCTCTGATCCACATTTTGGTCTTGTGGAATTATTTTCTAAGAGACCTTAAAATCCCAGCAAGGGCTGGATATTGGTCAAATGGTAATTGCAGAAACTGGACGGTTAAATGGAAGGAGACAGAATGAAGTAAGCAGACAAAGATCAGAGAATCTGCAATACAAGAGAATTACAATAATTAGTGTTTGTGCTGCACTGGTATTATTATTATTATTATTTTTATTATTATTATTATTATTATTACTATTATGATAACACAAAGGCATTAAATTCAGTCCAGAAAGACACAGGGCAAATATGGATACATCATCAATAATAAATGGTACAGAGCATATGGAATTTATGTGAGTTTCAATAACATTTAAAAAAATATCATAAAATATCATAAAATAAACAGAGCTGCCCAAAGCCCTCAGTCTCATCTTTAGATCGTCTCTCTTATTACCATGGTAATGCATCATAGTAGCACGTAGAGTCATCCCTTGCTTTAGGTAAATGTCATATATCTAAACACAGTGAGATGATCTAAATGTGTACAGGGATTTTGGTGAGGTTGGAATCCCTTAGATTATTGATATGAATATGAATGACTGTATAATTGAATATGGCACAGAGTCACGTCCAGCTCTGGGATGATGTTCTTTTGTAAGGCACTTTCACTAACCAACTGAACCGCTGCCACATTGTCTTTTAGTTTTGTGATTGCCGTAAACATTCATTCCATACCATCTGCAGTTATTTGTGCCTGATGTGTTAGAGAGGCGTTGTCTCTCTAAGTGGCAGGTATGTATAAATAAATAAAACACATAGCAACTACATCCAGTCCTTTCCCATTTTGATTAAACCGTGTTAGTATTATTTTCTTACACTGCCTGTAACCAGCTTGTCAGTAATGCCCCCAGATCAAGAACATCATTGTGACACGCCAACATTTACTGTGATATTTACATATATAATTTCTAGCCACACGCTTCCTGATGTAGCCCTGCCCTCTTGGTTTATCAGAGTGTTAGAGACCTCAACGGCACATCGGAAAGACCTCATACTTCCCTTTAAGCGTTTTACGTATCAGCATTGAAAGCTTGGTCCCTGCCAGGTGTCTGTGGCTTACTACTGTCATATGGATGTGTATATGTAAAAGGCAAGCAGGCCGCTTATCGGGGACTAGTTGGAGACAGCTTGTCTGCCTCAGGGCTGCCATTTCACCCCTTTCTCATGCTCTCTCTCTCTCTCTCTCTCTCTCTCTCTCTCTCTCTCTCTCTCTCTCTTTCTCTCTCTCTCTCTCTCTCTCTCTGAGACTTAAACGGCAGGAGGGAAAGAGGGGTTGCAGGCACCTCAAGCCTTCAGTGTGCTACTTGCTGGCATATGTTAACAGCCGCCGAGTCATAGCACACAGGCCCATCATGCATATGGAAAGAGTCTTAGGTATATCAAAGTCACCATGCTTTAAAAGTCACCCGGGGTTATTGCTTGTGAAAATGAAATTACACGAGGTGGCACTTAAACTCTGGCAGAGGAACGTGCCTTCACCTCGCCCCAGTTTATAGGTACTTTTCACTTTCATGGTCAGGGTTGCTCTCAATCTAACATTAGTGCTAACTTTGAGAATTCAAATTGAACATTTTGGACTTTGATGCATGTTTAGGTGCAGGTTTGCAAAGTTATAATTTCGACATGGTGAAATTTGAATGATTCAGGGAGGTTGGATGTAGATTAAGAATTCTTAAGAGGTTTTAATAACCTAATTTCGAAGAAATGTTTTCCTCAAAATTTGGTATGTTTATACACTATGGCAGGAGGAGAAAACAGAGAATTTGTGCGTCCTTTTTCAAATGGGAGGGCCTGTTTAGCAGTTGTTTGGGCTAAATCACATTCATCTCCATGCTCTGAAAAATGTTTATTGGGCCCTAAGTGAAAAATGAAATACAATCAACGATCCAAATAGGTAGTAATTTGTTTCTGTTCTCTTTGCGTGTATTAGCATGCAAAGGCACTCCAGCTGTAATTTATAAAGTGATTTAATATTGACATACCTCTCTAAGTGTTTTTTGCCGATGGCAGTTTGACAATTGGAATGAATGTTTTATGAAAAAGTTAATAGTGCCTAGTTTTGCAGACAGTTTCAAATATTTAATCACACAAATGATATGAATTAATATGCAGGTAGGGTTGAACTTATGCCACCCTCCCTTCACAATATATGCATGAATGCTGTGTTTTGAAATGAATATTATGAGGACAAAATGGATGGCAGAACATTAGCAAAAGCTATGCTTTTCATAAACAACCCCATGATTTTGATTCAGATGTGATATTAATTTTCTATAACTGTTTTTGTTTCCTTTGTCGACTTCTAATTTGCCTAATACTTCTTCTATTTTAATAATTACATACAATTCTACTTTAACCTTTCGTATTACGTTTTTGATTCTTTGTCCTTTGGCTAGATATGATGCTTGCACAAGTCAAGAATATAAACCAGATGTTATTTTTCATTCCTTTTTGCCTATTGCACTTGGCATTCAGATCAAAGATGATCTAACTCAGTTGCAAACAAAGCAACAATGCACACTCTAGGCAGTGATTATTAGAATCAGAGTGCCTCTCTGAAAAGGCGCAGTGCAATGGGAAACTATTTTTTGATTTTGATTTCCTTTGTGGTTATCAGGTTTTCCACATGCAATGCCTGCAATGTTTAATGACTTCAGCCCAAATTTGATAAAGACTAATCTGATAACCCTGCTGTGATACTGAGGTGTAGTGCTATTAGGAGTACTTGACTTTCTCACTGCTATGGAAAATGGCTCACTGTAATTATGCTAACACTAGAGTTAGACTATCTATAAAAAGCCAGACGAGTCAAATGCTTCCACACTTTTATGTGTACTACTATTTCAGAATCTGCTGATTTCAAACAGTTTTACTTAATAATTAAGATCAAATTAAATACACTTAACTAAATTATTAATATTGATGTACTAGAATCACACACCTACATTAACCTCATGTTGCAATCTTGTTTTGTTTTTATGCATTGCAATGATCAACTTCCTAAAATAAAGGAACAATAATGGATGCAACATTAACTCACTTCACTCTTACAATGAAATATCAACTTAACTTTTTTTAATGCTTTCTGTGCAAGTTATGTATAATATACAATCGGCCCTCTTCTTACGAAAACCCCTGAAGACGAAAATCCAGTATACGAAAAACATTTTTCTAACTTTTTGTAGTCTGTATACGAAACAACTTCTTCTCACGAAAAATGCCAAATGCGCCATTCAAACATTAAAACGCGCCATTCAAACAATACGCGAGTTGCTCTCTCATTGGCTGTCTCCCAACATTCCGCCCCGCTGGCCTCCCATTGGCTAGGAGGGATGACGCAGCTCCCTCCCAGTGGCTATCTCTCAACATCCCGCCCCGCTGGCCTCCCATTGGAGGTTCCAACTTTGTTCAAGTTTGTTTGAACTGTGTTCAGTTTATGTGTCATTTTAACTGCATTTTATGGCTCAGGCAACCTTGCATAAACATTTGTAAGATTATAACTCTGCTAAGAAGACATGGTCAACACACGCGCGCACACACACACACACACACACACACACACACACACACACACACACACACACACACACACACACACGTAATTCCCGGTGAAAGTGATTCCCAGTGCCATGGTCATTGTAAGATTATAACTCTGCTAAGAAGACATGGTCAACACATGTGCGCACACACACGTGCGCACACACACAGACACACACACACATACACACACACACACACACACACACACGTACACGTGTAATTCCCGGTGAAAGTGATTCCCAGTGCCATGGTCATTGTAAGATTATAACTCTGCTAAGAAGACATGGTCAACACACGTGCGCACACACACGTGCACACACACACACACACAAGTGTGATTCCCGGTGAAAGTGATTCCCGGTGCCAATCTCAACAAGAAGTAAGTACCTTAAAAGGTATGTTTTTATAATTTTTAAAGGGTAGTCTTTGGAGCCTTGGAACAAATCACGCGTTTTACATGTAAAATGCGCCTCTACTTACCAAAACTACAGGTTCGGAAAAAGGCGCTGGAATGGATTAATTTTGTAAGAAGGGGGCTGACTGTACTGTCTGTCTGTCTGTCTGTCTGTCTGTCTTCCTTTCGGCATTTTCCCTTTTACTCAGGAGTCGCCACAGCGAATCATCTGATTCACACGTTTGATTTTGGCAGACGTTTTTACGTCGGATGCCCTTCCTGTCACAACCCTTTTTAGCAAGGGACAGAAACACGCTGACGACTTTGCAGCTACTTTTTACGAAAGTCAGCAATGGTTCATTTACATGAACCTCTCACCATAGACAGTGAGAGACATGGCCCGCCTTTGATAACCCAGTTAGCTGCACTGGGGGGGACAGTGACAACCTTGTGGAGAGTGGCACTCGAACCCCCAACCTTTGCCCCCAACCTTTGGATCAGCGATCCAGCGCCCTATACCACTAGACCACCACTGTACTATTACTGTGAATTCTCTGGTACCAGTATATAGAGAGAGTACTAACGCATTGTTTCAAGGCAACATTGTCTTATTTAGGTTCCCATGTAACACATTGACGAAGTGTATGACTATCAACCTGGGGATCACTGGTTCAAATCCAGGTTGCTGCTACAGTCATCTGTGACTGGGAATCCGTGGTATCTAACTGGCTCAGCTCTCACCCCAAGGAGGGATATAGTGTATGCACACTTTTCTGTCAATCAGAGCAATCACCAGCCTCTCATGGGTGTTGGTGTCTGGGTGTCTTATCATTATTTTGAATTTTTTTAAACAATCTCATAATGATTTGTCACCACAACACACTTGAAAGTTATATGTAGTCATCTCATTTAAATATTCTGTTCACAAAATCAAAGTTTTACTCACTGCTAATGAGTTTAAAAGGTAAAAAGCACTTTATCCGAGTCAAATATAAATCATGTTCTAAAGGAAGAACCACACCGTTACACTTTTTGGGTGTATTTTGAATAAGTCCCTGCATTTGGCCTTTCACACTCTGAGCTTTAGCGCTTTGGCTTGCCTGCTGACGCACGGAATTAAATATAGAGTGCAGTGCTTTGAAACCAAGCCAAGCCTTGTGTGGGGATATTCTGTAAATGTCTTTGAGGTTTTTAGCGCAGTATAATCATACCTATTTCACTTTAAGGCTACTGAATGGTTGTGGTGTTTAGTTTGATTACTAACAAGAAAAAAGAAAATACAGTGGTACCTCACTTTACGAAAGTCTCACCAAATGAAAAACTCAGGTTACGAAACGCATTTTCCTAAAATTTTTGTCTCTGGATATGAAACAAGTTCACATTACGAAAGCGCCATCTTAAAAATTCAAACGCGCCATTCAAACATTAAAACGCGCCATTCAAAAATTCAAACAATGCACGAGCTGCTCTTCCATCATTGACATTCAAACATCCCGCCCCGCTGGCCTCCCATTGGCTAGGAGGGATGACGCAGTTCCCTCCCATTGGCTATTATGGAGCTGCATCTACCATGATGCTTTTCTTGTAAAGGACAGAGTTACTGTTGTTTCATGCTTTATTTCTTGACTCAGGCTTTTAACCTTTCATAAACATTTGTAAGATTTTAAGTCATGGTCAACACACACGTGCACACACACACACACACACACACACACACACACACACACACACACACACACACACGAATGCGATTTCCGGTGCGAATGAGAAGAAGAAATGGGCTCAAATGATATTGCAAAGGAATATGGCCAAACCCGTCTACCATCAGTAAGATATTGAAGCAGAAGGAGGTCTTAAAAGGTATGTTTTTATAATTATTACAGAGTTTATGGGGTAGTATTGGGGCCTTGGAACGAATCACACGTTTTACATGTAAAATGCGGTTCAATTTACGAAAAATCCAGGTTAAGAAAAAGGCTCTGGAACGGATTAATTTCGTAAGGTGAGGTACCACTGTATACTCCTGAAATCCCAGCATGAATATGGCAAAGTCTCCCTGCAAATCAGTGTTTCATCAGTGAATGTGAGTTTGATGCAGGCATGTAGTTCACGAATAATGCAGTTTCCAGTGCTTCCATACTGGTCCCAGACATACTAAACTAGTACGACCAATTTTTTTTTTGTTTACATAACTAAACTTAACCTGTGTTTTTATCTATTTTAATACTGATCCCTGTGTACTTTGATAGCCTGGCGATATCCAGGGTGTAATCCGCCCTTCCCCAGAGTCTGCTGACATAGGCCCCAGCCTCCCTCTGACCCTAATTAGGATTAAGCTGCTCAGAAAATGAATGAATGAATATTACCTGTGTAACTTCTAATGAATAACAGTGCCTTTTAAAAGTTGTGAATCATGAGAAAGCGATTTATTATAGGTTTACCCTGTCACTTGTCTAAAGTGTGCTGGGATTGGTGATAGACTCTTCCAAAACCATGACATGTAATCAGCATAAATAATGGATTAAATCCATAAAACATATGTCTAAATACATACTTATGATATACAGCTACAATAATAGAAACACCAGTCCACAATGCTTATTCATGCAGTGATCTAATCCAGCCACATGCCTCAGGATTTAACATGTGCATTCTGTGATGCATCTCTGTTCAGGGTTTGTTTTGCCAAGTGGGTCTAACTTAAATGACATGCTTTCACTCCACTGTGCTGCCATTTTTTACCACAGCTTTATGAGCCCTCTGGTTAGGGTTTGCGTTAGATTTAAGCTTTGTATTTCAAACTGGTGACAGTACTTGCAGCCGATACTACTCATTCTCTGAGGGGCGTGTCATGTACCAAAGTGGGTATGCCGTATAAAATTGGGGTGTCTTGTCATCTCTGAGACTGCAGATAGACCCTTCTGTTTTTGTTCAGTACAAGATAAGGCCAAAAAATGTTGGGTTTCCAGTAACATGGATTGAAAATGTAGGGAAGGTGGGTAGGCTTTTTTTTTTTTTGGAGATTTTTCAATTACTCCTATAAGTTGGATTTTGTGGGGCTGGTGGTGTAGTGGTTAGGGTGCTAGGCTCATGATCAGGAGGTTGTGTATTCGAATCCCAGTTAGACTGTGCTAAGACCCCTGGGCAAGATCTTAACCACAAGTGTGCCTCTGGTCACCCAGCAGTATAAATGGGTACCAGTAAAAATATACTGGGAAGGTAACCTGCGATGGACTAGCGTCCTATCCAGGAGGAGTTGAACTGGTCGCTTTACGCTACGGAAACCGGGGATAAGCACTGGCCTGATGAGCCACTTGGCTCAGGTGTAAAAAGCCCAACGGACTTACCTTATAAGTTGGATTCAATGCCGATTATTGGTTGGGCAGAACAAGCTCTTTTCTTCATTTGTATGAGTTGTCTCTTCAACGAAAGAGCAAAAGTTTCCTGGATTTTTGAAAGTTTCACATAATGGGAAGGCTTTTTATGGGTCAACATTGACAAACACAATTGAGAATTCTTTCAAATCCAAAAACATTACCGAAAGAGCAACCCCCCCCCCCCCAAGTCTCTGACCTCATTAAATAACCTGTATTTTTCTGCCCTATATACAAAACAAAGACAATGTTAATAAAGAACACAACATTTAAACTGCATTTCTATATTTACCCATGAAGTGCATTTTTCAAATTAAATGATTTCTACAATTACGTGTGCCATAAGAAGAGAACACATCAAGCAATTTATCATAAATGTTGAGAATGTCACACTCAGGGCTGTTTGACACACTTGGGAATTTTTGTCGGAGGAAATTGCTTTTCCTGGGTCATCAGAATGTCAAAGGCTGTTCTGCCCACATTCTTCATTGTATCCTCTACATTTTCACTTTCATCTTTGCATAAATACTTTAAATGTATAAACTGAATTTCAAAAATATTGACAGCTAACATCACCGAGGTTTTTCCATCTGTGATATCAACCTAGAATCCAGTTTCTGTGGTTGAACACATCAGGAACAATAAACTTGTATCACACGGATCATGGAGCTTATGTGCAAGCGCTGCGAAAGTTTCAGATCCATTGACATTCACAAATATTCTCTTGGCTGGTGTATTTTTGCCGCAAGAGCCTATTATTGCACACAGCAGCACCATACTAGCCATACAAGCAGCAAAGCGGACACTACTGACTCTAAATTTGGCAGGATGAGGTATTAGTAGCGTGTATAAGAGGAAATCTTGGTGTCAGGTCAGGCTTTGCCCTGCTACTAGTAACATGTATGCCAGTACAACCTGTTGCATGGTCGAGTGGTCGGCGACTAAACCGGCTCCCCCACTAGATTTCAAATTTGGTGAGGAGGGTGGCTAGCAACCCAGTAGGAATAAAAACAAGACCTATCAAAGGGCAGATGAACTCTTTAGAGTCAACCGCCAGCTAGCTAGAGATGGTGTCTCAATAAAAACACCTTGCAGAAAGAACTTTGGGCCTCTACTGTGGATTTTTTGCCATGACAAGGAGAACAAATGCTCACTCAGGGTCTGAAGAACCGCGATGAGAAGGCTGTTATGGCTGCCGCCTCCACCAGAATTCTGGCACGGCATCCAGAGGAAATAATCTGGTGGACCCCCATTAACCCAATGTGGAAACATTGCACAGGTTTCATATTAAACTTTAAAGTGAACGACTGAAATTTTTTCACTAAAATAATTATACAAAAATGTTTAGAGTCGGGGAGATTGAGTTCAGAGAGTGTAAACAGACTAGTGACATGAAATTGCAGCCCAGTGTGAGTGAATGAATATACAATTTGTGTGTGTGTGTGAGAGAGAGAGAGAGAGAGAGACCCAACAATGAACTTGCCACCTCATCCAGGCTCTTTCTCTGCCTTACACTGTCTGTCTTCCTTTCGGCTTTTTCCCTTTTACTCGGGAGTCGCCACAGCGAATCATCTGATTCGCACGTTTTGATTTGGCAGAGGTTTTTACGTCGGATGCCCTTCCTGTCACAACCCTTTTTAGCAAGGGACAGAAACACGCTGACGACTTTGCAGCTACTCTTTTTACAAAAGTCAGCAATGGTTCTTTTACATGCCTCTCACCATAGACAGTGAGAGACATGGTCCGCCTTTGATAACCCAGTTAGCCGCACTTGGGGGGGGGGGGGGGGGGGGGGGGGGACAACCTTGTGGAGAGTGGGACTCGAACCCCCAACCTTTGGATCAGCAATCCAGCACCCTATACCACTAGACCACCACTGCCCCTTTCTCAGCCTTACACTATGCTCTTGAAATAGGCTCTGCATCGACCCTGACTCTGACCAGGATAAAAGTTCAAATTAAACAGCTGAAATAATTCAGCATGTACTGATACTGCTGCTAAAGCAGTTATATGTTTTCATGTTGGTGTTATGATTGGGAAGAGCGTTTGAACAATTTAAGTTTACTTTTTTTTAAGTTTACACATTGTGATAGTTGATCAATCTTACAACTTTAGCCCATATCCATATCTGTATTGATACTGACAGTAATTTCAGTTATTTTGTTTTGTCCCTTATGTTTTGACTTAGTTGGTGATGCATGTCACTGACATGTTTGTTCATTTGCTAATCGCAGTTGCACTTTGACAGTTTGGAAGGCTGTCGTTGGTTATTGGGTCGTCGAGTGAGCGTGTGATTGGGATCTGCAGGCTGTGACTACGAGGAGCGAACATCAATATCTGCAGCATTCTCTCTTTCTCGTTCTCCCTTTCTGTCTCTCTGCCTGTCTCTCCCTCTCTCTTTTTTTCTCTAAGCACTTAGCCTTCAGTCAGCATAGAATAATTGTCAATGAATATTTAACAAGCCATCAGCAGGAAAGAAAGCCATCTGAAAGGAATTGGCGGTATATTATTAATACCGGAGGTGTTAGAGATACACTGTAGTCAGTGGACCAGAGTGCACAGTGGATTAGCAATTGAGCACGATGCAGTTGTGAATAAACTCATTTCGCTACCCAGGTCACCATCTGCCTGTTTAGGGGAGGAAAAGAGGCTGGCTAAAAATGCAGTCGGTTTTTAGTTGAAGCTAAAAGTTTTTTTCCGTGGCTCTCCTCGGTCGAAGCTTTTGCTCAGCATGTTGTTCCTGCTTCTTTGTTCTTCAAGTTCAGCTTGTTTTTCGCCATATCTCTAATGCTTATGGCCAATCTGCTAAACATAAAAGTGTCATCCATGTTATGAAATATGAGTGGTGGAATTACCGTATCACGGCTGCTGATTTAAGATTGCCTTTCAGGTGAGACGTGGAGAAACACATCCCTTCACACCTCCTCTGAGATCTCTCCCACTGCCAGAGGAGCCTTCTGTTCCCTCCCTCCCTCTCTCTCTCTCTCTCTCTCTCTCTCTCTCACTCTCTCTCTCTCTCGCTCTCTCGCTCTCTGTCTGTCTTTCTCGTTCTCTTTCTCTCCTGTCTTCAAGTGATATAAAATTATAATGTCTGCCCTCTGGATCTCTTCCTCCTGAAATCTCGCCAAAGCGCTGAAGCTGCATGCGCTAGCTGCCATGCATGAGAGGCAAAACAGGAGGATGGAAAAGAAGCTAAAGGGAGGGGGGAGGGGGGAAGGGGTTGAATAAAACCCACTCATGAAATATATTCCAAAACACTCAGGGTAGATGGAGAAGTGACATTCTTCTCTTCCTTGGCTCAACTCACAGGTGCAGTGTACTACTGGAAAGAAAGAAATCTTGTCCTGTGCAGTAAATACTTTGATAAATGTAATAATTTCTCTTCGTCTTTTTTGATGGCCAACAGGGACGGATGCTGCAAGCGGTAAAAGATTATACTAGGTAGAATCACAGTTGGTGCTTAGACAGGACTCTGTTTCTCCTGGCCTGTTTGGGATGATGTCAGTGTAAAAGCAGGCTGGCGGAGCTGAATCAAAGGAGTGGCTGGTGCATCTTTTAAATAAATAAATAAATAAGCACACAGCGTCACACGGTGGCAGAAATGAAGCGCCTTATCTCAAGGTGCGCTGCATCCCTTGCATGTCCTTGAATGGGAACAGTTTATGAGGAGGATGGCTGGATAGTCGACATGATTGAGAATTGTGCGTGTTGGGGAAAGCACAAACGTGCATGTGTTTTGTTTAGGTCTGAATCTGCAAACTGTTTACTGTCAGATAGCTAAAAATTGACTGGAATGATAGTCAGGCGGAGAACAATGATGTCTGTCACAGATTTGTACATCGAGCAAAACTAATAACACTACCGGGCAAGTTTAACATGCACTAGGCCTAAACAGATAGGATATCTTTGTGTGTGTGTGTGTGTGTGTGTGTGTTCATATTTCAAATTTTACTGGCATCTCTTTGAATCAAGGCTTTGACGTGAAGCCTAAAATGGTGGAGAAAACATCACTGAGTAATAATGACAAATGAACAGAATTTTAATTTTGCATTTTAATTACTGGACATTTATTAGACGTTGTTGTCAAATTATATATAAACTTTTATCACATTACAAGAAACTACGCTGGCATTAACAATAATACCTTTCATATTTTCACTCATCGTGAACACACAGGTATCTCTTTCCCTATTGGATCCCACCCTGGTGTTACTTCTCGCTTTTTCAAACTGATGAAATCCATTACGGAACTATGGCAGTTATAAATGTTGAGAATTTTATTGAACACCGCTCACCTTTCCTGCTGGTTCCTCATGTTTCATGCTCCTGCTGTGATATTTAGTAATCGAGTCTGATAGTGGCCTTGAACACGGAGTGCGCTTTGTGGAATGCAGCTTTCTGTTCGGCTCAAGTGTAGACGATGTCCCATGGGTGAGCCTGCACTGGTGTGTCCATGCTTTATGAGGCACTCCTGCTGAGTTTTTGTCTGTGCAGGGATTGTGTGTGTGTGTGTGTGTATGTGTGTGTGTGTGTGTGTGTGTGTGTGTGTGTGTGTGTGCTGTCAATATTTTACGTTAGACTCCTGTCACATACAAGAGCTATCCGCGACAGAAAATTGGATAAATTCCTAGAACAGTTGTGGGTGTATCACATGAAACTCATCCATCATGGACCCTTCTAGTGAAGTATTCACTAAATTTTTTTCATCACAGGTAATTCTCAATAGCAGATCCATTTCCTAGGTCTGATGTGCGATGCCCTACAATATCCTTACTACAGCTGGGCTACGATAAACCTAAAAATTTCACATGCTTTTGGATTTTCTCATAAAAGTCCTATTGTTACACCTAGTTACGCCCACACGGCCTTCTTAAAATCACGTGTATAATTTCACTTTTTTTGACAAACATTCATACAGTATATCAATGGAGTATCACAAGAATATCATATAAGGAATTTATTTCGTACAACAATTGTTTCACCTTCATGTGAACAGCCCTTCATATCATAGCACTAAATTCATACTAAAAAACTATTTCGATTTACATAATATTAAATATTAGAATTACGTGCCGAAATCTGTGCCGATTACACGCGGTATATTTAGCCACCGCTTAAAGCTTTCCATGAGATGTTTGTGAGTTGTGCTTCTTTTCTGTTCAAAGTCAATTGTTTGTTTTAAATGTATAAGCCAAGGGCGGCACGATGGCAAAGTGGTTCGCACATCTGCCTCACAACAACAAGGTCCTGGGTTTGATTTCCAGGTCTAGGTGTTTCCGTGTGAAGCTTGCATGGTTCGAACCATGTTCTCCGGTTTCCCCCTCACTATCCATAAACATGCACAGTTGGCTAACCGGCTTTTCCCAATCGCCTGTAGGTGTGAGAGTGTGTGTGTGTGTGAATGCTTGTATGTGTATTGACCCTGCAATGGTCTGGCGAGCTGTTCAGGGTGTGCCCTGCTCTAGTCCAGAGTCGGCCATGTTTTCTGGAAGAATCAGTAGAAGCATTGGGGAAAACTGCCTTTTTTTTGTCCAGAACTACTTTATGCTACTGAGCTTGATTTTGTGATCAGCATTTTTTTGAGCAGAGGAGGTTAAATATTTCTGTAATTAACTTGGGAAGCAATAAGGATTTAACCTAACAATATACAGTAGTAAATGTATGAGTATGGACACTGTAGGTAAAGGTAAGGTAAGGTCTGTTGGGTTTTTACACCCGAGCCACAGTGGCTCACCAGGCCAGTGCCCATCCCCGGCTTCCGCAGCGTGAAGCGACCAGGAGGTCAACTCCCCCTGGATGGGACGCTAGTCCATAGCAGGTTACCTTCCCAGTATATTTTTACTGGTACCCATTTATACTGCTGGGTGAACAGAGGCACACCTGTGGTTGAGACCTTGCCCAGGGATCTTAGCATAGTGAGGGTCTCAGTGGGATTTGAACTCACAACCTCCCGATCATGAGCGCAGCATCCTATCCACTACACCACCGGCCCCACCAGGGACACTGTAGTTATACAGTAAAAGATTTCACATTTGGAGTGCTTTTGAAATTTTAAAATTTTTAAACAGTATTTTTACGGTTTGCTACAAAGCATCATCTGTCATCATGAATATTGTTTACTGCTCAGGTTGTAAATATGATTAAAAACCATGATGTATGTAGCGTGTATGTCACATGATAATGATGACCGGCTCATGTGAAGTAATGCACTTCACTTGTTCTCATATTAAATAAAAAAAACATCAGCGCACTAGTTTGATGAAGTACATCTGATTACAGCAGGACGTAGTTTATAAAATTGTGTGACAGGAGGAAACGCCTGGTTGCTGGGAGGAGTGTACGGTCTTGGTATGAAATGGAAACACAGAAGAAGTGACCACACACACACACACACACACACACACACACACACAGCACTGAGTTACCATGCACACACACTATTCATTGAATTTTCTATCATCAAAGACACTCTCTCTCTGTCTCTCTGCTTTTTTTTCCCTTTCCCTCCCAACTTCCTACTTTATGGTCGGAATACAATATAACTTGGTGTGTGTGGCATTTCTTCATGGATTGTTCCTACATGTTTTCACACTATTTGTTGACATCCTCTCTGCTTCACTTATCATACTCTGTCACTTCTTCTTTTAACCCCGCCTCTGTACTATTGTTGACAAAATTTTACATCTGTTTATACGGTAAAGACGATAGTCTAGAATCTTAACTGCAGTTGATCGAAAACATTTTGCTTTCGACAATAGGCAGCACTCTTAGTACTCTTCCTGTCCCTGCTACAGCTGACGTTGAATTGCACTTAATTGCTTGGAATTACACAAAATGCCCTATGATTATTGCTAATTTTCCCACAACACAATAACGTTTTCATACCACCCATGAGGAGAATAAATGAGTATGACTGATCTAATTTTCTTGTTTTTGTGGAACCTCTGGAGTGCGGGATGTGTGTTTGCTTACAATTAAACACAACTGATTTGATTCAGTGTTTTCAGCTATGTTTTTCTATGCACTCACTTGCAGAGGTGCTTCAAAAAAAATGAGGTACTTCAAAACATTATGAAAACAACAAAACGAAGAACAGCCATTCAGTCTGTTGTCTGGTTCTCTTTAGGCCGTGCTCTGTTAACTCCCAGCTAAGCACTGGGTTCCAGCAATGCACTGTTGTGGTGCGTGTTTTTTTTTTTTTTTTTTTTTTTAAATGAACCCTTTTTACAAATCATATTTGATTTCATGCATAATTAGTTTGTCCATCAGTGGATGTAGGGGGTCTTACCGATGCTCCCTCTCTCTCTCTGTCTCTCTCGCTCTCTCTCACTCTCACTCTGATGACACATGCTTCAGCACAGAAGCTAATATACATTATAGCAATAGTCTGGTTCCACCCCACCAACCACCTGGAGCTCATTTCCTCATAACCCCATGTTCAGCATCTCGTCTCTATATATACCTGTGTGTAGCAGGAGCTTATGTTTTCCAGGACTGACAGTCCATAGTGTTAGATAAAGGCACAGAGGCACTGTCCGTCTGATTAAAGTTGACCATTTTAATTAAATTTTAAGGTTACGGTAAAAAAGAAAAAGCTTTCAAAATAATTAATCAAACATCAAAATATTCTCCCCCTCCCTCTCCTTTTTTTTCTGTTTGGGTAGCATAAGTAAGAAGCGTTATTTAGGTCTCTTAGAGATTCAATCTAATTTAATTCACTCCCCTTCTCTAAATAAACAATTCTAAAACCTTTTTTTTTTCTGAGGCGGGGGGAGAGAGATGATAGAGGTAATCAATATTTCCAGCAATTTAATTAAAACCGTTAGTGGAATAAATCCATTTAATTATCAGTTAATGGAATACAAGGTCATTTACCTGACAGCAACTTTGAAGGTGGCTTAGTGCTATGACTGAGAGCGGCACTAAGGTGTCAGAGCCATTTAGGTGCTGTCAGAGCTCAGCTTTAAGATTCCCCTCAGCAGGTTAACCCCTCCTCCTTCTTAGGCTGCCTTCTGCCTTCTGCTGCCTGCCTTAGCAACACACACACACACACACACACACACACAAACACATGCACAGAGCAGGGCGTTTTCCGACAGGCCATTTACAGCTCATAACCACAGCTAATGAAGACCAAGGTCATCAGATGGTGCTGTACCTTATGACTGTGTGTGTGTGTGTGTGTGTGTGTGTGCGTGTGTGTGTGCGTGCGCACATGTGTGTGAGACAGAGACAGTGAGAGTGAGTGAGTGTATGCATGTCTACATGCATGCTTGTTGGTGCATTTGGAATGGAGTTAATAATGAGTAAATATTATGAATAAAAATGGCCAGATGAAGCATGTGAGCTGTAACTGCTTTTGTTATGCTAACCTTGTGGGTTGTTTGGCTCTGTAGGGTAAAATACTGTTTAGGATTTTGTGTGTGTGTGTGTGTGTGTGTGTGTGTGTGTGTGTGTGTGTTGGAGGGGGCTGCACTCAGGAATAGAAGCTTTTGGAGCGTGGAAGTTGGAGTAAGAGTTTTCTCTTAGTGAGTTTATTTGAAACTGCGCTCTCTTGAGTTGAAGGAACTCTGTCTGCAGCAGCAGCTCTCCCCATCTGGAACAAATACAACAAATAATAAATAGAGATACAATGGGGCAGAGAAATCGAATTTAACTTGGCCCAAAGCACTTACCTGAAATGTGCATATAATAGTCCCAGGCATTTGTCATTGCGAATGGTTCGGGAGCTTTTGTCCTACTGTTAATGAAATAGTAAGCTTGGCTCTGTACACTGCATTCTGACTTTACGCATCGATCTCCGCAATGGCTTTCTTTCGCTTATTACCAAAATCAATTTCTTTCTGTGATTGCTACGAGGAGCATTTAAAAGCACTTATTTCATGCAATGCATTCTTCCTTCTGTCTCTGCTTTGTGGACATCCCAGAGTTATTCCACCAACTAATGTCCAACATACAGGTTTTTGGAAATAGACTTCAGTGCTGTCAGTGGGAACATTTATACTGTACTTAGAATTCAGTCAGACACAAGCGCATTATCAGAGTAGTTAATGTACATTTAAAGTAAATTTTGAATAGCTGCACTGATATAATGAATACACATGAAAATACATTTCTCTCTCACTCTGTTATCCTATCTCCATCTTATACAGGCTGTAATTTCTAGTGCGTGTGTGTGTGTGTGTGTGAGAGTGCGTGTGTGTGTGTGTGTGTGTGTGTGTGTGTGTGTGTGGCTAATTCTTTGACCCAGTGTTTTGAATTGCAATCTGGCCAAAACTGTAGCTGCAAGATCCCCACGTAGCCCCATCTATGTGAGACTATTTAATCTCCCCTCCCCTTAATCCCCTTTGAAATGCATCCTGCTTTCATGTCACACCCCCACCTGAATAAGTCAGCTCTTTTTCTACTCCTTAAAACTCAAAGCAGGCACACCGTGGTAGCACACTTTCTCCGGTTTTGAATTAAGATCAGATTTTTTAATGTTCCGTGATTATTTCCTAATTAGTTTGCATGTTAATTAAAATGGTGGCTAATGTTAATTACCTATATTAATGGATTCTCGTGTAGCACCTGCCTGAAGCGTTTGGCTCGGCGTTCAAAATATCTTCATCCAAGCCATTCAGCTCGGTCCGTGAAGCTTTGCTGAAAAAAAGTAGAACCGAATTGAAGTCAAAGGATTTTTGAAGCAAGTGTCTCTGAAGTAGTTTCCCGCAATGCCTTTGTTTTTAGTTCTTTTGAGCAACAGAGGGAGGAGAAGAAACAAGGGGTGCTTTAGGACATTAGGAAAGAACTTTGAAATATTTAAGTAACAAACTTTTTTTTTTTTCTATGCCATTTATCTGTTGCTGGTCACGGTTGAGCTGGAGCCAACTCTAGTTGACTTCGGGTGAGACGTCGGTACAAGTTCTATTGCAGGGCTGACACAGAAACAAACAGCCATTCACACTCATACATTTGCACCTGTGGGCAATTTAGAGTAGCCAGTTGACCTAATGTAGATGTCTTTGGACTGTGAAAGAAAACCAAGCAAGTTACAAGAACAAGCACACTCTGCATAGAAAGGCACCACGTGACTGACAGGTATAAATCCGGAACCTGCTTACTGTAAGGTGTCAGTGCTCTAAGTACTAGTCTCAGTACAAGTCATAAATGGCTGTCTTTGGTAATAAGTCTATCTACTTTAATATTCTTCACACAGAGTTTGCTTGACATGCATGACCTGGCTCTGCAAGCCAACACATATTTAAGTGAGGCTAGTCTGTATTAGATTGAAAATGTTGATGATTACACAATCGATCTAACCCTGCTTCACTCAGCTAATCTATAATGTGAGTATGGTCCGAGGCCTCCTTGTCTCTTCCTCCTCATGGGTCTCCAGGTGTTTAGACTTCTTGGAAACAGGGATCAGTGATTAAATGTCACCTTTCAGCAACAACGTTAAATAAGAGGCAGCAATTTAGCTCCAAGCAATTGCTAATTTCACGCCCTGATAAATGTTGCAGGAGCTAAAGGTTTCCAACTGCCTCAGTTATTTCTTAAAGGGGAACGAGTATGAGGCAGGTAGATCACTGATCTGTTGATCCACTGAGGCTCAGACTTTGAGATGTGCTTTAATGTCAAGGTCAAAGGAATTTTTAATATGGCTATGCTCATGCTAAATGTAATCCAAGCTCTTGGGAGTGTTTTGAAGAAACGCATCTTATTTTATAGACAGTTGTTTTTTAATCATGTGGAACATTTGCCTCAAATATCTCACACACAAAATAAATTGTATATGCAAGGTTTCTGTTGCTCTAAACACACACACACACACACACACACACACACACACACACACACACACACACACACACACACACGTTATATACATACATAAATACATACATAAATACATACATATAAAATTGGTATAGAATATGATATAGTATACTGAGATGGTAATAGGTTTCCTGTCTTTGGATAATTAAAAAATTATGCACATAATAGTTAGAAAAGCGGCTTTGGGATCGAAAAGTCATTGGTTTGATTCCCAGGCAAGCGGGAAAAAATATGTGGAGAAGTGAGGAGCACCTTCCCTTCTGCCCCATAAATGGCTGAAGTGCCCTTGAGAAAGACACTGAACCCCCAACTGCATCCTCGAGCGCCCCCAATGTGTTTATGGCAGCCGACTGTTCCGAGTGTGTGCTCACTGTTTTTAACTGTATGTTCACTGTGTACGAGTGTGTGTTTTCACTTTGGATGCGTTAAATGCAGAGGACATAATTTCCCTTTCGGGATTAATACAGTATATCAAAAGCAAAATAAAAAATAAAACAAAGCCAAGGTGGGCATCCACCAAACCTGAGTTGCATGACTATTTAAATATAAACTGCACAGAAACATAAGCAAAAAATCACATGATAATGATATTTCATATATATTTATTTATTAATTAATTAATTTATTTATTATTTAAATTATGATACAGGTGAGTTCAGAGTGCACATGAGAGCAGGTTGTGCTAAAACTCCTTTAACTTGCTTTAAGAGTTCAAGCGTATACTACATGTAAACATAAATAAAAGCAAACTGAATTTTTTTTTTTTTTAAGTTTATATTTGCATATTTTAACCATGAGAGGCAATTCAGGCAACTGAGCTAAACGATGTGGAGCTAATGTAATCTTTTTGTGCCAACTCATTCACAGTTTAGTACACACTATGCTACAGTTTGTAAAGGTATTTTAATATATGCTATATGAAAAACAAAGAAAAAACCCGAACTAAAACAATATTTTTTATTTTTTTCAATTTCAAAGCAGAATAATGGAGATTTTGCCTGCTACGAGTGATCATGACAAACTCTGAGAGTTAGTCATTTTAAATCAAGTATTTATCCGCTTGGAATAGTAATATTTAATCCTTATTTAGAAGCGGTCTAATCAAATCACGCTTTTCTCATGTGGTATATACTAATATATATCCATCCTGCAGATTCAGGAAAATGCTCAAATCGATTATAAATATAAAAATAAATCATAATATAACACGCTGGCGGGCTGTGTCATGATATTCTTCTCAGCTTTGGCGAATAACTGTTAAATATACAGTGCATCTATCATATGTTTCAACAATTTTTTTTTGTTTTGTTTTGCTCTGGTCTGATTGTTGGTAGTTCCACTGGCTGTATAGATAGCTGCTGAAATATGGCCTTCATTTTTACGGCTCACATCATCAAATTTGATGAAGCAGCCAACAACCGGCCATGAATGTGGTTATATCAGAGCCTGTTTAGCAGAGGAGGCCTGATAAGCATGAAGGAATGAGAGGAAGTCCTGTCTTACAATGCTGTAATAACTCCCATTATTTTGGGCTGTAAAGTCATGTGATTCATACCAAGAGACAGGGTTATATATTAAACTCAGCTTTTTTACACCTGGTGATTGGAAAGTAGTCATTTATAAATGAATATGAAGCCCCTCCTCTTTGCACAAATATTTCTATGCGTGTCGGTGAGGTAGGAGATATAAGGACATTGTTTTCTTTCCTGTGAACGTGTATATGCTGAAATGAATTATATCACTTCTGAACAGGATTTTCATTCATTTATTTATTTATTAATTTATTTCCCCCACCTCAAAATGGGAGTCCTCTCGGAATTCTGTGCGGCAGCAGCTTTGCTATTGTACATGTAAGTTTATGAGCTGCTTTGATAGAACTCTTGCCCGTTTATGACTTCTGGCTCGAGCTCACACAACTCCCAACTGAATTTATTTTCTGAGCATGCCTGCACTGTGCCGCGCTCCGATACTGCCTGGGAACATCGGGACGAGTCTGATGGGAGACATTTCAAACAGGCCGATGTATGTTCTGGCTGGTTGGAACACCAGACGAAGGAAGAAAGGAGGGCGAGGAGACTTCCCACAGTTTTCAATCTTTCTACAATGCTCCATGCATTCTGAGACGACGATAAAGAAATAAACAAGCCATGTGTTTGGTCATATCGGTTAAGCGTACAGTTTAAAAGATAGTCACAAACCCCTGTGCTACTATTCTCGCTGTTGCTAATGCTCACTAGAGTCACATAGTTCTCCTTGTTAATTTATATTGTTCCCTTGCTGCATTCTTTAACACGGTTTGCATGACAGTGACCTTCATAAATCTTCCCCTTCTTTTTTCCTTTTTTTTTGTCTCAACTCAAAAAAACAATCCATTCACAAATTGATCTGGATTATTATCCTGCCATGCGCTATTTGAAATACTTGTTTTCAACAACTAACAGATGACTTTCTGGAATTAATTGCTAAAGTATTAATGCTTTAGCAATGGTGAACCTAACTGGCTTTTTACGTTCACCATTGCTAAAGCATTAATACTTCACCTTTATTTACATTTAGCTTATCATTGTTTGACCCGAGAAGCTTTAAACCTTTAACCTAATTTCTGTTTGTGTTTAATTTCCTCTTGCTTCAGAGATAGCGTGACTCTGAATGGAGGACATAGCAGGATTCGCCCCAGGTCGTAACTGTGTGTTTGTGAGGGAGATTACGAGTTTATTATTCATGTCGGAGGCCAATATGGATCAATCTGGGTTCTCACTTAAAGGAACCTTTCTCACTATGCTTTTGACTTCAACCGCTCTTAGAACATCTAATATTCCCTGCTGCTAATTTTTAAAGCTGTGCACTCTTATTGACTGTTTTAGTTATTTATTTATTTTCAAGAATAACTGATGGAAGCCCAGGCTGTTTAGAGTTTGGTTTATAAATTATTAATATTCACCATACATTTAATTTCCTCATGGCCTGATATCTGAAAGCTCATTGTAATTATATCCATGTGTGGAGTTGGAGTGGAGGAGAGGCATAGGAAGCGATGATCACGCTGGTACTCTCCCAGCGTGTGATTGACAGTGAGATCGCTTGCTTGAGTCCCAGGGGACATAGAGCTACGAAAGTTTCAAGGGGCTATGAAATTGGCACTGGCATGTAAACAAAAAGCCTAAAATGACTTGATTCAGCAAATTCGGGGTAAATTTACATAACACATATTCTTGAGACAGGAGTTACAAATGATCTAAATTTATATTGACCCCTGTGTATTACTAGATCTTTTAAAGCAGAGCTGCTTTTGACAGCATGGGAGATGCTGAGGTTTTAGTAATTCTGTTTGAACCGGGAATAGAAAATGCACAGACAAGGTCTCTAAGATGCTTCAGCTGGGTTATTTTCCTTACCATGTTAGTAAAGCTATTTCAGCTTCTGAATTTTTGAAGGATATCAAAATTAAGTTAAAGCTCAGCACATGTTAACTTTTCTATGTGATTGGTCTGAAGGTGTTGATTAATATCCTTTAACAGCTTTATCATTCTTTACATAAATGTTTAATATATTCTTAGTTTATGAATATATCTTGGCAAGTAAAAGTATCTTTGGTGTAAGGAAAATTCAAAGTATATTAATGCACCACCATGTTTTATTCCTTACTTAACCTAATGATAATTCATTTTGAATACACATAAGAGTCTTTTTGCACAGCAATGGATGCAAAAATTATATATATATATATATAAAAAGAGAATTTTCTAAGTAGATCCTTCCGTAAGAGAGTGGTCAATACTTTTTCGCAGGGCAAATATAAGTAAAAATAAAAGGACAGTACAAAGACTTTCTATTGAAACTTCATTTTAACTACAGATCTGTTTCGAGGGGTGGTGAAACCATCCTCTCTCTTGAGGTAATTACAGAAGAATTCTTCTGTTTTATATATATATATATATATATATATATATATATATATATATATATATATATATATATATATATATATATATATATATATATATATATATATATATATATATGTGGGGCCGGTGGTGTTGTGGGTAGGGTGCTGCGCTCATGATCGGGAGGTTGTGAGTTCGAATCCCACTGAGACCCTCACTGTGTCAAGATGCCTGGGCAAGGTCTCAGCCACAAGTGTGCCTCTGTTCACCCAGCAGTATAAATGGGTACCAGTAAAAATATACTGGGAAGGTAACCTGCGATAAACTAGCGTCCCATCCAGGAGGAGTTGAACTCCTGGTCGCTTCACGCTACAGAAACCGGGGATAAGACCGGCCTGATGAGCCACTAGGCTCGGGTGTAAAAACCCATATATATTACACAGTTGTACCACTAAAATGCTCATCAACAGACCAATTTCTTCTTTAAATGGAGGAGGTTTAATACATGTAACTGTATATTACAGTATTGATATTTATCATTTTCACTCAAAGGAACTCTATTTTTCAACAGCTCTGTCACAGATTTTTATAGATTTCTTATACGTCTCTGCTTCAGATTGTAAAGCTAAAGTGAAAGCTAGACATGCCTGATCGGTGGGAGAGTGGCTTGGTCTGAGTGAACTCTTAAATGAGAAGAAAAAAGAAATATGGATTCATCACAATCACATGTGCCCCCAGATTCAAAACTCCGCACTGAGTAGGACTGTCTTCACAGTCAAGGTGGCTGCGAGAAATTGCTTTTGTCTTTGGCGGGCATTAGTCATTATTGTGTGTGTAAGCAGCTCCAGCGGGATTGGGTAATTAGGATCCTGACATGGCATCAGTGCGTGAGCTGAGTGAATCCGAAATGAAGGCAAATGAAAGCAAATTCCTCCGAGGGGGGGATGCGAATGCATCGCACTTGCGCCGCTAATTTTCTTGGAGCTCCTAGTTAGGTTCATTTCATTCCTCCCAAATGAGAAAAGCGCCAGAGCCCAGCTTTTGATACCCGCCCAATAAATGGGACGAAAAAGCAACACATATTTCTGTTGATTTGCTTGTTTATTATCAAGGGTAGTTTTGATTGAGGAGCAGTTTGCATTTGTGGAATTGTTTGACCTTTATAAAGGCATCTGCAGAACAGGCGGCGTGCCTTCTGGAAGGAAAGCAAACCACTGCGATTCATACAGTGTCAGGAAAATGAGCTAAAAATCAAAGCAGGCTGTTGGCAATTTTTATTGGCTTGCCGGAGGTTCATCTCCACATACTTTGGGGTTTAACTGATCTCCATTCGCCCAATGTAGCCAATTTTCTCGAGCACAGATGCGCAGCGGGAACTTTTTTCTCTCACTGGTGTGCAGTGTCAGAATTGCTTGCAACTACAGTGCCTATAACGCACAAAGAACAGCAATTGGTAATGTGCATTATATAAAAATGGGATTTTGATAAAGACTAATGTTGTAGCCATGCTATAATCAGTAACAAACATTCACCATCAATATAGACAAGTAACAAATTAAAGGCAAAGACATGAGGTGTTGGGCCACCACAAGTTGAAAGAATGCTTCAGCATTTGTTTGTGATAAAGTCTGCAAGTCCCTGGAACTGCATAGGAATGATATATGTTATTTTTCCAAAACATATCATCTTACCTTGTGTTTTGTTGATGATGGTGAAGAGCATTGCCCCATATAACAATCCAAAATCAAACGTTCCTTGAGCCCCGGTGCCCTGTGCATGAAAAGGGACATCGCCCATCAAAACAGAAATGTCAAAATATTGATTTAGAGAGGCGTCTCCATTTAAGGGGACAAACTGACCAAAACATGCTGGCAAAATGTCACCACAGAAAGACACGGTCACTATTTTTTATTTTTTTTACCTTTTATTTGTCACCTATTTTTATTAAAGATACCCAGGAAATTCCAAAGTATGCAGTCTGATGTGTGTGTGTGTGTGTGTGTGTGTGTGTGTGTGTGTGTGTGTGTGTGTGTGGGTGTGTGTGTGTGTGTGTGTGTGTGTGTGTGTGTGTGTGTGTGTGTGTGTGTGTGTGTGTGTAGCAGGTGCAGCAGTGTCACAAAGAGGCCCAGAGGGAGATTCTGGATCAGATGAGTGTGAAACTTGGACGTCAGCAGAACTGTTCCAGTGCTAATCGAAAGAAGATCTCTTTCCTGTCTCAGTCTAACAGGTAGAGGAGAAACTATTCACAGACAGCACTACAGGGGTGGGCTAAAACGTACACAGGCTGACCATGATGCAGTGGTCAAATTTGAACATAATTTGAACAATTGTGGATAATTTTCCCACTTAGTCTTCCCTGTAGTCTACACACTTCTTTCATCAATGTTACAGCGCTTGGATCCCTTTGGTGTAAAAGCTCTCAGGTTTCGTGCACTGGCGTTACTCCTAAAATGGTGCAGTTCAGAGAAGTGCAGAATGAATGAATGAATATGTAAATAAATACGATTTCACCCCAACATTATCCTTTTAATTATATTTTTTATTTTTGTATCTTACATCGTCTTACATGCCCAAATCTCTTAACTTCCTAAGACCCAAACTCTAATGTTGTGTGTCTTGTCATTTGTCAGCACCTCTTCAAACAGGAAAGACTTCACCAAGAGAGTAGCATCCAATGGCTCTCATATAGAACCATGCAAGTACATACACACAGTTTATTTCGAAGGAAATATGATGTCCTCATATGAGGACAGTGAGATCTCAAGAAGTTAACTGAAGTGCTTAATCCTATTAGGGTCAAAGAGAGGCTGGGACCTATTTCAGCCGATAATGGGCGAAGGTGGAGTACACAATGAGCAGCTTGCTAGACCCTCGCAGGGCCAACACACAAAACTCATTCCTGGGGGCAATTTGTAACAGATAATTACCTTAATGTCCATGTCTTTGGTCTGTGGGAGAAAGTCAGAATACCTGGAGGAAACCTACACAAGCATGCACACAGAAATGCCCTTGTCAAGCCCAGGACGTGAACTCAGGACCTTCGTGCTGTGAAGCAGATGTGTTGACCGTTATGCCACTATGGCATTCCTCATAAATTCCTTCAACGGAAGGTATACAATCGTATCTTCCATCATTTCCATTTTGTAATACATCAGTTAAAAGACGCTCCTCCCACTTTTGCTCCTCTACACTCATGTTGTCGAGAAACTCTAGAAGCTGGACTTGTTCTGTGCCTTGGCTTTGAATCAACCATCGTTTTAATCCTTTTAAGCCCTTCATTCTAATGATTTATTTTGCAGGAAAAAAACTGTAATGATCCTTTGAATTTTAATGACGAGCTGCCTGCTCAAGGATTCATTGTTTTGACTCTTTGGCCATTACCTTTTGCTTAGAAACATGTCTAGAGGGAGGAGCTGTCGAAAGCTATCGCCTGGGCTGCCTCTCTCCACTTCTTCTTCTCCATCATGGCACTATAGGGCACACACACACACACACACACACACACACACACACACACACACACACACACACTTTCCATACTGACATAGACACGACGTTTGCCATTCATTCTCCAATCAAAAACTCCCTTGAAAGACCTCCTGTTTTAAAGAATGGTTGGTGAGGTGGTGGAGCAGTGATGGAATGGAAGCTTCTATATTAGCACTATAAATTAAATATCAGCTTCTATAAAAGAGTCACTTTACATGAGCTGTGAGTGATGTCAATAAGGAGGCTAACCTTTTAGGGCTGGACGCGAGTGACTGAGGTGGGGTCTAATGATGACTGCACTATGGCAACACATCTCACAAGCCTCTATCATCCACACCAGAGCTGAGGACATTACACTAATGTTACAGCATACAACAGGAAAAGAGGATAAACGGTGTCTTTAACTTTTCTAAAACTCTTTCAACCTGCTGGAGAACACGTCAACATTTATTTACACCCAGTATTGAACAGTGGTGGAAAAATTATGAAATTTGGCAAGTCAAAGCTAGTAGTTTAGTTTCCTGCATGTTTGGTCAAAGACTGGTAGCTGATATAGGAGTATAATAATGGATGCTTCACCAGTTAAAGAATGGTCAGAAAGCTTATTAATTAATTATTTATTTTATATACAAAAACTCAGTACATCGTTGGCCAGAATTTTCCATTAAAATGTTTTCATAGTAGATGTTAAAATGAATTTGAGTTTGGTGTGTTTATTTTCAGTATGGATGTTAAACTGCACTCTGACTTTATGACCGTAGCGGAGAGTCAGTCACAAGATTGCTTTGCACTCAAATTTCTTTGCTTTTGTTTAGTTTGTGTTTTTCGATATCTCCATGAACCTTGTATGGATGCATGAATTTGATATAGATATTCAGTCATCCACTCACAGAGATTCTTATAAATAATTTACAGGCAAGCAAAACTTTCCACCTTCAGACAGATTATACCTTACAAGTTAGCTTTGTACTGTATATAGCTGGGTGTGGTGCAGCACCATGTGGGGCATTGGGTTTAAAAATGAAATAAACAAATGTTTCATTTGTTTTGGGACAGGACTTTAAAAATGTATTTTAATCCAATCACTAATCCCCTGTTAAAATATTCTGTTAGTAACCAACTCCAAGTGTCTCAATATTGTTAATGTACTTGATTATTTATAATGTATAACATCTAACAATAAGGTAACTTGATTACTTTGAGGAGATCTCAATAACCAATGATGGATTTCCCTTCAAAATTAGATATATGCTCTTCATCAGATCCTAGAAATTCAAATTTCCAACATCGTACAAAGTGTTTTATGCTGTGATGAAATCAAACTACTTAAAAAAACAGCAATAAGTCACATTCTGTATATAAAAAGCTATTAAATAAAATTTACATTATAATATTAATATTCTCAGTTGTATTAAGAAATGTATGAGTAGCCTGATATGTCTTTTTCTGTAACATTCACAGTATTTTTGTATCCAAGCTACAGCATGTAATTCATTTACATGTATTCTGTTACTCCATCACATTCATTTCTTATACAGTATATTTAAACAAAACTGTGCGCAGTGAATTCTTTCAGTGTTTCAGACTTTCATTTGCATCTGGCTGATCAATGTCATTTTTCCAAATAGCTAAAATATTCATATTCTCTCCTCCATTGTTTTGTTTCATCAATACCTGCTTCAATA
>CM045732.1:53938495-54053495 GCA_024760905.1 Plotosus lineatus
AAGGTCTTAACCACAAGTGTGCCTCTGTTTACCTAGCAGTTTAAATGGGTACCAGTAAAATTATACTGGGAAAGTAACCTGTGATGGACTAGCATCCCATCCAGGAGGAGTTGAACTCCTGGTCGCTTCACGCCATGGAAACTGGGGATAAGCACCGGCCTGATGAGCCACTAGGCTCGGATGTAAAAAGCTTTTTTTTTTTTTTTTTTTTTTACATCTATGCACAAATAGCGTATGATAAGAGCAATACTAAGTTGGGCTCATCTGACAAATCTCTATTTGTTAGCAAGTTAGTTACCAGAATAATCAGTAAGTTAGAATCTGTTCGGTCTCATTCGCAGTTCATGCTTTCAACATTAATGCACTTTTTTCCTCAGATAACGTATCACTCTGATGAGGGGTATACATTTTTTCCTACTACAAAGCAGCACTGAAAGGGTAAAGAAATGCAACCGTTACATTGATTCCTTGGTGATCAAAGGATTTCAACTTAGAATCTTCTGATCACCTCAAGCTCTGAGCCGCCACCATAAACTGACACCTCAGAAATTGTTTCGCATGTTATGTCCAGCTCTAACACTTCTACTATACAGGATTATATCTTTCGCCGAGGGCTTCTTTACACTGCTATGCACTTAAAATCTGTCTGGGCTTATGCCCCTCTGTCTCCCTCTCTCTCTCTCTCTCTCTCTCTCTCTCTCTCTCTCTCTCTCTCTCTCTCTCTTTTCATAGTGTGTTACTATTGAATTATTGCCATTTTTGGCATCCTTCAAGAAAATTGGAAAATTATGTGCAATTTTCTCTAAAATATGAATTTAACAGAAATGTTTAAACTCTCATGTGGGGCAGTGGTGGTCTAGTGGTATAGGGTGCTGGATCGCTGATCCAAAGGTTGGGGGGTTCAAGTCCCACTCTCCACAAGGTTGTCACCCCCCCAGTGCAGCTAACTGGGTTATCAAAGGCGGGCCATGTCTCTCACTGTCTATGGTGAGAGGTTCATGTAAAAGAACCATTGCTGACTTTCGTAAAGAGTAGGCTGCAAAGTCGTCAGCATGTTTCTGTCCCTTGCTAAAGGGTTGTGACAGGAAGGGCATCCGACGTAAAAACCTCTGTCAAATCAAACGTGCGAATCAGATGATTCGCTGTGGCGACTCCCGAGTAAAAGGGAAAAAGCCGAAAGGAAGACAGACAGTTTAAACTCTCATGTATGTTCTGCATGGAGATTTGTTTTACACATTTCAGGAACTAGTTTAATTGATAATATTACTCTATAATTTAGAGGAGACTTGATAATTAAAATAAATCAAATTATCCTGTGAAAGTTCCATATAAGGGACACACACACACACACACACACACACACACACACACACACACACACACACACACGTGCGCACATGTGTCCGTCTGATCAAGAAACTGGTACTGAAATGTGTGACATTGACCTTTTACATTTTGTGCAGCTTTAGAAAAAATAGTTTCCCCATTTTTTATGTATTAGGCCAATATTCATTAAAACCGGGTAGATGCAGGATAATATTCTTTGGAGAAGCAACATCATCAAAACATCGGCACGATGACTCAAAAAGTCAGTATGTAATATGGGCATTTTATTGATAATAATAACTGCTTTAGCTAATACAGATGCTCCCCGACTTACGTTTTTAATTGGTTCCGGACGGCCGAACGTAAGTTGAAAGTGAACATAAGTTGTTACAGTGACATATGACGTATGACGCTCATACTGTACTATACGTCCATAAATACCATTATCATATCTCATAAAACACCCCTAAATCAATTATTATAAACATAACATTGTAAAATAATATCAAATATATCAAATAATATCAACATTAATTTTAAATAAGTCACTTATTTATACCGAGTTACTTTACATGAAGCTGAAAACAGCCAATCATTGTGTGCTAATATGTGAGGCGCTCAATATTGAAAGTAGTGTACTTGCAAAAGTAGTCTACTTGCTGTGGGTTATACAGACTTCCGATCTTTCAAGTGCACAAGGGTGCCGTTGAACTCGTTTAGAACACAGCCTGCACTGATGTGAGTCCCACCAAAACAGAGTTCTTTCTTTAGTGTAAGTAAGTAAACTTTATTCAAGAGATGCATACAAAGAACAAGTACAAATCCTAATGAATATTAATATAAAAATAAGTATACACTCTTAGGATTATGCTAAAACATAATAAATATCTGTATTTGTTCTGTAATTTGTGGATTCGGGTTTTCATTCATATTACAACTCTCTTTGCTTCACTGAGTATGCATGGTAGGTTGTGCGATCTGAGCAGATAGTTAATTCATCTCTGTGTATGAGACTTGAACCCATGCTAGTAGGCTTACACTTCTGACCAACCATATTTGCTTAGGGTTACAAAAGTCCGCAAAACAATGTAAACACAAAGATCACAGAGATGATGTCTTAACACAAGGGTAACACGCTATATAACTGATATATACACTCAGTCTGTAGTTTGTAAACAATGAATGCAGTGTCATTGCGTCATTACATCAGAGTACTACGTAGGTACGTCTAAACTCAAAATTTTGAAAAAAAAAAAAACGTAAAATGGATGAACGTAAGTCAGGGAGCATCTGTAATTGTGTCCTTGGAATGTTTAACTTTTCTTTGTTATCTAAAGTCAATAAATACCAACACATCAGTGATCAGTGGGTGCACAGGATACACCATGTAACATGGACAGGAAAAGTTACGTACTGTGTATTTCATCGTTCCTGTTTAAAGTTTGGTGCTTATTTACCAATTTTGCCACACACATGCAGATTCGGTGGTTCATAGTGTATTCACCTGTGCTCCGATTCATGTTGTTATTGGACCTGTGGAGACTTTAGCAGAGACACAGCAGGACATGAAAATAATGAGGTCTTTCTTTTGTCACAAAATTGAGCATCAGAAAGGTGTAAACTAGGATGGGTTTGACTTATTTCAGAAATTGTGTTCACCGTATTTACATGTTTTGATATGACGTCATCTTTTAGGGAGGCACTAAAGATTTTGATGCATTGATTCACAAATAAACTTGGATATGGAAATATTTATTCAAGTTTGAAGTTGGGTAGTTGATCAGAATCATATATATATATATATATGTGTGTGTGTGTGTGTGTGTGTGTGTGTGTGTGTGTGTTCTGACTGTGGCCTTTCATTGTATTTGTATTGTTCCCTCTGTGCTTGTGTGCATTTTTTCTGAATGTTGTGGTTAGATTAATTGGCAACTCTATACCGCCTGTAATTGTGAATGTAAATATGAATAGGTGTTTGTGCCTGTGTTATATCTATGAGTAATTGGTGAAGTCATCTGGGATTGACTCTAGCTTCCCCTGTGACCCTGACAGACAAGGTATAGACTGATATATTGAGGAAATTTAGTATTTAAATAAACCCATAACATTGACAAATATTTGAACATTTTTTTATAATCTTTAGAAGGTTCCCAATAATTCTGAAGTTGACGCCGGATCTTTCTCCAACTCAGTTCCATCTGCTCTCTTTTTATTCTCGTACTCTCTGTCTATCTGTCTTTCTAAAAGTACATTTCCCAGTAGCTAGGCAGTAGAGCCGTGGTATTAGCATGTTTGCCTTGAAGAAAGCACTATGGGGCTTTGGGAAAGTTTACTCATATGAGTTGAAAGCAGTGAGAGGCGGGAGGGGTGGTGGTGCTCTAATTGTGAGCAAATACTCCCATGGCTTTCAGGCAGTGAAGGAGAGCGAGAGACGAAGAAAGGAAGGAATGAGAGAGAGAGAGAGAGAGAGAGAGAGCGAGAGAGAGATGAACTTATAAAGAGAGATAGATAGGGGATGAAACAGAACATACACAGCAGCAATTTTTTTTTGTTTTGTTTCTGGGAGTCCAGCTGAATTTTCAGTTCGATAGAAGTCATAAAGGCATTTTAGGTTAGTGATGTAATGCCGGCTTTATGCGGTCGAAGCTGTAGCGAATGGCAGGCTGAGCGATGTGTTGTTGTCTTCCTCTCCTGTTGTTTTACTGGCTTTGTTCCAGGATGCTGGACAGGCCTCCACAGCAACGGACAGCTCTCCAGAAAAGAGGGAGAGAGAAAAATCTCACCCAATTTCCACTTTGTGTCCTCGCTCATTGCTGATTTTTCTTTTTTCTCTCCTAGAGAAGACTGTGAGAACAAAGACTCACCAACTCTCTCTCTTTCTCTCTCTCTCTCTCTCTCTCTCTCTCTCTCACACACACACACACACACACACACACACACACACACACACACACACATACACACACACACACACACACACACACACACACACACACACACACACACACACACACACCTTGTGACATACAATTTTAAACATTCATTCATGGTTCCCTTTATTAGGAGCACCGAAATATATGTATACTGTATTCAATATGCAATTATCTAATCAACCAATCACATAACAGCAGTGTGATACTAAAATTGGGTCAAGTGCTACAGAATGTTGCCATTGTTATTGCTACTAGATATGCTAATTTGAATATCCAAGAACTATACTTTCACCAATACACAATTCCTGAAGAAAAGGGGGGAAAAATCAACCAGTGAGTGGTTAGAAAGATCAAGTTAGTTTGAGCTGACAGGAAGGCTAAGGGAACTTGGTTAATAACTCCTTACAAGTGTAATGAGGATAAAAGCATGAGAAATTGCACATAATACATATAGATGAGCTACAAGAGCAAGAAAACCATAGCGGTTTCCGATCTTGTCAGCCAAAGAGATAAGAGTAATGTTACAGTATGCAGAGAATCCAAAAAACTGGATTTTTAACAACTTGAATAATGTTGTCTGCTTATGTGCAGGACCTGCATGATTTATGAATTGTGACCGATAACTGCAAGAAAATCCATGGTATGTGTGTCTGTATTAAAGTAACTGAGGTATACTGTATAGGTGTATACAGGGATCCCTCGCTACTTCGCGCTTCAATTAATGCTGCTTCAGTGCATCGTGGTTTAAAAAAAAAAAAAAAAATTCATCAAATTAAAAGAAGAAGGAAATTAAGGAAGAATAGGGTAAAAACTTATGAGAAATGTCACAAAAACAAGGCCAATTATGCAACAACAACAACAAAAAACCCTAAACAAACACAAAAGAAAAAACAACCCAAAATCTCCTATCAAAACTGGATACATTTTTGCATCTGTGTGTGCGTGCATGCATGTGCGTATGTATGTGTGTCGTCTTCTTCATACCATCTGTATGTGTGTGTACAGATGCTCCCCAGCTTACTAGTGAGTGAGGTTCAGGACGGCCGTTCTTAGATGAATTTGTTTGTAAGTTGTTACAGGGCATTCTTTAGAGGGGAATATATGTTTAAACCTTGTATAAGTAATCTATACGAGTTTGTACTGCATACAATCTCTCTCTCTCTCTCTCGCTCTCTCTCTCTCTCTCTCTCTCTCTCTCTCTCTCTCTCTCTCTCTCCACATAATCATCTGTACATTATGCCCTGTGTTTAAACTCCTGGTTCCTCGCAAGCACAGCACAGTGGATCTGATCAGATTTACAGAGTTTCACTCTTATATTTATGATATATCTTACTGTGGATTTTATTCCATTTCTATTTCTAGTTGTTCTTCAATTTCATTTTACTTTCACTTTCGACCTTGGACACTAATTTTGGTAAGTTGGGGAACGTCTGTATTTATATTTTATTTATATCTTATGGTTTTTTTAAACGTTTAATTGTTATTATAAGCATTTATCTCTTCTTTTTCTTTCGGCTTTTCTCTTCAGGGGTCGCCACAGCAAACCATCCGCCTCCATCTAACTTTATCCTCTGTATCTTCTACTCTTACTCCAACTACCTTCATGTCCTCTTTCACTACATCCATAAACCTTCTCTTTGGTCTTCCTCTAAGCCTTTTGCCTAGTAGTTCCAGCCTCAGCATCCTACTACCAATATACTCACTGTCCCTCCTCTGTACATGTCCAAACCATCTCAATCTAGCATCTCTGACTTTGTTTCTAAAACTTCTAACATGTGCTGTCCCTCAGATGTACTCATTTCTGAGCCTATCCATCCTTGTTACTCCCAAAGAGAACCTGAACATTTTCATCTCTGCTACCGCCAGCTCTGCCTCCTGTCCTTCCCCAGGGTCACTGTTTCTAAACCATGCAACATTGCTGGCTCATGACCATCTTGTACACTTTTCCTTTCATTCTTGCCGATACCTTCCTATTACACATCACACCAGACACTTTTCTCCAATCATTCCAACCTGCTTGCACACACTTCTTCACCTTCACCTTTTCCACACTCTCCATTGCGCTGGATTGTTGAGCCTAAGTACTTAAAATCCTCCACCTTCTTTATCTCTGCTCCCTTTAACCTCACCATTCCTCTTGAGTCCTTGTCATTCACACACATGTATTCTGTTTTACTGAGGCTAACCTTCATTCCTCTCCTTTCCAGGGCATATCTGCACCCCTCTAGATTTTCCTGCACTTGTTCTCTGCTCTCACTACAGATCACAATGTCATCTGCAAACATAATAGTCCATGGAGATTCTTGTCTAACCTCGTCTGTCAGCCTGTCCATCACCATAGCAAACAAGAAGGGGCTCAGAGCTGACCCTTGATGCAGTCCCACCTCCACCTTGAACTCTTCTGTCATACCGACAGCACACCTCACCACTGTCTTACATCTCTCATACATGTCCTGCACCACTCTAACATACTTCTCTGCTACTCCAGACTTCCTCATGCAATACCACAGTTCCTCTCTTGGCACCCTGTCATATGCTTTCTCCAGATCCACAAAGGCACAATGCAGCTCCTTCTGACCTTCTCTGTACTTCTCTATTAACATCCTCAAAGCAAACACTGCATCTGTGGTGCTCTTTCTTGGCATGAAACCAAACTGTTGTTCACAAATTCTGACCTCTGCCCTTAGTCTAGCTTCCACTATACTTTCCCATCACTTCATTGTATGGTTCATCAACTTTATCCCTCTGTAGTTGCCACAACTCGACACATATCCCTTATTTTTAAAAATGGTCACAAGCACACTTCTCCTCCATTCCTCCGGCATCCTCTCACTCTCAAAGACCTTGTTGAATGTTCTTGTCAGAAAATCTACTGCTACCTCACCTAGACACTTCCGTACCTCCACCGGTATGTCATCAGGACCAACTGCCTTTCCACTCTTTATCCTCTTCAATGCCCGCCTCACTTCACACTTACTAATCTTTGCTACTTCCTGGTCCTCAACAGTCACCTCTTCTACTCTTTTTTTCTCTCTCATTTTCCTCATTCATCAGCTCTTCAAAGTATTCTTTCCATTTTCCCAGCACACTCATCAGTCAATACATTTCCCACCCTGTCCTTAATCACTCTAACTTAATGCACATCCTTCCCATCTCTATTTCTCTGCAGTGCCAACCTGTATAAATCATTTTCTCCCTCCTTTCTGTCTAACCTAACATACAAGTTATCATACGCCCTCTGTTTGGCCTTTGACACTTCTACTTTTGCCTTACGCTGTGTCTCCCTGTACTCCTGTTTACTCTCTTCGGTCCTTTCTATGTCCCATGTTCTCTTGGCTAACCTCTTCTTTTGTACACACTCCTGCACTTCCTCATTCCACCACCAAGTCTCCTCATCTACTGTCCTTCCAGAGGACACACCAAGTACTTTCCTACCTGTCTCTCTGATCACATTGGCTGTAGTTGTCCAGTCATCTGGAAGCACTTCCCGACCACCCAAAGCCTGTTTCAACTCCTCCTTGAAGACAACACTCTTCCTTTTTCAGCTTCCACCACTTTGTCTTCTGCTCTGCCTTTGCCTTCTTCACCTTCCTCACCATCAGCATCATCCTACACACCACCATCCTATGTTGTTTGGCAACACTCTCACCCACTACAACTTTGCAGTCACTTACTTCCTTCAAACTACATTGCCTGAATAAGATGTAGTCTACTTGTGTGCTCCTACCTCCTCTTTTATAAGTCACCCTATGCTCCTGTCTCTTCTGGAAGAAAGTATTCACCACAGCCATTTCAATCCTTTTTGCAAAATCTATCAACATCTGTCCATCTGTGTTCCTGTCCTGGATACCAAACCTGCCCATCACTTCCTCGTCTCCTCTGTTGCCTGCATCAACATGTCCACTGAAGTCTGCACCAATGACCACTCTTTCACCACTGGGGGTACTCTGCATCACTTCATCTAACTCACTCCAGAATCTCTCCTTCTCTTCTAGCTCACATCCTGCCTGTGGGGCATAAGCACAAACAACATTGAACATTACACCTTCAATTTCTAACTTGAGACTCATGACTCTGTCTGACATTCTTTTCACTTCTAGAACATTCCTGACAAGCCACTCCTTCAAGATGACTCTTACTCCATTTCTCTTCCCATCCACACCACATGATAAAACAGCTTAAACCCTGCTCCTAAGCTTCTAGCCTTGCTACCTTTTCCACCTGGTCTCCTGAACACACAGTATGTCCACCTTCCTCCTCTGTATCATGTCAGCCAGCTGTCTACCTTTTCCTGCCATAGTTCCAACATTCAAAGTCCCTACTCTCAGTCCTAGACTCATGCTTTTCCTCTTCTCTCTCTGCCTACGGACATGCCTCCCACCTCTCCTTCTTTGGCCTCTCCTTCTTTGACAAACAGTAGTCCAATTTCCACTAGCACCCTGTTGGTTGACACAGAAAATAATTTTGAAACAGTGTTTTTGTTTACTGCACTTCATATCATTTGCTCCTGCAATAAACCACTACACCAGGGGTGCCCAATACGTCGATCGCGATCTACCGGTCGATCGCAAAGGTAGTGTGGGTAGATCGCATGGCATTAAAACTTAGACGTCAGCCTATCATCCTCACTATACAGTTTGTCACTTGATTGACAGTCGGTCTGACCTATCTGACCTTTTCTGACGCATGCGTCACTGCGCATGTGCAAATATTGGCGCACGCTAGCAAGCTAGTGAGTTAGGCTCCACTGAAAGTCTTCTAAACTTAACAAGTACCGTTCCACCATGACTGATGATCATTTGGAAGTATGCTTGAGTCTGGCTATCAGCAGCTACTGTCCGGATTATGCATCCCTGGCTGAGTCCATTCAGTGCAAGTCATCAGAGTAAGGTAATGACAAAAAATGTACAGAGTTGTATTGAACAATATGGGTTCACGCAGTTATAAAAGGTACACTGACATATATGGTTCATATAAATAATTCTCAATATATTTATGAATAAATATATGTTTTGCAATTTTATAGTAGGTAGATCATTTTGACTTGGTCATTTTGCAAGTAGCTCGCATGCTGAAAAAGTGTGTGCACCCCTGCACTACACCATCGTGCAACAATGAGAGCGCCACTGCCAACTAGTGGAGGAAAGGTGCAATTACACTTAATTCTCATACACTTCTTCTTTCTTCTTCTTCTTTTCCTTTCGGCTGTTCCCTTCAGGGGTCGCCACAGCAAACCATCCGCCTCCATCTCGCCCTGTCCTCTGCAGCTTCTTCTCTTACTCTAATGACCTTCATGTCTTCCTTCACCACATCCATAAATCTCTTCTTTGGTTAATGTAATTAACTTAGTTAATTTAACTTAATTCATATACACAATTCCAGAAAAGTATGTTCTCCAGGGTATGTTCATACCGCCCCACTATTTGAGATGCACTGCCTTAACCCAATATCAGCTAAGTTAGGTTCCATTCTCCCTGTTACCCTAATACACCCTAATACTGTGCTTCTCAATTATTTTCTCCCCCCGTAAGAGTAAAACATTCCGCGCCCCCAATATAAATACTCTGTTATTTGTCTAACAATTGTTATTAGTAATCCTCTGCATACACTGTATTCTTATTAACATTATGGAATACAAAAAAAGGAAGAAATATAGATCAACTTCCTACAAAGAATAACTTTAATAATTTTTCAGTCTTTAAACAAAAAGATTTAAAGTGCATCAATTTGCCTGAAATAAAAAAAGTATCCTTATTTAAACTGTAAACATTTTTGACCAACAATTTGAACCATTTGATACTGAAAAATAAAATGAAATAAAATCAATAAATAATAATAAATTAAAATTGATCAGCAATATTAAGTCAGGAATACAATATATAAAACACTTTAACCTACAAAACAAATATCAATAAAACTATTTGTATAATTTTTATTATTATAATTTTTATTTTTTATTTTTTGTCAAAATGATTAAGTCCAGATTAATGACTACAATGAACAATTCTGAACTGGGACCTGCACTTATTTTCACACCAGTGACGTCATCCAGCATGACGGAAACCGTGTGTGTTGCAGGTAGGATCAGTTCCTCTGCTGTGCTGTGGGGTTTTCTGCACTGAGCAGTTTGGTACTCCACCTTATCTGATGCGAACAGATCTCGCTTGTTTGCTGGAGTAGCATACACAATGTGGGATGGTTGTTGGCAATATTCGGCATGTTTTTGCTGAAAAAACTCACGTGGCTCATCACGTGATTGGGGTGTGATGTCTTTAAGTGACGCCTGAATTTACATGGTTTCATGCTCTCCACTGCCAATGTTTTCATACACAGTAAACACTTCGGTCTTTCCTCATTTCTCACTGCAGAACAGTGAAGATGAGTGATACATCCGCTTCCTCATACCTCCTCGACTTAGCTTCCGGGAGACTTTTGTTTCTCTCACTGTCTCAGTCTCTCTCTGCCTCTCTTTCCGTCCCTATTAAAAATTTCCATGGTGGGTTTATTAACTTCACTTCTGATTTTATCTCTGAGTATACTCTGACAATGAGGAAGACACTGCCACCTGCTGTAGTGGATGTACAATTACACTTTATCCTAATACAGTACGGTTTTTCAAATAAGCGAGTGAATCTAGAGTACAGCCGACTTTGCTTCTCTGCTCTTTGGTGACAAAAGACTTCTTTTTTAAAGTAGAAACATGTATTTTTGGTTTGTGTCTGGTTGTCCATTAATTCGATATTTTTAGGGAAAACCTGAGCTCTATTTTTCCTTGCTTCATTGCAGTTTTTTTAATAGGGACAACAAACATTGGAATTCTTCTAGTTCTGTTACTAGCAACCATAAAGCAGCTATACACTGTAACTGTACAGTGCAAATAACCGCATCAAAATACTAAAATATACCTCTGACAGCCTCATAATGTTCTTATAAATGCCTGGCAACATGGGAAGCATCCCAACAGAGGTACACCTGTGTCTGTTTAACTCAAAAACTGTTAAAAAAAAAGGAAAGAAAAGAAACTGAAGTAAATGACTGTTCATTGTTTTGTCTTTCTCTTTCTGTCTCAGAAGCAACGCCTCATTCAGTGCATGAAAGCTGATTATTGTATGGGGGATGCTTTGTGGTGTTTACATTCAGAGAAGTCACACAGAATTTGTAAAGAGGTCTAATACCAAAAATCCAACGAATTCTTTGAAATGGAATCATTCTAATTTATCGACATAACAGAATTCCCAAATGTTTCAGTGGTTTGAATATAAAAATAAAATAGAGTCATTGTAGTAAATAGAAAAAAGTAAATCTAAGAGCACAGTGCACATTGGTACTACTGTGAGAGGATACAAAAGAATATGCCTGTGTGTGTGTGTGTGTGTGTGTGTGTGTGTGTGGGTGTGGGTGTGCGTGTGTGTGTGTGTGTGTGTGTGTGTGTGTGTTTGTGCGTGTGCGTGCGTGCGCGCGCATGTGTGTGTGTGTGAGATCTTCCCTTGCTCTGCTGTTGTGGAAAGCCCAAAGGAATTACTGTCTCACCTGCTGTTTCGAGGGAGTCTGGAGAAGCAGTTGCTCAGTCCCCAGAGGATTGGAGAGATATAGCATTAAACGAGTGTGCTCCTACCATCATCACATCTCGTGATCTGCCCGTCGTATTCCGCACTCCCTGCTGTCAGAAATCCTCAGAGAAAAGCTGTGAAACAACAACAAAAAAAGGATTCTTTTACTATTTACTAACTGTGCTTTTCACTGACAGCTGGCTTGCATATCTTGCCTGTTGTGGGAGTTATAAAGTATATGCTCGATATACCCTAACACATTTGTGTATTCTGTTTTTGGAAAAATAATGGGAATTAATATATACAAAAATATCATAGATTTGTTTATTAACTGTTGTAGCAAATGGCAAATTTTGGGTTTGGAGTTTTGTTTGAATGCATATCAACTTTTGAATAACGTAGATTTTTTTTTTAACTTTCTGGTGTATGAATATTGATTCAACATTTGAGACACAGTGATATCACACAACACACACACACACACACACACACACACACACACACACACACTCCCCCATGCCCCCTTGCTACCTCTCTCGGAGCGGGTTTAAACAGACAGACACACTCTACACATTTTAACTCCATAATTAAACTGAAAGGGCTGTGATGCAGGGCAGACACACAGTACCCCGCTCTGTGCCATTCATCACGCTGCATTTTACAATGACCTTGACACCCACTTCATTAGAATAAAGATTGTCTAGAATTTAGGTTGCATTGTTCCCTGAGTTCAGACCCAATGCAAGTTCCCACTTAGCTACAGTAGCATTGAGTCTGCCAGGGGTTATCTGCATTTTCTGCCTCATTCTTTTACATTTTCTCACCAGTGAGTCTAACAGTGTATTTCAGCTGAGGGATAGAAAATGGGGGGAAAAAAAGAAAGAAGCAGAGTGAATGTGTGTGATTTCTGCACTCTAGTAGACTGTGCATTTTTTTGGTGTATTAGTCATTTAATGATTTATTGTTTTTATATAATTTTTTAACCAGTTCAAACCCGGAAACCCACTCCCCAGGTTTATACCTTGTTTCACATACACATACAACTCAAATTTATCTCCATTGTTATCCCATCATTCAAATACAGACAGGGCAGTACTGCAGAAAAATGTTCTATGAGGGAAACAGCCTCTTTGACCACTCCGCACTATAGACATACAGTAATTATAATTCAATTATTAATGAAGGATACTTAAAAAGATTGTTTCATGAGTCCCTATTAGTGAATTTGCTCTTCAACTTAATATTTGTCATTGGATTTATGTTGTGGGTAATGCAATATGGAGTCAATTAACAATGCATGGCCTACATAATATGATTTGCAGTTAAAGGCAAATGGAATAAACACGAAGACAAAGTGATTCGAAATCCCAAATGTAATTTGTCCATCTGTATAAAGGTGCCAAACATACACTCTCACACCAGGCATGCATTTATTTACAAGTAAAATTATTTCAAAGCTTGAATATCTGTCCCTGTCAGCAGTAAAGAATGTCCAAAGTTGACCCATTCTTATGGACTCTGGTGCTTAGTGAGCAACAGCAGCAGGCCAAATACTCCAGCCTGGCATCATTATTCAGGCTTTAGAGGAGTGTGGAGCAAGGCCCAGGCCGAGGCTTCTCTGCCTCTTAAAACACTGTGCTCTTGGCTGATTGCATTGTTTCCTGTGTTTGTATGGTGAAGAAAAGTGCCACACTCACAGCAGAGAGGGGCAGTGGAGGGCTGGCTGTAAAGACTCTTTCGAGCCCAATCCCTCCTCCCCAATCCTACAGCTGAGCTCCAGGCCTCGGACCCTGGATAAAAAGTGTCTTTGTTTGCGACTCAATAGCATTAGGCATGGGCTTCCTATGGGGGTCATCACCAAACCTTGTCCAAAGACAGAATGTGAAACATAAAATATACGGAAAAAAATACATTTGAAAAAACAATAACCATGACATTCAGAATATATATCATCACATAACATTACATTGTTCTGCTATTGTGACTCATGAGTAGGGAGTCCAACCAAATTCAGCTATAAAATTCTTTTAGAAACGTCAAGCGCTTTCAATCATAGATCAAAGGAGGCTGTGCGAATGTCTAGTGTTTTGTTTTTTATTTCCTCTCAATAAATTATCCTGTGTAAACGGCAGGCAGTTGTAGTCACCCTGTGTGTTTTATCCCAGTCTAAACCTGATTGTGTATCATTTAGAAATGTGATTAAAGCATCCACTTGTAATAGGATGTCTCAAATTCCTGTATTCTGTATTGTTTTTTTTTTTTCTTTTTAATTACAACTCGATGTTCTGACAGAAAGGAGGTGAGTTCCCAGGGTTCCCTGTAACAGTGTGTTCACTGTATTGCCCTGCAACCTCCCGCTCTTTACACAACCACTTCTTGTTTCCTGAAAGATGTCGTTGTTTATGCGTTCTGTCGCCATTGAATGTGTTTTTTTTTTACAGTCCAAAGTTGATTTTGTCTTTGTGGAAAGCTCATTCTTGACTACGTCTGGAAAAGCTGGTGGAAATTCTCTTGGATCTCGCGCTGACCTCTCAATGACTGGCCACCTTGTTCTTAAACACCGAGGCGAGAGAGGAATGAAAAAATAGAAGAGAAAGTGTTTGACTCAGGATTCAATGTGCGCCTTCTATACCAGTTGTAAAATGGCTTATTCTTCTGGTCACCATGGTGACAATTAACACTGTTGCACAGCCTTTTGTTCCAGGCCAGTTTGGCAGTTTTTTCCCTTCTTTTTCTGAGCAAAGTGATTTTTCACTGGAAAAATAGAGCAACAACCAAGCACAGAAGCAACGGCGGCCATTTTACATAAACAGTTTAGGAATCACTTCCAAATGGCAGTGCCATGACTTTTGAAGTGAATATGTAGTTTTTGTTGTTGTTGTTGTTGTTGTTTTGTTTTTTTAACTTCCTGATCTTTCAGTGCTGTGAGCCTCACATCATTGGGAGGCCTTCGTCCTGCTTCCATCCCTATTCTCACGCAAAACCCTTTCTGTACTGTCTCTCCTCCTCTCCCTCCCTCTCTTCTTTCAACTCCCTTTCCTTTCTTTCCTTCCCAGTCTACAGTCAACATCAAGGGTGTTGGTATGATATGAAAAGGGCCCAGGCTGATTAAGTAATTATCAGTTTTCCTAGTTTCTTTTGGGCAGATTTCTATCATGAAAGCATATCAAATTCCACATTCTGTACCTCAGAGTCGATCTGTAGCTCATCATCTCCCTGTCTAGCTTCTCGCATGCTGCTCTGAAGTGCTTTTCCTTTTCTTTATGCTAAACGTTTAATATAGGAGATTCAGAGCATCATCAGAGGAGTCCTAAATTGCTTTTTTCTCCTCCTCCATAGAGTCATTTTCAGGGCAAAAACAAGAGCAGTAATGCTCACGATTTGATTTAAAGCCAGTGTAGTATGCTCTATGGTTTAAATGGCTGCACACTGAGTGAGGTGATGTGAATTCTGTTTCTAGCCTCAGAACCTCCCCCCAACATGTAAGTGTTAGCATAAAATGATTTAAATACAGCCCACATCCGACTCAGCTCATGGAGTCTTACTTTTGTTGTCTCAACATGTTACAGAGAGTGAACAAACTTTAATTTAATGGGGAAGATGGCTCTACAAAAATGCATTAAATGAGCTCATGTGTGACTGCGTTTTTGCTGACATTTCCAGTCTTTTATGTTAATATACCAAGTGAATTAATATCATTATCGCTTGTTGATATTTCATTTATTTAAAAGACTATCTGTGCTCACTGATTTATTGAATTTGTTAAGGGAAATCGCCACCCTTTCCTCTGCCACAGAGGGGGCAAGCTCACAACTGTGTTTGTTTTTAGACATCCCCTTCCTCACCCGATCATTTCCAGGCAATAACTTGAGAAAAACCCGATCAAATCCTTCAAATCCTAATCAAACTTAAAGATTGCATGCGCCACTGTCTGAAGCGCTCAATCCTAGTGATGAGAATCATCAGGGCTCACCAGCTATGATCTTATCACAAAATCTAAGTGCCAATTTGTGTGTAGCGCGCTTCTGGAAGTATCGTGACTCTCACTGTCTAGATTTGAGAACTTCTTTGTTTTTGCTTTTTTGTTACAATTTTAAATTCTTGAACCATGTAAAAGAAAGTTGGTTAATGTTTATTTCTATACAAAAACATGTAAATACTGTGCAGCTTCCTATACTTCAGAGCAGGGGTCACTGACCTTTATGAAACTGAGAACAACTGCTTGGGTACCAATTAATGTGAAGGGCTACCAGGTATACACACTTCTGAAATAACAAATTTGCTCAATTTACCTTTAATTATATGTTAATAATAATAATACTTAATGACATTAATCTATGTGAATATATTGATTTGATTTTTTTAAAAATTAGCAAAAATATTAGATGCAAGTCAACGTAGAGTGGCCCTATGCCGCCACGGACCTGTTATAAAAATAGCAGTGAGCAGGCCCATGGGCGACTCATGTTGTCCTTGTGGGCAACCTGCTGCTTTAGAGTGTGCCACTTGTAGGACTATTGAGGTACAGCAACATTTCACCAGCTTTTATAAATTAATTCATTCCTTTATTTTCCAAACCACTTAATCCTACTTGGGTCAGAGAGGGCTGGGGCCTATCTCAGCCGACTTGAGGCAAGGGTGGGATACACATTGAACAGCTCACTGATCCATTGCAGGGCCAAGTTATGCGTAAGCCTTCAGATTCACACTTAGATTTAGGGACAATTTGGAACAACTTAATATGTACATCTTTGGACTGTAGGAGAAAACAAGAGTACTCTCAGGAAAAAAAAAGAAAGCACTGGAAGAGTATGCAAACTCCCTCACTAAGCCCAAGATTCAAACACAGGACCTACCTTGAAATCAAGCATACGTATACGTTTAAAATTATGCAGTATTTTGGATCCCATGTGGTGATGCATGAATCACCACAGAAAATTGTAATACATACATAACAGAACCAATTTTTCTCCATCTTTCTCAATCCATATCCTGTTTTGCTGGACTGTACCATATGAGTTTTAAGTGTAGGGTAGAAGAAGTGACACAATCCGCCTACATTGTACCTGTGTTTATGCTTGGTTTCATCTCTGAAACCTTTAAGTACTAAAAAAATTGACAGAAATAGTAATCATACTTTATAAATAATAGTAAACCCATGATATATCCTCTTTTGTGTTATTTACACACTTGAACTACGAAAGATAAAGGTAAAGATAAAGACTGGGACAGAGTTAGTGGTCAGTTCTGTTCTTATTTATTTGTGGTCAGCTCTAAACTGAGGAAGTCTTCTGCATTGTAATCCACCTCCTTATCTTTGTATCTCATCCTTCACTGCTGTCTCCATAAATTACATGACATTTTTATAATGAAAAGGGAAACTATTAAAATCTGTATTTGCTGTCAACAAAAAAAAAACTTGGGTAATACCGTTTACTTTTAAAAGGAGCTCTTTTTTTCCCTTTGGTGGTCGCTATTAAAACCTGAAAGGGATGGATGGCTTAAAAGTATATGTGATATTGTCTCTATCAAACACGGCGACAATGAAAAATGAATCTTGGCCTGATGACAGCGAGAAGAGAGAAGAAAACAGAGCACATTTAAATATTTAAATTTGCCTCTTCCCGTAATGATAAATGACAACAGGAATCAAGTAGCTATTGGTGCAGAAAATGAAATAGGGACGAGAGAGTGAAATTAGGGGAAAAGGGTACAAAATTGAACAGTGTCAGTTTCACCCTTTACAGTATGCTTGTCAGCTCTTTAACTGAAAATGTCATTGCTTAAAATTGTATCAAATCTGCAAATTACTGCGTTTCATGGGTATTAGTGTCCATGCTCTCATAGGCTGAAATATGTTCTGAAGTTCTCGAAGTTAAATAAAAATTTTTGATGTAGAGGGTAATGTCTGTCCTTGTCAGAGAATGGGTCAAGGCTTTTTGTGTCATCTTTTTATTTTTATTATGAGTAGATGACAACATGAGTAGTAATGTCATTTGTGTGTGTGTGTGTGTGTGTGTGTGTTTGCAGGGGAATCGAGTGGAGATGGCCATGTGGCTTCCAAAGAAAATGCAGCTCCTAGGTAGGGCAGAGAGTCTGAAAAGGAGTAGCATCGAGCTGCCTGATGACTTTGAGGAGCGTATGACTGCTCTCAGGGTCAAGTGGGATCAGCTAGAGGTGAGGCCACATACACCAACACTGTCTTTTACTTCAGACGGTAGATTTAGACTCTTAGCCAGATTCAGAATATGAGAAATTGGAAATTCATGACTGAGTTGTTAGGGGAATAGCTGAAGGTAAATGTTACACTAACCTGCTTTTGATTGCCTGTATTTATTTGGTATTTTCAAGCCAAATCCACAAATGATTTCCTTGGTCAGTGTGACTTCCTTTGTATTTTAGACTTAGATTAATAGTTAATTAGTTTCTGCAATGCATGAACACCTGCAGAGGTTACGTGCATTACCTTTATCACCTGATGATGTTTAGGTCCACTCTTACAGTTTAACAAGTCCCTGATGATATACAAGCATAGACAATGAGTTGCTGAAATGTATATTCACAAATATTGTGTAAATGCATATAGATCAGGTGAACATAAAAGATGTGATCTCTGTGTGTGTGTGTGTGTGTGTGTGTGTGTGTGTGTGTGTGTGTGTGTGTGTGTGCGTGTGCGTGTGTTCCCAGAACACCTTACAGTTTTGTGGGGGTACCTGGCAAGTTCCTTTGAGAAAAACTTTGTTGTATTTAAAAAATGTTGGAGTTCAATTTATATGTAGCATTAATTATTTATGGAAGCATTGTGGTGTGGTGGTTAGTTCGTCCACCTTACAACAAGAAGGTCCTGAGTTTAAATCCTGGGTTCTGTGAGGACATTTCTCAGTGCACTTTGTATGTTCTCCCTGTGGTTGTGTTCCTTTCCTCTGGGCACTCCAGTTTCCTCCCACAGTTCAAAGACATGCACATTAGCCTAATTGATTATCCCTAATTGCCTCTAGGGGTGTGTGTGTGTGTGTGTGTGTGTGTGTGTGTGTGTGTGTGTGTGTGTGTGTGTGTGAATGATTGTGTGTGCTGGTCCTGCAATGAATTGGCCAGCTCCTTGTGGTGTAACCCACCTTTGCCCAGAGTCAGTTTATTCATTGATTCGTTTACCAAAACACTTAATCCTACTAAGTTTATCCGGAGCCTATCTCAGCCCACTCTGGGTAAAAGTAGGGTAAACCCTGAAAAGCTCTCCAGTCTATTGTAGGGTCAGGTTGTTATATAAATTGTTTAAGAACTTTGAGGTTGGATGTATACAGCATTATTAGCTGCTTTAATGTCCTGGGTATGATGTAAAACTGCATCTGGTAATGGAGATTATGTTTAGCACCTGGGGAATGTGTAGTACCCCTTAACTATTATCTCTCACAGGTTCACTCTGGCCCAGATGAGATTGGCATCTTGCCAATCTACCACAGTATCTCAGTCCAGCAAAACATTGTAAACAAAACAATGACGAGAAAACATGAACGCGTTATGGAGTTTCATTCAGACACGATGAAAACCTCACCCAGAGGCAGAAATGTGCCATCACAGGCATTATGTGACCATCATCCTGTTGCTGTGATGAACTCCACCACATGAACAGTCAAGAAATGCAAAGACTTTCAGAACAACACCATCTCGTGTTGGTGGTATGTTCAAACTTTATTCCAGATTGGCAAATTAGACGTCATCATCGAAATGGACAGAATGGGACTTGCATGCCCAGGCCTCTGTGAAATTAGATGGACAGACTCTGGTGATTTCATAAAGAATGACAAATGAGTAATATATTCAGTTGGCCCCACACATCACTGTGGTGTTGGACTAACACTCGACAAATATTTTTCAAGCTGTCTGAAGTCTTATGGGCCCAAATCACATCGCATTTTGTTGGTTAAACTCAAAGCGAGTCCCTATGACGCCAACATTATTGTCATCTATGCCCCCAGAGCTGACGTAGAGGAGAAAGTCATTGAAGCTTTTTATGATGAAATTGGGAAAATCTCAAAATCAGTATCCCAGTGCATCCTTTCATGAGATGGCAAAATACTTCCATGATTCAAAGGACATCGCTGCTCGGTGGAAAGAATATGTTGAATCACTCTTTATTGACAACCACTAAGAAGAAGACTCTGAGCCTGTTTATATTCCTTCTGGACGACCAATTTTAAAAGACGAACTAAGATGGGTAATAAATAAAATAAAATTAAACAAATGAAGTGGCCCAGATGAAATTCCAGTCGAAATGCTGCAGGCACTGGAAGAAGATGGAGTAGACCTAATCTGGCAATTAGCGACAAGAATATAGGAAACGGGTACCATCCCAGTAGACATGCTGAAGACAATCTTCATTGCTCTTCCAAAGAAACCCAACACCATGCAGTGTGCTGAACACAGGAACATCAGTCTCATTAGTTCATTCACTCAAGATTCTCCTGAAAATTGTACTACAACACATCATACAATAGATCCATCCTTTTGATGACACAAGGTAGATTCATGCCTGACCGACTAACAAACAACACAATTTTCAATCTGAGAATGATAGGTGAACACTCAGTCCAACATCAACAAGACATTTTCCTGCATTTCATTGAGTATCACAAAGTTTTTGATGGAGTGAGACATGCTAAACTGTTCAAAATGCTTCAAAATATCGATATCGATGTCAAAGATTTTAGAGTAATCTCGAATCTACACCAACAGCATAAAGCTGCTGTTCGTTTACCAGGAGAAAAAAACAAAATGGTTCAATATCAAACGTGGAGTCCAACAAGGATAATTGATGTCACCTCACTTATTCACCCTCTACTCTGAATTCATATTGAGCACCTTCCATGACACTGACAAAGGGGTCAGCATCAATGATCAGAAGGTCAACAACTTGCGTGATGCTGATGATACTGTCCTGTTTGAATCTTCAGTGAAAGGACTACAAATCCTCTTAGATACAGTACATGAAGCCAGCGAACAACTTGGACTTTCAATAAATAACAAGAAAACTAAATGCATGGTGATTTCTAAACAAGATCAACCTACAACATGCAATTTAAAATGCTATATCAACAACATTGATCAAGTCACATCCTTCACCTATTTAGGAGCTTTATTCACCCCAGGGCAGTGGTGGTCTAGTGGATAGGGTGCAGGATCGCTGTTCCTAAGGTTGGGTGATCTAGTCACCACAAGGTTGTCACTGTGCCCCCAATGCAGCTAACTGGTTTTCAAAGGCAGGCCATGTCTCTCACTGTCTGTGGTGAGAGGTATGTAAAAGAACCATTGCTGACTTTCATAAAGCTGCAAAGCCGTCAGCGTGTTTCTACGACCTGAAGGGGGATGGGCTCCACCAGGCCAAATCAGCCCAAGTCTCGCCATGAAGGCGCCCCAATGACATCCTCGGATGTTAAGGGATAAGTGAAGTGAAGAAAGAAGTCACCCCAGATGGAAGATCTGAAAAAGAAATTTAGAGACAAATTCAGATCTCTAAAACAGCTTTTAATAAAATGCGAAAAATCTTCACTGACCGTAAGCTCAGTATGGCAAACGAACTTCGGTTGCTCCGATTTTGTTTGGTCCACACTCTTTTATGGCTGCAAGTCCTGGACACTGTCCAACAAATCCAGGGAAAACATCGAAGCAGCAGAACTACGGTATTGCAGAAGGATGCTGGCAATACCTTAGAGCGTTCATGAAACCAAACAGTCTGTCCTTGAGGGAGTTGGGCAACAAAGACAGCTGCTCAACATCATCAAAAAACATCAAATTTCGTTTCTCCGCCGTGTCATTAAAAAATACGAAATGGAACATCTTTGTTTTAGTAGAAAAATCCCTGAAAAAATAATTTGTGGAAGATAACATAAAATGTGGCCACAGAACATCACGGACAAACCACAAGTACACGAGATATGCATGCTTGCACGCTGAAGACTTCTTGTTAGTAACATGGTTCTTCGAGGTGTGAATCACATAAGAGACTAAAAAAGAAACAGAAGAGAAGCTGCTTTAAATGGTAGTGGAGTGTCTTCACAATATATATATATATATATATATATATATATATATATATATATATATATATATATATATATGTGTGTGTGTGTGTGTGTGTGTGTTTGTGTGTGTGTGGTTATTCTGGGACAGGATCAATTTCTATTACAGTAATTCTTAGATTACTAACAACATCATTATCCGGATGCTGAACTATTGGAGCACTATATATCCATTCAGTTCAGATGTAGCAGTTAGTGTTAATTAAAGCCATATGCAAAAGAATAATTACTGACAGTTATACAAAATGGCCGTATCCAAACTTTGAAACGAGCTGTGAGTGTCTGATCATCTGGACAGTGTAGAGTGTGTGTTTGCGGCAGGAAGGAGACGGCAGTGGTGCGGAGAATTCAATATGAGCGCTCCTGCTCCCTGCGCTGTGCATTACGCCGTCTCAATTGCATATTAAACAAGCCTATCAAGTCAGGCATTGGCATCTGCTGTGCTGACACAAATTGTGAATTAAACGAAATTGATGTCCTCTGTCGTATTTATGAAGACAGACCATTCTCCGAAGTATGCTGCTTATGAAGAATTGATGATTGCATATTGCTCCAGAACAAAATAAAGTGGCAATAAATTCCTGTTTTTCGCTGCTTGACCCTCCAAGGGCATGCATTTCACCACATTTGTCATACGCTGAAAACACTAGCAGGTTTGTCGATTATCAATATTCAGATAAGGAGAGAAAAAGAGACAGAGAGAGAGATGATGAATAACTGAGATATTTCTGTTGCTCACTGAATATCAGGGCTCTATTTTGACCTCTCAGCAAAATAGCCTTGCCCGAATTATCTCCTGTGCAGTCATATGCACTGATCAGACCACAGTCGAAATGATTGTCTATTACTTTGTATTTTTTCTCATCTCAACTCCTCATTATTGACTTATTATTTACTTATTACATTTCTTTTATGGACTCATCACCCAGATAATATCAGCTGATAGATGCATTTAGACACACAAGTTCAAGTACAAGCTTTATTCATCCCAAACAAAGAATTTAAACACAGAGCGATTTCTCCGTAATGGGATTCTTACTAGGAGTCTGTTTAACTATGCAACATATTAAGCATTATTTTATACACTAGCTTGGGCGCATATGCCAACCATAGTGTGCAGAAAAGATATGCAGGGACATACAAAACATGTCAACAGGATAACATGCTCATGTGGTACATTTTTATGGTTTATGGGTACAGTACAGTAAGTAAAATCATTAAGTTTTCTTAGCGTGGGAATTTCTGTGTGGAGTTTGCATGTTCTTCCTGTGCTTGCGTGGGTTTCCGCCGGGCACTCCGGTTTCCTCCAACAGTCCAAAAACATGCACAGTAGGCTAATTGTTTGTTTCAAATTGGCCTTAGGTGTGAGTGCAAGTGTGAAAGGTTGTGTGAGTGTTGGCCCTTGCCCGGAGTCGACTGAGGTGGGCACCAGCCTCCCCTCGACCCTAATTAGGATTAAGCAAGTCAGAAAATGAATGAGTAAAATTGTTTTCTATACAAAATATGTATCTTGTAGTTATACACACACACACACACACACACACACACACACACACACACACACACACACGTGTGTGTGTGTGTGCGTGTACAGGTTGTACATCCTTTTTTGAGAGGAGCTCCTAAGTGAAATTCCATAGGCATCGAACTCTAACGTTGAGTGTTAATCTGCTTAATCCTATTAGTGTTACAGAAAGGCTGGAGACTATTTCAGCCGATACTGGGCGAAGTACACCCTGAACAGCTAACATAAACACACAACCATTTATGTTCACTTCTACACCTAGAGGCAATTTGATACAGCCAGTGAGCTTATAGTTAACAGAGTACAGGGATTCCTCACTTTCTGTGGTTAATGGGGATCGATTACCCCCCCCGTAACTGTCGATTTCCGCAAAGTAGGATCGACCCCCCCCGCATACATACATGTATATGTGTATATAATACCAATAAATACATATTCAATGGTATAAATGCTTATAATAACAATTAAACATTCAAAAATATGCATAAGCTGTAAATAAAATATAAATACACAAACTTACAGATACGCGCGCACTCACTCAGATGCCCACCTCATAAAAATGTAAGTAGTTTTGTTGGGGGGGCTTTAGGTTGTTTTTTGTTTTTGTTTTTGTTTGGAGTTTTTTTCATAATTGGCCTTGTTTTGAGGCATTTTCCTTAACTTTCCCCTATTGTTCCTCAATTTCCTTATTTATTTTTCAATTAATATTTTTGAACAACCCACGATGCACTGAAGCTGCAGAAACTGAAGCACGAAGTAGTGAGGGATCAGTGTACTGAAATAAAATTCACAAAAGCATGGGAAGAACATCCAAACTCCACACAGAAATACCTGAGGCGGTCACTTGAACGCCAGACCATCTCGCTGTAAGGGGGATGCACTAAGGACTACGCCACTATGCCCAACTCTGGAAATCCAATGAGGCTACTGCGTTACTGAGTTGATACCAGTTGGCTGTTATGTATGATGGGCAGCATTAAAAAAATATTTATTATTCATAAAGAAACTGCACCATTAAAAATACAGGCCCAGACACTACCACTTGGACTCACCCAGAATAAAAAACACAATCTATCTCAGGTAGGCAGACAAACTTTCACCGAGCAAAACACCAAACATGAATGGGAGCACTGAACATGACTCCTCACATGGATAATTAAACTACAAACACAGGTGATACAAATGAATGCAAAATTCAGATAGTGAAAGACTCTTAAAAGAAAACTCAGTGTTATATTTTCCTGCTTTCGTAAACAGGAAACACAGAGGAGAATTATTTATTTATTTCCCCAAGGGCTGAAGTTGATTAAGCCCTTAAAGTAGCCATACTACTTTCATAACACTAGCCTTGAAGACCTATCAATAGATCTCGCTCAGGAATTTTGCCTTTAGGCAGATCCTAAATCTATGTATTGCACAATTAGTGAGTCATGTAAAGCAATGACGCATGTATTGACTATATTTAAATGTTGCTTGTTTTGTTTATGACAGCTCACACAAGTGTCCTGTTTCAGTATAGCTTTGAATGAGGCCCCTTCAATGTGTAATAAGTGACTCCACTTTGTGACATAAAGCCTGATTTGAACGGATATTGAACAATTATGTCCCAAAGGCAACCGGATGTCACTGGTCAGTCTATTGCATATAAGGATAAAAGCACACAATGATGCTTATGGTTTATTTCGTACAGTTTTAAAATCATGCTGAACATATGTTAGCTCCAAGTGCACACGCGTTAAGTCTCTTTAAAAGACAAAAATATTACAGGGAAACATGAAGAAAAGAAAACGAAAGCAAAATGTTCACAGTTTATTTTTACATATTTTATCCATGACAGAGGCAGGATTTATGCTAGGCTAAGCGCTTTGCAGCTAATGAGGTCTGCTTAGTTTACCCATTCAGAGTTTAGTACAGGGATCCCTCGCTACTTCGCACTTCAATTTATGTGGCTTCAGTGCATCGCATTTTTTTTTTTTTAAATATTCATCGAAATAAAAAATAAGGAAATTAAGGAAGAAAAGGGGGAAAGATTAAGGGAAATGGCACAAAAACAAAGCCAGTTATGCAACAACAACAACAACAAAAAAACACGAAACAAACACAAAAAAAACCCAACCCAAAATCTCCAATCAAAACTATATTTTTGTGAGGTGTGCATCTGTATGTGTGTATTTATATTTTATTTACATCTTATGCATTATTTTTGAATGTTTAATTGTTATTATAAGCATTTATAGCATTGAATGTGTATTTATTGATATTATATACACATATACATGTACATATACAGCCGTGTAAATGCAGCCGTGAGGATGGGCACAAACAAGTGTCCGTCCTCACGCCGGTCCCAAGCCCGGATAAACGCAGAGGGTTGCGACAGGAAGGGTATCCGGCGTAAAACTTTTGCCAAAATACACTATGCGAACTGCCAATACTAATTTCATACTGGATCGGTCAAGGCCCGGGTTAACAACGACCGCCATCAGTGCTGTCAACCAACAGGGTGCAGGTGCAAATTGGACTACTGTTGTTCAAAGAAGGAGAGGCTGAAGGAGAGACGGAAGAAGGAGAAGCGTGTCCGTAGGCAGAGAGAGAAGAGGAAAGGCATAAATCTAGGCCTGAGAGTTGGGACTTTGAATGTTGGAACTATGGCAGGAAAAGGTAGAGAGCTGGCTGACATGATGCAGAGGAGGAAAGCGGACATACTGTGTATTCAGGAGACCAGGTGGAAAGGTAGCAAGGCTTAAAGCTTAGGACAAAGTGGTGGAGGCAGAAAAAGGAAGCATGTCGTGTTGTCTTCAAGGAGGAGTTGAAACAGGCTTTGGGTGGTCAGGAAGTGCTTCCAGATGACTGAACAACTACAGCTAATGTGATCAGGGAGACAGGTAGGAGAGTTCTTGGTGTGTCCTCTGGAAGGACAGTAGATAAGGAGACTTGGTGGTGGACTGAGGAAGTGTAGGAGTGTGTAAAAAGGAAGCGGTTAGCTAAGAAGAAGTGGGACATTGAGAGGACCGAAGAGAGTAAACAGGAGTACAGGGAGACATAGCGTAAGGTTAAGGTAGCGGTGTCAAAGGCCAAACAGAGGGTGTATGATGACTTGTATGCTAGGCTGGACAGTAAGGAGGGAGAAAATGATTTATACAGGTTGGCACTGCAGAGAAATTGAGATGGGAAGGACGTGCAGCAAGTTAGCGTGATTAAGGACAGAGTGAAAAACGTATTGACTGATGACAGAAGTGTACTGGGAAGATGGAAAGAGTACTTTGAAGACCTGATGAATGAGGAAAATGAGAGAGAAAAAAGAGTTGAAGAGGTGACTGTTGAGGACCAGGAAGAAAAGATTAGTAAGGGTGAAGTGAGGAGGGCATTGAAAAGGATGAAGAGTGGAAAGGCAGTTGGTCCTGATGACATACCTGTGGAGGTATGGAAGTGTCTAGGAGTGGTAGCAGTAGATTTTCTGACTAGAATATTCAACAAGGTCTTAGAGAGTGAGCAGATGCTGGAGGAATGGAGGAGAAGTGTGCTGGTGCCCATTTTTAAGAACAAGTGAGACTTGCAGAGTTGTGGCAACTGCAGAGGGATAAAGTTGATGAGCCATACGATGAAGTTATGGGAAAGAATAGTGGAAGCTAGACTAAGGGCAGAGGTCAGCATTTGTGAACAACAGTTTGGTTTCATGCCAAGAAAGAGCACCACAGATGCACTGTTTGCTTTGAGGATGTTAATAGAGAAGTACAGAGAAGGCCAGAGGGAGCTGCATTGTGCCTTTGTGGATCTGGAGAAAGCATATGACAGGGTGCCGAGAGAGGAACTGTGGTATTGCATGAGGAAGTCTGGAGTAGCAGAGAAGTATGTTAGAGTGGTGCAGGACATGTATGAGAGATGTAAGACAGTGGTGAGGTGTGCTGTCAGTGTGACAGAAGAGTTCAATGTGGAGGTGGGACTGCATCAAGGGTCAGCTCTGAGCCCCTTCTTGTTTGTTATAATGATGGACAGGCTGACAGATGAGGTTAGGCAAGAATCTCCATGGACTATGATGTTTGCAGATGACATTGTGATCTGTCATGTGAGCAGAGAACAAGTGCAGGAAAATCTAGAGAGGTGGAGGTATGCCCTGGAAAGGAGAGGAATGAAAGTTAGCCTCAGTAAAACAGAATACATGTGTGTGAATGAGAAGGACCCAAGAGGAACGGTGAGGTTACAGGGAGCAGAAATAAGGAAGGTGGAGGATTTTAAGTACCTAGGCTCAACAGTCCAGAGCAATGGAGAGTGTGGAAAAGAGGTGAAGAAGCATGTGCAGGCAGGTTGAAATGGTTGGAGAAAAGTGTCCGGAGTGATGTGTGATTGGAGAGTATTGGCAAGAATGAAAGGAAAAGTGTCCAAGACGGTGTTGAGGCCAGCGATGTTGTATGGTTTAGAAACAGTGGCACTGAGGAAAAGACAGGAGGCAGAGTTGCAGGTAGCAGAGATGAAAATGTTGAGGTTCTCTTTGGGAGTAATGAGGGTGGCTAGGATCAGGAATGAGTACATCAGAGGGACAGCACATGTAAGACGTTTTGGAGACAAAATCAGAGAGGCTAGATTGAGATGGTTTGGACATGTACAGAGGAGGGATAATGAGTATATTGGTAGTAGGATGCTGAGGTTGGAACTACCAGGCAGAAGGCCGAGAGGAAGACCAAAGAGAAGATTTATGGATCTGGTGAAGGAAGACATGAAGGTAGTTGGAGTAAAAGCAGAACTTGCAGAGGATAGGGTGAGATGGAGGCAGATGGTTCGCTGTGGCGACCCCTGAAGGGAAAAGCCGAAAGGAAAAGAAGAAGAAGACATGTACATATATACGTCAGGTTGGGGGGGGGGGGGGGGGGGGGGGGGGTGATCCTACTTCGCGGATTTCAGTTATCGTGGGGGGATCTCGATCACAGTTAACAGCGGAAAGTGAGGGATCCCTGTATATACTACACAGAAACACCAGAATAACAAAATACAAGACTTTTGTTTATTTCTCCATTTATAAAGTATGATAATGCTGAAGCCATCTGCTCCAGAGGACTGTAACAAACTTTCTGTGTCCATCGTTTTCATTCATGCATTACCAAGGCAGGAAATGTGTTTTTTATCCTCAGATATTAGAATTAGATTGTGCCCTTTCCATCTGTTAATATACCGATATAACCTATTGATAATTTTGCATGAGCCTGTTTAAAAAGTCCACCATTTTTCAGTCTGTTTGGCTCTCAAATGTACATAATCACAAGAATAGGACATGGAGGCATCAGCTTTCATAAGACAAGATAATGATAAAAATAACACTATACAGATACAAACTAACAAATCAGATAGGAAATAGTAAGATTCTAAAGCAAATGCAGTAAATGATATGCACAGTTGCACATCATACTTCATTACGTTTACATATATCAGACAAACATTTGCTTGTATACATGAACGCTAAGGATATAGCTAAGTGCATTTAATGTGTTAAACGTCTTTATGTACAGCTATGTGAGTTATACATCCTGCTTTTCGCAGTACAGTTGCGGCGCCCCCACAATGTGCGAATTGACTAATTTTTTTTCCCGAAAAGTCTTCAAGAACAATAGTGCATTTTGATGTGAAAAGACCTATATGATGTTTGGTCAATTTTATTAGGTTTGGAATTATTTCCTTTTGACATTCCATCTTCAATCGTTGATGTGTAAATCTGATTAATATAGAGCCAAGAACAAAAGGAATAGAAGCTTTAGAATCTGGTATTTACTGCTTATTTTACTTTTTCCTATTTTGGGCCAGAAAGAGCAAGTATAAATAGTACAGTCACACACTGCCCAGACAAAAAAAATGTTGTGCACTCTAATATTTTGTTGAACTACCTTTATTTATTTATTCTGATATACGGTATTAATCCCACAAGGGAAATTAGGCTTTGCATTTACGCACATGCTCTCGCACACACACACACACACACACACACACACACACACACAGAGCGGTGGGCCGTAACACTGCAGCACCTACAGAAGGGAGCAAGGTCCCTTGCTCAAATAGACTTTAGCTGAGAAGGTGGCGGAAGGGGAAGGTGCCACTCACTCCCCACTCCACCACACGTTTTTCTTGCTGGTACAGGAATTAAACCATTAACTTTTTGGTCCCAAACCCATTTCTCTAATTAAGTCATGACCCTTTAGCCTTAATTATAAGGCATAATCAGCATGGCATTGCTGATTTATTTGGTCAGGTTGAGACGCAGCAGCACTGTGTCAATTCAGTCAGTCAACTGATGACCTGAATGCACTCAATGACTAGGTTATCATATCAGTTGACCTTTTCTTTCCTGATGGCACAGATTTAAAATTTAAGCTTAAATAGTGAAAGAATAGTTCAGGGAGCATGCGGAATCATCTTCACACATAAACCAGCACCACAGAGTTCTGACCTTAATCCAAGTAAAAGTCTTTGGGCTGTTCTGGGGAAGACTTTATGAAGTGGTTTGATTTTTTCATCATCATTTCAAGATGCTGATGAAAAATTAGCTCAACTTTGGATGGAAATAAATTTGCCGCTTAAGTTGTAGAAACAATGCCATATATGCACTGTATTCAAAACATGCAGTAAGCATGCAGTATAATATTTGAGTGCAGAATTTTTTTTTTTGTCTTAGCAGTGTACAGTACATTTGAAGACTGAATGCAGGCTGCAGGTTGAACAAAGAGTCAGAGTCCTCTTTCATGCCATTACTATACATTAGTATTATTTCTGAGATATGGCATAATCAAGGTTATGGTTATGTTGTAACAACCAGATGACCATCGTTACACTGGGAGTCAGATGAAACTGTGCCTCACGTATCTAACTCTTATTTGGAACATATTCTTTTATTGTCCATGTTGCTGGCTCATAAGAGTGTAGATTCCAGCTGAGACTATACTTCAGGTCTGCTTGTGAGAAAATAACTTTTATAACACCTTAGATTTGGTTTGGTATGAAAGTGCTCATTCTCACACAGCCTCTAAAACAGTTTGTTCTGTAGATGTCCATTGTCTCAGTCTTAATGATGCATGGGGATGAGAGGAACACAGATGTGTTAATAAAGCGGTGAGAAGGGAGGGGGCTCAGGGGGACCAAGCCAGGACTGAGGGCTTAATTGATGCCGCATGCTGGAATAGCCACTTCAATGCTGAGTCATAATCACATTTATTTCCATTACAGCTTTCTTACACACAGCACACACAAAGAAAGGACAATTACACTGCTTGTGTGTGTATTAATTGGCTAATGGAGTGTTTTGTGCTCGCAATTGCCTTCTTGGTGTTCAACCTGCAACCTGCACTCATGCTACTAAAATACGAGTAGCAGACAAATAGTAGAAATAAAACACAGTCACAACACACACACACACACACACACACACACACACACACACACGGACACATGGATTTTCAATCACACACAGGGTACAATACGGATCTCTCTCACCATCAGTAGGGGGAAATTGTGAGCCCATTTCAAAAATCATTGGTGTGTATTTTTGTGGTTGATTGTTTGCTATTCAACAAGCATTTCAATGTCTTTCTGAAATGTCACTTTGCATGATGAAATTTTTAACCCACTACTGAAACGAAACCTCTTATCCAGTGCATATGGCACTTTGATAATAGCTTTGCAGTCTCTTTTAAATTACTTCTAAATATCTTAATTCGATCCAAGTAAATTAGAGTTAATTAAAGTGTTATCTCATGAAAAGGCAATTTATTAGATTCTAGTTAAAACAAGTTATCCCAGTAATCAAACTGAGGTAATACAATTTTTTTTTTACTTTACTTTCTAAACAAACAGTTCTTTACGGCACATAGACCATAGTTGAATCAGGATTATGTCTGCAATAGTGTTTATTCAGTTGGGTTTATGTTTTTATGTCAACAGAAGAGCCTAGGGGAGCACATGGAGGTGCGTATGGGTGAGATAGGAACTTGCGGGCTGCTCTCTCCCAGCACAAGCAACATGGTTACTCAGCTGGAGCTCAAGATCAAGGAGCTGAAAAGCTGGCTCAGAGACACTGAGCTCTTCATCTTTAACCTGAACCTTCGGGAAGACATGCGGCATTCCAGCCACGCAAATGCCTCCTGCGATACCCTCCAAGCCCCTTTGCCAGACCTACAACACAACCCAGAACAAAACCATGACCAAGACTCGCAAGTAGAGGCACAAGCTGTCAAGCAGCTGGAGCGCTTCAAGGTAAGAGCTGTGGAGAGAAACAGATTAGAGCAACCCCGCTGAGATCTTATCAGGAGGTTTTTACTGCCACCGCACTGGTCATGCCCTGTTACTACAGACATTGGCTCCGCAGGAGACTGCTGTTAAGCTGAAATAGTCCTTCCATCTCATCACACAAACCTCCTCTACCTCTGTGGACAGACTGTATTTGAGTGCCACCAAAGCAGAACTGATATCTCTCTCAGTCTCTATGCACCTTGTGTCTTAGATATTACCCAATATTCCACATGTCAGGGTCGCCGTCACAGCACAGACTGTATGCTAGAAATAAAGTAAAGTAAAGCAAATAACCTGTTCTGCAAACGGGAGTGTCTCGTGCAAGCTGCGATAATAAATGCAGGGCAAAAGCACTCGTCAGAGCTTTGACTGAAAATCTATAGGAAATAATTATTTGAGTTAAAATGCTGAGGAACAGCGAGGGGGAATTAATCAAGCCATGTCAAAACACAGGTAGTGGAGTTGATTACATTCCCCCCGCTGAGTGACAAACATAAGAGAAGAAAACTTTTAAATATACGCCGGGTGGAAAGAGCAGGGGCAGAAATAGTGGCTCCAGAACGAAGTCTTTGCTTTTGATAAAATGTTGTAGCGATGGAGGCGAGCATTGATTTTTTTTTTTTTTTTTTTTTTTTTTTTAAGGAGTAGAGCTAAAAAAAAAAAGCAATACTGGAACTGAAAATATTGATAAGTTCAATTTCTACAGACATGCTGTTGCACTAAACTAGATGAATGGGCATTAAATAGAAGGAAGGAGGGCATTTAATGATGCCATATCTGTTCTTTCAGCTTGGCAGTGTGAATGAGTTGAATAGGCAGAGTTGGCATGATTGCAGAGAAGTTGAAAGGCAGCAGCAGGAGAGCTTAGATCCACATTGCAATAGAGCCACTGTTCTCTCAGCCATCACAAGTGAGAGAGGGAAAGAGAAAGAGAGTGTGGGTGAAGAGAGCTGCAATGACGGCCATACTTTCCCTCATTTCCATGCCAGCCAAAGCAACAGGCTTTCATCATGTTAGAAATGAGCTACAGTTCTAGACAACACTTGACCATTAGATTGTGCCAATAGGCCAGAAACAGTGCAATCAATGAAGTTAATTCAGGCCTGAGGTTCTTCAAAGCAGTGTGTCTTATAGTGCCCTGATCATCGTCTGTGATCATTCTCTCTGATCACCACAGTTTGACATAAAGGGCTGCAGTAGTACTTGTGAAACTACTCGCCCACAATAAGTGCAGCTATACATGTTACAAACAGAGAGGACGTATAGAAGTTGGTGATCTCATCTAAGTCGAACACCCATGGGATTAAACTGTGTTGAAAGGTGCTTTCCACTGCCATCTTTAAAACAGTAGTTGAGGAAATAGCTTTTAGAAATGCAGTTCATTTCTTCTGTTCATTCCAGACAATAGTAGAGTATACACTATATGGCCAAAGGTTTGTGGAAACCTTACATCCCACTTGAGATCTATTCCCCTTTGCTGTTATAATAGCCTCCACATTTCTGGGAAAGCTGTTTACTAGATTTTCAAGCATGGCTATGGGGGTATGCCCACTCAGCCACATGAGCATTGGTGAGGTGGGGCACTGATATTGGGCAAGAGGACCTAGGGTGCAATCTCAAAGATTTTCAGTGGGGCTGACATCATGGCCTTGAGCAGAACACTTGTGTTCTTCCACCTTGGTAAATCATATCTTCATGATATTGGTATCTACATTATATCATGATACTGCATGAGATTTAAGTCCCTATGTTCCAGTTTTTATTTCTGAACCATTTTATTCTACTGGAGTTGCAAGTAGGGCTATTTCAACTGACTCTGGGGGGAGGACCGCTTCCAGTGAAGGGAAAATGTAATGCAAGAGTAAAAGACATCCTACAGTGTTTCCTACTTTGTGGCAAATGTCTTGATAGTGTGATGGGTGTGGTGGACAAGTATCCACAAACTTTTGGTTATATCATCATCATCTTTGAGAAAGGATAATCAAAACTAGTTGTTTTTCTTTTAATTTGTCACATGTCTATGGCAAAGAAATGTTTTATAAAGTATTAAAACTATGTGCTGTAATGAATGAAACATACACGGAAGATATTCAGAGGCTGCTGGGGGAGAGTTTTCAAAATGACATGTCATTAGAGTGGGTGACCTGGTGGCATAGTGGTGAGCATGTCTGCTTATGGTGAGAAGGTCCTGGGAGTACAATGTGTGCATGTCCATGCCTCAGTGGTGGTGTTTCTGTGTGGAGTTTGCATGTTCATACCATACTTGTGTGGGTTTCCTGTGCATTAGGCTAATGGTTTGCCAAATGAATAAAGGAATATCACTGGAGCTTAATCTTCTCTGTATATAACATTTTCTGTCTATGAGAAGGATAAATATGGTATTCTAGCTTCGGGCATTATAGATTAAGCACTTCACTCATTAAATCTGTGTTAACAATATGTGGTACTAAAGATCACTGTACTCATCACGGTGTCACAGCATCTCCCACTTCGCCTGATCAGTGTCACTGTGAAAGATAGACGCTTTGTGTTATGGTAATGTCCTCAGCATAGTTAATGCAGATTTCATATCGTTTCACACTAATAACATTAGTCATTTCTTATCAGCAGCTTTATATATTGGCTGTCTGACTTTCTAAAGATGGATGCCTTTAAAAGGATATTTAAGCCCTTTTATGTAATGCATTCAAATGTCCTGTGTAGGTCATGTGAGTATGTTTCAACCTGCTTCATAAGGAATTTTCTCTGACTGCAAGAGTCAAACTAGAGTTAAACCAAGTAAAGGTCCTGTATCATTAAATATAAGTCATTTAGGTATTTCGTTGGCTGAATATCAGTAATATATTTGGGGGCAACGATGACCATTTTAGAGAAAGAAGCTCCAGTATTGCTTTAGCCAACTCAGGGATACACTCAGCCAATAAACCTCCCATCTATACACATACACAGAGGCAGAGAAAGAATGTGCATTGATGTGTGATGTTTGTTATAGATACCCTGACGATTAATGCCCTGGTCACAAATGCCGCACAACAGGTACACAACAGCACCATGACATGAAACTGTTCAAATTCCTAGGACAGTTGTGGGCGTGCTCTACAAAATTCATCTGTTATGCGATTGAAAGTGCTGAAATAGTCCCTTGTTGTGAAGTTTTGAACATGTTTAAAAAAAACCCTTTGTTTCCTGGGTAATTCTTGAAGTCATATCTATGTCCTAGGTCTGTTATGCAATATCCTGCAACATCCTCTGGCTGTTTTACCATGGTCATGAATTATGGATTTCATCTGATTTTTCTGTCAACTGCTGTGCTCAGCATTGTACGTTTTTCTTACAATACTTCTATAATTGCCCTTCATAGGACTTCCTTATGTACTCATCTTGTAACATTTTACCAGTGTTAGGTTGAGCATGCCAACTTCACCCAAGTATCACGAGAATTTCGTACGAGGATTTTTTTTCTTTTACTTACAGCAATCATATTGCTTTTGGATAATCATCATACAAATTGACTTTATTTCTCCATGACAGATAAATGCGGATACAGCCCAACCACTTTCCACAATCCACCTGACGCAAACCTATCTTCTTTCGAAGGTAAAAAGGTAAAGTCTGTTGGGTTTTTACACCCGAGCCTCATGGCTTATCCCCGGATTCCATGGCGTGAAGTGACCAGGAGTTCAACTCCCCCTGGATGGGACGCTAGTCCATAGCAGGTTATCTTCCCAGTATATTTTTACTGGTACCCATTTATACTGCTGGGTGAACAGAGGCACACTTGTGGTTGAGACCTTGCCCAGGTGTCTTAGCACAGTGAGGGTCTCAGTGGGATTCGAACTCACAACCTCCCGATCATGAGTGCAGCACCCTACCCACTACGCCACCGGCTCCACATCTTCTTTCGAAGCATTGCTAAATTCATACGATAAAAACAAATGCAGAAAGGGGCTTTAGGTGCAATGTGGTAATGTTAACAGTACAGTGAATCAGATAATAATCAAGCCCCAGGTCTGATGACTGATATATAAAAATCAGTGTCATGGTAACATATTACGTACAAAGTTGTTGCTCTGCTATCATGCTAGAAACTGCATGTGATAAAGTACTGTAGTTCATTTACACTTTAAATCATAATTAATGCTTTATAGTTGTATACTCGATTATAATTAAATCTATATACACCCATTTTTACACCACCCATTTTTTACACTAAATGTCTTGCAAATTACACCATATGTCTGTCTAACACTTATACCTGTAGCTGCAAGACATTGACATGACCAATGTTTAGCAAGTGATAATTTTTAAATGACAAATGTGGAGATTTTATTTTTAAATGATTGCAAATAACAAAGTATAAGATATCTGAAACAAATTTTAGCAGTTCAGAGTAAATTTGACACTCGATCTGTTAAAGCTTCTCCTCATGGAGTACGAAAGTCGTGAAACTATGTTGATTTCTATTTGCCATATTCATTTTGACTAGCAGAAGCATTATTTATCATCTTAACCATTATAATGTCTGTATCCAACTCAGAACAAAGAGTACTTTAAAATTACAATACCTTTGCTTTTGTTCTGGCTGGGTTTTCTCTTAACAAAATACTGACTTAACTCTAAAGTGCTGTTCTTTTGTTTTCAGCTTATAGTACAACCACTTAAAGTGGTACGTATACAGAACATAATGAGTGCGGTAAACTTACTACAATAAAAATCTCACTGTATTTTAATGGATTATGTTCTCTGAGTAAATTCACTAATACCGGGGGGAAATATTTTTGCCTAAACCATCAAAACTCAAAAAAAAAGAAAGAAAGAAAATAAATAAGTGCCAGTGATGTATATTTATAATCCACAAAATATTATGTTGTCTAAATTTACTGAATCATGCTATTTACTTTGGGATTTAAAATCTGGACTACTAATTTGAAAATGTCAAATTTTCACATTTTGACATTAAATAAATTTTAGCTTTGCCCTGTAATATACTAACTACACTGGTGACAATAAAAAGAATGCTGCAAATTGATGCATTACTTTCCTTTTGGAATCCATTCATTCCCTATTATTTATTTAGTTCACAGACCTTTTAAATAGCTTTCTAAGTAACTCTAGCTGGGATTCATACCAAATCTCAAGTTTAATCTTCGTTGTATCATCTGTCTTATTCAAACTCTTTCCCTCTCATCTCTTCTGTTCAGAAGAACACAGCCAAGGCCCTAGGCCTCATCCTCAGGGCCTCTGTACAGCTAATGAAATGTGACAGTGTAGATATAATATCAATATTTTCTCCATGGTTAGGAATGAAGAACTCCTGTTCTTTGGCAAGTACTAAACACATTAAGGTGCTCAGGGGGTTGGGGTTGGAGGTGGTGGATGTGGACTGGGGGAGTGCCAACCACAGCGTTAGTGTCTTATCAGCAAGTAATGGGGAGCAGACAGGTGACAGCCCAGAGAGGCCTGTTCATTACCCACACAATCGACTGGCCACACACCCACTCTTATTTTTCATTCTACATCCAGCTTGCTCACTTACCAACACTAATGAGAAAATGTCCTTATTGATAGTATTATTATCACTTTTCTGCCATTTGTTTGCTTTATCATATTATAGACGGGTGGGCCACTGTTCATGTGGCATTAGTTTCATCTTGAAAATATGTCAGTTTTCTGAGACAAGAAAAGGGAAAGTAATTAGAAAAATGCACACAGCGTTAAATATGGATATCATGGGAGAGGAAATTTATTGGGGGACTGAATGCATTTTAAATGATTTGATGTGGCCTGCTTGCCGCTGCCTTACAACCCCTGGCAAAAATTAAGGAATCACCAAGCTTGGACGATGTTCCATGTTTTTATTGTCATCGAAAATAAACAACTTAAAGATGTGACCCAAAACAATTTGAGCTTAATAGCTGAATACTCTGGTTTTATATAACACACCTAAATTTTAAATAGGCAAATAAATTTATTATAATTAAAAATAAATTTCCTGTAATTATTTCAGATCAAATAAATTAAATACAGGGATCCCTCACTTTCTGTGGTTAATTGGGACCGAGGTCCCCACATGACCATCAAAATCTGGGAAGTTAAATCACCCCCCCCCCCTCCCCCCGACTGACGTATACATACATGTGTATGTGTATATAATATCGATAAATACATATTCAATGCTATAAATGCTTATAACAATTAAAATATTTCAAAAATAACACACGATGTAAATAAAATATAAATACACACACATACAGATGGTATTGCATGAGAACACGACACAGATACATGCGCATGCACTTGCCTCAGATACGCGTGCACACAAAGATGCAACAATCTAACTAGTTTTGATGGGATATTTTGGATTGTTTTTTGTTTTGTTTTGTTTTAGGGCTTTTTTTTTTTTTTTTTTTTGCATAATTGGCTTTGTTTTTGTGGCATTTTCCTTAACTTTTTACCCGATTCTTCCTTAATGTCCTTATTTTTTAATTCGATGAATATTTATTTATTTGTTTTTTTTTTAAACCGCGATGCACTGAAGCCGCATGAATTGAAGCACGAAGTACCGAGGGATTCCCATAATATGAAATCACCTTGTAATTTGTTTCAAGGACATCAGCTGTTTGACTTGGGTAACTGAAAGGAAACATTGCCCCAAAAAGAGAGAGTTGTAATTTGAAATAATGGAAAGGATTAAAAAACTACCTCAAAAATTTAAATGAAATCCACCGCAGAGTGTGGCAAAAGATGTTGGTTGTTTCCAGTCAGCTTTGTCTAAAATTTGGTGCAAGTATAAACAAAACTTGAAGATTATAAAAGGAAAACATCCAGGAGGACTAAGAAGGATCTCAAAGTGTCAAGATAGAAAACTTGTGCAATGAAAATGCACAACAAGAAAAAAAACAGTGATAAAGATAAAGAGAAGCAATCATGGAGTGTGAATGATTAGATGAAAGCGATGGTCCATGATGAATTACAAATTTGCATTGGCCAATGAGATGATGCTGTCTGGTGCTGTTCTAATGAAACATATAAAAAAAAGGCTGCCTGAAGAAATAATTAAAAATTTCTCCACTCATTTATGATATGGGATTGCATGTCAGTGGACCGAGGGAGATGGTAACCGTTTCCTCAGTAGTTAATACACAGGTGTGTACTGAAATTGTGCACACTTTTATGTTTCATGATGTTACCAATGACAAGGTGGTGAAGTCATTAGCTCTGTTGCCTCACAGAAGGGGTCAAACCTTGGCACCGATTGAGGTCTTTGTGTGTTGAATTTGTACATTCCCCCCATGCTTGTGTGGGTTTCCTCCTATAGTTCAACGACCTGCAGATTGGGTTGACTTAGAACCTTAATCTTTGCCCATAGGTGTACATGTGAGCTTGAAAGGTTTCTCTAGTCTTAGCTCTGCAATAGACTGGCAGCGGGTTTAGGGTGTACCCCACTTCTCACCCAAAATTGACTTGGATTGGTTCCAGCTTACCTCACAACCCTGAGGAATAAACAGTAATAGATGGATGTGTATTGAAGTGATTTTTCAGGATGATGATGATGCATCTTGTATGTCATGAAATAAAGTAATTCAAATGAAATTGTTTGCCGTATGGGCAGCACAGTGACTTAGTGGTTAGAAGTCATCTTACAACAATAAGGTTGTGGGTTCAATTCTTGAGTACAAATAGTGCCTGTGAAGTTTACATTGTTCTACTGTTCTTGTGTGGGTTTTACGTATGTGCTCTGGTTTCCTTCCATAGTCCAAAGAGATAAACATTAGGCCAAGAGGCTACTCCAAATTGTCCATAGGTGTGATATGGGTGTGAATAGTTGTCGAATAGTATGTTAGCCTTGCAGTAGACTGGCAACTTGTTCAGGGTGTATGCCATCCCTCATTACTGGATGGATGAATGAATAGATGGATTTTATTGATAGATATACATTTCTCTAAGCTAGAATATTAAAGTATTTCACAAAATATGGTTTGGGTTATATGTGTGATTTGTGTATTTGCTCTAAAGTAAAACAGTTATATGGATATCATCTAGGTTAGTTGTTGGGGGTTTTATAATTTTCCCAAAACTTGGAATGTCACTGAGCCATAGTGGTGTGCTTATTTTGTTTACGCTACAGTAGCAGTCCTTTGAATCCTGAAATAAGAATATGATGCATTTTCTGTGACAACACATGAAACTGCAAGCAGCATGAGCTCAGGGAATCTCTGGGAACAAATCGTAGACATGAATTCATTATGCTCATCTGTGATAACAAGTGCTCGTGGTTTTAATTGACTTAATCAACAAATAGAATTAATCAGAGATTTCTAATTAATACTAATTGATTGAATATCCACTGGGTCACTGTCAGTGTGAAATGCCTGTTTCTTTGCTTTAACTGGAGGGGGTTTCATCGCCGCTTCTCCATCTTCGCTAGATTAATTGAAAATGTTAAAATTGCAGGCGTGGATAAAAGCGAAATGGAGTGTGCACTCATTCTCCTAGCAGAGAGGAACAAATAAACAGAGAATGAGTTGGTTGTTTCTCCTCATCTGCCATTTTAATCCTCACAGAAACGCATTTTACCTGGATGTGTGTGTGTGTGTAATTCCAAGCCCTTCTGACTTTTAAGTGTCTTTGTGCATTGAAATTGTATATTTCATATTATGGAAGAGAAGAAGCGAGGAGGCAGAGGCAAATAGAGGATGAAGAGCAAGCATTAATGGGAGAGTGGGAATTCTCATTTGGTGCAGAATATCGTGATCGAGTTTGAAACACTCCTGCAGGGTCTGTGTGGTTCAGCTGCATTAAGCCACCACTATGTGCCTCAGGCTTGATTACCACCTCTGATAGTGAGAAACCTGTAGATTAATACAGTAGGTAAGATAGATTTAGCAAGACGAAAGTGAAGCCAGATCGAGCAGATGAGGAAGTATAGTCATCTAAAGCATTGTGAAGATTGGCTTAGTGCTGGTGCGTGCTTGGCGGCAGCTGATCTGATGATACCTTTATTAAAAAGCACCTGATAGATAGGCGTCATGTGAGCTTTCTCATTTCACTTTCTTCTCAGAGAATGGTCAGCTAAAAGATGGTTCCCTTGTTTGGCTTCTGTGTGTGTTTCACTTTCTTTCTTACTCCTTGCTTCTCTCTCTCTCTCTCTCTCTCTCTCTCTCTCTCTCTTTTGTTTTTTGATATCAGACTGGGACAACAGAATGCATTGGCTGACGGCCAGCTTCACAGCTATAGCACTCAGCCTGTAGGTCTGAAATGGAGTCATTGTATAGGTTCACATTCACATACTACAGGGAAAAGCAGACCACTTTACTGCTCCATGTATTTGGAAAAGCTTTTTAGCAAATATTGGCACACTATAGTCCACCTGCCCCCATTGTCAATAAGGCAAGACACATTGGAGGGGAAGAAATCAAATTTATGAAGCCAAGCGATGCAGAAACAATGAAGCATCAGATTTCAAGGGAGTGTGGAAGTCTAAGCTCCGTATGCTGTTCGGTGTGTTATGATATAGCCCCCAGTTTGTGCCATTTAATCTGTATGAGTGGACCTGTTGTATTGATTGAAAAATGGCAATTGAGATTGTTTGCAATGTGGGGAAGCACTGCATGAAGAATAGAAGCAGAGAGAGAACAGAATGCTGGTTGTAAAAAGAATGATGTTGACCATCCGCAACACTAACATGAACTGTTTGTGTAAAAGGATAAACAGAATCCAGCCAGGCTGACATAAATGTTTGTAAGTTACTTTGAGACCACACTTTTGCACACTCTACAAACTACATGCCTGGCTTGTCTTATTTTGCATGTGCGTGTTTATTTGTGCATCAGCTTTGAATGTCTCTGGGTTTGCTAAGCGCCACTGTTTCAACTCCCATTGCACAGGATAACTCTATCACTCTGTGCACTGACCTCCCTCACCCTCCCTTTCTCCTCTGCCATTGCATTTTGCAGTCTCATTACCAGCTTAAAAGATGTGGGGAGCTGTAAATATATGCTAAAACAGAGGCCGAAACTGCTGAAGAAACAAAATCCAATTTAAATGTAATGGTGTTTAATATTTATTGAAAAATGTAAAGAACGAGACAGGCACTGCCTTACAGGGCAGGTTGGATTTACATAAATTGTTCAGGGAATGTTTTTGTCCTATACTGCACATGGAGCACAGCTTGTCATTTCATACGGACCACACTGCATATTTACAGAGAGCTTTGGTACAGGCACAAGACTATCAACATCCTGAACCCCTTTCACCACATACACGGAATGACCTCTGCAACGTGCTCTTGTTTTGGAGAATGTGTATGTCATGGCGATTTCTTTCCATTATTGTTATAGCTGGGCTCCGGAGCACAACACCGGGCTTTGGCCTGTAACTATCAAGCTCTGTGGTGTTTATAGGAGAGGACGGGGTGGGGTGGGGGGGGGGTGGGGGGCACCGTGTGATTTACATGCTCCTGACAGCCTCGATTGTTGTGGAGACCTCGTCAGTACAGGGCTCAATTCTCCCCTCACTCATTTACTCTCTCTCTCTCTCTCTCTCTCTCTCTCTCTCACACACACACACACACACACACACACACACACACACACACACACACACACACATCCTATTCCTTTTATTGACCTCATTCTCTTGGATTAATGATCAATAGCAATGCTTCAGTATGACATGCCACGAAACTATACAGATTAATATATACTACTGTATTTCAAATATTTAGAATAAATGATTAGAACTTAAATAAATGTCTACAGTAAGCTCATGCTCTTTCTAGGCTTTATGTGCGGAAGTGCGAGGTCGGAGAAAGGGGATCGCCTCAGTGCTGCGTCTTTGCCAGAGACTCTTGGATGGTCCAGAGGAGCAAAGCTCTGAGGCGGATCGTCAGTCTCTCCAGCTGCTCCAAGTGAATCTCGAGAGGCGCTGGGAGGCCATCCTCATGCAGTTGCTCCAGTGGCAGAGTCATCTCAAGCACACACTGGGCCGAAACCAGGTCAGATTAAATCTACACAACCGCTACATTTGTTTTGTTAAATAGCTGCCAATGTGCCATGACAGACATGCTCATGACAGACATGCTCATGACAGACATGCTCATGACGGACATGTTCATGACAGACATAATGTCCAGGGATGAGGGATCTGCACAGGCTCTCCACAGAAGACAAACTGCATCAACATGAATATGTAATAGCATGTAACAAATATTTCATCTACAAATCCCCTCTCACACATGTCTAACAGATGTAGCCAATGATGTGTGCATTCTGTGTGTATTGTAAATAACCACATGACATTACAAAGCCACTGCAGTCTATAGCACATTCTGTAAATCTTATTAGACTTCTAGCTATCCATTTTGTCAGTATTCGTTTTGCCCAGTTCTTACACTGGCTCTATAAGGGTCAATTTATTTCTTACTCAATTCACTAACCCATAGAGACTAAGTGTTTTTTTCAAAGTGTTTAGAACTATTGTAGCAGTAATATAGAGCAGTACAGCTATAATGGAGCAATAATGGTGATGTATAAGGTAGGAAATGTAACCACGTACTGTCCTTCGGTTACATAAAATGAAGAAAAGACTCATGGTATACTACAGAGGGATAATTAACCTGATCCTAATTTATTAAGTGAGCAACAAACAATGCAGTCACTTGCAGCCAGGCCATGGAAGTAATGTTCAAAACATTCAACCCTTTACATGCAAATATTCAGCCTTCCTCCAGAACTACATTAAGTTTACTGTAAAGAGGCCCAGCACTGCTCCCCACCCAACCCAGAAACCTTAACAAATACTGACTTATAGTAACTGGAAAGCAGTGCTTTAAATGTGAGCATTAGATTTAAGCTTTTGTCATGCAGATGCTGTGCATTCCTGTATGGCAGCAGCAAGCCTCTATGTGCAACACAGAGAAGCCCAGAGACCTGTTTGTGGATATCCACTCAGTTATCTACTCTCATTTACACAAGCAAGACAAACGACTCGGCCCTCTCCAGCTCTGACCTTGCAGGACTGAAGAGCAATTTCACTTTGGAAAGTGTTTAGAAAAGGGGAAGAAAAATAACAGGGAAGGTCTGTTTTTGTTAATACAGTGTGCTCTGTGTTCAATGATAAAAATGGCCTTCCGTTGAAAGATTTCGAAGACAAACTTTACTTGGATTTGCTCTCCATGCTTGAGTATTGAAACTGTTTTTCTGTTTCACTGTTTTATTTATTTATTTATTTATTTATTTATTTATTTATTTATGCTTTACAACTCTGTTTTCAATATGAAGGTCAACAGAAGAGATGCTAATTTGAAACTCGCTTCCATTGATTTACGTTTAGAAATTAAAAAGGCGCTCTTCTTTATTTTCATTGTGCCTGTTTATAAGGGTGAGCTAAAAAGAAATTCAAAGGCTGAGTAAGGAGCCGTAATGCGGTGCAATGATATTTGCGAGTTTCTAAACCAAGGGGGACGGCACAGTGGCTCATTGGTTAGCACACTTACCTCCCAGCAGGAAAGTCCTGGGTTCGATTCCCAGGCTTGTGGCATTTCTGTGTGGAGTTTACATGTTCTCCCCATGCTCTTATGAGTTTTTTCCGGATACTCTGGTTTCTTAATGCAGTCCAAAAATATGCACAATAGACTGATTGGCTTTTCCAAATTGCACCTAGGTGTGAGAGTGGGTGTGAATTTTTGTATGTGTGTGTTAGTCCTGGAAATGGACTTACAAGATGTTCAGGGTATACCATGCCTCTGCCTAGAGTCGGCTGAAATGGGTGAAAGTCTATCGCAACCCTGATTTGGATTAAGCGGCTTAGAAAATGAATAAATGAATGAATGAATAAGTCAAGGGGAGCTAATTGCTTCAACGCTGATGGAAGAAGTGTATAGACCGCAGGGGAGACTACTGTATATTGAAAAATAAGGCATATTTGGACAAATTTGTCCACTGTATCATGGACCGCCTAGAAAGTTTTTACCCCATATTCTTCATATAAGTTTTTTTAATGTAGCTTGAGCATATTCTGATATTAATAGCCATGGAAGATTATTGCTGGAATATAGTTTTAAACTGCTTTTGTCGCAACTACAGTACAACGCAAGCTGAGGCAGCCAAAATAAATGGTTTTCTATTTGATTACACTGATTGATTGTTCTCTGTGTTGAAGTTTTTTTTATTATTATTATTATGACGAATTAACAAGCCAAGCTTCATCCTAAGTATTTCCCTTATCAGCAAGAGAAGAATAAACAGCAATCTAATAAAAATTCATTATATGCAGTGTATGACATACAAAGCAAGTGTTAGATTTGCCAGTTTATTAGATTAATGAGATAAAAGGATAATATAAATAGACCTCTCTCATTAATAAGGAGCCAAGCAATCTGTTTAATTGTATCCTGTGTTGAATTCATGGGTCTAAGCAGAATTTTTAAACAGCAAAAACATTTCACAGTTTACTGGTGCTTTTGATCTCATTAAAATTTGATTATTAACTCATGAAGATCAGAAATTTTTGTATCGCATCTATTTATCAAGTTAAATTAAATATCTCCTTTTGTATATGTAATGCCAGTGTTCTTTGTCCCTGCACAGGTTCCAGGGAATCTCATTGAACCATCACTTATGGATCTTCGTGGTTCATCGGAGGAATCTTGGGAATGGGATGAGATGGACATGACTGTAGGAAATATGGTGTCACAAGAAAGTGATGTGCAAAACTATTCAGAAAAGCAACAGGAGGAACAAGTAGGGGCAGCCTGTCCCACAGAGCGGAGAATGAGCCTGAATGGCCATCAATCAACACCCCCAACTTCCCGTGTTTATCAGGTGTACAGTTTGCATGGTATTGAACTATACCATCAACCGCAGTACAATCATAAATTGTCTTCAAATGTTACCAAACACAAGGAGAAGCAGCCTCTACTAAAGAGCTTGAGCAAAGACTCTTCTTTCTCCTCAGTGGAGTCACTACCTGACATCATAGCAGGGCTTGTGAGTGGAAAACAGGCTTTACTGGCTGATTCAACCAGGAGATCAGAAAGTGAGAGTGGAATAGTCAGTGAGGGTGACACTGAAACAACAGCTAATTCTGAGATCTGTCTGCTTTATCAGAGTGATGATACAAAGGACCAAGTTACTCTTATTCCCTCGGTCCATTCGGAATCAGTTTGTATAGACAGAGTCTTCGATAAAGACAAGGATGAAATACTGGATTCTGCTAACAAGTGTGATGAGCTTGTAGGCTATATGGCAAAGGAGATAAAGGACCAACAGTATTTTACTAGAAAGAAAAAAAGGGGGAAATCAGAAGAGGACAGGGGGAAACACAAAAATGAATCAGTGGAGATTCTTATTAATGGGCGCTGTCTAAGTCCTGAATCTGAGGATGAGGGTCATGAAACTGGAGCTTTCAGTGTTGGGCGTGATGGTGAGGGGAAGGTACGACGACAGTCCACTCACTTATCTCAGGGGTCTTCCCTGGATTCACTCTACACAGTAGGTGAGTTATTTCCATCAGCCAAAGAGACCCTCACCCGGAGCATGTCCCTGGAGAGCTGGAGAGCTCCCTGTAAGGGTTCTGGAGAAACAGGAAGTCAGGGCAGCCTGGGGGACTTGGGCCTGCCTACAGAGACCACCGGCGAGCTGAGCAGGAGAACTCTAGAGCTGCTGAAACGACTTGAAAACATCCAGACACCTCTTGCCCAGAAGATCACCCGCAGCATTTCTGATATTACCCTTCCAAGCAGCTCTCTGCATATTCCAGAGCAAGTACCCTGTCCAGGGAGAGCCCCTTCCTCAGTCAATGAGAGTTTGGCAGCTTCTCTCACAGAGCTGAGCAGCATTGAAGACTCATCAGTAGCATCTGAGGATCTGGCTGTGCGGAAAAACCGCTGCTTGGCTGCCAATTCAAATGCATCCTTCCGGAAACATAGCCGCAGCCAACAGCTGACAGATGAGACAGACGCCAGTGTCAGCATGGTGGTGAATGTGTCATGTACCTCAGCCTGCACTGATGATGAGGATGACAGCGACCTGCTTTCTAGTTCCACTCTCACTCTCACTGAGGAAGAGCTGGGCATCAAAGATGAAGAAGATTCCAGTTTTACCTCTGAAGAAGAATATATAGAGGGCACTTTTGCACCAGGACTGGACTATATGAAGGGGGAGTTTCAGAGCTGGGTCAAACCCAGAATTCAAAACAGGGAAAAGAATGAGGCAGATCTTGTTGATGAGTTGCAGTGTGGTGCTTTGTCTAGAGATATTCTGTCACCCGTGAAGTCCATCAGTGATCGGCATTTCTTGAATCGGACATCTCTGAAGTTCTTGGAGGTAAACTCCGGTACTAAAAGTGACAGCCTAAAGAAACAGGAGGTGGACAGCAAAAGGACAGATCCTACTCGAAATTACATCAGCAGTTTTGCTGATGACATGGAGAACGGCAATGTAGATATCTCTCACATCAAAGGGAAGGATGAGGATGAGCTCCTTAGAGAGGAAGGAAGTCTTTATACTAAGAAAGGAGAATCTTTTAAGGATTGCTATGCTGTGAATGATTTAAAGGGAGATGACATGACTATAGCAACCACCACTTCCCCGTCCTCATGTGGACAGCTAAATTTGCAGTCCCAAGAATCATCACTAGAAGGTCAGCTAAAGGGAGAACTACCATGCCACAGCTCCCATCATCCACCCCCTTCTCTGTCACCAGTAGAGGAATGCGCCACGTCTCCCCACAGCATGCTGGGAACAGCTCACATTAGCTCTCAGGACCAATCAGCTTCCTTCCTGAACCATGTCCATGAAAATCACAAAGAGAGCACATCAAACTGCTGTAACCGCCAGCCTTTTCCTTCTGAAGAGGAGAAACATGAGGATGCCCACAACTTTGTGATGGAGATCATCGACATGACATCATTGGCACTAAAACTTAAAGATGTCCAAGGAGAGCAACCTCAGGAATCCTGCAGTCCCACCTCAACTTCCCAGATCAAAGAGAAAGTCCTGGAACATTCCCATCGGCCAATACATCTACGCAAGGGAGATTTTTACTCTTACTTATCACTTTCCTCTCATGATAGTGATTGTGGGGAGGTCAGCACCTGCACGGAGGAAAAGAGTAGCACCCCAGTCCTCTCCAGAACCCCAGAAATCCGTGATGAAGAGCCTCTATTTGCAGCCTGCACTGAAGAGGTCTATTTAGGTCCTCCGCTCTGCTACAGCATGTCCATTAGCAAAAGGCCCATGAGACGCGGCACCAAACTAATAGACCCCTTCTGTCCCCTGAGCCAAGCACCTCCAACACTCAGTAATGAATACCAAAAAGCACATGGTATTTCTCCAGGAAGTATAGCTGGAACCCAGCCACAGTGCCATAATGAGGCTCCTTATCTTAATCCGTTACCATGTGAAACCGTGATAGACACTGTTGAATGTTTTGCAGATACTAAAATGCTTGAATCCAATATTTCCCCTGTAATGACTAAGATAAGAGTCTCTTGCTCCAGTACAAATCCTTTAAAAGAGGAAAGCGGACTCTGTATTAATGCAAAAATTAACTGTCCCCCGATAAGAAAAAGTGATAGGGATGAAAGAGGTGATGCTTCACAGTGGATGAAACAGAAGAATGTCAGAAAAGGGCGCTGCTCTCCTCAGGAAGCCAAGTCAACTCATAAACAGGTACATTTAGATCTTCAACCAGCCTTTATTTGCTTGTAATGGGAGCCGGATGCATTTCTTTCAGCTCATTCACTAAATATTTAAGAAGGATTTTTGTTCTCTTCCTCGCCTCTTCCCCACCCCCTTTCCCCTCCTTCTTCCCCCGGAGCGCTAATGGAATAAGGATTTGCAGGCATAGATTTAAAATTTTAAGGTCTATGGAACAGAATAATCATAATCAGTCAGATTATATTATGATTCAGAAGCAAGACTACAGCGGGAATCATTACTTAATTTCATGACTGAATTAGCATGTATTTGTGTTCTTTTTAAGTAGTTTTCTATTTCATATGCAAACTTCCCTACTCCTCTGTTCCAGCTCTCTCCAAGTCTGTTGTTTGACCTTATATTAGGTGAATTGAGTGGTTACATTTCAAGCTAATTGTTGATATTAAAAACATGAATGGGGATGCTCTTTCAGCTTAAATAAGGCAAAGTCTTTAAATGTGACATGAGAATTTTTAAAATGTTTTGTAAACTAATTCTGTTTTTAGAGCAGCTCGGTGGTGTAGTGGTTAGTATATCTATCTCATGGCAAGGGCTCAAAAGTCCTGGGCTCAGAAAGGGTGTTGTGTGGAGTTTGCTTATTCTTCGTGTGCTTGAGTGGGTTTCCTTTGGGTACTCCAATTTCATCACACAATCCAAAGATATTCATATTAGGCTAATTAGCTGTTTCAAATTGCCCCTAGGTGTGAGTGTGAATCAGGTGTGTGTGTGTGTGTGTGTGTGTGTGTGTGTGTGTGTGTGTGTGTGTGTGTCTGTGTTTTGGCCTTTTGATGGTCTGCAGGCTGTGAAGGCTGTTACCCACCTTCACCCCATGTGGGCTGAGATAGGTTTCAGCCTCCCTATTATGGTGAAGTGGTCCAGCAAATGAGTGAGTGAGTCAGTCTGCAAAGGCCCTGAAGTGCAGATCACAAGAACAAATCATAAAACACAACTGCTAATTATAAATCACAAAACAGAAGTTTTAACAACTATGAAGAAAACTCAGTGACTAACTTCTACGAAAAAGGTAAGTACCTACACCTGTTGACAAAGGTCGTTGTTGATTGGACACACTTGAAGCTAAATGTAAAGACACACTGACCATCTTAAGAAATAATGGCGTAATAACAATGAATGATGATTGGCCGGTCTCTGTCCACACATAAGGCGCGTCGGATTATAAGGCATATCAAGAAAAACAGAGGTCAGATAAGTCAAACTTGAGTCAACTCTCACAATAACTCTCAACATTTTTCAGCTGTAACAATATAAAACAATAAACTCACTTTTTCAGTTCATTCCTCTTCCAAAAATCTATCAAATTCTTCATCTTCAGTGTCTGAGTTTAACAGTTGCAAGAGTTGGACATAAAGCCCGGATCCCTCTATTATTTTTTATTATTATATTATATTATTGTATTTTATAGCATGGAGTCAGATCAATAGAGACGACGATTAGAAGTCTTCCTGGGTCGGGTCGTGACCTTCTCTCAGCCACACCATAAATGTTTTAAAGAGACAGTGCATGAGTGTTGTGTTCATTACAAAACAGAGGTCATTACTCTTAAGGAGCTGTATCAGTGTAACTTTAAATTCAAGCAGGTTAATCCAAGGTCTCAGGAGGACACCTGTAGCAGTGCCTTATCCTGGTATTTGGACATAAAGCCGGGATGCCTCTAACTTACGTCCTGTTGACACCAATATCTAGCGGTTGGAGCTCTTTGGTTAATCGACCAGAATGACAGTAAGCTCGGAATTGGTTTGCTTCACTTGGGTTTTGACAGTGTCAGTGAGATGGAATCCCGCAACTTCATCCACACATAAGGCGCATCGGGTTATAAGGCAGTATAAGGTAGTATAAGGCAGTTTCTTGAATATTAAGGGCTTTTAAGAGCGCTTTATGGTCCGAAAAATACGGTAAACAAGAGCACTCACAAAGATTAAAAGATTTCCTTCCACAACACCACACTGGGGACAGTGGTGGCCCGGTGAATAGGTGCTGACTTACCGATCCCATGGTTCAAGTTCCACTGTCAACGATTGTCACTGCTGTTCCCCGAGTCCAGCTAACTGGATTATTAAAGAACAGCAATGTCTCTTACTGTCTGTGGTGAGAGGCATGTAAAGCAACCTTTACTGATTTTCGGCAAGTGAAGGCTGCATAGCCTTCAACGTGTTTCTGCCCAGCGATGACCTGGAGAGCTGTCCAGGATATACTCTGCCCTTGCGTAGAGTTGGCTGAGATGGGCAAGCCTCCCTCCCCGTGAACTTAATTAAGATTATGCAATTTAGAAAATTAATGAACATCAAACAGGGGGGGGCACTGAAGACACGTTTACCCACAGCAGAGTCCCTGTACTGTTTTCTAGTTTAAAAGACAGACAGTGTGTCTATCAAATCAGCAACGATTTCATCAACAGCAGGTACCTGCTGTACCTTTTCTGGAATAAGTTCATGTCATTGTGTTTTCTTCTTTGTTTTGGTGAGCTCTATTTTGTGGTTATGTTTCTGTGTTTGAGATTCTTTTTCGTGATTTGCATTTAAGGTTCGTTATTTGAGGTTGTGTTTGTGATTTCTCACTTTTTCCTATTTGTTGTCATGATTTTTATTTCAGAACCACCATTAAACGTCTGATTAATTAGTATTAATAGAGTCGTGTTCTGTGAATTAGAGTCTTATTTTTCTTTGGGGTGCCTCTTTCTCTCACTGATCCCGAGTTATAAACCATAGATTATGGGACTGATGTGAAAATTTGACAAACACAATGTAAAAAAGTATGTTTCCAAATACCACCTGCTTAGAACTTTCAAAACTTGAAAGTAGAAGCATTTAAATCATAAAGGGTTGTCACCATCATCATTGTGATATTATCATCTCTGTCTCTCTGTCATTTCCTCAGTTGTCAAGGTCAGAGCGTGGTGTTGGATCGGTGGAGGCAGACCGCAGGGTTTCGCGCAGTGTGCGTCGTTCAGACAACTCATCGGCAGTGAGAAGTGGAGTGAACGGCAGACCCCAGGCCAAGGTTCGTACTGTAGGTCATGCATCAGCACACAAATACATACACAGAGACACACAGCCTCTTGCCCCAGGCCTCTTTTGTCATATCATTGAAAAATGGCTGATGGGTCTTTTCAACATCTTGTGGCGCATTGTAAGCACCCCATTTTCCACATCAGTCCATACTGCAACTAAGCAGCTTCCTATTTGTCATTAGTGTGGTTTTCCGAAGAGCGAATTTGCAATGAGAGTGTGTTTTTCTCTTCGCCCTGTGTCTTTGTGAATGCTTTCTGCACCGACCTCACAGGCTTATTCTGATGCTGCTGACGCAAATGCATTGTCTGACTCTGGGCCACATTACAGTTTAAATTATAGGCCACTATACTTTATGCACGATGACAACCTTACTAGGAAATTGGTCTGAAAATCAGTGATTACATCTGTATACCTTATACTTAGAACCTTAAAACCTTAGAAATTGGGTGATTTTCAATACCCATGCGTGGAATGTGTGAATTTTTGTTTTTTGCGTGTTAATGACTGTCTATATATAAATAAAAACAAACGGTTAACCACTTATTTATTCTAAAAAAACATACTTCAGTTAAGATAAATCAAAGTCTTTTAACATGAAATGCCTGTAACGTTTTTGTTCAAGGACATAGCCACTTCCAGATGATCATAGAAAACTGTTTCAGTTGACAATATGAAAGAAAAACACCACCCTGAGTATTGATCCTGACAATCAGGGGAAAATGCTTTTTCTTCTATGATCAGATCATTCTCTGGCTTCCTGTCATAAGTTAAACAGCATGGAATGACAGAAAAACAAGAGTGCTATGTGAAAATTAGGTGAGAGTAATAAAAAAATAAATGCAGGAGTGGCTCAAGGAAAGAAACACTAATGTGTCCAGTAGGGCGTGTCCTCTCTGTCACCAAGCCAGAACGTGTCTAATGGCAATGAATAGGTTTGAAGAACAAGAAGCCAGTGTCACAACGAAGCCACTCATATATTATACAACTGATAGAAAAACCAGCACTGTTTGCTCACCGTAATCAAGTGTTACACAGAGTGCACCAATCAACCTTCCTAGCCTAATGTTCAACCCTCCCTCTGTTCAACACCAAAGAAACGTTTTTTTTTTTTTTTCAATACAGCAGGTTGAAGTCTGACCAAAATCTAAACAACACAATAACAATGACAGAACACCAGCGTGAGCTCGAATCTTTCCAGTGTCTAATGACTTGTAATAAATTACTCTGCTTCTTTGTTTTAGATAAATTGTGTGTGATTTTAGAATGAAACAGGTCCATGTGCTTGAAATATTGTGATGGATTACAATGTGCATTTGTGAATAAATTGCCCACATACCCCCCCCACCCACCCCTTTTGCAGTGCCTCTAGTGGATAGGGAGATAAATTACAGTCAAAGTTTTAACCAGAAAACTTTTAACCTGACTCTTTCTCCATTTATAATTTACACATAAATGTATTGCTTTCTTTTCTAGAGACTCTCAGGAAATCCTGCCATCCCTGCCTGTAGGCCCTGACTTTAGCAGTTCTGTTTCTGCATAGTTATTCTGTGAGCCGGGATCTTACTCCGATCCTCGAGAAAGGATCTTTCATCGAACACCGCGGTACGGCTCCAGTGCTCACTCAACACATTTGACCCCAAAGACTGCTGCTCAATGGCACCATCTTTCTGTACTCGCTGCTCATCCTGGAGTGAGCTACCTCATCGTCTTCCACCAAACGCACGCCTTGAGATATACTACTGTACTCTCAAACAACACACACACACACACACACACACACACACACACACACACACACACACACACACACACACACACACACACTACGTAGCTCTCGCAGTACCTGCGTATGGCTTTGCACATCTGTATTTTATTTGCAGTCTGATAGTCAGATGTGAGGTTCAGCACATTGTAGAAGTCCACATTAAGACCACCCATACAGTATGTGATATTTGTCTCAGTCAGTCTGGAAAGCAGCTCCAGATTTGTGCTATTCTAGATACTTTAGCAGAAAAGTCCAGATACACAGACTGTTAATCTAAATGGATGTTGAGGCGAGCTATCTATGCAACCCAACATATGGGTGTGGTTGTGTGGCATGGATATCCCACCAGTTGATGGGATGCTTTTCACTGTTTCTGGTTTTTTTTTTTTAATCCCCAAGGATTGGAGAAAAATCTAAAAAGTGTTTTAAACTTTACATTTTTGTGCCTTGCTGATATTTCTTATAACTTTTGTTAAACACACTGCTTTTCTTCCCCCTGTTCAATCATTAGTCAGAGAGTTTACTTACAAGTAAGGTTGAGGCTAATGAATGGGATTCTGTATATATGTATACTGTACGTATAAATCTTGATGTACAATGACAGTATGTATTTGTGTTAGTGTACAACTCTGTTCTGTGACGTGGATAATTATAAACATTAACATGCTACACTGCATGGTTGAGAATATACCAACTCTTCAGAAATAAACATAATTTATTGAAAATTATCTGAAATGTGCAGTTCTTCCATTAATAAAATTACAAAACAAGACTCTTCAGTGTTAGCGCAGTGTTAGCCAGTGAAGAACTTTAATGGTTCTTGCAAAGTAATTAGAAAAATATTCCTGCACTGATTCGTTCTGATATGTGCATGTCTTCCCAATCACTTGATAACTAAGATGAGATAGGATTTCTATAATAATGCTAATACTAATATCATATTATTAAGCTTATGAAAGTTACAGAGAACATTATGAAAACACAACTGTATTATATGCTGTCCAGCCGAACCAAAAAATTTTGCGTTCTTTAATATTTTATTGGACTTCTGCTAGTCTTGATCACAGCACGTAATGACCATGGCATTGTTTCAACAATATAGCGAAACATCACAATAATGTGTCCATCCAGTATTGGGTTCTCTGACATCTTGAATTGATGATGATGGAGAAATCAAGCTGCACCATAAAGTCTTCTCCAGCACTTCCCAAGATTTTCAGTCATGAGGTCAGGACTCTGAGATGCCCGTTCATGTGTGAAAATGATTCCTCATGCTCGGTGTAACACTCTTTCATTATTTGAGCTCCAACTTTATATCTGTGACATCAAAGAAGAAAAGGTCCATTAATGTGATAACCCAGTCATTCAGTTTTTTTCGGTTTGTCAGCTAACGTCATTTACTCCCACGTAATGTTGCTGAACCTCAACCTGACCAACTGCAGCAGTTATGCCACGGCGATTAGGTGCTATAATCAAGGTTCAAGGTGGTCTAACAAAATGCGATATGTTTGAAAATGGGATACAATGTACTTTAGCATTCATTCATTTATTCATTCATTTTCTAAGCCACTTTTAGGTAATTTGGGTCACCGGGAAGCCGGCGCTCAATTCAACCAACTCTTTGAGAAGGGAGGGTACACCTTGAACAACCCGCCAGGCCCTGACATGGCGGACACACATACAGCCATTCACTCTCACTCTCGCATTGAGACGCTATTTGGAACTGCCAGTCAGCCGACTGTGTATTTTTTTGGATTGTGGGAGGAAACCGGAGTACTCGGAGGAAATCCACGCTAACACAAGAACATGCAAACTCCACTCAGAAACACCCTGAACCTGGCGCCTTCTTGCTGTGAGGTGAATGTGCTAAGCACTGCACCACCGTGCTGCCTGTACTTTATTGTGTATCTAGAATTTTCCCACTCGTGTTCTTAGTTAGATAAACACTAGCAGTGGACGCAAATGTTTTTGCCTTAATGCTCCACTAATTGAAAAGTTACAAAAAAGAAGTTCTCACATCATCAGGAAGTAAGTGCATCATTAAGAACATTTTGTTTACCTGAAATTATTTGCTGGATATGTGGGTATACTTTTACACTTAAAGAGGTTATCTAAGCGGTTGAGCTCACCATATTCACAACACTATTTCCTTAGCAACACACTGTAGGCTACATCAAGACACTCATTTTGATGCCTGATATACCCCTCAAAACATCCAAACAGCATATAGTGATTTCCATGGCTAATGTGCTGTTTACAGGAAGTGTTGATGATTCCACAGGACGGGCGATGGGGCCCTCTGAGATACAGATATACTGTAGCGCCACAACTTTTCAACTCTTCAGCTGCCAATCAAGAGCTCTCCTGATTGCCGAGCTGAGCCTGATAAGCTCTCCTCTGTAATCGCCCCTTGGCTGCTGCAGCAGATGCTTGTTTGTTGATGATGAGTGTGTGCTTACATCAGAACAAAATCAGACAGTAGAAATGAAGATATTTAAATTCGGTTTTATGAATGCGGAATGAAGACAGAAAGTTCAGTGTGTGTTTGGTCCATTATACAACACAACATTGTTTTGGGGTAAGTGATAGAGCTGTCTGCTTCTTATCAGTTTACACTATCACTGGTGCTATATTACGGTAATGACAGGTGACTGATGAATTCTCACATTTCTACATAACAAATCGTAGAAAAGATTTACTGTTTATGTTTTGATTATTTGTTTTATGCTTTTCAGGCAGTGTCAAGGAGACGAAAAACACAGGGTATGGTTTGTTATATTACAGTGTAATACACTGTCATTTTCTCACTTTCATTGTCTATACAAAGACCAAAAGTAAAAACAAATGCCATCATGGCATGTCTGAAATATTCACTTCCACAACAAATGCTTTCTTTTATTCTTAAAACTGCGGAAGATTGTCTTATTGCGCCTGGGAGTAAAAGTCACTTTAATATTTAGGGGGAAAAAAGATTTGCATTGACTGATGGCACTGATAAATTAGGATGGAAATTGAATTGAACATTATCTTCAAAACACTGCATCAAATGAACAATTAATAGAATATTTTGGATGAAATGGAAATGACTTTAAAGGTAGTAAAGGTCATGTGTATCGAACCGTGATGCCTTTGCAATTACAAGCAGTCTGAATGTTGATTTGGAGTTTTGCTAAGCATAGAATAGAAGGAAAAATCATGTCAAATACTCTGTTGAAAAGATCATACTTGATTACATGACATTATATGACAAAAAGTGGAGACTTTTTCCACATGAATATCACTGAGGGATTAAAAAAAATATGAAGCTGACATTCAAATGTCATCAGGGTTGTTTGTATTTTTAAAATGCAATGGGCAATAAAGAAAAGTTTCAGAATTTCACTTTGATTTGATATCATATGCAAAGCACAATTAAAATGAACACTACATAAGCAGTATGTATACAAATAATGTTGAAACATTTATAGGGATTGTGAACATTTATATTAAAATAATTTGTTTCTTCCTGATCTCCAACACAGACCCTTCTCACTGTCATTTTGAAACAATGCTGGTGTCATTTAGCAAGACAAGGTAGGGTGTAAAAACAGAATATTAAATGTAGCATGTCACCAGGACAGACGTCTAAAAATCAAAAACTGCTTGACAGAATGATATTGACCCTGGCAGCTTTTATGCGTCAAAGTTACATTGGGCTGAGAAAAGTCACGATGAAAAAGGAACCCACCAAACTCCTGCAAACGTCGATCATTTGTACTGTTCAGAACCACAGTGAATATACAGCCTACTTGCCTGAATATGAATATTGGATAGAAAACAACAGATGTAATTCCTACTAGGTTTGGAGCCTGGCTGTAACCATTAGCTCAACCATAAGTGCATTCATGAAGTCAGGCACTGATGTTGGGTGAGGAAGTCTAGGGCGCAATCTATATTCCAATTTAACCCAAAGATGTACAGAGGGAATAAGATCAGTGCTCTGTGTAGGACACTGCTCACATTTTTGCACGTCAAACCTGGCAAGCCATGTTTTCATGGAGTTTACTTTGTGCACAGGTACATTATAATGCTAGCACTGGATTGGACCTCTTAGTTCCATCAAAGTAAATTCCACCTCTAGCAAGCAACAAGTTTGCTTCCAGTTTTGTGGCAACTGTTTGCGATACAATATGGGTGTTGTGGTCAGATGTCCACAACCATTTGACCATATAGTGTACACTCAGTATGGAATGCCAGCCTATTGTGTGGTATGATTACTGGGTGCATTTTGCATAGTCAGATGGTTTGGACATGTACAGAGGAGGGATAGTGAGTATATTGGTAATAGGATGCTGAGGCTGGAACTACCAGGCAAAAGGCCTAGAGGAAGACCAAAGAGACGATTCATGGATGTGGTGAAGGAGGACATGAAGGTCGTTGGTGTAAGAGAAGAAGATGCAAAGGATAGGGTGAGATGGAGGCAGATGATTCGCTGTGGCGACCCCTGAAGGGAAAAGCCGAAAGGAAAAGAAGAAGAGTCTACTGACACCTAAACCAGTGTTTCTCAAATAGGGATATGATGCCAGTGGGTGATGCGCAATGTGATGTGCGCGGGGGGGGTTGGGGGAATGGGGGAATGACCCTGCGGAACATGCTTTTCTGGAATTCTGTACGAGAAGTGTAATCGCACCTCCACTCCACTAGTTGGCAGTGGCACTCTCATTGTCGTGCTATGGTGTAGCTGTTTTTCGCACGAACAAATGATATGAACTGCAGTAAACAACCCCTCAAGAAGCAACACTGAAAATTTTCTAACAGGAACAAAGAGAAAGGTGGAGAGAGACGGAGATATTAAGACATAAATAAGCTGAATGAGTTTAAATAAGGATGTATTTTTTTATTTCAGGCACATTGGTGCACTTTAAATCGTTTCTGTTACAGATTAAAAAACAATGTTAATGAAGTTTTTCTATCTTGAAAGTTGAACTATATCTTTCTTTTTTGTTTTTAATGTTAATAAAGATGCAATGTTATGCAGAGGTGTACTATTAACAATTTTATAACCAAATAATACTATTTATAGTCGCTAGAGCGGTGTGTGTGTGTGTGGGGGTGTTGTTCCTAGGGGGGGCGCCACAGAAAATAATTGAGAAGCACTGACCTAAACACACATGGAGAACAATTTAGTGAAGGACAGAATTCTGTGTTACATTATTCGCATTATCTCTGACTCATTCGCTGAACCGATTACTCCATATTAAGGATGCTAATGCCTGTCTCATCCAGCACTGAACTAAGGTGAGGAACACCCTGAACCCCTAGAACATCATATAGCAACACTCATTCACACGTAGATTCACAATGCGGGTCGATTTGGAACAGTCAATTAGCTGAAAGTGCATGTCTTTGGAGTGTAGGATGAAACCAGAGCACCTGGAGGAAACCCAGGCAAGCATGGAGAGAACATACAAACACCACATGGAAAACAGCCCAGCACTCAAACCCAGGACCTTGATGCTGAAAACTGGATGTGCTAACCACTACACCACTATGCCACCATTGTTATTATTATTCATTCATTCATTTTTTGAACTGCTTACCGGTAATCCTAATCAGGGTTGTAGGGAGGCTGGCGCCCATCTCAGCCGACTCTGGGTGAGGGTGGAGTACACACTGAACAGCTTGCCAGGCCATTGCAGCATTATTATTAATAGTAGTAGCAGTAGTAGTGGTAGAAGAAGAAGTAGTATGTAGTAGTAGCTGTATTGTTGCTGCTGTTGCTGCTGTTGTCATCATAATTATTATAATCACCAAACTGCAATTAAAAAATTGTCTCTGAATAGTGAGGAAGCTCAATATTGTGCGCTACCTGCATGGCCATCAGAAATGCTTCAAATAGTCAACTTCCTTTACAACTTTTGTACGTTCTAAGCTCACATCCTACATTTACCTAATCAGACAGGTACTGAATATTGAAAAGATATTGATTTGCATTCGGGTGAGGTCTCAGTGTTGAATCATTACATTCTTCAGACACTGGCACTATGAGGTGTTGTACAAAGCGAGAGAGCGATTGAGGGAGAGGAGCAAATGACAGGGGTGCTGGCCCCATTAAAACACTAAAGAATGTGTTGAGTCTGTTCATGTAATTTGAGGGTTAGGTGATTGGATTTCAGGCATCAAAGCTGGCTGAGAAACAATCCAATGTGAAATAGCAGAGTGGTGTGGAAGGGCATGGCGAGCTTATCAACCAGGATAAATAAAAACCATCATGTCGTTTTCCACAGGACCCCCCAATCAATCATTTCCATTTTGAAGCATTTCTTCCCCGGTACACTGTCTGTAATTTTTCCCAACAGTTAATTCATCATCTATCCTGAACTTTGGCGTCCTCCCACAAACATAGAGGAGCAATCTTTCAAAAAGCATTACAGTTTTGAAGAAAAAGATGAACTTTTAATAGCCTTTTGGCCCTTTGATTTTTAAAAGTGACCTGCCCAATCAATCAGCAAGAGAAGAAAAGTCATATAAAATTTAATTCTAATATGTAAAGAATAAAAAAATATTAATTTTCTCACATATTTGCATCTACCATCAAAAAAGAAAAATTCTTTTCTTTAGCTGTGAATTCAGTATGCTGATTATGCCTTCAGAATAGTGTTTGAGTGAAGAACAAGGAAGAGTCAAATACAGTCGGCCCCCAACTTACGAAATTAATCCGTTCCAGAGCCACTTTCGTATTGTGGGGATTTCGTAAGTAGGGGTCGCATTTTACATGTTAAACGCCTAATTCGTTCCAAGGCTCCAGTCTCTGGACTGGATAAACCCCATAAACCCTTTAAAAATTATAAAAGTACAAATGAGTTATAAATGTGTTAAAAGTAAACGAAAATTATTTATTAAACAATTTAAACATTTTATTAACATATTAAACCATTTTTTAAACATATTTATTAATTAAACCATTATTAAACATTTTTTATTAACACACACACACACACACACACACACACACACACACACACAGACACACACACATATCTCTCTCACATACAAGGCTAGTGGCCACGCCCACAAGACATGGAATTGAAAGCACATTCTTTGCAAACTCAACTTTAATTTGATTCTTTGAGGGATCTGGATTCCAGATGAGCTCAAATGCGACCACATTTATTAAACTACAGAATTAAACAACTTAAAAAAATTAAAAAATAAAAACTAAAGTGTTATTCCCTCTCTCTCTCTCTCTCTCTCTCTCGCTCGCTCTCTCTCTCTCTTTCTCTCTCGCACACTGCAGGCCATGCCCACAAGACGTGGAATTCAAAGCGCATTCCCTGCTTGACAAACTCAACTTTAATTTGATTCCTTGAGGGATCGGAATTCCAGATGAGCTCAAATGCGCCCACATTTATTAAATTTTACTGAATTAAACAACTTAAAAACCTAAACTAAAAAAGATTAAAGAGTTAAGCTTCCTTCTGTCTCTATCTGGGAGGCCAGCTGGGCGGGATGTTGAGAGACAGCTAATGAGAGAGTAACTCGCGTGTCCTGTGAAATTTTGACTGGCGCGTTTGAATTTTGGATTTCTTTTCGTAAGAGGGGGTTGTTTCGTATCTCGGGGACCGAAACCGAGGGAAATGATCTTCGTAGCCCGGGGATTTTGTACACAGGGGTCTTCGTAAGTTGGGGGCCGACTGTATTTTTGTAATGGATTTAACAGGTTTCATACCTTCATTGAATCAAACTGTATGTAGTTCTGAAAATAAATTGTTTGTATATGAAAGCATATTCATTAGACATCTCTCCCATAAACATAATTAATACATATTTCATAATTTGAATGATAATTACAGAATTAGGATTAATATTCGCATTCAAGGTCATATTATAAAGCTACGCTTATTTCTCTGTGAACAAAGCAATGGCCATATTCACATTAGAAGACATGTTTCACCTAAAGCATGAGGAAAAGAACGAGCGGTACAGAGCTGCAGCTGTAATTATCCAATTCAGATAGTGAATATACTGATGACCTTATGATTGACAGAATTATCTCATAATAGACATTCATTTTAGAGGGTGAAAGTAAAACACTGCCAAGCTTTGATAAGCAAAATGACTCTCAACTGGTTGTCAAATCCACAAATTTTTCTTAAATATGCCCTTGAATTCATTCAGCATGGACCTTGAGCTGATAGGCATCGAGTTGGAGAAACTGGGGCTTAGAGAGAAGAAGAAGAAGAAAAACAGAAGAAATCAAACAGGAGCTCTGTGGGTTGGAGACTCGTCTGCAGTTTGTTCAGTCAGCAGGGGAGAGATTTCTCTTTGAGGATGAGCGAGGAGTGTGAGATGGAGAGAGTTTGGACAAACAGCAGGACTGACAGCCCCAATCACAGTTTATACTGCTTCACATTAAGCTGACTTGTCAACATGTGGTTTCGGGGAGAATGGCAGGCACTGTGTCGTTGTCTCCGTGAGGAGGCCCTACTGCAGGAATCTAACATAATCCTTGGTGGGGGGAAAATATCATGCACTCTCTGTGAAAAACTATCATAAATGCTGTCTAGATTTTTTCTCTTGTCATAGACTACAAATGCAGTGATATTTCACAGTGGGCGTAAAAGAGTATATTTTTTTCGCATTTGCAACAATTTCCAGATAAAACCAAAACTCTTCGTTTCATTCATCCTGTTCTGTGAACACAATAGATGTTCAGCTGCCGAACTAGCGCAATAGATGAAGCATCCCAAGTTTATTATTTTTATTAATATTATTATAGTTTGTAAGAAGGCATAGCACCATATTAGTGAGCACACCCACTGCTCAGTTAGAAGACTTTGGCTTCGAGTCCCGGGCATAGCGAGGGCATTTCTTTGTGGAGTATTCAATTTCTCTCTGTGCTTGTGTGGGTTTCCTCTGGGTATTTTGATTAACTCCAGCAATCCAAAGACATGCATATTAGGCTAATTAGCTGGCCAAAAATTACCTCAAGATGTGAGTGTGAATGGTTGTGTACTGTATACGTGTTGGCACAGCAGTGAATTAGTGAGCTGTTCGGGGTTGTACCTTTCCTTCGTCTGAAGCTGGCTGAGATAACCTCCAGCCTACCTGAAACCTTAAAAGAATTAAAATGTTTCAACATATTATTGAACCAATTAATTATTTTGTTCATTTATTTTTTTGAGTACTGAAAGAACGCCTATTGCTGACCTAATCTGAGCATATCACTTGTAGAGAATGTAGGCTGTGTCACCTCCACTACTTCCACAATTATCACTCATATAGTACAGTCCAGGGCAGTGGTGGCTTGGTGGTAAAGGTGCTGGATCACCTGATCCTAATACCTCCATTTCACTGGAGCGCGGAATACAAGGATCATGGTGGAAAGGCGCGGAACTCACTCACTCCTTCCGCATTTTTACACAAAAAATGGGTCAAAAACCTACGGAAAATTGCACCTCCAGGACACCTTCGGAACGATCTTGGAATGTGCGGAAAGGACACGGAAAGGCCGCGGTACAATGTTGGAATACATGCGTAAAAGTGCTCGGATCACCTTCAGAACCAGTGTGGACAGCAAAGGAAGACCTTTGGATAATTCACGGAATGTTCACGGAAAGGATGGAACGTTTGCAGAATGACCGTGGCACTACTCCTTTTTAGAAGGAAGATCCACGGAATGATCATGGAACAGGCGGAACGAAGGCGGAACATTCACGTTCAACACGGAATGACTGAGGAATACTCGGTGTAACCACATTTCAATGAGGAAAAATCGGCAAAGATCAAAAGATTTGCTCCTGATTCCACCTATAAATACGCGGAATGACCAAGGAAGCTCATTCTCTCATTCATACTACGTATATGTTTATAATGTATAATATGTTTATAATGTACAATACATTTAAAATGTAACATATGTTTGTAATTTACCATATGTTTCTAATGTGCAATATGTTTATAATTTACAATAAATTTAAAATTTATTATATGTTAATCCAGTATGTTTAACATCAATAATGTCAATACGTTCCTTTTATTTGAACCTGAATCATTCCAGACTAAAATCCATACACATAAATCCAAACCACAGTGATTATAACATTAAAACTTTATTACAGTAACAGGAAAATGGGAAAAATAAAGTGAATGAACTGGAATAATTTATAGTGGAAGTAACCTCCTTGAGTGTTCCGCAAGTCTTCTGTTTTATCTGCAATCATTCCGCAAACTTTCCGCATGGATTCCGCAAACCATCCGTGAGTATTCTGTGGGGATTCCTCTTTTGACCACCCGGAAGAAGGAGGAATGCTCGCAGAACGTTCACAGAAGACTTGCGGAATAAAAGGAACGATCACGGAATGTTTGCGGAAAGGACGGAACATTTGCAGAAGGACTGCAGAATGTGAGGGAACACTGTCGGAAAATTTTTCCTTGAACATGCTTTTGAACATTGGAGCGTTGAAGGATGACGACTTCCGCGAGTCTGCTGAGCTCCAGTGATATGGTGGTATATGGTTGGGGGTTCAAGCCCCACTCTCAATGGGTTGCCACTGTCCCCTCAGTACAGCTAACTGGGTTATCAAAGGCCGGCCATGTCTCTCACTCTCTATGGTGTGAGGTTCATGTAAAAGAACCATTGCTGACTTTCGGCAAGAGTAGGTTACATAGCCGTCAGCGTGTTTCTGCCCTGGGATGGCCTGTCGAGCTGTCCAGGGTGTACTCTGCCCTTGCCTGGAGTTGGCTGGGATGGGTGCCAGCCTCCTCATGACCCTAATTTGGATTAAGCGGTTACAGAAAATGAATGAATGGATAGTACAACCCATGTGTCTTAAAGTCAACAACATAAATAAATCCACAAACTGTTAATGTAGCATTCTGAAAAATGATAAGTTTCTGCAGATTCCACAACAGAATATGTTTACAAAGTGTAATAAGGATTTGCAAAGTTTCCCCTCAAGATACGGCCTCGACATTGTTCGTGTGGAAGAAAACAAAAAGACAGAGAAATGCAGGAACACATTTGGCCTCCCTGCCTCAGATAAAGTATATTTACTAAGAGCGTGCTTCCGTCTCACTCCGAAATGTTACGTTTGAACGTTTGCATTCCAAAGAAGGTTAGTTATCACAAATATTTTCAAATAATAGGCTGTGTGTTCCCATTTGCAATTCCTAATATTTATTCCTAGTGCACTTACAAGTTGGAGGAACACCACCAGCCAGCTAACGTCATGTGGGAGGTCAGCTACTTCGCTGGATCTGTCTTGTGTCGTTTAGAAAATAGTTGCAGACAAATAAATGCAATACAGACCAGTGCAAATACCGTGGGAAGTAAACAGAAGAAAGTGTTAATCTAATTGTATCACAGCCTGCAGTGTCAGTTTAAACCTTCCAGTGCAATCTATTTGATGCCATCTGAGGAAAATAGCAGCAAAGTGGAGGTGCTTCTCTATCCTGTTTATTAAGGTGGTTTCATTAGACATGGTTACAGAGAGGTATTCCATTTACTGTCTCTCAGGTGAGGCTCCTGGCACATCTTTATTGCTATATAATCATGTCAACTCATTATCAAAGGCAGCATTTTTCATTTAAGAGATAGGAAGTGAATTATTCTCCCTGTAAACTGTAGCTTAGTGCAGATACAAGCAGCTTTATCATGAAGCTTCTTATTATCTTCCTCATTTTCTCTCATAGACTAAACTCATTTCAGGAGTCATCTGTTGTGCAAAAGAACGTTACTTCAATATGCCACCTGACAATCATAAATCTGCCTATCTTATGAAAGTTATCAAATATTTAGCATCATTTTCAAGGGCATATTTTTCCTTTAACTGTCTTCTATTGTACATATTTACATTGAAAGTATTAAAAATATCTAAACATAATGATAAAAATAACTTCAAATATATTGTATGTTGATATCGGCCATTGTCAAAGGACAAGCATACTAGAGTGGAAGATTCATGACCATTAACTCTATATTTGCATTTTGGAATATTTTATAGGTAAACACTCAATCACCTTCAAAGTGATGACAGTTCAAGGGCCTAAGAGTCACCAAGACATTTTCATTCCATTTTTTTATGAACACTACTGTGTGTCCTCATTGCTAATTGGAATCATTAGTAATTTGCATGCAGAACTAGCATGAAAATAAAAAAGAATTGCACTACATGCAAAAAGTGACACTGAAAATTAACTAAAAAAAACAAACAAACATATATTTTCACATAAAATGCAAATGTTTTTATTTTCATGATTCGCAACTTGTTTAACGTAAAATTACTTTTACACACATACGACATGTGATTTCATTTTCACCTGCTCTACGTGTGAAAAATATTTTTTTAAATGTATATTAACTGGACATAATTTAATTGATTTAAATGAGATGACTGCTTGATTTTCTCCAAGGAACTATATCACTGGTTTCACTAAATTTAGATTTAAAAAATAAACTGTATTTTTTTGTAAATGCTTCCTATCCATGTTTCACACACACACACATACACACACAGACACACACACACACACACACACACACACACACACACACACACACACACACACACACACCAAGCCACCACCGACACACAAGACTATTGTTGCTGTACAGAGAATGGTACGCCCATTTCAGAAAGCTTAGAGTGCTGACAAATTATACATAGCAAGAGAGCTACAGTTAGTAAACGCACACCTACAAAGTGCAACACATAGACAGTGTACCTTACAACCAGCCTTACTTCCAAATCCTTAAAAACTGCTGTCAAGTACAGAATGCAAAAAAAGCAAAGTATGAAACAATATATTATATTAATGTGAAAAATCTCAATTATAACCCTTAAAACTATAGACGTGCACTCCATCTGTTTTTAATGAGCTCAGTATGAATTAGAGCACTCTATGTCAGCCATATGAACACACGTTCACCAGAGCATCTGTAAGCCTGTACCAACTCCTGACAAAAAATGATGAAATCACCACAATTAAAGGTTATTCACTCAAGTTTTTACTTAATAACAAATAAAACAATTCAGCTATGGCACAAAAGATTTTTGTTTAATCGCTGAGCAATTTGTTTTCATGAAAAAATACCCAAAATCAAGGTAACTGTTAAATTATGTCAAATAATAGATTACAACCCCCCACCCCCTCGATCAAGTACTGTACAGGAAAAAAAATGAAATCATGTGATGAAATGAAAGGCTCGCCTTCTGATTGAACTTTTTTAACAGTAACAAGTACAAATCAACAAATGTGAAATAGTCTGCAGTTATTCAAGAGTGTGCATTGATCAACCATAACATTAACACAATCTGACTGGTCTAGGCAGCCCTATATACAGAAAGCTGCAATGCACTGTGTTCTGACACATTTCACTCATAGTTGGCATGAACATGTTTAGCAGTTTGTGGTGCATTGTTCCATGGACCACCTTTAATAGGTACTGCATACCAGGAAAATCCTGGAACATCCAGGAACAACCTGGATCTGCTGTCTTGGAGTTGAATAGATCCGGTCGTTTAGCCATCACAATGTGGCTCTTGTCAAAGTTACTCAGATCCTAAATCTTGCTCATTCTTCCTGCTTCCAGCACACAGGCCTTGATAACTGACTATTCACTTTCTGTCTAATACGCCCCACTCCTTGTCAGGTTGCCACTGTGATGAGATCATCAATTTTATTCATTTAATCTCTCAGTGCTCAGAATGTTTTAATGTTATTGACCCATATGATCTCAACAAGCTGTTGGACCCAGCTGATTAAAAGAAAACATGGCAACAACAAGAGGCTTGTTGCTGAAGCAATAGAAAGAAGTAAAATATTATTTCAATACAGAAATCCAACACAACACAAGCATACTGTAGATGGATGTTGGGTGTTTGATGTAAGTACAAAATATGGAAAGGTAAAAAAGGACAAAACATATGGCTAGACCAAGGAATAGAAAATTCAGTGCAATAAACCAAACAAATGCACAACAAATCAAATGGAAATTAACAAGCAGATAAAAGAGTCAATTATTGTAAAAACAAACAAACAAACAAACAAAAAAACCTGTAATAATAAAATAGGAATTATATGGAAGTATAAAATGAAAACCAGCACTAACAACTTAAGAGAAAAAAACAAGGTTGCAGGGGACTAAAGCAATCATGCACTATGTTTATATGCACAAAATATTCTTCTTTTTTGTCCTTATTCAGAAAAATATTGCAATTAAAGCTGTTTAAATGGCTAATGAAAATCAATATTCCTCTAATTTACATGCAGCTGTGCACACTCCTTCTTATAAACTGTTGTCTCGTTGGTTTGTGTCCAACACACAAAGCTGACCATAAACAGTCGAAAGGCAGAATGTCACAACCTCTTGCAAAATTAACAGTTGAAATACATATTCTGAATGCACTATACACTGGACATGGATCGGTGGGACGATGGTGTTAATTTGTCCAATATCAAATTCTGAATATTTTATATATTACATTTTCAGAATTTTCTCTTTTTTCTTTCATTTTTTCTTATTTTAGTAAAATCAGGAACAATAACGAAATTATATTAACCAAGTTTGTGTACCCAAAAAAAGGAATTTGACTTCAGTCAAAGGCGGAGTAGTGGTCAGGGTGCTGCGCTCCTGATCGAGAGGTTGTGAGTTCGAATCCCACTGAAACCCTCACTGTGTTAAGACCCCTGGGCAAGGTCTCAACCGCAAGTGTGCCTCTGTTCACCCAGCAGTATAAATGGTACCAGGAAAAATATACTGGGAAGGTAACCTGCGATGGACTAGCGTCCCATCCAGGAGGAGTTGAGCTCCTGGTTGCTTCACGCTACAAAAACCGGGGATAAGCACTGACCTGATGAGCCATGATGCCTTGGGTATAAAAAGCCCAACAGACTTTTACCCTTAAATTCATACATTCACTTTCTGAACTGCTTATTGGGCAGTGGTGGCCTGGTGGTAAAGGTCCACTCTCCACAAGGTTATCACTGTCTCCCCAGTGCAGCTATCTGGGTTATTAAAGGCTGGCTATGTCTCTCACTGTCCATGGTGAGAGGTTCATGTAAAAGAACCATTGCTGACTTTTGTAAAGAGTAGCTGCATAGCCGTCAGCGTGTTTCTGCCCCTTGTTAAAGGGCTGTGTCAGGAAGGGCATCTGACGTAAAAACCTATGCCAAATCAAACATGCAAATCAGATGATTCGCTGTGGCAACCCCTGAGAAAGGGAGAAGCTGAAAGGAAAAGAAAAAGATTTTCTGAACGGCTTAATTCCAATTAGGGTCATGAGGAAGCTGGCACCCATCTCAGCGGACTCCAGGCGAGAGCAGGGTACACCCTGGACAGCTTGCCAGTCCATCGCAGGGCCAACACTCACACAACCATTCATACTCACATTCACACATAGGCAGAGTTGGAACAGCATACTGTGCATGTTTTTGGATAGTGGGAAGAAACCGCAGTACCCTGAGGAAACCCACGCAAGCACAGGGAGAGCATGCAAACTCCACACAGAAACACCCAAGCTAGGAATTGAACCCAGGACCTTCTTGCTGTGAGGAAAACGTGCGAACCACTATCCCACTATGCCTTCAGTTCAACTTACTGTACAGAAAACATTTAAGTAGGCTTATAAGAAAGTGAAAAAATACATTTTGAGGAAATATGTACAAATCTGTAAAAAATTAATACTAATACACTAATAAGATGTAAACATTTTGAAAGAATTGTCACTGACATTGAGTACAAACCAGTGTGAAGTAGTCTAGTGAACAACATAAAAAACAGGTTTGTTGATTAAGTCATTTTTCAAAATGATCGTGCCACAGAGCAAAGAGCGTTCACACCTTTTTATTGGCATTTCAACTTAATTACACGGAAAGAAAACAGAACGGATCTCAATCTAAAAATGTATTGTTCATACCAAAATGTATTGTATAATTGATTCTGCAAAGCTGATCATCCATTCATTCATTTTCTGTAACCAATTAATCCTAACTAGGGTCGCTGGGTGGCTGACACCCATCACAGCTGACTCTGGGCGAGGGCAAAGTACACCCTGAACAATTCACCAGGTCATCACAAGGCAGAAACACGCTCACAGCTATTCAGCCTATGCTCGTCGAAAGTCATCAATGGTTCTTCTACATGCCTCGCACCATAAACAATAAGAGACATGGATAGCCTTTGATAACCCAGTTAGCTGCACTTGGGAGACACTGACAAACCATTGAGAGTGGGGGGGGGGGGCTTGAACCCCCAACCATAGGATCAGTGCTCCAGCACCTCTATCACCAGGCCACCACTACCCGCAAAGCTGATCACTGAACTGCTATTTATGAAAGTAAAAAAGTGGTGAGCAGAAAAGCATCTCAGAATTACTTTATCTAGACCAAATCAAAGCTCAATCCTGGCAGATAATAATAAAAATATTTTTTAATTGTTTTGATATACTGAATTAATACTTCAAGGGAAATTTAGCTTCTGCATTTAACCCTTAAAACGTCAGAACACGTGCAGTGAACACACTTACTTGGCGCAGTGGATTGTCACACATTGTGTCACCTGGTGAGCAATTGGGGTTAGGTGCCTTGCTTAAGGGCACTTCACTCATGAAGGTGGAGAAAGGGAAGGTGCAGCTCATGCTATATGGTTTTCCTGCTGGTTCAGGAACCAAACCAACAACCATTAGGTCCCAAAACCACTTTTCTAACCATTAGGCCATGGCTGCTCCATGTTGCCAAGGCATCATCTCACGAAAATGAATAAATAAATAAATAAATAAAGAAAGAAAGAAAGAAAGAATTCAAAGTTGAAGAAATGTTTTATGATCAATCTCAAGCCTAATACAGCCAACTTGTCCATTTTATGATGTGAAAAAGTCATTGAATGAGCTATCACAAATGATCAATCAGGTCAAAGTGGCAGTGGTGGTCTGGTGGTAAAGGCCGCTGGATCGCTGATCCTAAGGTTGGGGGTTTGAGTCCCACACTCCACAAGGTTGTCACTGTCCCCCCCAGTGCATCTAACTGCGTTATCAAAGGCCTGCCATGTATCTCTCTCTCTGTCTATGGTGAGAGGTTTACGTAAAAGAACATTTGCTGACTTTTATAAAGAGTAGCTGCATAGCCCCGTCATCGTGTTTCTGTCCCTTGCTAAAAAAGGGTTGTGTCAGGAAGGGTATCCGACGTAAAAACCTATGCCAAATCAAACATGTCAATCAGATGATTCGCTGTGACGGCCCCTGAAAAAATGAAAAAAGGGGAAAGGCCAAAAGGAAAAGAAGAAGAAGGTCAATCGGATCAAACTACTCTGGCCATGCTAGCCTTACCTATTGCTGTAGGAGTCCATTTCCACCTACAGCACAGTGACGTCGGTTTGATTTCCTGTTCACATGAACTCTTCTACACAAAAAAGGACCCCCCCCCAAAAAAAAAAAAAAAAAAAAAAAAAAAAAACAGCAATATTTTTTTTTTCCTCATTCTAAATCCAGATATGGGACCAGCAACAATGCCAGAGTCTGACATTTTTTAAACAATTGCATGAATTAAAATTGGTTTAGTAATAGTAATTAGCTGAGTGTTTATATTTACAGCAATAAAGTGGATTCGTGTTTAAAGTTTTACAATCCAAAAAGTTTAGTCACTGAGTTCCGCATTGTTTTTAATCAGCATATACTGTAAAATACCACTACCTACTATTCAGGTTTCCAAAGGGTTACTGCCGCCGCAGCCAGTGCGCGCTCACGTGCCTGTATCTGATTGGCTGAAGAGGGCTTGCGCGCGCTCACTGTACCGTCGCGCGGCGCAGTTAATCGGTCCATACGTCCGCTCCCACACGCGCTCCGGAGCTCACACAACAACACCTTCAGCGGGTAGACCGCACACACCGACATAAACACACTCACACACACACACTCACACACACACACACACACACACACGCCAACCAATAAACACACCGTTGTGCACCACTGCTAGGCATCTGTAGACAGCACATTTAGTACGTCACGCGATTCATTGTGGACTTTTAACTTGCTCCCAGACCCGCACGTAACGTTTACAGTTTCGCCTTCAAGTAAACCGAGTTTACACTAAAGCCTCGCTTAGCTTTCTTTAGACTTTTTTTTTTTTTTTTTTGCACAAATCATTAATATTTTACGCGAAGAAGGAAATTGGACACGTTTATGTATATATTTTTCCTCAGAGGTGACCTTTTCAATAAGGCGCTTCTGGAACTTTCTGTGTTCTCTCAGGTTTAGGAGGCGCTTAATCTGGGCGCGTGCAGAAGGCTGGAAAGATGCCAAAATAGTGTCAAACTCACTGGTTTCCTAAGCAGGTAACGAGATGAAGACTATAATTCAGTGTTCTTAGAGATTCTTATCATTCAAACACAACAAAGTCAGAGGAAAAGTTCACTTCTGGAACTTTTCAGTCAGGTTGCAGATTTTAATCATAGAACATTTCTTTTTTTCTTCTTCTTTTTGTTTGTTTTGTTTTTATTTGTGTAATAACGTTGTACGTTTGAAAGGACACCCTTCGGTATCAAGTTATCAAGTTAAAACTTTCTTGACGCTTAACGGTGCGTTAAAACGGCGTCTGGGCAGAGCATCATCTCAATACCGCTGCAAGCCTAGAAGCAGCAGCAACAACAACAGTAGTAGCAGCAGCAGCAGCAGCAACAACATCCCTGCACAGAGCACTACAGCGCGAGAATGGCCCAGCAGCAACAGCAACAGCAACAGAAGCAGCAGCAGCAGCAGCTCGTGCTTGTCACTGATGGGATTGCGCTGTGACTTGCTCGGCCGGAGGACAGGCTGCACTCAGACACTCGCACACACACAGTCGCTCGGCGGTGCACTCGCTGCTCGACGCGGGGATGATCAGAATCTTCCCGGACTTCAGCGTGCAGGTGACGGCGGCTGCGGGCGCAGGAGCCGCAGGGATGCCGGCAGCACGAGTCCCGGGCGCCACCAACGGCAACCCGCAAAACGTCCAGGGCTTGACCACTTACCAACAAAGGTATGTCCGCTAAACACATGTCTCACCACATTGACCTTTTCGTTTCGTCGACGTCTGCGCATTTACGCGCTGTGTGCTGTCATACCGCATCAAATGCTTTTGTTTTCCCATTGTAATTTAAATCTATAAGCCATCACAGTGTAGTCAAGGGTTGTGTGTTTTTTTTTTTTTTTTTTTTTTTTTTTTTTTTTTTAATCATGAACTATTAAAAGCAATGCTGATAGGTTACACTTACACTCGATGCTTAGTTGCAAGTTGCACTTGATCAGATCTCAACTACAGACACGTACACCCACACAATTAGTTTGCCTGATCAGCTTTTGCATAACAATTTATAGTCAATCCTGCACAAATATGTGTAATCCAGAGTGTATATTGCCTCACTAACAAAACCTCACCAGACAGAGAACAGCTTCACCAGCCAATGTACACCTTCATTCTCATTTCCACGTGAAAACTCCACTAAGGTCATTAAATCTAGTTGCAACTGGACAGCAGCTTGTAAGTTTATTGCTGGTTCCACTGTAGCCAAAACTATGGACTGAATTTATGACTGTTTGTAGTAGCCACTTAGGAAATGTTTTCCTTGACCACTCAATAGGGAAAACCTTTTAAGGATCAAATCTAATACAATATGACAAATTTTTAGCATCTGGCCAAAAAGGGTTGGTTTCTATTTTTATATAAATCACATCAAGTAGTCTGGAATATACAGTATATAAGGTAGAGCAGCACATGGTTGATGCTTTTAGCAACATTTATCAAACCATGATCAATATCGTGGTGTTTAATAACCTGAGATTTGCACACAAGTTTCCAATTTAAAGATATTTATTAAAAAATAAACAAACAAACAAAAAAAACTGACCCACAAGCTATTTGATCTTTGATAATATTTAAAGTAGTGCCTTTCAATCTGTCCTTATTTGGACATAAGCTTAGCATATTTTATGTCCACCTGCTCTAACTCAACAGATCATGAAGGGCGTTTTAGTGAGTTAATGAATTGAGTCTTCTACACTGTTACATGCAACATCCAAAACGTCCAGTACACTGAGTCTCCAGGACGGGGATAACAGTAGAGTGATTTATAATATTACAGAAAACAGTTGTGCATGTAAAGTTCATCGTAAACATGTCTTGTCTTCTTTCTTGCCTTCAGATTTGCCACATGCACCAGAATTTACTCACTATGGTGTGGACTGTGTGTCAGGAGTTGACCTTGACAGGTCAATGGTTCTTAAACATGTTGGCAGGTTAATTTAGGGAGAAAATCTAGTAAAAAACATTAATGACTTCCCTCCTAAATGTAGTAGATTTTTCATGCTGATAGAAGTAAATAGCTAGAACCTTCTTAAAAAGGTTATTTATTTATTCATTTTCTATTGTTAGACTAACTTTGGACACATTCATTAATGCAAAGGTCTTACAAAAAGCTGAAGTTGCTGCCCCTATGTGCTTGGATTCAGACTTTATTTTAAGGTGTGAGAATTAAGAATTTTGTGACAACTTTGAAGTATTTGTCAGGGTGTTGTTTTTTTTTTAATATGCCACATTAAGTAAGTCTTAAGTAGACTAATTAGACAGTGCATTATATTTAAAAGTCTTTTTAGATCAGAGTGAAATAAAGCAAACTTTTTATTATGAGGTCACATATGCAGTCAGTAGTAGTGTGCCATTAATTTGACACTTTACTGCAAACAGTGTTTTTCCTCACCCCCACTGAGAAAAGCATCAAAAGGGATTTGGTTGCAAAATAAATGATGATGGGGTCGTGAATGGAGAAATTTAGGACGGCGGAATTACGCGTTAGAACAACCTGTAAATTCCGCGAAAGGCAAAAGTGTTTCCAACTACAACTGAGTGGCGTTGTTGCGCCGGTAGCAGAGGAGGCGAGCGCTACTGCGCACACAGCGGAGCAGGGGAGGAAAAAATGCAGCTAAACGCGCACGGAAAGGCGGCTTCACTCAGCGCCGGAGAGGACACACTCCTCCGGAGCAAGCTCACCATGTAACCGTCCCCTGTGAGTAGAGATCCGTGCTCCGTTTCACCTCAAGCCGCCTAAGTAAGGTTTGCAGCTCCAGGTCGCGGCATGCCTGTGGAGCGTTTCCGCTCCGTCCTCACCGCTCATGAACGCTCAGGGGGACGCGACCACTCCGCTCCGGCCCGGCGCCATGCCGCTATTTAAACGCCTCTCACCACTGGCCACATCGCACCGCTTTTGCCTTCCTCGGCTGCATGTCTGAATCAACGTGAAGACGAAGGAGGAGGGGGGAAAAAAGTCAGAAATCAAATAATTGCGGGAAGATGGCGCCCACCAAGCCTGGCGTTCAGCAAGACCCTTCAAGAAGAGAACGGTAAAACAGCTCGGTTTGTTGTGTGTAACGCGTCGCCGCCCGCTCATTAGATGCTGTGCATTTTTGTGTGTGTGTGATTGAGATGTCAGAAGTTTCGGGCGTGCCCTTTCCCACGGGAGTGTGTTTGGCAATCAGGGGAGGTTGACGCTCGGGTAACAGGTTTACACACACCGAGGAGGAGGAGAAGGAGGAGGAGGAGGAGGCGCGTGGTTTTGGCGGACCTCAGGACGCGGCAGCCGCGTTCACTAGCGCGCTCGGTGCCAGGCATTATGGCCACTGCGTTTGTCGTTGTTTGCGGTTCGCGGTGCGGGAATTCGTGAATGTGTCGCTGATGTTGTTGCCGTTGAGCTCAGATGAGCTACCGTGAAGCGCTAGGCCAGGCTGTTCATGACTTGAGTAAAGGCTGCATGTTTGCAGCGGGACGGTTAAAGCGCTGAGAAATTAGCATAAGGCGGCAGGGAGCTGTTCAGGAACTTTGAATGTCGCGCATGGATTCCTCAAGCGCCGTAACGGAGCCGAGCGCTTCCTCCAGGTAATGCTGGGAATCCTAGCACAAATCAGCCCACAGCGCCAAACACAGAGGCTGTGGAGACCTGGGAGAGTCTGTTTATTTAAAGCATCAATTTGTCTTTAATAAAAAGGTCTGTTTAATAGTGTGTGTTGGTGTACTGCTTAGTAACCAACCTAATATTATTTGAGTCTGCAAGCTCTGTGTTTGTATTTGTCTTATCTTTCTCTATTTATAGCCTAAAGAAACATTACTGCATGAATTTCTGCAAAGGCTTTATACCTGTCTGTCAGATCTGATGAGAGACCCAGTTTGTCTTACTTTGACTAAATGAGCTGTTTAATCCGCAGTACTAGGACTGCTTTATTCAGAATGAATTTGAGGGAAGCTGAGTCAAGGAGATATTTGTTCGCACAATCACTTCTTGAAGCTGGGGACCTGTTTTACATCATGTTGTGTTAACAGATCAGATATTAAGTGATTGAGGCAAAAGGTGAACTGGATGTGGTGTTCTCTCTGTACACAAACACAAGCACACAGACACACACAAGGTATTGTGGAAACAGGCCAATTAAATGCGATACACAAACAGTACAAAATACATCAATATGTTCTATGCTGTTTAACAAGACCATGACAGAAATAAAGAAGAGGACCGTCTGCCAGAAAACCATTCCTAAACCAATCACACTTAAATGCTTAAATTTAATCATAAAAAATAATGCCCTTAAGAGTCATATACCAGAAACCCAACTCTGGCATTACATGTAGCACATTGCCATTGGCACAGTAGCAGAAGCTAAATCATTCAGCTGTAATCTTAGTGGCAGGGGCATATTTTTGTGGCATTCTGAGCATATCGGCAAGATAGAAATCTTGAAGAAGGAATTAATTTTGAGAGGAGAAACTTCATAGCCTGTGCATGAACGCACTCTTTATCACCTGTCTCCTGTTGGCATTCAGAAGGGGTTAAATCACACTCTGTGATTTGCTGTGCCACTCACCTCATGAGAGTTGAAACAAATTTCTCTGAACATCCTAACTGAAAGTGTTTAATAGCTTTTAATGGTATGCGTATGTGTGTGGAATGATGTTGGAGTAGCAGCTGAGAATTTTATTCTTGGGGTTAAGCAACAAAATAAAGAAACAGGAAGAGAAACAGGTTGGCAGCTCCTATGCAGCAGTAATCTAAAATTTGGCGTTGTTTCAAGGAAAGCCATTCGGCCTTTCCACAAGTTGCGTTTTCGATTGTATTATTGCAAACGAGTTTTAGAGAAAAGGGCATGGAAATTGGAAAAAGGAAGATAATGGTGCGTATATGTGGTGGCGGAATACTGTTGCACACTAAATACATAGTTAATGGAGTATTTTATTCATATTATTCAACAGAGGAAATGCTTCATATCTGTACATCAACAGGTATTTTGCTATACTAGGTCTTCTGTCCGGAGTTAGGCTGACATATGGGGTTTTATATTATGGTTCGCTGTGGTGACCCCTGGAAAAACGGGAAAAGCCGAACGTAAAAGAAGATGCTCTCTTGTTATTGATGCTTATTTTGTATAAGAACTGTTTTAAACTAAGGCTCCAGAGTAAATCCTTGTTATGGTAAATAATTCTAAATTAGAATAAATATTTAGCATTTAATTTGTGAAGCCATTTTATTATGATGATGATGATTATTATTATTAATATGAAAGCAGCAGTGTTTTTTCCATACCTTACAGCTATACTGGCAACACTGTGCTACATCACTGAACAAAAAACGGCCAATTCCTTCCAGGGATCGGAACGCTGAGCACAGTATAGATGAAAAGCAGGCATGCCATTCCGATGCATATTTATCACAATTAAGAGGGATTTCCAGCCCCATCTGTGGCTGTTTGGGCGGCGTGCAGTGCAGTGATTACACCGTCTCTCTCTCTCTCTCTCTCTCTCTCTCTCTCCCTCTCTCTCCCCTCTCTACTGATGTTGCTCTGAAGGTCAGCGTCGAGAGACAGACATAAAGAAGATGTAGCCCACAAAGGTAATAGTGCAGGCAAGGAGCATGCTGCGCCAGCGCACGCCTCATGCTGTGCGCTGCTTTATTGCTGCCTTTGTGATACACACCCCACTTGTTCAGGCGGGGGATTTTTCATTCTGCCATACCTTTGGCTTTCATATGGAGCTCAATCACTCTATGTTTGTATCAGTGGTAGGAGAATAAACAGCATTAGTGTTGTAGAGAAGATAGGATGCAGGAAGCAGCCAGCAAAAAGGCTCCTGTGAATAGAATAACAAGGTTATTGGTCACCTTTTAAAATTTTTTTTATTTTACTTGTACATCCACATATCCAAGACTAGGCAGCATTGCTGTCAGCATGTTTTTGCCCTGTGATGGCCTGGCAAGCTGTCCAGGATGTACTCTGGCCTTGTCTTAGAGTCAGCCGTGAAGGGAGCTAGCCTCCCCTCAACTCTAATTTCGATTAAGTGATTCAGAAAGTGAACAATGAACAATCTTTATATCCTGAGCACTCATCATATTTTGCTAGAAACGCACCTTTTGGCTGTCTATTCTAATATATCTCATAGAAATATTTAATCACACTCACCTTTTATTGTTCTTATAAATAAACATGAAATGGTTGCTTTGTGTCTTGTTAGTGATTGCAGGCTTTTCATCAATCTGTCCTTGAGTACCATTGAGTAAATATTATCCTTATGCAGTGTTTCTAGGAAATTACATTATACTCAGAATAGATGGTAGAATAAATTGCCTAGCTCTTTTTTAACTGTAGTGTAAGATTAGAACAGATCTTGTGAACTTTCAACATTTATTCTGATTTAACACCCAGGTAAAACTGAACCGTCCTCCTATGCATTTAACATCTATGCAAGTGAGACCTTTATTTAGTGTCTGGCTTGAAGGACAGATGTTCTGCTCACTGCCTTCCATCTGCTTTTTCCAGCGAACGTTGCCCTTTAGCTGCCTCTGGTCGCCTCCTGCCCTGTAACTCAGCTCCTGCTCCGGCTTCCAGTACTGACAGATCTGCACTCTGCTGTGAAATATATGTGCACAGGAATAGATAGAGTTTGTATTTGAACTTGCAGAGGTATATAATTCAGTACATATATTTATGCTTTAAAACAACACTAGCAAAGATTTCAGTGGTAGAAATATACTTCAAGGTTTTCTCGGCAGTGTATTGAACTTGAATGTTTTTGGGGGGTTTTCATGGTCTCTGGTGCACTCCTGAGATATCTAGGCACTTTCTTTTAGCACAGCAACATATTTGTCATCCACATGTCTGTCTCTCACCTAGAGATTTTCTAAGTCCTTCTCCTGAAAAGTAACTGTCCAAAAATTGGCAACATCATACATTCAAACCACACACACCTGCAATACTCTCAGTGACCTGCTGAGGTTCATTCATTGATTCATTTTCTGAACAGCTTAATTTTAATAAGTGTTGTAGGGAGGCCATGCAGGGATGCTGGCGCCCATCTCAGCCGCCTCTGGGTGAGGGCAGAGTACACCCTGGACAGCTTGCCAGGCCATCGCAGGGCGGAAACACACTGATAGCTATGCAACCTATTCTTGATGAAAGTCAACAACCGTCATGCTGAGGTTCTCCCTGTGAAATTGTAATTGATTATTCAGCTTTGACTGAGCAGGAGGTAGGACATATCCCGATTAACTCCCCACAGACCGCCCTTGTACCTCCCAATGACACCTTCTGTACGAGTTGTGTAAATGGATTGAGAGGCGCATATGCATGGGAGCCCACCTGTCACTTTAATAAGTAAATGCTATACGTAGTGGTGATTTGTCTGGAAGTGGAGGCAAATCCAGCTTCGCCACACCTCGCCGAGGAGCTGCAGCGTGCTGAGGTCTTTTCTGACACGCATTCTTTAAGCATTGCGTCATTTGAAGAAGGCCACCCATGCTTGGCTTTATTTGCTGGCTTTGTGCTGCCTCTTTCCCATGGTTATAGCAGCATGCACTTTTCCAAAGCCACACTTTAGTAGGAAACTGCTTACGTCTCTCTCTCTTTCTCTCTCTCTCTGTATGTCTTTCACTGAGAGAGAGAGCGAGAGGGAGGATACTGAATATGCTCAGTCCTCCTACAGCCTTACTTGCATGTTGATAAAACACTCTGCCATCCACATAATGCTTGGTGTGACATGTAATTGGTGAAATGATTGTGTCTCTTTCATCTAATAAAGTCTAAAGGCTTTCTTCCTGAGACATTTGCAGCTGACTGTGGGAAAGGTCATATTCCTAGATATGTTCGAATAACCACAAGCTAAAGTAAACACAGCTCAGAAACTTCAGAATATTTTTATTCTCAGAGGTAACATTAAAACTAGCTTCGTTTTATATATCACATTGAATTATTTCTGCAGTTTGGTTAATGAGAAATAAATCATTAAAAAAAATTCATTATCTGTTTTATTTTCTCAGTTTGCTAGTACAGTGATGTCTTTGCATTCGGGCCCTGAAGGTTGATGCGTGCTACATTGTTAAGTTTCTCTTGCCTACATACTGTATAAAATCTTCATCCATAGCTCAAGGCGTGTTGCTTTTATCCTTCTCTTTTCATATTTAATCTTGGTTTTCAAGAAATTACATAAAGAATGTATGTCAGTCAACATATGAAAACATAATATAATTTGTGAAGCTTTTTATTTCTTTTATAGTAGAGCAGCTAAATTCCCTCAACAGCCTCTTTCTCTACGTTTTAAAGATGTACAGGTGCATCTTAGCATTTGAAAATGTTTGAAATGAGAAACAGTAAACAATTAGTATAAGTGATAATCAGTAATTTCCTCCCCTAGTTGTTTAAAAGCTCTCATACTGCTTTCAGGCAACACATTGATAAAAAAGCAACAAATAAAAACTTTTTCACTTGAATATGAAAGGACTTTCTAGTGCACTTGAACCAGTCAATGCTTTGTGAGGTCACATCTGTTTTCTTTCTTTCTTTTTAAAGACATTATTTCATGGCCGTGTAGCTCTCTTCTCTTTAATTCCTTTCGTGGTGTTGTAGCCCCATGTGTTTGAAAGTGTAGGTCAATAAGGATGGGCGCATTGCGAATTTCATGATCTGTGTAGTGGAACAAATTGAAAGCAACGCCTATATCAATCATGCTGAAGGCAGGGTTAATTGTTCCTGGTTTACAAGAACAGTGGACAGATAAAACAGTAATGATGCACTTATGCCTGTGATGAGCACTATTCTCCACGTAAACGACACAAAAATGTGAAGATTGTTTACCAACTAATGATTATTACAAATTAAAATCTGGGAATGTGCTTTCTCTTGGAATGGGTTTGACTGCCAGTGCCTTCCATCTGCTTCTGTTACTCTGCTATTCAAGCAATAAAGTTTTTAATCAACACATTTGATATTATAATTATTACTGTTCAGCATCTCTGATATTAAGGTTTATGTTAAAGTACACTTTATCAAAACACTTGGAGCAAAGTGTTAAGTAATTCCCTTCAACATGGCAAAGGGTAATAGGAGAGATCCATGTTTCTGACTCTGGACCTAAGGGGTATTGTTTCCTCTGCCTTGGAGTTCTTGAATACATTAATTTAAAAATAAGCTTCTATTGGCACTTTTCTATATTTGCATATTTATCTTGAGGCTTAGCCGTGAGCTCCTGAGAAACTGTAAATTGCGGAATTTTAAAAGAAATTTTTTTTACCTTCCCATAAACACACACACATCAGCTCATTCGTAAGCAAGTATATACACTCACAACTACTGCTACCCCCACAGACCCACACCATATACATGTATATTTTCTATACATATGTAGTATTTAATTAATTGAAGTCTGAAGTCCATGACAGCTATCACAACACACTGGGTAATTCTGAAAATTAATGAGAATGATAATGCTTAAAAGACTGTTCCAGAGTTTGCCCAAACTCATTAACTAAATCTCTCATTTAAATACATCCTAAAGACTTTCAAATAAGGGGAAAATACATCGCTGCTATATGAGCATTAGACCGACTTGAAAACGCTGAAGAGAGGAATTTTCTGCGTGACTGAAGCTGATCAGTTTGTATTCAAGCTTCTCCGTCACCCAAACAGAGAACCTGTGTTACAGTGTGCAAAAACTCTGGCTAAAGGAAGATCTCCGATCTCAGACCTGAATAAATGTTTTGGATTTTAAAAACTTCAATTTTCTAACTTTTTAAAATGTGGAATTATAATGTGGCATTCCAGTGGTGGCCTGTTGGTAGGATGCTTATTGATCTGAAGGTCGGGTTCAAGCCCCACTATCACCAAGTTGTCACTGTTGTTCCCCCAGTGCCGCTAACTGGGTTATCAATGGCCAGCCATGTCTCACTGTCTGTGATACAAGGCATGTAGAAGAACCATTACTGTCGTTTGAAAGGAGCAGGCCATTGGTTTCCCATCAGTGTGTTTGTGCCCTGCGACGACCTGGTAAGCTGTCCTGGGTGTACTTTGGCCTCACCCAGAGTCACTGAGATGGGCGTCAGCCTCTATACGACCCGGTTCAGAAAAGGGATGATCTATAATTTGGCATCCTGATTAGAGCCTACTTATTACTCTGTTTTATAAGAACTGCAGCAGTTCTCATTCATATACATGTTTCATCATACTAGAGTTATCACAAGTGTTCGCGTGCTTTTATTTTAGCTTGGTTCGTCCCATTTTCTGATGCTAATGCTTTCAAGGGTCACGGATCCACGTAAAAGTTCATCTGCAATGAGCTTAAAGTCCCCCATCCTGTCAATCTCTAGATTAGTCTGTTACTTGTTTCATTAAAACTAAAATAAAAACTATGTATTTTGTATCCAAAAGTACAGACAAATTTTATTTTGAAGGGAATTGAATTACTGTACAGTAATTCAGACTGGAATTCTCATATTCTTGGTAATAGTCGGTCAAAATTGAGGCAAAGGATCCATATTCACGATCTTGGTAAAAATTTTGGATCTGCACAAAATTTAAATTCGAACTTTGATATGATGATCAATATAATATTTGAAAAGACCACTAATTTTGAGCATAATGGTAGTATTTTTGGCTGAACCCACCAAAAACGATGTTGCACTGTAACCTTTAAGGTTTCACTTACAGTAGAAAGGCTTCCCCAAAGGTGTTATGTTTAAGCTTTCTTTTCTAAGTATGTAAACAAAACTCTCTGCTTCCATATATGCCTTTACTTGAGAGGAATATTTTATCACTTTGTCAAAATACATACAGCCTGACATACATACAGCCTGATTTGTATTAAAAAAAATCATATTTTTTTAATTAAAAAGGTGCATTTGGGCACTTAAGGATTAGTGATTTTGTGCAAATAATTTACACTTGAGAAGTAAGTGTTCTATTTTATTAATTTATAAATATATCCCAAATGACCAAAAAACTTCATGCCTTTCAAAGGTAAATCAAAATTTGGTTAAAAATAATCAAATTATTAATTAGGGGGTGTGCAAATAATAATCCATTGAAACTGTGAATGAAGTTTAACCTACCCGAGTAATAATTGATTATATTTAAACTTTTTTCATTTACCTTTTTTGGGTCATCTTATATATTCATTTGCTGAACCATTTAGTCTTACCAGGGTTGCAGGGAGACTGGAGCCTATTTCTGCCAATGCTGGGCGAAGGCAGTGTACAGGCAGCGACAGCTCGCTGGACTATGGCAAGGCAAACACCACCACACAACAATTCACATTCACACCTAATGGTAATTTGGAAGAGCCAGTTAGCCCAATATGCATTTCTTTGGACTGTGGGAGGAAACTAGAGTACTTGGAGGTAACTGGCACAAGCACAGGGAGAACATGCCACTTCACTCAGAAACGCACAAGCCTGGGACTTAAACCCAGGACATTTATTTATGTATTTTATTAATTTATAAATACATCCTAAATATAATCCCCCAGTGCGGGTAACTGGGTTATCAAAGGTGGGCCATGTCTCTCATTGTCTATGGTGAGTGGCATGTAAAAGAACCATTGCTACCTTTGTAAAGAGTAGGCTGCAAAGCCGTCAGCGTGTTTCTGTCCCTTGCTAAAAGGGTTGTGACAGGAAGGGTTTCTGACATAAAAACCTATGCTAAATCAAATGTGCTAATCAGATGATTCGCTGTGGCGACTCCTGAGAAAAGGGAAAAAGCCGAAAGAAAGAAAGAAAAACCCTAAATGTAATGAAAACATTAGAGTGGTTGCGTTAGGAAGGAAGGTTGGCATATTCATTAAATGACAAGCATAGCAAAAAAGTTAAGGGTGCAGTGAGAATTCTAATTAAACACACAAATGGATAATGAAAATGCACAGTGTTTCACACTTTAACTAATATCATATAAATTAGCATAAATATTTACTCGTATTATAGCACTGCATGTCTTGACATGAAACCTGTATTTCAGAGCCTACATTGACAATGCAGGCTCTCTCTCTCTCTCTCTCTCGCTCGCTTTCTCTCATATCTTTGGCTAACCCTGTCTCTCGTCTTTGAAAGAAAGAGGCAGGACCTATGCCAGGCCTGTCACCTTGCTTCTGCTGATGATGTTTTGAAGTGCCGTCATCGTTATCTGGTGTGAGCCATTTTGCAGCTTCATAGAGTCCCTGATAGCTCAACTTAATCTTCCCCCTCTCCTTATCACGGCCTTCTGACTGCACCAATTAGATTTTAAAATATCATATCTAATACACCTTCTTTCCCCGCCAGGCAGAACGTCTCTGTACAATCCTCCGCTTTGGCTGTACTTCTGTGATCTACAGCCTTAAGGTGTGGCTAGAAAAATTCCCTCGGCCATTCAATAGCTGCATGTATTTCAGCGGCAGCTGTGATGACTTCCCGGGATGGTAGAGATTCAGTGTATTGAGGTGTAGGCTTCTAGGAGGACAGTTCTATCTCACAAGATTAAAAGGGAAAATAAAGCCAGGGAGAAATGAAGCTAATAGGTCATCAATTGACCAATAATTATATGAAGAATAGCCTTTCATCTTATTTGTTACCTATGAGACTCCTTTTTTTGTAAGCAAGCATTTAACCTTACCTAAATATTTTAAGATAAGAAAACAAAGCATCTAATCCAAATATAAAAAAAAACTCCTCCTTGAATCGCCACCTTATCGTGGTGGAGCGGTTTGATCCTAGGAGCTATGTTGTCGGGGGCATTAAGCCACTGGTAGGGTCACCCAATGCAAACAGGTCCTAGGTGAACTTTCAGATGAAGCGTAGTTCAAAAACCCCCATGGTAAAACGTAAAAGGACATGATCTTCCTTGCCCGGACACAGGTCTCCGGGCCCCCTCCTGGGGGAGGGGCTTGAATACGAGTGCCTGGTGGTCGGGCTTCTGCCCATGGAGCCCGGCCAGGCCTAGCCTAAAAAGGAGACATCGGTCTGCTGTCCCATGGAGCCACCACCTGTGGGAGGTGCTGTAGGGGTCAGATGCAGTCTGAGTTGGGTGGCAACCAAAGGCATGGATTCTGTCAAACCGATCCACAGCTACTGCCTGTGATTTTTGGGACATGGAATGGTACCTCTCCAGTGGGAAAGGAGCCTGAGCTGGTGCGTGAGGTGGAGAGATACTGAAATAGATATAGTCAGACTCACCTCAACCCATGGCTTAGGCTCTGGAACCACTCATCTTGAGAGGGACTGGACCTTATTCCATTCTGTAGTTGCTCATGGGGAGAGGCGGTGAGCTGGTGTGGACAATCTTGTTGCCCCCGTCTTGGTGCTTACACCTTAGGGTTCTCCCCAGTCGATGAAAGGGTAGCTTCCCTCCATCTTCAGATGAGGAGATGGGTCCTCACTGTTTATTTTATGCACCAAATGATAGTTCAGAGTACCCATCCTTCTTGGAGTCTTTCGGGATGTGTTGGAAAACTCTTCCCCTGGAGACTCCCTTGTTGTCCTGGGAGACTTCAACACCTATGTTGGAAACAATAGTGTGACCTGGAAAGGTATGGCCTCTCCAGTCTGAACCCGAATGGTGTTTCGTTGTTGGACTTCTGTGCTTGTTACAGTGTGTCCACCATGAACACCATATTCAAACACAAGGGTGTCCATAAGTGCACTTGCCAACAGGACACCCTAGGTCGCAGTTTGACTTTGTAGTCGTGTCACTCGACTTGCAGCCTCATATTCTGGACACTCAGGTGAAGAGAGGAGCTGAGCTATCAACTGATCACCACCCAGTGGTGAGCTGACACTGATGGCAGGAGAGACCACCCTCCAGACTTGGCAGGTCCAAGCAAGTTGTTAGTGTCTTAGTGTTGGAGTCTCTGTCAGAGGGACCTTTAACTCTCACCTCCAGCAGAGCTGCAACCATGTCCTGAAGGAGGCGAATGACATGGAATCCAACTGGGCCATGTTTCGTGCCTCCATTGTTGAGGCAGAAGCCGATAGCTGTGGCCGAAAGGTTATTGGTGCCTGTTGTGGTGGTAACCCCTGAACCCGGTGGTGGACACCTACGGTGATGGGGGCCATCCAGCTGAAAAAGGGTGCCTATCAGGTCTTATTGGCCTGTAGGACTCCTGAGGCAGCAGACAGGCGAAAGTGATGCAGCCCGAGCTGTCCCAGATGCAAAAGCTCAGGCATGGAAGGAATTTGGTGAGGGCCTGAGAAGCGATTATCAGTTGGCCGATGCCTCAGGAGGGAGAAACAGTTCTCCACAAATACTGTTTACAGTGGAGGTAGAGAGCTGCTCATCTTGGCTGGTGGTGATGTCAGGAGGGATGTCTGGACATCATTGCTAAGGCTGCTGCTCTACGACCTGATCCCGCATTAAGTGGAGAATGATGATGATGATGATATAAATAACAAAAATGCTTCTGAAATCAAAATATGTGCTGAAAAGCTTTTTTATTTTTTACTTTTTGAATTTTACCCCATTCCCTCCTTTTCTCCTCAATTTTCACCCTTCAGGCATTGCCTTCCCTTTCACATGGCGGCCACCAACCTGGGAGGGGCGAAAACATGCGCACACACACACTGCCTCTTGCCTCTTACCTCAACCGCCAACCTGCCTCTTTTTGAACTGTGTATGAATGTGTATTTGGTTACAGCCTAACACACTTATGGGGAAAGCGCTATACGCTCACTCGTACGAATGAGCTCACAGATGCCCATGATTGACTGGTGATTGCCGTGAGTGACAGGGAAGTGAGCGTATACCATCCGTCCCTCCAGTAAGAGCTCAAAAATTAGCTTCCGTGGACTCCCGGTCACGAATGGCTGTGGCACTAAACCCAATTCGTACTTATAATCTCTGTTTGTTTGTTTTTTATTTCTTATATTATGGATACCAAAATTATATGAAAAAAATTCTAAAAGCGGATTTTTAAATTTTAAATTAATGGTTATGCTTCTATAATTTTTTTTTTATGGTGTATTTGTAGCCAAAACTTTGTCAACTTGTGGTCTTTATAATGTACTGTATATATCGGCACATTTTATTTTTACTGGAAAGCCTGGATTTCTGAGTCCGCAGTCGAGATATATCATATATTCATTCATTTTCTGAACTGCTTAATCCTAATTAGGGTTGCGGGGAGGCTGGCGCCCACCTCAGCCGACTCTGGCAAGGGTAGAGCACACCCTAGACAACTCGATAGGTCATCGCAGAGCAGAAACAAGCTGACAGCTATGCAGCTAATCTTGACGAAAGTCAGCAAATGTTCTTTTACATGCCTCACACCATAGACAGTGAGAGACATGACTGGCCATTGGCAACCGAGTTAGCTGCACTGGGGGGGGGGGAAGGGGGGTGGCAGACAGTGACAAACTGTTGAGAGTGGGGCTTGAACACTCAAACTTTGGATCAGTGATCCAGCACCTTACCACCAGACCACGTTGGAAATATCAAAACTTGAATTTGAAAAGTATGATTTGTTAAAGTTGAAAGTTGGGTGAACCATTTAAGATGGATGCTCTGCACATTAAGAGTAAAGAAATGTATACACAGGAAATGTTAAACGATAATGGAATTGCTTCTCTACTGAATGACATGAATTGCCTCACGAGGTAATCAAATTGAGGAAGCCACAGCCTAAAAGTTAGAGAAGCAGCTTTCGGATTGAAAGGTTGCTGGTTCGATTCCTGAGCCAACTGGAAGTCCATTTCATGAATATATACCATTCATGCATTAATTTTCTGAACTACGTAATTGTAATTAAGGTTGCGGGGAGGCTAGCACCCATCTCAACTGACTCCTGGCGAGGGCAGAGGACATGCTGGACAGCTCAACATACCATCACTGGGCAGAAATATGCTGACGGCTCTGCAGCCTACTCTTGATGAAAGTCAGCAATGGTTCTTTTACATGACCCTCACACCGTAGTGGCAGTGGGGGAGTGAGCAGCACCTTCCCTTTCCTCCATGTAAATGGCTGAAGTGCCTTTGAGCAAGGCACCCAACCCCCAAATGCTCTCTGGGCGCCTCAAATGTGTGTTGCACCCTACTGCTCCAAGTTTGTGCTCAGCGTTTACATGTGCGTTGGTTGAGTTAAATGCAGATGAAATAATTTCTCTTATGGCAATCATACAGTATATCAAAAATAAAAATTGTTTTTCTGCTGAAGTGTCATCTGCTCTTGTTGCCTAGGTAACCCTCTTGCATGTTTCTCCACTTAAAAAAAAAACGTTTCCATGTGAAACTGAGCAGTATCAAGCTGGTACCCTACAGTAGATCATTGATATCTTTTTATCATTCATTCATTAATTTTCTGAACTGCTAAATCCTAACCAAATGTAAATTTTCACTTCAGAAGAAAAAGGGTATATCATAATTTTCTGAACTGTTCAATCCTAATTAGGGTCACAGGGAGCCTGGTGCCCATCTCAGCTGATGACAGAGTACACCCTGGACAGCTCACCAGGCCATCGCAGGGCAGAAACATGCTGATGGCTGTGTAGCCTTGACAGAAGTCAGCAATGGTTCTTTTGCATTCATCTCACCATACACAGCAAAACACATGGCTAGCATTTGATAACCCTGTTAGCTGCACCGAGGAGCAGCAGTGACAACCTGTTGATAGTGGAGCTTGAACTGCCAACCTTGGGATCAGTAGTTCAGCACCCTACCACCAGGCCACCACTACCCCCAGAGTTAAACATACATACAGAAATGCCAAGCATTGCAGAAACATGGACCTAAGAATCACAATTCAAATTTCTGAAAATTGGGTAACTCACTGTTTTTTGATACCAGCCAATCAGGGGTATCGCAAAGCTCTGATTGGTTATCACTACAATTGTGTTGATTAACGTTTAGCTCAGTTTAACTCTGTACCCACACATTTCATATCACTTGAGAACATTACCCCTCTCATCGTTCATTTCACTGACTTCATTGACTTTATATTGTTGCTTGTCACATTGCTTTTTGTGCAAGTCTTAAGTGAAATATGTGGACTTATTGCTAATGCTTGCAAACCTGGTTTGCTGGTACGTACTTGTTATACTTGATGTGGTAAACACAAGTGTCATATAATTCTCATCTTTGACCACAGAGGCAGGTCAAGTGTTACAGTATTAGTTTAGTTATGGTAGTAGCTTTTTGGCAGCAAACATGGTACGTATTTGAGAATTTTTGGCTGTACATTTTTCCACACAATATTTTCTTTCCCAACTATCCCTTGTTTGAAAAAAGGTGTGTGTTCATTAATTTTGAAAAGGTGGTTGTAGCTGTATAAAATTGAAGACACTGTATCTGACAGGCACTGCTAAGAAGAATATTTTACCCACATGATGCTCTTGATGTCTGAATATGCCACTTCTATAGACTGAACAAAAATATGATTCTGTTTACTATAAGGGCCTCTCCATCAGTGAAAAGGCTAAAGTTAAAGTTAAGTGAAAGTCTCTTGTTAAACCCTTCAGTTTGCTGTCAGGTTTGTTTAGATTCAGCAAGGAGGTGTGTGCTGTATTTTCAATGTTATTGGCTATTGTATCAGCCATGCAATGCTTCAGTATGATATGCAGGTTGTCCAAAAAAATCCTCAAACATTTCAGAGTTAAATAAAGAAATATTTAAAGATGATCAAATTATTATTGACACACATGAAACTTTATACCATATAGTTAATATACATAAATATTCACACACATGAAATATTAATTTGATTATCTTTAACCTTTGCCCCAGTGCCACTAACTGGGTTATCAAAGGCCGGCCATGTCTCTCACTGTCTATGCTGTGAGGCATGCAAAAGAACCATTGCTGACTTTTGTCAAGAGTAGCTGCATTGCCATCAGCGTGTTTCTGCCCTGTGATGGCCTGGTGAGCTGTCTAGGGTGTACTCTGCTCTCACCAGAGTCGGCTTAGGTGGGCGCCAGCCTCCCCGTGACTCAAATTAGGATTAAGTGGTTCAGAAATCAAACGAGTCTTCAACCTTTGTTTTTCCAATTACATTTAAAATTTGGGAGGTTTTTTAAGGCTTACCTGTTTTTGTTTGGGTCTACTTCATTCTTCCTGTCAAGAAGAAAATATGTCTACAAAAGGAATTAAACATCAGTTAAAGCCATTAAATCTGGACTTTTAATTATTTTTCTGTAATAATTGGCAGCATTGATGTAATTTAATTAATTTATTTGTTGAACTGTTTATTATACCATGATTGACGAGGCTGAAATCTATCTCAGCCAACTCTGGAAGAAGCTTTAACATGGCTACCTTTTTCTTGATTAAGTAGCATTATTAGTTGTCTGTACGTATGTTTCTGCCTTCAAGTCATTTAATTAAAAAAAAAAATATGAGCAATGCCATTAAAACACACTGAACCCTCAATGTATTACAGAGAAAAAATGTAACTGCTTCTTTTATTCAGCTTATATTGCAAAAGATTGAACAGTTTGGGTTTACTTGTTCTTGAATTGAATGTTTTTGGTTCAGAAGAAGAAAATGTATGTGTGTATGAGGGCTTGTGTGAGCGAGAGAATAAACAAGGGTAGAGACTACGTGCATCGGGCAAAGACTAAGGGGGGCACTGGTACTGTGTGTATACTACTCATGTAGTGATCCTTGTCACGTGTATCTCAGGCCCAGAAGAGCTGATGTGCCAGTTTGGCAGGTACTATAATCCGAAATCTGTTAGGCAACTGTGTAGTAAGTCATGAACTCCGTTTAGTGTATTCTTATGCATCAGGCTCACACAAATGATAACGTCTTAATGTATTTTCTGAATTTGACCAGTATAATTCTGTAAGGAATTAAGTGTGTGCTACAAAATTTTATTTTTATGTGACAATCAGTGCACCGGTGATAAAGGGTTAAAAGATAGCAGTGTGTGACTGAGCTGTGCATCAATATTTTGACAGTTACTGTGTAGCACACCAGATGAGCACAGCATCTGCTGTGTGAGGAAGGAGGGTGAGTGTGGGGGTGCGAGAGAGAGAGAGAGAGAGAGAGAGAGGAGGGTACTGTGGAGGCTGGCACCTACTGTGTGCCCAGATTCATTGGCCCAGACACATTCCACAGGAAGCTCTACAATTCCGTTGGCATGCAAGCATGTATTCTTCATAAATATTTGAGTAATACCATAACCCAAAACATGCTCCATTCATTATATTGGTGTGAGGAAAAGAGTTAACTCAAACACGCACACATGCTCACTCATACACTCTCTCTCTCTCTCTCTCTCTCCCTCTCTCTTTCTCTATCTTTCTGTCTCTCTCGGTCTCTGAGAGCCCTTGTAAATTGTTTTTCATGATACAAATGTCAGTGTGTGTATTTCTGATGAACTGCGTCATTGGATATAACAAGAATAATCTTAAAAATCTCACTTCAGCAATGTATAATCTGCCGCTACACTTCAAAGCCTGCCTGTTTACCATATCAAGGCGATGCTGTCAGAAGATATTTCTCCCAGCTTGTTTACGATAAAACCAGCAAAATTGCCAGCGATGGAGACAGAGAACATTTTTGTTAACTTGTGACGCTCATTAAAATGAATCCTCTTGTCTTCCCTATGGCCCTCTGTACGCTGTTAATGTTCTGCCGAGACCATTTGCAGACATTTATAACACTTTGTTTTCTCTCGCTTTGCTTAATTTTGGCTCGTGCCTTTAACCCTCTGCTCTGCACATATTGTCCCATGTTCTGATTCAGATCCTTTAATGAGCTCACTGACAAACTGTGAAAGCATGACGATGTTTGAAACTTTGTTCTATACTGTTCATATACTGATCTTTATGGAAAAGTAGTATGCAATACAAGAGAGAAAAATTGGAGTAAATTAGTTACCTTTTGGTGAATACATGTTATTGGCTCATTCTTCCCATGATGCATTGTTTTGATTTCCAATGTCTTTAAATCCAGAATGTAAATGTAAATTATACAACAATTAAATGTAAAGTATAAATTACCTTATTTACAGTATTTGGCAGTCACTATTATCTAGAGCAACTTGCAATTATATATATATATATGTGTGTGTGTGTGTGTGTATATGTATATATATATATATATATATATATATATATATATATATATATAAAAAAAATTTTTTTTAACAACTGAACAATTGCGGGTTAAGGGTCTAGCTCAAGGCCTAACAGTGGTGATTGAACCACTGCCCTTCAGATCAGTAACCCATCCCCTTATCCACTAAACCACCAGCATTTTATTTATTTATTTTTAAAGAACTAACTGCTGTACATTGGTGAGGTTGCTCGCTAGCATGTTTAATTGCTGCAGACTGGAGTAATAGCCAGGCTTTGTGATTTACTGCCACCATCACCCTGTATGATGTAGACCGTGATGACATGGCCATACAACTAGTTGTTGTTGTTTATTGCTAAAGGGAATTGTGATTCCTATGATTAAAAATATATTTTCATTTTAAATTTTACAATATTCCTACATTGGAACTCTACATTTACTTTGTTCGCATCATCGAGGATCTGGGCCATGTGGGGCTCAACAGTGAGAAACAAGAATGGCAGAGGCGCAGAAAAAATACTTGGATGTCTGTGATGCCTTGTTTAAAATAAATTCCTTAATAGATTCATTAGCTAACTCAATCAAGGAAGTATCTAGTAACCAAATAACCATATTTTGGTCGCAAGTACCAGAGTTGTAGAACATGAACATAATAGTTGACATGATATAATAATGGATAGTAGAGATTTTGAAGAAAATCAGTTTAGATATGCATCACAATTCTTTTGTGAGGTGATTAATTTATCAACACACTGTCTCCAAAATGTATTTTTTATTATTATTATTCGAAGGCTTATTTTCAGAAGCTTGTGTGAATAGAAATTAAATGGTCATGTGTAACTTGATGTCTTGCGAAATTGCAGGCTAAGTCTTTTCTTATGTTGTCCAGCCGCCATCCTGAAGCTTCATTGGTGGTACGAGGAGTGCAAGAAGGAAAGCACTTATCCTCTGAAGACTATACTGTACAGTAGCTCAAACACCTTTGTAGCTGCCTCACTCCCAGAATCTGTATGGTTTGGCTTAACAGCACCAGCATTGCCTCTCCTTACTGGCAGTCCGGGAGCACAGAGACACATTGCCTGTGATGAATGAGGCACCTTGTCAGTTAAAATGAAAATTCTTAGCTGGGTGATAGCTTCATATTAATGCCTGTTTTATGGATTGGAGCAAGTTGTCTGAGCAAGATGAATGTGGGTGATAGGAATGGAGATATGGAATGAAATGGCTCCTCTACCTTTCTGAGGATCTCGGACCCTTGGGTGTGGCTTGTCATACGGGAGAACAGCACTCACTTGTCTGTTTGCCTGCACTGGCAGCACACATTTCCTAATCCTCTCATTCACTTAATGCAGCATTGTGTACCAGCACTCGGTCACTGGGAGTCCCATTTCATCAGGCCTTTATTCCTGTTTGAAGTCCATTTTCCTTTTCCTTTCTCTGACTCGCCGCCTGTCTGTTTGCACCCCTCCCCTTCCACCAACACACAAACACACTTCCTTTACCAAGGCTACGCTCCTGCAGCCCATTCCTCACTGTCTGTGTCCTTCTCTCCTTCTCTGTATGTCCTTCCCTCCCTTCCTTGCTTGGCTGTAGCTGAATGCTTTAAGTGTTGTTCAGTCAGTACCCCTGTTTCTGACTAGCTGGCAGACTCACACTCAAAGCTTAGTGATGTGTTCAAGCACACTGGATTCATCTCAATCTCACTGCGCTCAATCACCATCGTCAAACCAGTGATATTGATTGCAGCACAAGGAAAAAAACGATGCTTTTTCTTTCTTAGATTTACATGTTTACAGCTTATTTAGGTCCTTATATTTGACTCTTTTGAAAATGAAATCCATCTATCCCAGCACTCAAAAAACAAACTGGTAATTACAGAGACATGACATGAAATGGGTCTGGATCAACACAAGACATCAAAGAGTAAGTGGGATGGGAGCTGAGGGCTTGGACACAGCCACAGCATGAGGTCTTTGAGCAGAAAAATAGAGGATAACTTGAATGTGAAGGGTAGGGGAGTGTCGTAAAGAGGGATAACTGAAAGGAGAACTGAAACCCTGGCTTGGAGCTGGAAGCTGCAAGCTGATGAATAGCAGCATCTTAGCAGAGTGAAATGATGCTTTTACAGAGCATCTAACATCCACCTGGAGCTAAAAGTAGCTTCATAGATAACAGAGCCCAATATTATCTCAGTACTTTGTCCCTCCTTGCTATGACTGTTCATATGTCCATGGAGTACCTAGAGTACTTTGGTGAGGTCATCACTTAATCTGGATACTTGTTTTAAGGTGGGCATATTACTCTAATATGACAATTCCAAAGTATTGCCTATTTTAGAATCACATGTTAAATATTCATTCATCTTCAGTAACCACTTTGTTCAGATCAGGATATCAGTGGATCTACAGTCTGTGCGAAGAACACCAGGGTGTACGTCAAGGACATACCTGTATATTCAGAAAAGAAAACCAATAACTCTGTTCTTACATTACCAATATAATTTACTGTGAAGTTTAGGAATACAGATCAATGTTATTGGGGGTACGGGGGCACAGAGGTTCCCACCATTGCAACAAAACAAGAAAGTTCAGGGTCGAAATCTCGACCATAGTTTGCATGTTTTTACTGTGCTTCTATGAGTTCCCTCTGGATAATTTGAATTCTTCCCATACTCCTAACACATGTACATTAGGTTCACTGACTACCCACAGGTGTAAATTAGGTGTGTGAATTAATGTTTGTGTCTATGTTAGCAATGGAATAGACTGGCAACCACTTCGGAGTGTAGCAACCCCCCTCCCCCCTTCCAGCCTGGCTTCAGCTGATGGATTTGATATTGATAGTCAGTTCCCAAGAGGAACACTCTATCTATCTGCATGTTTCTGTTGCTACATAATGCAAAACATCACTATTATTATTATTATTACTACTACTATAAGACAAACCCATATGTGTTACACCCACGTGCAGTGTATCCACGGGAAGCTATATATACACTGATCAAGTTTTTGAAATAATGTCGAAACAGTAGTATACTTAATTAATGCAGTAAATTTGAGTGGTGTTAAAGCAAAGCACTCTTTATAAGGCATTCAGCTCTTGTCTTTATTGCTCTTGGACAGAGTTGAGAATAGTGGCTTTCAGATTTATATCAGACGAGTGCTCTAGACCATCCTCTCATTGCCTTATTAATGGCAGTTGCGCTGACTGTGTTCCAACTATGATGGAAAAGATCTTGTGTGGTTTTAAGGCATCTTTGTAAATGTACATTAGTACTTCTTTCTAGGTCTGTTTACTATAGATGAAGTTGGGGCACGTTTTGCTTTCACAATCTTCATGCTAAAGTCTGTTTGAACACAAAACAGCAGTGATTTCTTGCAATTATAGAGATGCATGTGCTCTTATGATCAGATTTATCTCAGCAGTGCAGTGGGTTAGAAGTGACCAGGGATATGGCTTTAAGGCTTGAAAGTGCACTGAAACAGTCCGAGTGGAGGATAGACTCAAAGGACATGGAAATGGCTGGATAAACTGCCACCTCTAATGTTTTCCTGACAATTTTAAGTTCAGTGTGAAGATGCTGTGGAATTAAAGAGGCAGTGCCATGGCTGTTTGGACAAAACAGTCTAAATATACTCGGTTCATATGAAAACGCACCATTCATGAAATCTGGAATAGCTCCACGGATTGAAATGTGAAGTATATACTTATGATGCAGTTGAGATAATGAATGATTTAAGAAGACATATAAACATCATTCAATTTCATTCACGATAATGTTAATGCGTCAATATGGGGCCAGAATCAGGATGTCGTGCAGGCAGGCCTGCAGCTCACAGACGGTTCTGTATGGTATTGGGGTGAATGAATTCATGTCGTCCTTGAACTTGAGCAGCCGTTCTTGTCGCTGGTAGTGTTCGGTCTCAGACATGATCCCGTACGACATGACGGTCCTGACGTGCCGTTGTCGCACGTTGTTGACCCGGTTGAGGACGGTCCCGAGTGCTCCCCGTTTGCAGAAACCTGTGATGGAGTCTTGCGATCGTTGTGTGTGCACAGTGTAGTCGTCTGGCAATTTCCCTGGTGCTAGCACCATTTTGAAGCATGCCTATGGCACGTTCTCGCTCAGGGGCTGTAAGTCGCGGTATCATGTCGGCTTTTCAAGTGTCAGTGAATAAGTGAAATTTTATTCGGATTCACATGGTTTTAAAGGCAATGTGTGCACAAATTCAGAGTGAAATTAATTTTTCCCCTGGTGTGTGGGCAAAATGTTGCGTTTTTGTGAAAAACTGCCTAGCGTTACAGTTAACATGAAATTCTCACATTTTTGCACCTGGCATGTCGGGTGACATCACTATAGTGCTGTTGTATAAAAATTATATTGAAGTTCATTTGAACTTAAATATTGACTTTTTTTCAAGTGATGCATTTTAATGTGTACTCGGTACATATTGAATGGTGTTTTTAAACATTATATCATAAAATAGATTATGAATATATTTTATATTTGGTTTGTGAAGGGTACTAGACATGGGATTGGCTCATACATATTACATTTGTTATGGGTTTGCAATTTGATTTCAAACTTGGAAAACTGTTCAACAAGATAAGAATGAGTTTATGTTGTAGTCTATTTCCTTCGGTTCTGTATTGGAGCTCAAAAATTAAAAAAGTCAACCAGACAAAATAAATTTAATACACACTACATGCGCAAAAGTATTGGGACACCTTTGAGATGTCATGCACACACAACAGCTCAGTCATACATTCTAAGCTTTTACATTTAAAACTTTTGCTAATATAGTTTATAGTAAAGCCCTGTGATGCCCTGGTGAGCTCTTTGCCCAGAGTCAGCTGAGATGGGTGCCAGCCTCACCGTGACACTAATTAGGAATAAATGACTTGAATGAATGAGTGTATAGTAAAAGCAGAGCATAGAAACAGAGTTTGGAGAACAAAAAAGTTTTTAAAAACAAAGTATTTTTCCATCAATAGCACATTTTTTTCAACATATTTTATGAGCAAAATATCTAAACAAAACAGGCTCTATGTTGTCAGTTCAGCAACAAGTTAATATCAACAAGGTCTGCATTCTGTGGTGATACTGGACCTTGCAGGAAAAAAAAAGGGGGGGGGGTCCTATATCAAAGTGGTATGAGGAGACACACTCTGGACAGTGACCACACTGCAGTCTAGGTCACCTGTGTTTAGAAACGTGTCTGAGTTCGTGGACCTCTGCCCTTAACTAGTTAGTACTCCCTAAGGTTCCACATCCATGAACTTTTCTTTAAATAAAAACCCAAACAATCCTCCAGTTGAAGTGTACCTGCCACGAGACCTGTTATTGCTGCATCAGAAGCACCCACTGAATTCAAAAGTGTCAATCAGGTGGTACAGTCAGTACAATTACTTAAGGTGATGAAAAATATTTACATATTAAAATGAGGATACATAATTACTGACAAACACCATGCAGCACATGAAAAAAATGTGACATTTTATAGTAGAAGTTCTGAAATTATTCATCTATTCATTCATTTTCTGTAACCATTTAATCCTAATTAGGATCGTGGGGAGGCGGACGCCCATCCCAGCCGACTCCGGGCGAGGGCAGAGCACACCCTGGACAGCTTGCCAGGCCATCGCAGCGCAGAAACAAACTGACGGCTTTGCAGCCTACTCTTATCGAAAGTGTCGGGGCAGTGACAACCTGTGGAGAGTGGGGCTTGAACCCTTAACCTTAGGATCAGTGATCCAGCACCTTTACCACCAGGTCATCTCTGCCTTCACTGAAATGATATTTTCTTATAAGGTTTAAACAAATAATCAATGTTGTAGTTAGAAGATCAAAAATCATTTTTTTCCAGTGTGGATTGACAAGTATTTTAAACATTCTTTTCATATTTTTCAATTTAATTTTTGCAAAAATCACGACACAACTCCTTTAAATGACACTCGACTGTAAAAGACAGGGTTTATGTTAGCCTTGATTCCTAAAACAGAATATGATGCTACCATTTTTAAAAATTCTTGGCCAAAACTAAAATTTGGGTCAGTCTGGCCTGAGAGTCAAAACCAATGCAAAGAATTGGATTTTCTTTATTGTTATCGAATTGGATTTTCTTTATAATTGTCATTACATGGGTGGTGTAAGGTTTCAAATCATCTGCAAGTTAAACACAGCTCTCTGTCAATATTTTTACTCTTCAGCCAGAAATGAGATTTAGTTAAAGGGACACCTCTTTCCTTGTGATGCCAATAACTTTGGCGATGAATGGATGTATTCGAGAGCAGACTGAGGTGTCTGCAAACCCTTCTTTATTTTATTTATCTTTATTTCGCTTCTTTATCCTTTTCAGTTCACTACCTTTTTCACACACTCTTTTATTATAAATTTCTCTAATCTAATAATATAGATCTCCCCCTTTCCTGGTTTATATTGTCCAGACTAGGGCTGTGTATCACTGAGGTCTATTATGCATTCTCTCATCTGTCTTTCATGCTACATTAGACAGAGCAATACCACACATCACAGAAACACGTAACGCTTCTTCCTCCGAGCCATTCTGTAAGTGTAGCCCAAATGGATATTAAAATTTAGTCTCTCCATCAGCAGAATGTTACATCACATTCTCAGTTACATCTCAGCTGGTGTTGCTGTACATGCTTTGCTCAGTGAAGCAGCGATGATGTAGATTTCTTCAGTATTATTTGAAGAGCGAAAGACAAAACTGGTCTCGGATCAGCAAAGCACAAGGAAGACCAGAACTCATTTTGGATCCTTGAGTAGTTAGATGAGTGCAAATCATCTCATATCAGGAGTGCTGATGTTGGATTAGAGTCCCTGTGTGTCTATAAATCCATTTTTGGCCCAGCAAAGACTGAGACTGGTCCCAGACCAGTGCTTCCACTGACTGGGTCCCTGGGTGTGACTCTGGCATGTTTGGCAGTACTTCAGTGCTCCTCTGGGCACTGAGGCTGTCAGAAGACTCAGGCCTGTCAGTAACGGAGTTTCTGCTCCCATCCGTCTTCTTGGATTTTATGTAGATAGGCTAAAGACAATGGACCAGTGAGCGAGAAAAAGAAAGACCGAGACAGAGAGAAAGTCTCACTACTGATAAAGTGCAGCAGAAAATTAAATGTTGGCGTATTGTGGTATCCTACATAATGACAAATGACATGTGGTAATGGTCTGAAGCTGATAGCAATGCTGCTGCCAGCCTGGTCTTCAACCACATTAATTCCAGCAGGCAGGACTGGGCTGTGGACAGCCGCCCCAGCACCATCCACCATGACCTGCAGCACACACTGCATAATAGACTGAGCTGCTGCAGAGAGGAAAACCACAGGAGTTCCAAGATAAAGCAGCCAAACTTTAAGAGGGACAGAGAAGATAAACTTCCTATTTATTTACATTTAAATAACTGTTTTTCTGCTCCTCTCTTGGGTTTCAGCGTGTTTTCCTCTTTCTGCCCTTTTCCCTTCATATTTATTATTTTTATAAAAACAAAATCTATCATTTAAGAGGTGGAATAGGAATTCATCACTGGCAGGAGATTGATATTGGCTTTTTGTGGCTGGAGGGGCCACTGCATGACCACACTCTCCAGTGGGTTAATAATGTTCCGATTTCTTCCTCTCGTCTCGCTAATGAAACTTTTCGTCCTAATTCCCTGGTAGACAAAAGAGAGGAGGAGGAGGAGTGAGAGAAAGAGAGAGAGAGAGAGAGAGAGCATAGTACAGAGCAATTTAGGAAACATTTGACAGAAAGGTACAGACATATAAAGAGAAAGATGAGAACAGAGACAGCAAACACAAGATGAGGGAAGTGACATCTCCAGAAATTCGATGGAAATTGATGCACACACTACTATTTGGACAACAGGTTTATCAATTTGAATTGGCGAAGTGCACGGCTAAATGTATGTGAAAGTTAACAAATCCCCTCGGTGAATTGAGTCAGATTTCAGCCATCTATGCAGAACTACTGAGGTGCGACATGGTGGATTGAACCTAATGCCTCAGGCTAGAGCAATCAAACCGACAGCTGAAGACTCTCCAGCTTCCAGCTGGGGAGAATCTCGTGGCATGGAAAATGACTCACCTCAGAGTGGGAGGAAGGGGAGGCTGGTCTGTGTGCTGATGGGTTTTTTTTCTCCATCAGCTGACAAAGTACTGTGCTAGTGACAGGATTTGGACATATTGGAGTTAAGCTAATGTCTCTGGTCTGGTATTTATGAACACGATGTTTATATGCATTAGAAGCTACTCGAAATTATGAAAGCCGTTTTCTTATGCCGTTGCCTTTTGTCACAACTCATTCATTTTCATGGGACATGTCAGACATGATACAAACACCACCTGCAGCTGTGGGCTTGGTGTCAGTGACAAACACTATTTCTCTCGCTGAGTGTGGACTGTATTGAATATAGCCTTTACTTGATATTGGTGGCAGCTGCATATTAAATGGTGTACTTGAAAGATCCATTATTGTAGAGAAATTTGAAGTACCTGAGTAAAACACCGGATTTAAAGGTTCATTTGGGGTCACTTGCCAATCATAAAACCACCGGCTATCCCTTTAAACTGTCACCAACTGGGGAGTGTAAATAAACACGTAAAAATACCTGATGTCAGGTGAAACAGACCAATTACATCTTTTTTTTTTTATCCTCTAATTTTTCTCTCTTGATTTAGCCATAGCCAATTGTCACCTATGCGTATGCAACCCAAGCACCTTTCACCAGTGAGTGGTGATAACAAGCATGTACATCCTTATGATGACATGATACCTGCTGCCTGAAAGTTCTTGAATAGCTGCATTTTGAGGGGCAACGTAACAGTCGGAAGGAAAGGTCCACTTGCTTGTATGCATGAGCTCAACTGTGTCCCTGATAGATTGGTAATGGCTTCTGTGATGAGCACATGCCATCCCTCCCTCCCTTAAGAGCTCTGCATGCTCCCGTAGGCTCCCAGACGTGGATCGCTGCGTACATTATCTTGGATTCAAACTGTTGTTCTCAGGGGTGATAGCGTCTTGTCGATGTGCCACTTGGGAGGTAGAAGAAAGCACTTTTTGTCCTCTTCCACATACATGAGCTCACAGATGCACATAATTGACTAGCTGTGCTGTGATTGACAGCTGAGAGACTGGAATTCCACCTACCCAGTAAGCTTTGCCATATTTCCTCCTTGGAGCCACATATTATATGACTGGGATTCAAACTTGCAGGCTTTCTGTGACATCTTAGTATCAATACCTGCAGAGCTTAATATTTGAGGTCCTACAAAGTTTACATGCTACTGTCATTAACACCATTCTGCAATATTTTCCTATATGCCACAATTTAAAGGCCAGTCCTTGGCCTCAGTTATTCAGAAGGAGATATGGACAGCATGTCTCGCATTAATGCCCCTCTTGCTTTAACAGCACGTTTTGTAGCCTCACTAATCCCTCCATGTCAGTGCTGGATATTTATCTTAGTTGCTAAATAAATTGATTAGAGCAAGCAAGGAAGGACGCTCGTCCATCAGACTGCTGGTTCACAAGCAACTGCATTAGTGTGCCAGCAAGAGGACATGATCCTTCCCGACCACCCTAGCTCTTCTTTCCCCACCCGCATCCTCCTGCCTCTCTGACTTTCTCTTTACTTTATTTTTATTTCACTTCCTTACTCACTCCCTTTGATTTTCTGTGCTTCATGCTGTCTGTCTCACTGCTTTGTCTTGTCTGTATGTGTCTCTCACTGTCTCTCTATTACCCCTTTCTCTTGTCATCTACCCATCCCCCACATTTCTCTGTCTCTCCTCCTCCTCCGCTGTCCTTCAGTAACAGAACAGGAGTAACACATAGCAGCAGTGTTCGCGTTGCACCAGGCCCAGACACCTGCCTGTGTCCCTTTTTGCATATGTACACAATATACTTAATGGGTCAGTAGCTGGAGCAGAAAGAGCTGATTCGGAGGCGGGCTGGCAGTGCAAACAGGGTTTGGGCTGAGGCACAGCCCTCAGTTAGCTGCGCTCTTTTCAGATAATTCAGAGACAAAGGGAACTGATTTCAGCCTGCTTTCACACACATCTAGCCAGCATGCAGTTTTATTTTTTCATGCCTACACAAACAGCACTTCACACACACCTCTTTCCCATGAAACAGAAATAAGCTTGCTCTGCCACTGCTTATTTTAAAACCAGGATAAAAAAAAAACCCTGTTTGAATCAAAATCCTCAAAAACATGCACGTTTAATATACTATAAAAACAAATAAAATATGATAAAATTTACAGTGTTTTAAAAATAAAACTAATATTTTTAACTGTGCATTCTTTCCCTTATTGCCAATTTCTTAAAAAATGTCTCTCAGGAGCAAAACAAATGCATCATGTGTTTGAACCAAATATATACAAAATGTACATTCTAAAAGACAGATGTTGGAATGTTAGTTCTCCAGGATTGATCAATTCATACAAATTTAGTCAATCGTTGCATGTTCTGCTCACTGGAAGTGGTGGCCAGGTGGTAAAAGTTGCTGGATCGCTGATCCTAGGGTTGGGGGTTCAAGTTCCACTCTCTACAAGGTTGTCACTGTCTCCCAAGTGCAGCTAACTGGGTTATCAAAGCCAGCCATGTCTCTCACTGACTATGGTGAGAGGTTCATGTAAAAGAACAATTGCTGACTTTCGTAAAGAGTAGCTGCGAATCCATCAGGTTGTTTCTGCCCCTTGCTAAAGGGTTGTGTCAGGAAGGGCATCTGACCAAATTAAACATGCGATGATTGATTCGCTGTGGCGACCCCTGAGAAAAAAGGGAACAGCTGAAAGGAAAAGAAGTTGTATGTTCTGCTCAAATTTTCAGTTCTAACCAATCACCACAATTGTTTTGAAAATTTGGCCAATCTTTGTATAATTACACAAGTTTCACCAATTATAGCAGGCCCCCCATGTAAACATTGAGTCCTAAGTTACCATATGTAATTTTTTTGAAGAAATGCAGATACAGGAATCCCTCATTTTCCGCAGTTAATTGGGATCAAGATCCCCATGTGACCATAGAAATCCACGAAGTAGGATCACGCCCCAACCCCCCTCCCCCCAGCTGACGTATACTACATGTTTATGTGAGCCACTCCACCGAAAGTAGGCTGTTGCATCCAAAAATGAAAAATGAGCTTTTTACACAATCAGATAGAGGAGGCCCAAAGCTGCAAAATGCAGCAAAAAAGATTGTCAATACCTTGAAAACTGACCGAGCTATGCCATTTCTTGTGTCAGCATTCAACTAAAAATTTCACAAGATGTTTTAGAGAAAAATGGGCACAAAGATTGCTCTTCTTCAAGATCATTAGTCCTTATAAACTTTTAGAAAACATGTCTAGGAAAATTTTTAGGAAGAGATGATGAGAGAATTAATCCTCATTTTAATCTGACAGGCCATTTTGAAACCCATCAGTCACGGTGGTAACTTTTTTTTTTTTTTCATTTTTGTTTATTTCAATAAGATCAGTGTGTATCTTTTCGACCATTATATAAAGGTTCAAATACCTTCAAATGATACTGATTGAAAAAAAAACATTGTCAGGTTCAAACAATTACACTGAAATTAAGAAAACTAAATAACAAAACTCTCTGATCTCTTTATACAAATAAGCTTCATCAACACAACGCTGAACTTCATCAACTCTGCCCTCATCATTATTATCTTCATCTATATCCTGCTCAGCAGAAAGGATCACATCATCATCACAAACACAACAATCTGACTCACGCACACTTTTATTAACAGATGCCTCTTCTTCATCAACATCAAAATCTTCATCAAAACAGCTGGCATCATCATCATCAGTTTGTTCATCTGTAAAAGGAATGAAACATTTAAGTATTTTTCAAGTCTTGACCAATTTTCATACAAAACTAAACAACCCATGATCCAGCATGTCCAGTCCAGACAAGTCTGTCTTCCGTTCGGCTTTTTCCCTTTAACTCGGGAGTCGCCACAGCGAATCGTTTGATTTGGCAGAGGTTTTTACGTCGGATGCCCTTCCTGTCACAACCCTTTTTCGCACGCTGATTACTTTGCAGCCTACTCTTTACGAAAGTCAGCAATGGTTCTTTTACATGCCTCACACCATAGACAGTGAGAGACATGGCCCGCCTTTGATAACCCAGTTAGCTGCACTGGGGGGGACAGTGACAACCTTGTGGAGAGTGGGACTCGAACCCCCAACCTTTGGATCAGCGATCCAGCGCCCTATACCACTAGACCACCACTACCCCATCCAGTCCAGACAAGATTACACACAAATCAAATAGTAAAAAAAAAAAAAATCCATAATCAAATTTTCCATGCAGAGAAAATACTCATCGGCAAAATAATCTTCAAGAACGCCAAGCATTCCGACATCTTGAAATCCCAATTCTTGCATCGAATTTAGCATCCGAGCTATACTAATGCTGCTAGACATCACCGATGACATTTCACTCTACTTTTCTTAACTTAATGACTGTTATTGAACAGAAAATCAGAGATAAATTCAGCATGCAGTATACACCGGACGTTAACATGTAACGGGCACTGCACATGTGCAAGCCTGAGCTGACCAATCAGTGTGCTCATTTCAGATCTTCCTTGGCAACTAGCCTGCATTGTTTACGAGCATATCGTCTACATAACCTTTATTTTATTCGCTGAAATGGCATGGAAGCTCATTTTAATGTCAAAACTGTATCCACAATGGAGAGACTACTTTACGGCCGTTCTTCTGGTATATGGATTATAGTGTGTCTTATACCGAACTCTGTGAATAAATGCAACGAAAACCAGTAAGTTTTGCTACTGTTTTTATCCAGTTTTATGAGGGTACTTGCCAGAAAAATGGGAAAAAAAGATATTTTTAGTGAGTTTTAGTCGATTTCACATGAGCAAGTGATAGTTCTTCTTCTTCTTCTTCTTTTCCTTTCGGCTTTTCCCTTCAGGGGTCGCCACAGCGAATCATCTGCCTCCATTTCACCCTATCCTTTGCATCTTCTTCTCTTACAGCAAGTGATAGTTGAATACTTGTTTTAATAGTTTATGCATAAATCTGAATTTCGATAAAAAATTTTACTTTTCTGGCCGTGATCTCAATAGTTTTTTGCATAATTGGCCCTGTTTTTGTGGCATTTTCCTTAACTTTTCCCCCCGTTCTTCCTTAATTTTACTATTTTTTAATTTGATGAATATTTATTGATTTATTTTAAAACAAACCGCGATTCACTGAAGCGGCATGAATTGAAGTGTGAAGTAGCTAGGGATCCCTGTAATTGCACAATGCATTGCAATAAAAAATATAAAAATAAAATCTTTCACAAATTCTAGCATTGTAACCACAGCAATCACAAAAAGCCCACGAAGTCCTGCAGATATGAAATATTAACTAATTCGATTTTTAACTGTGGTGTAGCTCTATTTTTTTTATTTGCGTACAGATGCTGTAAGTGTGAGATAAAACAGTCATAAACCTCAGTATGCAGGGCAATACTTGACATTTCACAGCCTTTAGTGAGGTTGCTATCAGTCTTTGATCACCAGAAGTTTAATTTCATATATAGAATATAAATAGTTTACTTTTAACAGCATACAAGTTTAAATCCTTTCATGCTAACTTGCTTTTTCTCTTTCCTTCACGTTCCTCCGCCGTCATGCTTCGGCATAGATTTAGTTGTCAGCGTGGTCGATTTATTTGAATTATTTTAATTTATGCACTACTCTGTCATGAAGTTTAGTTTGTGGGTAGATTTTATAAGTATCCAATGATTTGAGATTTGAGGGCCAGCACTCATACAGCCATTGAACCAGCAACATGCTGACTGCAATCCAATGGCCTACTCTTTTCAAACAACACCAATTTTTTTTTTTACATGCCTCTCACCAGAAACATAGATAGACATGACTGGCCTTTGATTACTCAGTTAGGTGCACTGGGGAGACGGGAGTGACAACTTGTTGATAGTGGGGCTTGAACCCCCAACCTTTGGATCAGTAAGTCAGCACCCTACCAACAAGCCACCAGTGTCCTTAGAGAAAATTTAGTTAATCCTTAAAAATTGTTACCTGATTTAAACCCATAATTCCCAGCAATACAACAACTTACCTCCTGGATCTCTCCTTACGAAGTCTAACTTTTCTGGAAAAGTCTCTATGAAATGCCTCTCTGTACAATTCCACACCTTGTTATATTGTGCTTTTGTATGTTATTGATGGTTTGTATAATTGCAATGTTGTAGTAGTGGTAATAAGAGCTAAATTAAGTCCGCTAAGTCCCATTGAGGATCCAGGTACCAAATACACGGCCCACCACTAACGACAACTATATATATTTCTTTTTCTTCCAGTGTGCTTTAAGGATATAGTAATAAAAGGTGCACTTCTACAGTGTTACTGGAATAAATATAAATATGTTGTTGCTGGAGGTTTGACTGAAAGCTTGGGTTGTTAAAGCTAACTATTTGATCTTGATGGCTAGAACTCTATCACCTTGATTGCTTGTCTCATCGCAATTTGGTGTCTCAGTGATTAATGCTCCGGATTACTGTTTGGCAGGTCATGGGTTTAAGACCCAGTACCCCAGGGTGCCATTGTTGATCCCTTGAATCCTTAACTCTCGAATCCTGAGTTGTATAAAAAAAATGACAAATGGAAGTCATTCTGGATATGAGTGTCTACCAAATGCTGTAAATGTAAATTTTCTCCTGTGAAATAATGGGTACATTAAGTAAAGCTGTAAATCATCATCATTTTCTGAACCACTTAATCCTAATTAGGGTCATAGGGAGGCTGGTGACCATCTCGGCCAATTGCAGAGTACATTCTAGACAATTTGACTGACCATTGCGCTGCAGAAACACACTGATGGCGATGCAGCCAACTCTTTTTGAAAGTAAGCATTGGATAACCCAGTTAACTACACTGGGGGGACAGCAGTGACAACTTGGTGATAGTGGGGCTTGAACCCCTGACCCTTGGATCAGTAATCCAGCATCCTTCCACTGGCCCACCACTGGCTCCAGTAAAGAATAATTATGATTTATTATTAGGAAATCACAGTACAACATGGTATTATTAGCCTAATAATGGAGCGCTCATCTGTCCACTATCTGTGTGTGCCCACCACAGGATACCAAATAAGGCTGCTGCATCATTGAATCGATTGGCTGTTATGTATGCCTGACTTGCATGACATCGAGCAGCAAAAAAACAAACAAACAAATGAACAAAAAAACAAAAAGATTTCATTCATTCATTAATTTTCTGAACCGCGCCTTAGACCATCTCAGCTAACTTTGGCTGAGGGCAGGCCATCGCCGGACAGAAACATGCTGACAGCTAACAAACAGATTTATTAATAATAATGAAACCTAAACGCAAACGATAGAGGCTCATACACCACTGTGACTCATATTTAAACTAACAAGACAAGAGAACACCACTCATACTTAAACTAACAAGACAGGTGATACAAATGAAAGTGGAAAGCAGGTAGTGAAAGGACAGAGAAGAGACATCTATTGGGAGTTCCACTTTAAAGCAGTGACTAAATCTATATATAACAATATATGTTGTGCTGCTGTATGTGTCTGTAGTTGAAATTAAATAGGCATGTCTGGATTTGATATTTGTTTACTATATGCCTGAGGTCCCAAGTTTCTAATAAAGTCAAAACTTCATGGATTATAATTAGAAAGCGTTGTAATTTTGCAATTTTTAAGTTAATCTGAGCTTCTGTGAGGTTTAGTTTTGTCAAGTAGAGAGAAATATGCAGTGATTGTGCTCCAAAAGGTTGTGCAGCAGGCTGTGCACAGAATCCTATTGTGATAAAATTTAATTTTTGATAACTTTTTGAAATACAATTGACAAACTTACATTTTCCATCTTTCATTTTCGCTTCTCCCCTTACGAGATGGGTGTTACCATAACCCAAGCATTGTGTTGAGGTGAGTCCAAAGATATATCAACACAAAGCTGTATCTCCCAACCTCACACACCAGCTCAGGCTCCTTGCCCACCAGAGAAGTTGTATTCTGTGTTCTCAGAGTCAGTAGCCGAGGATCGGTCCAACAGAACCCATGCCTTTGGATACCACCCATCTTATAATGCATCCAATCCCTATAGCCCCTTTCATAGGTGGTGGGTCCATGGACCGCCGGACCCTTTTGGGGCTGGGCCCGGCTAGGCTCCATGGGCAGAAACCAGACCACCATGTGCTTGCCTTCAAGTCCCTCCCCAGACCTCTGGGGGGGTCTGAGCAAGCGTAACTGTGTCCTTTTATGCTTATCCATAGAGGTCTTTTGAACTGCACTTCGTCTGGACCTTCACCTAGGAGCTGTTTGCCTTGGGTGAATCTTCCAGTGGCCTAATGTCAATGACATGACTCCTAGGATCATTATGGCACACAAACCCCTCTACCACGTTCAGGTGGAAAATCAAGGATGGATCAAGGAGGGGCCTTCTCAATCCTCCCAACATGCCCTCTGTGGGGGAGGAAGCCCCTGGGGGTTTGGGTGGGATTCCACCCATCACTCATGCTGAGGTTGCCACGATAGTCAAAAAGCTCCTTGGTGGTCGGGCATCAGGGTTGGATGAGATCAGCCCTGAATATCTCAGTTTGTTGTAGGACTGTCTTTGTCGCAATGTTTCAGCAGCATCGCATGGTCATTAGGAGCCGTACCCCTGGAATGGCAAACTTGGGTGGTAGTCATCCTTTTTAAAAAAGGGAACCAGATGGTGTGTTCCAATTATATTGGAATCACACTCCTCAGCCTATTTGGGGAAGGTATATGCAAGGCTGATGGGGAGGAGGAATTTTGTGTATTTAGAGAAGGCTTTTGATCATGTCTCTTGGGCTATCTTGAGTAATGTGCTCCAGGAGTATGGTGTACTGGACCCATTGCTATGGGCCATTTGGTCTCTGTCACCACAGCTAGAGCTTGGTCCGCATTGGTAACAGCAGGTCAAATTTGTTTCCGGTGAGCATTGAAATCTGCCAAGGCTGTCTTTTGTCACCAGGTCTGTTCATAATTTTTACGGACAGAATTTCTAGGTGCAGCCGAGGCGTTGAAGGGTTCTGCTTTGGTGGCAATGGGGTCTAACCTCTGTTTTTTGCAAATAAATGTCCTTTTGGCTTCATCAATCCAGGACCTCCAGCTCTCATTGAAGCGATTTGCAGCTCAGTGTGAAGAAGCCAGGATGAGAATTAGCATACCCAATTCCGAGGCCATGGTTCTCAGCCAGAAAAAGGCTTGGAATGCACCCTCTGAGTCTGGAATGAAGTCCTGCCCCAAGTGGAGGAGTTCAAGTATCTCGGGGTCTTGTTCACACGTGAGGGAAAGATGAAGTAGGAGATTGATAGGCGGATCGCTGTAGTCTCTACTGTAAAATGGAGCTTGTACCGGTCTATCGTGGTGAAGAGGGAGCTGAGCCGCAAGGCAAAGCTCTCAATTTACCAGTCAACCTACGTTCCAACTCTCACTTATGGTCACATGCTTTGGGTAGTGATCGAAAGAACAAGATTGCGAATATAAGCAGCTGAAACAAACTTCCTTTGCCACGTGGCGGGGCTCTCCCTTTGAGATAGAGTGAGAAACTCAACCCTCCGGAAGGAGCTAATACTAAAATGGGTGCTCCTCTGCGTTGAGAGGAGCCAGTTGAGGTGGTTTGGGCATCTGGTTAGAATGCCTCCTGAACACCTCCTTGGTGTGGTGTTGTCCAACTGGGAAGAGACCCTGGCGTCAACCTAGAACTACTACTAGGAGGGATTATGTCTCTTGGCTGGTTTGGGAAAACCTCGGTGTCCCGAGGAAGTGGTTGGGGAGAGAGATGTTTGGATCTCATTGCTTAGGCTGCTGCCCTGTGACCTGACCCCGGATTAAGCGGAGGAAGATGAACATGCTTTAAAATTGAACAGCATATGTGTGAATCAGATTATTCACTGTGGCGACTCCCGAGAAAGGGAAAAAGCCGAAAGGAAAAGAAGAAGAAGATTGGACAGCACGGTGGCCTAGTGGTTAACATGTCTGCCTTACAGCTGTAAATTTTGGGTTCAAGTCCCATACTTGAAGAAGGCTTCTATGTGTGTTTCTGCTTGCATGGGTTTCCTCAGGGCACCCTGGATTTTACCCGCAGTCCAAAGACATACACATTAGGATAATTGGTTGTCCCAAATTATCCCTTGGTGTGAATAGGAGTGTGAATGATTTGTGTGCAGGTGTTGGCTCTGTAATGGTTTGAGTGTAGGATTGAGCAGTGTGTCGTATTGATGAGTGAAAGTTTTCAAAATTGTAAATTAAAAATCATTGTAATATCATAATTTTAACAGAATTGAAATGTAAATTGAATTGATATTAGCACCTAGATATCAATATGACAGTGCATCGGGTGCTATCTTGTGGTTCCCATACATACTGTCTAATGTTTGAGATTGATGACTGCAGAGTTTATTTAACTCAAGTCTGACTCACACCTCAGTGATATAGCTACGAAATAGCACGGCGTTGTTTTCAGTTGGTTTTGGCTGAACACACCTCCATTATGCGCAAAAAAATTCTTTAAAAACTTTAGAATTTGTTGGGCAGTGGTGGCCTGGTGGTAAGGTGCTGGAGAACCGATCCTAAGGTTGGGGATTCAAGTCCCACTGTCAGTGTCACTGCTGTCCCTGCAGCACAGCTAACTGGGTTATCAATGGCCGGCCATGTCTCTCACTGTTAATGGTGTGAGGCATGTAAAAGAACAATTGTTGACTTTAAACAAGAGTAGCTACATAGCCATCAGCACGTTTATGCCCTACGATGGCCTGGCGAGCTGTCCAGGGTGTACTCTACCCTTGCCCAGAGAAGGCTGAGATCAGCACCAGCCTCCCCGTGGCCCTAATTAGGATTAAGCGGTTCAGAAAATGAATGAAAGAACTTTAGAATATCTTTGATTATTATTTTGGCAAGTATAAAAAAATTCTAATTTTGCTACACTTTTTGCACAGGTCCAAAATTTTTCACTAAAACTGTGAATATGGATCACGTACCTTGAATTCGGCTGGCAATTTCTGAAAATATGAAAATTCTAGTTCAAATGTATTCAGTTCCCTTCAGTTGTAATTTTCGGACATGATCGCTTACATTTGAGTCAGGGTTAGGCTAACTATTTAGTGTTTGAACTGAGCAATATATCAACAAAATATTGTCACTATGACAATTTATATTGGGTATCAAGAGATGAACATGAACTACAAGAAATGAACAGATAACTGCAATGTCTTTACAACATGAAGATTCTGTATAATGCTGTATGAGACATAGCACTGTCTTAAAATATATTGAGCCTGTTATATTGCAATTTTACTGTTGGCAGTAGGGGAGCTGGAGGAACAGATATGGATATGGTAGAAAAACATTTTTTATTAATTCAAAACTGGAGTAATCACCAAGAGAAAACATAAAGAAGACTGAAAGGTGCCTTTATGCCTGCAAACAGCCTGTATGTGCTGCCATGTTTTTTTCTCACCTTTGAAAATTATTTCCTTAGAACAGTGGTTCCCAACTTTTTTTTACTCCTGTACCCCTTAAATTTTTTTTTTTTTTTGCTCTGACCTCACCCCCCCTACATTTTATACTTTATTCAAGGATAAAGGATGTGGAATCATACTAAATTTTATCAAAAGAAGATATTTATTTCAAAAGTTCCAGCTCTGCTTCTCGCACCCCCTGCAATGATGTCTCGCACCCCCAGGGTTGGGAACCCCTGCCTTAGAATAATTTTTAAGTTTAATTTCTACTGTTTCTAGCAACTCTCTCTCTCTCTCTCTCTCTCTCTCTCTCTCTCTCTCTCTCTCATGTATGTTTGTGTTTAGAATGCTGGACTCTTCTGTGTCTGTGTGACTCCAGAGTCAAGGAATTCCCGTTCTGTCATGGGAAAGTGTTAGCAGAGCGAGAGGAGAGCTTTGCCACTCCAAATCTCTTTTGTCTGAGAGCTCTTAATTGGGTCCTCCATTGCAAAAGAAGGTGCTAAAAGAGGGACTTGAAATTTATTTTCCCCATCAATTAAACAAAACGAACAATATGGTCCCGGAGCTAGAAAACGGCTGCTCCTTCTTGAACACCTTTAATAATAAAAAAAAGCAAAAAAAAAAAAAAGGAGAGCGAAGCTGTGGGAATTGCCTGCTCTCTGCACGGTCGTGTCGATGCTGGAGCAGGAGTGTGCGCGGGCTGTATTTACACGGCTTAAGCTTGTCACTGTGGCTATGGACTGCACAGATAACCTGACTATTACAAACGTTGTGTCTGCTTGCCGAGATGGCAGTCAGCTGCTTCATATTAGGCCAATTTAATTAGAGTTGTTTCAATAGAATTAATTAGTGGAGTGCCACATTCAAATAGGGAGGTTATTGAAATCATGATTTCTTCTCTACTTTGCTCCTTTAAAATGCACTTTTTTATAATTTAATTTTACAAATACTTTAATGGGATCATGGATCTTTCTGCTGTGGAAGGAAAGCAGTGAGGATTTTGGAAATTAGTTGAAATCTTTTTGTATTTCGCATAATTCACATAATTGCTTGGCATAATGGTATGAATGTTGGTCATAGTTATATCAGTGCCCTCCGCATCAACAATGCAGTAAAAACATATAAATGATTATAATTACAGTGACAATCATCAATATTTGTAATATGTTTGCTTTGCAATGGAATTTTGAGAGGAAATTATATAAAAACAGGCATACTTCAGATTTACTGTGATGACTCATCCACTTTTTTGCTATCCACTTCTGACACCAATTTAAAAGTGTGTGTGTGTGTGAGAGAGAGAGAGAGAGAGAGAGAGAGTAGTTTGTGTGTGTGTGTGTGTGTGTGTTGTGTAGATATGGCATGCCCACCCTTTACATGATCTGTTCTGCTTGATTTGACTCCTCACAACTGTGTCCTCTTTCCTCTCTGATATAAATGTTGCACTTTGATAAACATACGAGTCCAAAAGGTGCTGATATTTGCACTGTAAAATTTGCCCTCCATCTCAGCACATAGGCTTCAGCTCTGAAGTATACATCTCCTCAACATTTGATATGGAGATAAGTGGAGGTGGAAAAGGAAGAGATTTGCATATTTCTATGTTGCTTCACTGCATGTGGTAGGTAAATTTTTAATCAGTACAGAGGAAAAATTAATTTGCTATCCCAGAAAGAAGGAGTGGGACCAGTGGGATGCTTACTGTTTCATTAGCAGTGTTTTGTCAAAACAGCACCAACTGGCAGAGGATGAGAGAGTAAGACAGAGAAAGAGAGAGAGAGACAGATGGAAAAAGAACCAAGCTAAAATGTTGCTAGATATTAAAGTGCATAATATATGCTGTCTCCTCTACCGTATGCTGGTATTTTTTTCCCCTCAGATTTTGCAGAAAGGAAACCAGGGAGATGGTATAAGTCTAGCAGTGAATCTGCAGAAGAAATAAATGCCTGTACTTTCAGTTTGTTTCTTACTCTCAGCAGGATGTGTGAGTCTGAGACAATCCTAGCACACACTGCTCTCACTGCTCTGTTCTTGCTTTAAGGCGAAAGCTCACCTTGAGAATTTTAGCTGTTCAGTCCATCGATATCCTCATGGCGAGTTTGATTAATTATATAAGGCAGAACGCAGACATGTGTTTCTGGCCACAACCTGTTTTTTTTTCAGCTCTGAGGGTAGGCTACATGAAGGCAGATGGAGGAAGCGAAAGGGAGAATGAAAGGCGTTCTTGCCAAGTCTCAGCTGAGCGGGAAACAATTTAGAGTGTTAGCAACTGTTTGATAAGAGGTTAACAACAGTGTGAGCCTTCCTCCTACACTCACATAACAGTGCGGGACCGGAGGGAGAGCCGCCGCAGCACAGCCTGGAAATCAGTAGCGTGAATGCATTTATGTACAGAAGCTTTAAGCAACTCCAGAGTTTTGTAGAAGAGTGTGAATTTAAAAAAGTGGGTGAGGAGAAATATGCAGAAAGAAAACCTGAAACTGATTTAAAAAAATCTGTAAAAGAGAAGACAAGATTTGAAACGTGGTTTAATATTTAAAGTGTTGCTGGATTGAAAATAATCATATGATGCCAATGGTCTCTTCATAAAACTGTGCAGATACACACCAAATGAGTGACACTGGGTCGAGAATTTTAATTAATTGTTCATTCATTAATTTTATAAGCTGTTTATTCCTAATTATGGTTGCGGGGCGGCTTTAGCCCATCTCGGTCGACTCTGGGCAAGGGCAAGATACACCCTGGACAGCTTGCCAGGCCATCGCTGGACCAACACACAAACAGCCATTGACACTTGCACTTGTATCTAGGTGTGATTTGAAACAGTCACTTGGCCTACTGTGAATGTTTTTGGATGGTGGGAGGAAACCGGGGGATCTGGAGAAAACCCATGTAAACAAAGGGGGAACATATGCAAATTTCACACACAAATGCTGCGAATTGAACTCTAGAATTCTTTCTGTGAGGCAAACTTGCCGCCTTTTATTGATTATATTATATTAATTAATATATTTGAAATAAAGCTGGTGCAAAAGGGTAATAGTAATTATAGAATTGCAATGCTTACAGAATCACAATACAAATCAGATATTGTGAAAAAATATATGTTCCCTGGTGATTCCCATCCCTTACAATGATTCGCCATAACATTAAAAACATTGTGAGCACTGACGGGTGAAGTGAATAACATTGATTATCTCATTATAATGGCATCTGCCAAGGACTGGGATGTATTGGGTAGAAAGTGAGCAATCGGGTATTAAAGTTCCTCTGTTAAACGGAAGAGAATGAGCAAGAATGAGAATTGGAGTGACTTTGACAAGGGACACATTGTGATGGTTAACCAGCCGGCTCTATTCATCTCCAGAAGAGCAGGTGTTGTGTAGTGTTTGTGGTATGCAGTATCAAGTGCTTACCAATGGTGGTCTGAGGATGGACAGACACTGAATTTGTAAGAGTGGTATAGTGCCCAAGGTTCATTGATGGGCATGGGGAATAAATTTGTGGATTTTGGAAAATAATTTGTGGTCTGATCTTTTATAAGCGCTACTGTAGCACAAACTTCAGAAACTGTTCATGTTGGCCATTATGGAAACACAGTGCACTGCAGCTTACTGTGTTTGGAGCTCACTAGCTTTAGTCCAGTCAGGTTGTTCTAATGTTATTGCGCTGGTCATAATATGGTGCTGTATTTATTTATTTTCCCCTCATTTCCAGCTTCTGTGCACATATTTTTTTTGGCCTAGAATTGATCCTGATTCTCAGCATGAAAATAAAATTGTTCAGTGCTTATATGAAGCTGGCTTGAGGGTTGGAGGATGCTCGTCATTGTTATAGTCATTGTCATACATACACATCAACAAAATGTTCTAAAAATTTAGGACAACCTCTTTACCCGGTGAAGAACTAAATGTTGACAGCTTGAGATCAACTCTTTGACATACACAGATGCATGTAATGCTTTTCATGTATCATTAGTTGGTTAAACCAGCTACAGCCAACAAGCA
>CM045732.1:54055995-54135995 GCA_024760905.1 Plotosus lineatus
TGAAAACCCGAATGCACAATTTAGAGAACAATTACAGATATTTATTTATCTTTTAGCAGAATCCTAAGAGTGTATACTTATTTTTATATTAATATTCATTAGGATTTGTACTTGTTCTTTGTATGCATCTCTTGAATAAAGTTTACTTACTTACTTACACAAAAGAAAGAACGCTCCGCTTTGCTGAGATTCACTTGTCAGGCTTTGTTCTAAACGAGTTCAACTGCACCCTTGTGCACTTGAAAGACTGGAAGTCTGTATAACCCACAGCAAGTACACTACTTTCGGTATTGAGCACCTCACTATTGTAAGCGTTGATTGGCTGTTTTAAGTTTCATGTAAAGTAACTCAGTATGAATAAGTGACTTATGTGAAATTAATGTTGATATTATTTTATATATTTGATATTATTTTACAATGTTATGTTTATCTTAATTGATTTAGGCGTGTTTCATGATATACGGTAATGGTATTTATGGATGTATAGTACAGTATGAGTGTCATACATCACTGGAACAACTTACGTTCACGTTTAACTTGCGTTCGGCCATCTGGAACCAATTAAAAATGTAAGTCAAGGAGCGTCTGTGTGTGTGTGTGTGTATATATATATATATATATATATACACACACACACACACCGTGGTACATCTTATGAAAGACCCAACAAACGAAAAATCCAAGTTACGGAACGTATTTACCTAAAATTTCCGTCTCTGGATACGAAAAAAATTCGCGCCATCTCAAAAATTTAAACAATGCGTGAGTTGCTCTCCCATTGGCTATCTCCCAGCACCCTGCCCTGCTGGCCTCTCTTTGGCTATTATGGAGCTGCATCTTCATAATACCCATGATGCTTTTTGTGTGCCTTCGACCCATTGTTTGTCACGGAGTTCTAATACGCGCTTAAAGGACAGAGTTACTGTGGTTTCGTGAGTTTTTTGAGTCTGCTCATTGCAACGTTATTTTTTGGCTCAGGCTTTTAACCTTGCATAAACATTTGGAAGATTATAACTCTGCTAAGAAGATATGGTCAACACACGCGCGCATACACACACACACACGCGCGTGATTCCCGGTGAAAGTGATTCCCGGTGAAAGTGATTCCCGGTGCCAGTGAAAAGAAGACGCTGCCTCGTGGCATGCAGTTTAGTGATATCGGAAAGGAATATGGCCGAAACACGTCTACCATCGGTTCAATATTGAAGCAGAAAGAGGGATTAAAAGGTATATTTTTATAATTTATAAAGGGTTTAGGGGGTAGTATTGGGGGCCTTGGAATTAATCAGGCCTTTTACATATAAAATGATACTCAACTTACGAAAAAAAATCAGGTTATGAAACCACTTCTGGAACGGATTAATTTCGTAAGGTGAGGTATGACCGTGTATATATACATATATATATAGTTAATCCTCTGACGCAGAGGTGAGCGTGCTCGTGTTTATTGGGAGTAGATGAGAGGAGTGAATTCAGGTGTGAGCTACTGCAATCAGCCCGAGCAACTCGGCCACACCCCTCAGCCGGAGCAGGGAGAAAATAAGAGTTCGAGAACCCAGCCGCCAAAATCAAAGTCCCTCAAAAACACAGACGATAACAAAAAGAACATGAAGTGTAATAAATTGGACAAACAAAACAAAAGGATAAACATGCTACAGCACAGTACATAAAATCACACACAAACATTCTAAACATTAACTTAGGTACTGTACTGGAATATTAATTGAAAAAGACTTTAATACTACAGTGCTTGACAACAGTTCAGATGATTATTCCTCTTCAGGCACTTCAGAGGAAACTGTCATTTCTTCAGGAGAAAGTCTTATTTCTTCAGAAAAGGCATCCGTCATTACCTTTTTCTGGTGCTCAGCCAGAGAAGATGCATAACATTTGAGTGGCAGCACAGAGCTTAACTGGTAATTAAAACACACTAAAAAATGCACATTGACAACTTGTGCGTGAATGAGAAAAAAAGGGCATATACATCATCTCAACCAATCAGCAGGAGGGAGAACAGCCATTGGCTGAATTTGAATCACGTGATAGTTACTCGGCAATCCACTAACATGTGGGGTTGCAAGTGCAAAACCGCAAATTGTCAAGGGCCTACTGTGTGTGTGTGTGTGTGTGTGTGTGTGTGTGTGTGTGTGAATAATATATATATATATATATATATATATATATATATATATATATATATATATATATATAAAACTTGTCATATGTATTAAATAAAATTTACTTTTAAAACATATTCAATGGGGAAACTCGCTTATTTTCTCTGATTGTTTGTATGAATCTGTGATACGGTCAGAGATCTCAAGAAATGTGGGAATAAAACCCCAAAGTCATCATGTTGCAATGTGTTGCTATAACGTTCTCAGTGCAAGTGCTTTCTCTCTCTTTTTCAAGAGTGACGGGATCCGCTGGCTGAAGCATTGTTCATTTGTTTCTTTCTGGAAGGTTGCTCCTGGAAGACTGTTTTCTTGCCCGGCTTTGGACACTTTACCCATTGCTCTGTGCCAAAGTGCACTCATCTGCAAAACTCTCCAAGCACCCTTTAACACATTTACCTCACTTCAGCTACCTTAAATATGTGCTTTTGAAAGAAAAGCAGCACATTTCACAGGCTATACAATTATGATTTATGTCCAAACATTTGAGAGCAAAGTGTTTCAAGACTTTTTATAAAAATCTATGCTTGAAGCAGCAGAATATCATTTACTGCACTGTATGGTAACGCTATATATTATTTAGTCTAGTCAGTCTCTGCTTAGCGGTCCATTGATACCCATTTGTCTGTTTTTTAGTAAAAAGTAAAGAATTGCATAAGTTAAAGCACTGAAACAAATGAATTACTGCACAGCTACTGTAGTGCCTAGCAACATCCTGGGCATACAGAAAATAAGTCTGAATTTCCTTTTTACTAAAGCATAGGGTGGGGCAGGGGTGGCTTAGTGGTTAAGGCATAGAGTTACTGATCCAAAGGTTAGGGGTTCAATCCTCACTATCAGCACTGCTGGGCCCTTGAGCAAGGCCTTTAACCCTTAATTGCTCAGTTGTATAAAAAAGATAATTTGTAACTTGCTCTGGATAATCTAATCTATGGTGTCCTTATTCTCCATATCAATCTCCATATTCCAGGCACTTCTGCATACTTATAGGATTGCTGTGAATAAAGAAGGGTGGATCGTTGTAGAATTATGGGTTTTCCTTTCCTGTCAAAATCCAGTTTTATTAACTTTATCTTATCCAAGGATTATACATTCATTAATTTCGTGAACTTCTTAATCCTAAATAGGGTTGTGGGGAGGCTGGCGCCCATCTGAGCTAACTCTGGGCGAGGGCGGAGTACACCCTGGACAGTTCGACAGGCGGTCGCAAGGCAGAAGCATGCTGCTGGCTATGCAGCCTACTCTTTACGAAGGCCAGCAATGCCTCTCCCCATAGATGGTAAGAGATGTAGCTGGCCTTTGATAACCCAGTTAGTCCACACATTTTTTTTCCTGGTTGACGGATCCACCGAAGTACTAGCAAAAGTGCTGCTAAAAATAATTTTTAACTTTTTCATCATCATCATCATCATCATCATCATCATCATCTTCTGCTTAGTCCAGGGTTGGGTCGCGGGGGCACCAACCTCAGCAAACAGGTCCAGATGTCCCTCTCCCGAGCCACTTCCTCCAACTCTCCCGGGGGGACACCGAGGCGGTCCCAGACAAGCCGAGAGACATAGTCCATCCAGCGTGTTCTAGGTTGACCCCCGGGGTCTCTTCCCGGTTGGACATGCCCGAAACACCACACCAGGGAGGCATCCGGGGGGCATTCTGACCAGATGCCCGAGCCACCTCAACTGGCCCCCCTCAATGCGGAGGAGCAGCGGATCTACTCCGAGCTCTCCCCGGATGGCGGAGCTTCTCACCTTATCTCTAAGGGAGAACCCCGCCACCCGGCGAAGGAAGCTCATTTCAGCCGCTTGTATCCGTGATCTTGTTCTTTCGGTCATTACCCAAAGCTCGTGACCATAGGTGAGGGTTGGAACGTAGATCGACTGGTAAATTGAGAGCTTTGCCTTGCGGCTCAGCTCCTTCTTCACCACGACGGACCGGTACAGGCACCGCTTAACAGCAGAGGCTGCAGGGATCCATCTGTCGATCTCTCGCTCCATCCTTCCCTCACTCGTAAACAAGACCCCAAGATACTTAAACTCCTCCACTTGGGGCAGGACCTCATTTCCGACCCGGAGGGTGCATTCCACGATTGTCCGACTGAGAACCATGGCCTCGGACTTGGAGGTACTGATCTTCATCCCGGCTGCTTCGCACTCAGCTGTGAATCGCTCCAATGAGAGCTGGAGGGTCCGACTTGATGAAGCCAAGAGGACAACATCATCCGCAAAAAGCAGAGATGATATCCGATAGCCACCAAACCAGAATCCCTCATCGCCTCGACTGCGCCTAGAAATTCTGTCCATAAAAATTATGAACAGAATCGGTGACAAAGGACAGCCTTGGCGGACTCCAACTCCCAAAGGAAATGAATCCGACCTGCTGTTACCAATACGGACCAAATTTTTAACTTTTTCAATTTATTTTTTTCTTCCCAGCCGATCTCTGTTATATATCGATGTGAAAAAAATATCAAATATTAATCAGACACAAAATCGTATTTTATGTATAATTTTTTGTGTTCCCCGCACTTACTTCATTTATATCCAAATTAATTCTCGCATCAGGTATCGTGAGTCAAGACTCCCTTGCATGCTTTGCTAGCGACTCGAATGAAGTTCCTTAGTGACCTTTCAAGATGGCGCTTCCTGGAGAGCGACCTTGCGGAGTTCTTAGAGTCAAGTTATTTCTTTGTTTTGATTTGTTTTGGTTCTTTGTTTTTTGCACTATGCTCGTCTATGACCGGCCGACTCTACTACAGCTATGAGAGTGCAGTTCTTTCGGACATTTAGAACTGAGCACGATTAACTCCTATCCTTAGCTAATATGCTACGGCAGCTCAATGCTAGCCGCACCACGGATAACAAGCCCAGGCTCTGTAGAGTTTGGATGTTCTCTCTGTATTTGCATGGGTTTCCTCTGGGTACTCTTCCCACATGTACTATACATTATACAAAAAACTGGCTGTTCCAGATTTCCCCGAGGAGTAAGTGTGAATGGTTGTGTGTGGGCTGGCCCTGTGTTGTACTGGTGAGATGTTCAGGGTGTACCCTACCTTTTCTTATATTTGTTCATTGGAATTAAAACAAACTTCATCAGTAACTTGAATATAACTGGTAGATGAGCACAATATATTTGGTTTTATATCATCCCTTGGTGAAGCTGGAGCTTCATGACGACATGAGGATCTGTTGTCTTGCAGTCATTATTTGCTTCACTGTCATCCGTTGCCATACCACATTGTAATCTTCAAAAGTTCATGACTTTTATCCACAATAATTTTTTTTTACTATTGCTGCACTCATCCAGGACCAAAGTACAGTACTATTCAGTGGGCGTGCCTTGCGTTTCATATCTGCGCTTTCAGTGGACATCGAACAGCCTTAATCCTCACATCGCAATTATGCAAACCATCAATAATATACAAAAACACAATGTAACATGACATGGCATCGAAGAGAGAAAGAGGGCCCAAATGTAGCACGTATAAACCTTACTTCCTCAACGTTGTCTTAAGATGTTTAGCTTTTCTGAAAAAGTCTGCATTGAAAAGAGATTTTCAAGAACATCCAATACCAAATCAATTTCTCCTTCTGTGTCAATTATTGTGGGCATAACATTTTTTTGATTCAGCTTGTGAAATTTTTTTGCTCTGACCCACCAATCATCAGAGGACAGACAAATGCTGATGTTATTGTGGGTCAGCTAGCTGGCCCTGTGGGGCGAAAATCTAATTTTTTTTTTTTTTTTAAAGAAACAGAACCATTGCTAATATCGTTTAAGTGGCTTCAACCAACACTACTGCTTCTGAGGGAGCTGAGCAGATTAGATTGACATGGCAGCACACAGAAGCTGAAATCTAACATGTACATACACTACAGTGTAGCCAAGAGACGAAATGAAGAGAATAGACAGTTGGGAATAAATTATTACAATTTAATGGAACAAATACTCTAATTTAAGTTGGGAATGTCAGTCAGTGCTTCTGATAGTATTTCGGCCAGCAGAGAAGGGCCACCACTGGTACAGTGTGAGCCAAGGACTGTGCATATCTGTACTGGGGTTTCCCATTTAGTGAATCACGCGGGTACTGAAAAAGAAATCACAGTATTACTTGAAACCCTTCAGATATCTTTGAATATCTAATAATAACCCTGGCTCTCTCACTGGAGGGAGGCAGAGGCCCTGCAGTGCCCTGGGCTTCTGCAAACCCCCCCCAACCCTGCCATGAAATCGATAACGCTATATCTTTGCTCAAGACCTGTGCACTGACCCTGATTGCCGCTTTCACACCAAAGCACAATTGGTCTGAACAGTGGGGCCTGGGAATAAAACAAGCCAGTGCTGACATGGAACAGCTCCCTTGCTTTTCAAGAGAGCCACTCATCTTGGCTTGGATTATAATTATACATCACATATAAGGACAAATGCCTTTTATTATTGATCATCAGCAGTTGGGCTGCACTGCACTGCACTATTGTGCACTAAGCCTGTAAATAAGCAGTAGTGACTGGCCTTTCTGGCTCCATCCTAATCCAACAGTAAGAGTGCTTACTATAAAAAAGGGGGGTTGGTCTCTTTCTCTCTCGCTCTGTCTCTCTTTGTGTGCCTGTGCGTGTGTGTGTGTGTGTGCGTCTGTGTGTGTGATTAAATTGTAGGTTAAATGGACACACACTGGGCCACCAGCTGTACACCTCATAAGAGTGAAAGATTATGCAAGGTTCCCAAATCTCATCCTTTTTAAGTTAGGCAACCTAATTTCTCATATTTCTGTTTTATTTACCAATACCAGCATGCTAATCTTGTACTTGTAAAAACTGTTTTGAATTGTATATTAGATATGATTTTGGCAAAATAATAATAAACAATAATCATCCATGTCAGTATCACCTCGACCACCAAGCTGCAAAGCACTCCGTGTTCTGACTCCTTCCTTTTATAGCCAGCATTAACAGTTCCACAAGTTTGTGCTAGAGTATCTCTTCAGTGGGTTCAGCCAAGATATACTAGTGAGCTTTGGATATCCATGACGCTTTTGCTAGTTCACCGGCTGTCTTTCCTCAGACCACCTTTTGCAGGTACTTATTACTGCATACCAGCAACATTCCACAAGAGCTTTTGTTTTGGTGATGAATAGACCCTGTTTTTTAACCATCACAATGTGGTGTGATGGTGTGAACGGACTGTTCACTTTTTGGGTGGACTAATTAAAATAAAGTTGAATTTTGAAAAAATACTCAAATGTCACCAAAAATGTTTTAAGGTGAAATGAGGTGTTTTTTTTAGATTATTTGATAAAGCAATAATTAGCAAAATTGAAACGAAGATATATTGGTTGCATTTAAGCCACTTAACATGAAAAAAAAAAAACAAACAAAATAGAAACAATACTGAAAGAGCACACTGTAAGAGCTATCATGAACTATCAAGAGCTTTTATCTCATAACATCTCTTAATGGAAGCACAGACCATTTGCAAATTGTTTTTTTTTTTTTTTTTTTTTTTTTGCTGAATATTTAAAATTACTGTTTATTGTACAAGTTAGTGCTATGGAAACCCAGTTATTGACATTATTGTAGTTCTAAACAAAATTCAATTAGCATCCAGTCCTTATTTGTACCATATTCAATGTAATAAGTGCCCTGCTCCAATAAGAACCAACCAATGTTTTTGATCTTACATCTAATAACCGCCCTTGTGTACTGGGAGCAAAATCGTAGATCAAACTTACCAATTTTATTCGATCAGTCTCTGTAACTGTAAAATGAGGCGCTCAGTGCCCTATAAAGTGAGTTTACACGGTATTACAAACCCCCCTTCCACTGGAGAATGTTTATAATATTCATCAGTAACAACACATTTGATTGTTCCGCTGTGCTTAAAAACCCGGAAAATATTTTGCTGTTTCTCTTGGTAAATATCCAACAAGTTGAACCATTAGAAACTGCTACAGCAAAACTATGGGATGCTCTGAATGAATGGAGTGATGAACCAGATATGGACCGATCAGAAAGTGATAAGTATTTTTCACCCGATTCTCTTGCTCACTAACTTCATACATTTAAAGACGTTCCTGGCCACGTGCTTTTGTTTATGTTCGTGTTGATTGGTTCAACGTGCCATGTGCTAAAGTTGACATTCGTGTTGATTGACTCGAGTTTACTTCCAGGAAAATGTTTAAAGGACCAGCACCAGGAGGGAAAAGTTAGGGGTCTTTTCTTTTAAATTTATGCTGTTTTCTGTTTATTTTCAGCATTCATGTAAGTAGTTTGGTTGATACCATAAAATGAACAACAAAAATACCAGTAAAACTCTTTTATGGTTCTGTTATTATTCATGTTTTCCACCTCGATGCTAATAAGCACTTACTGTTCCACTCCACTGGTAACATTTTAATAAGCTCCCACCCACTTCGATTTTTTAAGCGCCCTGGGTGCGTATCACATCGAATATGGTATTTTAAATGAAAACTTGGTGTTTATTTAATGAGTAAATTAAATGTTTACACTGTCCATGACTGAAAGAAATATAAATTAATTGATTTGTTAAGATTGTGTTTTTACAGATATTTTAATATATTTTATCCACTGATTTGCTGTTTGTCTAAATGATTATTTTTAAAACGATCTGGCAAATCCGGTATACTGCCTGGTACTGTATTTGACGTTTCACCCTGTAATATTTTGTTGGCGCGCCTTTAGTCTTGATTATAGCGTGCAGACATCATGGTATTGTTGCTCCAGTTTATCAAGTCGAGGCTCAGCATACTGTGGCAATAAAATGAAGTTCAGCTGTTGACCTATATGTATTGAATGACCAGGATATCCCATCACTGGGCTTTTCTTCCTCGATTGTACGGATACAAAATTTAGGCTCAGATAGTGAAAGAACGTTTTTGGGACCATGAGGAATAATTTTCACACATGAACTAGTTCCACTAAGTGCTGAAGAAAACTTTAGCGAGTGGTTTGATTCTTCTGTGAGTTTAGGGTGTTTATCAAAAATAAGACCAACTTTAGGTGGAAATACATGTTGTGATGCTGCTTAAGTTTGCGGGAAACAGTGCTGTGGTTTCATGGTGATGTGGCTATAATCAAGGCTCAAGATTTAGATTTGATGTACGTGGCATTACAGCACATTATACATAGAACTGAAAGTAAACTTAAGGGGCGTAACAACATCGAATTATGAAAGTCTTTTCAGGTCACCCAAAACAACAGGTTCTTTAAATGCACCTTTAACAGCAGAAGGCCTGGAATGAGGTCTAATCTTCATCATTTCCTCATTTCCTTACAGATTAATTTGCCATTTAATGTTGTGAGAATCTTTTCGTTACTGAACGGAGATGGACAAGATAAATAGTTAACAGTCTCTCCTTTGATTAAATTTAGTAGCAACTGAAATCTCACATAAAGAAGCGCTTTCATAAGGCCAAGAGGCCGTTAGTCCCACAGAGGCGCGAGCTAAGCTGCTTGGCTTTGATCCTGAAACCACATCCAAGGCCAGTAAACTGCGTGCTTTGTTACCCTGTCGCAACAGCTCTATAAAAAAAAGGCCCACACAGCGCCTCCTACCTCCCTCCTCCTTCTCCCGCCAGCGTGCTTTTGCATTCGTTGTACTTATCACTGAATGGCAGAACCTGAGTTCAGTTTGGTTACGCATGAAAGTGAAATTTAACTCCCCAGTTTGTCATGTATCAAAATGTTTGCTAGCAATTGTTTAAAAAAATCATTTTACTATGAAGTAGGCTGCTTTCAGCTGAGCCATGGAAAGATGGATTGCTTTCTTGAGTTTTTGACAGGTGTAATTGTTAAGGCATCATCTGTTCTTGTTTGCACAAAATACATTTTAGCCAACTGTAGGACTTGCCTGCTAATCTTTCTCCCATCATTCCTTTCTTTGCTTGCCACTAGACAAATCCCCTGTTATTTGACCAGATGGTGGAAAATCCATTCTCATGATAAGTTGCTTCTAGTTTGCATTTAGATTACCTGCAAAAATGGAAAAATTTACTACCCTGCCTCTAACCATAACTTGTTTTTTTTCTTAGTATAGATTTGACTGACTTGTTACAAATTATATAAATCTTGATGAGTCTGTTAAAATGGGAGGTAAAGCCAACTGGGAGGAGGAACAACAGAGCATCTTACTGAAATATATATATATATATATATATATATATATATATATATATATATATAATATCTCTCTCTCTCTCTGTGTGTGTGTATCTGCTTCTCCATTCCACCTTGAAGACCCTTTCCAACTCACCCAGCTTTTATTGTTGCAGTTCTGTTTATCACAATAATAGAAGAATGAGCTGTTGAAACAATAACAATCCTCCTGTAATTCTGAAGCCACTGTGAGTTCCAAAGGTACCACATGTGTTTCATATCATTTTCGATGCACATGATATACAGAGTCATGTGATCACGCTCAGGCTTTCATCATAATTAATAATTTAAAAAAAAACTGATTGGCAACAAGATCTAAACTAAATCCATCACCATTTGGAAAGGCAGAAGAGTGCATCGATGAAGAGTTAAACATGCTTTTAGCTACGCCAGCTATGTAAGAGACTGCTGCCATACTGCGTCCAGACGCCCATGGAAGGTGTATTATGGATAAATTATCTGTCACCTTTCTCGGTCTTCCTGTGCTGTGATGAGCTCTAATTTGCATAATCCTTTTAAGGAGTCAAATTATACTGTCATGTAGCAGATTTAACATGCTAGCCAGGATTCCATTGCTCTGCTGCTAATTAGCATGTCCATTGTGGTGCGTTTAAATTTACTGCTCGCTTCCTTGCCACAGACAGTTGAATACACCTGTCCATTTTCTGACCTCGATTACAATTTGGCTGTCATAATGAGGGGGCTATTTTCATATTCTTTTCCTTTTCTTCACTTAAGACATCTTAGATCAATCAGAAGGGATGCAGAGCAATAAAAAAATCTTGAAGTGATTAAATGTTGAAGCAAGGATTTCATAGCAGTTTTGAGACTTCAATAGTTAATCCGCCTTCTCTGCCAATGGATCTGTCTGTGCTCCCTTAATCTACTGCACTTGTAATGACATATTTAACAACAGAATTACAAAAGATGAAGAAGAATGAATGTGTGCATGATGTTACATTAACATAGATGGAACACTAAGTTAAATGTACTGTGGAAATAGCCATAACTGACCAAAATGGCAAGACATGAATAAACAAAATTATGTGTTGATACAGCATATGAGCTTCATTTGAGTCCTATGCTAGAGGTCGGATGAGGCTGGCGCAGCTGATTGACACACTCTGGCCAGAACAGTGTCCACCTTATTCATCTTGCCAATCATTGTCTCACCTAATAACAGGATGCACGCTTACCTATCAACACGCTTGTTTTTCTCTCGAAAACCTCCGAACCAACAGGAAATTAAAGTCGCAGCCAGTGCCAGCCACTTGGACTTTTCATTTCCAACCAACGTTTTTACTGATATCTCTAATGAAAATCAGAGGGATCAGCATGATAAAGCTGTGGCGCGAGACCTCTCCAGGCAAACATGTTCTAATCATCTGATTTTTAAAGTTTGCAAAGGTTTGCAGCTGATTCTGTATTTGCTCGACATAAGTGTCGTGGCGTGACTCGAGATCTCCATCTTCAATCAAGAACAAGCTGGCAGTTCGACCCAATGTACAGGTTGGAGGACGGACAGAACGAAATTTTAATAATTTCAGACTAATTGCGCTTTGAATCCCATTACTTTAATTTGAGCCTGATGAAAAAATGTAGAAGGTGCTGGCTGGACCGGCTGTGTTATTAACCGCTTGTCCGCTGCGTTCTTTTCAGCCTTGCCTTCTTTGCTCTCTCCCTCCATCCACACAGATTCATTTGCTACAAGTTTTATTGTGACATTCAGCGAAGGTCACAGACTCTTTCCCTTCCTCTCTCACACGCTCTCTTGCTCTCTCTCTTTCCCGTTGTGCCTGGTGTTCAGCAGGGCCTACAGCCAAACCAGCCATCACTGCATGATCCAGACTGCATGTTTTGTACGCCATCCAAGCAAGAACGGTACTGCTGACAAATGCTGTAATGATTCTGGCCCTGGCATGAGTCTTGCCACCTGACTGAAAGATTCTGCACCCATTTGTTCTCAAACACTCTCTCACCAAGCATCTTTTTCACACTGGTGCTGCTCTTCTCACTTCTCACTCTGCATTTGTGATATTAACGAACCATGGAGTTCAATATAGTGATGGAATTTTCCTTCCATGCTCTGACAAGCATAGTTTATTTTAGATATCTATTGCCTCTGACCTCAGAAAATGTTTTTGCAAAACACTTTACCCACAAATCCATTGACTGAAGGGTCTCAGTCAATAAATAGTTGGTGCCTGTCTGTCTCTAGCATGTAAGATTAAGAAATGATCAATAGATTGAGTATTTTCGTTCTTATTGAAGTTCTTTTTTCTCTCTACTTCTTGGTGACTGGCCATCATGTAAACCTTCTACTCCGGGGAGCACCCACACCGGCACAGTTGCCATCACCTCCTCATGGCAATTCCAGCTGAGCAACTGCTGTTAGCCTAACGCCTGCCCCGTCTGTCATGGCGCCTGGCCTGCCTTTCTCTGCCTGCACGCCAAAGTTAACCAGAGCCAGCAAATCATTACACAGTGAGCTCAGCCAAAGTTTTAAATACCAGAAAATAACACCATTTACCACATGCAGGGCAATTATTTCTGTGAAAAATTACCCAGGGGTTTTTATTTGTGATAACTACCCCCCACCCCACTCCCTCCTTTCTTACCGGAGAAAGACTATATGCAGCCGTCTCTTTCAGGTCTGCACGAAACTCCTCATTAATATTTATGGCCTGCTTTGCAAAGAAACAGTGATAAGCGCTGGTTGAATATTAAGTTTGACTTTATTTAAAAACATATTAAAAATCTTCAATAAATTAAAGAAAGAAGTGGGAGAAAACATTGAAAGAAAGGTAAAGAAAAGTAGCTGCCCCTTTGTGAACGTGTCAAATAGCTTATTTTGGAGTAAGCACATGGCCACTCACAGAAGCCGGCAGAAATAGACGCTTCTCAGTGATTTAACAGGTGCAGGCCTTTTGAAAAGCTTTGGAAATGCATAGGTCTCTGGTGGCTCGGTGGCCTTCCTGTCACTTCATGGCTAAGTCAACTTCTCTTTTCAGGTACAGCAGGAGAGCCTTGAATTGTCTGAGTGCAAACCGACATGGTGGACTCTATTTGGACCATAAATATGAATTAGTGTCTTCATATATACAGTGTCTCGGTGAGACAGAAATGGGGAGCTGTAATGGCCTGTGGAGTGAGATATCTGCCTTGTCTCTGTAGGCAGAAACTGTTATGTTCAAAATATTATTAACCAGTTACATTATTATCATGTACACAATGGATATAAAAATGGTGTAGTAACCACGTGTTTTAACTTGGTGTTAGTTAAGGATTGTGTACGCTTAAAACCAAATTATAGTATTAACACCCTCCCAAAAAATATTAGTCTGGAGAAATATCAGAGTCATGTTTTGTATTTTTGTTTTGTTTTTTTTTCTTGAATTTTTATTGACTGTTATGTCACATGACATGATGCATCATGGTGTCATATTTTCATGCAATTTTTCCAGAACTGTGTTGACTTTTTAAAATTGACCATGTGATGGTAATGGCAACCCTAAAGAACTCAAATCAGTGACATCAGCTTCATTTCAAGACAGAAATTACAACAGTTATTATTTCTCATTTTAATAGCGAATGAACTGTCACATATTTCAATTGTCACATTTAGTTACATTGAAGGTTGTGGAACATACACAAGATGTGCTAGATCATAATATCACTGGTCCTACTGCAGCTATTAAAGACAATGCGTTAACACCTGGGCATGTGCACTAGGCACTGGGTGTTCTTCAATCATACCTCTCTCATCGGCATAACTCAAGTGCTCTCCATCCTATTGTGCTTGTGCTTGTTTCTCCAAACTTTTCTAACTTTAAAGGGGTGGTTTGCTGAAAGAATTGGTCTTCTAAGGATGGACCATTTGGTTTCCTCAAAGCCATGTTTCTAAATTGTGAAGCATGAACTGTTTAAAAATCTTTAATTTTAGTTAAGTCTTAATACAGAGCATTGTCTGATGGTCGAAATTACTTATTTTTGTTATTTTTTTTGTTAAACTCTCTTTTAGTATTGGTGGATGTGTAATTTTCCTGCGATCAAAGCAGAAGTTAATTTTTATGACCAAATTCCTTAAGTCTTTTACCCTCTTAAGCCTTTCTGTTGCCACCAAACTTCAATTTTATTTTAGAAGTACAGGGATCCCTCACTTTCCGCGGTTAATTGGGATCAAGATCCCCAGGCGACCACTGAATTCTGCGAAGTATGATCACCCCCTCAACATCCCCCTGACTGACATATATGTGCATGTATATGTGTATATAATATCAATAAATACATATTCAATGCTATAAATGCTAATAATAACAATTAAAAAATAATGAATAAGATGTAAATAAAATATAAATACACACATACAGACGCGCGCGCACACACACACACAGATGCGTGTGCATGCACTCAGATGCGCACCTCACCACAATGTAAGTAGTTTTGATGGGAGGTTTTGGGTTGTTTTTTGTTTCAGGTTTGTTTAGGGTTTTTTTATTTTTATTTGTTTATTTTTTTTTTTTGCATAATTAGCCTTGTTTTTGTGGCATTTTCCTTAACTTTTTCTCCTATTCTTTAATTTCCTTATTTTTTAATTCGATGAATTAAAAAAAAAAAAAAAAAAAAGTGATGCACTGAAGCACCATGAATTGAAGCGCGAAATAGCAAGGGATCCCGGCATGTCTTTATCCCCCAATATTATCACATGATTGTCTTTATGTACAGAAAACTTTGTGAAGAATATCGTCACCCCCAAAACTGATTAAATACCATTTGTCACTTTTTTTTTGAAGTGAGAGAGAAAAGCTGTGCTAAGAGTAAATATTATAAACATCATGTCCTGGTTGTGGAATAAGCCCTGCCGTTTATATTTACAGGGTTTATCTAATACAGCCACTTCAACTCAGGAACTGCTGTTAATTAGCTAATTAATTAAATTAGCAGTGTCAGAAACAGGAAAAACACTGCGTGGAAAAGGACAAGGGTACTCTAGAATCAATACTGGGAACTCGCCAATACTGGGCACAGTTGGGAAGAATGCTGATCTAGTTGAATGAATGTCTACGGAAAATTATATTTGTTGTAAGCTGATATTCCATTAAGGGGTCATTCAACATTTTCCTAAGCGTACAAAACATACACTAGGGTGGAGGGGGTACGATGTCTGTGCACGGTTTTTGTTTTGTTTAATATCTCATTAAAAAATCCTGTTGAGAGATCGTCAACATTTATTTGTACACTTTCAGAGGGGAGAGGGGTGGTGTCAAAAAAAAAAAAAAGAGTACTCTCTATACGCTTGGGAAAATGATGAAAATGTTGAACCACCCCTAAAATCAAATTGAAAAATGTTGCTTTTTCATTTATTTGTTTTCATTCTCTTCATCATTCAATCACATGAACTGCTTTATCCTGTTCAGGGTTACAGTGAATCCAAAGCCTGAGTGTGAGAAAGGAATATATCCTGGATTAAACCCAGTTCATACCAGGACACCCCCCCCACACACACACACACACACACACATGCACATAAATATAGATAAAATTTAATTCACTTAATAACGTTGTTTTGGGAGATGGGTTGAAGCTGGAAAATCCAGGGCGAACCCATACTGTCCCAACGAGAAAGAGGTAAAACTCTAGAGAAAGAAAATCTCAAACCAATATGCTTTTCTCAATGAGGAGTCTATAAATGAAATCTAATCACATGCTACTGTGAAAACTGTTTGAATTTTCATTGTTGCTAACCCCAGGAATGAACGAAGTTGGTTTTATTGAATATCGCAGCAGCACTTAGAAATACCTCTTGATAAAGTGTTTATTTTTAACACACTGTTCCCCAGTTATCCAACTGCACCTCGGACCGCGAAAGCATAGTGAATCTTGTGTCTCCCACATGCACCAGTGCTGTGATCTTTATGGCGTAATATTCATTTGTTTTTTGATAATTAAAATACGGTCCTTTTGGGTGTGTTTGTGTTCAGCGTTGTTGTAATGATATGTAGAAATTGTTTCTTTCATCTATCTAGATGTTATGTTCCAGAGACAGACTACACTATAATGAGAAAGCTTATTGTGAGCCACTGAGTCTTATTTAACTGTTCATTTACAATAGCACAAACCACAAATATTTATTTAAGCACCCAGTTCAATTTCATGTCTTGGGTTTTGAGCATTGTCAATGTAAAAAAAAACATTGTCAGTTGAAGGGCTAAAATTTAAGAGACCGAGGCTTGTACTAAATAATGCTTACAATAAAACTGTATAATTACTGACTTCATTACGCTTTTCATTTCACAGTTATCACACAAATGCAAAGTGTTTCTGACAAGTTAGCAGCTGTAGCTACATACAAGGTGAGCACGTGGAATAACTGTACAGACACTCCCCAACTTCCGTTCATCCGTTTTCCTTTTTTTCGATTTTACGGTTTTGTTAAAAAAAAAAAAAAAAAAAAGTAAAATGTTGAGTTTTGACGTACCTACGTTGTACGCTGACGTAATGACGCAATGACGCTGCATTCAATGTTTTACGAAATACAGACAGTGTGTGTGTGTGTGTGTGTATATATATAATATATATATATATATATATATGTTATATAGCGTGTTACTCTTGTGTTAAGACGTCATCTCTGTGATCTTTGTGTTTACACTGTTTTGCGGACTTTTGTAACCCTTAGCAAATATGGTTGGTCAGAAGTGTAATCCTACTAGCATGGGTGCAAGGCTCATACACAGATGAATTTGCTCAGATCAGCACAATCTCCAGTACCATGCATACTCGGTTAAGCAAAGAGAGTTGTAATATGAATGAAAACCCGAATGCACAAATTAGAGAACAATTACAGATATTTATTATCTTTTAGCAGAATCCTAAGAGTGTATACTTATTTTTATATTAATATTCATTAGGATCTGTACTTGTTCTGTGTATGCATCTCTTGAATAAAGTTTACTTACTTACTTTACTTACTTTTAGTTTACTTACACAAAAGAAAGAACGCTCCGCTTTGCTGGGATTCACATGGCAGGCTTTGTTCTAAACGAGTTCAACTGCACCCTTGTGCACTTGAAAGACCGGAAGTCTGTATAACCCACAGCAAGTACACTACTTTTGCATGGTATTGAGCACCTCACGTATTGTAAGCGTTGATTGGCTGTTTTAAGCTTCATGTAAAGTGCCTCGGTATAAATAAGTGACTTATTTGAAATTAATGTTGATATTATTTTATATATTTGATATTATTTTACAATGTTATGTTTATAATAATTGATTTGGGGGTGTTTTATGAGATACGGTAATGGTATTTATGGATATATAGTACAGTATGAGCGTCATACTTCACTGTAACAACTTGCATTCATTTTCAACTTACGTTCGGCTGTCCGGAACCAATTTAACATGTAAGTCGGGGATCGTCTGTAATGTTATTATTAAATCCAAACTTAATGGATAGTTATAAATATCACATTTCTATGATTTTATGAAGATTTTCATTCATTAAAAATATATCTTTACCCTTAAATACTTAATAGAAGAGCCGGTTTGCTTTTTTTCTAACATGGAGGTCTGCATGGTTGCCGAATTTCTGCTTGGTGCACAACGCTAATGCTCACCACGTTCTCCACATGTTTGTTTAAGAAATAAAATTCTATTTATATAAAAAATAAAGTTCTTACGATCAAAAGGTTTCATTCCAAATTTTGTCGCTCTTCCTTTTTTAATGTAGCGACATGGTACATGAGGTGATACCCTCATACACTGCTATATTATGCTGTTCCATATATACTCTTAATAGAGACATTTGAAGAAGGTCAGTGTGAAATTGTTAGGGTTCTGTTTATTTTCTGAGACATGAGACATGATATAGCTCAGTTACAGGATGGCTGGCATGATGGATATTGTAAGATGGTGTTCATGATAGAAGATTGGAATGATCCCTACTGTGAAAAAAGGATAAAGGAGGAGGATGTAGCCCTCAGAGAGACATTTCCCTGCTGCCGGCTATTCCCTTTTTTCTTGCACCAACCAGATTAACTGCCATTATAAAAGCACAGCATGCAGAGAGCACTTTATATGACTCAAACTGTAAAATGGCACAGCAGTACAGCTCTGCTCTTTTTCATAGTGAAGGTGTTAAAGCACTCAGTTCTAGCACTATTAGAGACTTGACTGTAAATACTGAACATCAGATGCTAGATTAGTATGAGTAGGTGTTTCTTACTCGAATTCTTTGTATCACTTCTTATTTTGGCCAAAGATCCATGTCCTTGTCAGTTCTGTGCATTTGAAAGGTTAATGGTCATGGCTGTGATGCAGTCGTGCATGTCAGAATCTGACACTTGATCACTGTATCAATGGAGCTGAAGCCTTTTTCTCTCGTCACCGAAGATGTAGATTTAATAAACATTTTGTCTAATTAATTTTTTTCCCATCAATCGATCTAGTGAAAGAATTCTGGTTGAACAAATATTATTTTTTTTTTTTCAATTATCTATTATCTTATGTACATTAAATTTTAAAGTTGAATTTCAAAGTGATTTTACTTGTACAGTAGTTACATTTTCAAATGGCAGGGTTCCCAAGTGGCGCTTCAAAGAAATTCACGACTATCAGCCAGGAGATTGCAGGTTTGAATCCAGGTTGATGCTGCAGCCATCTTCGACTGGGAGTCGATAGAAGCTAATTGACCGAGCTCTCAGGGAGGAGGGCATCTGCTTGTCTCCCTGTCGTGTACAGCGAACACCAGCCATTTATCGACATCTGTAAGCTTATTTGAATAAAGGGGTGTGCATGTGCAAGTGAAGATGCAGGTGGCAGTTTATACCACTCCCTGGTTGGAGGTTGTCGTATGTGATAGGGAGCCAATTGACAGGTGGGAATTCGATATGACTAAATTAGTTGAGAATAATGGGGACCCCCAGTGCGGCTAACTGGGTTATCAAAGGCGGGCCATGTCTCTCACTTTCTATGGTGTGAGGAATGTAAAAGAACCATTGCTGACATTCGTAAAGAGTAGGCTGCAAAGCCGTCAGCGTGTTTCTGTCCCTTGCTAAAAGGGTTGTGACAAGAAGGGCATCCGACATAAAAACCTCTGCCAAATCAAAACGTGTGAATCAGATGATTCGCTGTGGCGACTCCTGAGTAAAAGGGAAAAAGCCGAAAGGAAGACAGACAATTGAAAATAATGGGGAATAGTCCACTTGAAAAATTTCATGTGGCAACTATTTCTTCACCCAACAAAGCCTTTCAAACCTCAGCATCTAGTCTGATCCCACAGAAGAACTACGGAAGCACAAACTGCTCAAACTCTTCATACTGGCTGTATTAGAAAGGTGTCATAACACAGTGCATTGAACCTTGCAGTGTATGAGGCTGCATTGCTACAGACCAGTAAGGTGGTGTTAATTATATGGCTGATCATTGTATAGACACTGATCTCCTTGTGAGGACAACTTACAGTGTTGTAGCTTGGAAACTGTGGAAATTCTTTGCCAGCACCCTCAGGCATGTCTCCATTTCTGAATTTCAGAAACAAATGAAATCCCACCTTTCCTCTTTGTATCACTTCCTTTTTTATTTTTTAAAAACATCATTGTGTTTGAGAAAACACCACACATGCTTATAGTAATATTCATCATTCTTATTTTTCTTCTTCTTATTATTATTAATATTATTACTGTTTTGTTGTTGTTTCTGTTGTTTGTATCCATCATTTGATTTGCCAAACTGCTTAATTCCACTAGGGTTGCAGGGAGGGTGGAGTCCATCCCTGCCAAAGCTGGGTAAAGGAGGGGTTAATCCTGAACAGCTCATGAGTCCATCATAGGGCCAACACAAAGAGCCATTTACATTCCGCTCACACCTAGGGACAATTTAAAAAAAACATGTGCATATCTATAGTCTGTGGAAGGAAACTTGAGTACCTGGAGGAAACCCACACAAACTCAGGGAGAACATGCAGACCCCACACAGAAAGACCCTTTCCGAGCCCAGGACTCAAACCCAGAACCCTCTTGCAGTGAATCAGAAGTGCTAATCTCTATATCACTGTGCATCCACTCTTCCTATTTTCTTCATCATCTTCTTCTTTCCTTTAAATAATATATGTTAAATTATAAAAAGTAGACTTTATCTGATTAACATTTAACTGTAATTACATTTACCATCAATAGACAATTGAACTGTAGAAAGATCTGGCATGTTGAGAAACATTAGTATAATATCACAATCCTGTTATTTGATTATTTTAGACTTTTTAGGTGTTAAATATCAGAAAAGTGAACATTTTAAACAAAGTAAAAAAACCCTGAATATATTTTCCATTCATTATGTAAATTCGATCTTTTGAAATGTTACCAACTCACACTAGCATTCAAACTAATTCTCTCCAACTGTCTGGTATCTCCGAACTCCCATGCTTAATTCTCAACCACACACGTGCACACACACACACACACACACACACACACACACACACACACAGGTGTGGTGGCCGGGACCCATCAGAGTTTTGCTCCACCCTACACCAGAGGGCAGGTAGCTCTTGCCAAGCATCTGAGTTTTCTTCACCAGCGGCTTCAGCTAGCGCACATTTGTTAATTAATCACAGCTGCACCGTTTAGCTCTTAAAATGTGATTTGAGATGTCAGAGATCAAACATGTGGAGGTTTGTTAACAGCCCTAAGGATTGTGTGTGTGTGTGTGTGTGTGTGTGTGTGGGCAGGCGTGGGGTGGGGGTGGGGGGGAAACCACATAATGGGTAGTTGCTGAAACTTAGGGGGAGATTTGAATGTCTTATTGTATAGGCAGTGTAAAATAGTGCTCAGAAAAGTCTCTTGGTCCAGGGTGGTGTTTTGACACAAGCCCTCAGAAAGGTTACACAAATCTTCAAAGCATCGTTCAGCTTTGCGGATCCGCAATGTTTGCTTGTTTTTTGTGCCCAGGGCCACTGACTTCTTCTCCCCCTCTAAATCCTGTCCTCTTCCTCCCCACCATAATCCACAATTAAGGTGAAAGGCAGACCTTGTGAATACCGAAACTCTCGCCTTGTCATATGTTGAGAATTATAGCTACCAGCCATGCAAATCGTGGCATGGAAATTGTAGGTCTCGGAAGTATTCGAGGTGGCATGTTTTATTAAAAGGTTGTCAACAAATGAGCAGGGAGACTTGTTCGAGACCTCAAGGCTCCTTGTATTCTGCTGAGCTAGATCGAGTATTATCAGAAACCTGCAATTACATGTAAAATTGAAATTATTTGTTGTTAGGGCTGTTGTTTCACATCTCTCTCCTGTGCTAGATTTGCATATGCAAATGGTTTAACTGCGTTATAAAAGACATTCATCTTGGTTTCATCTTGAGGTTGAAATCAATGTGGCGCTGACCTATCCGGTGCAGCTTTTCCTCTGATTAGGATAAAATCTTGCTTGAGATCAACTTTGCTCTCTTTCCAGAGCCAGAGGATATCTCAGTGTTGTATTAATTAAAAAGCAGTGACTTGTGAAGCCTTTCTCCTGAATCGTTCTGAGATTTAAACAAAAAAGACCACCATTAGTCGTATTTGAAAATTAACAGAGTGAATAGAATCGTCTTTAGAAAAGATCTACTTAAAAATATTGTTATAATTCATTGATTATTTAGATGACACTAATAAAGTTGACAATTTGAGTATTATTTATTGAAAGAAAGCGATAAATAGATGAGAATTACTCGTAGATACATGAGACTTTTTACAATAATGCAATTTTATTGTCAGTTGTAAATTTGAGTTAACTACAGTTTGGATACAACATGGAAAAGAGGACGTACAGGGATTCCTCACTTAGCTGCGGTTAACTGGGCCCGAAATCCCCCCCACGACCATCGAATTCCGCAAAGTAGGATCACACCCCCACCCCCACCCAGCCTGACGTATATGTGTATATAATATCAATACATACATATTCAATGTTATAAATGCTTATAATAACAATTAAACATTCAAAAATAATACATAAGATATAAATAAAATATAAATACATACATGTGTGCATGCATGCAGATGCGATGAGCACCTCATAAAAATGTAACTAGTTTTTCATGGGAAGTTTTGGTTTGTTTGGTTTTTTTCATAATTGGCCTTGTTTTTGCAGCATTTTCCTTAAATTTTTACCCCATTCCTGTTTAATTTCCTTATTTTTTTTAATTCAATGAATTTTTTTAATGCATTGATTATGCGTTGCATTGAAGCCACATGAATTGAAGTGCAAAGTAGCGAGGGATCCCTGTATTTATTTTGTCTGGACATTAGACATTATTTGTAAGAAATGTTTTAGGTTGCGGTTAATTGTGTAGCTTCGTGTCTTTCTCTGTTTTCAGGATAACATAGAGATTGTAAAATAACTACTAATGTGATATCATTCACACAAGAAAAATCCTACCTGATTGAGTGCTTTAAAGTATGACTGCGTTTTTTGACTTGGAGACCACGTGGACCTATTACACAAGAATCTTTAACTTTGGGTTAGAGTTGTTAAAGCTATCTAGTTTGGATACAAATAATTTTTCTTCCATCAAGTCAATGTGATTAAATTTACTGAAAGGCAGACACTGGCCAACCACGTAGCACTTTTCTAAGAGATATTCATGAGCTTTTTCTCACCACACTGCAGAAAGGAAATTCCACACTGTGCGTCCAGTAGACCACTGCCAGCAGTGGAGATGGGAAACAAGTTCAGAGTGGAGGATTGATTTTAAATATAAAAATTATTCGTTAAAACATCTTGGTGACATTTCTACATAATTAATTCATATGGACTGAACTCATAATTATATTTTAATAATAGTTTTTTTTAATGCAAATATATTAGAAACAATGCATCCTGAGTTCATTATTAATTAAAAAAAAATGTCCTACGTGTTCATAGAGTTTCCCCAAGTCACATTTTAACATGCACTTTGTGCCATTGCTAAGGCACACCCAGAGCATTTAACACACAGGTGGGGGTGTCATTGATTCAGTGCATGGTAGGATTAGGTAGCACCTGTGGATGTGAAATCTTTCTTTTTCTTCGCTGTAACGAGAAGGCTTTTCTTAAACCCTATCTGGATAGGATTAGTTTCACTGGATGATGTTTGTAATAACTTTTTTTTACGCATGATAGAATTCGGACAGCGATGAAATTAATAACAGAAGAAACACATTTCAGCCATGTTGTTTTGTCTATAAACTCGTATCACACATGCATCACACATAATCAGGTTTATTTATTTGGAAGAATCTAAAGTGAAACATGTAATAGACCTGTTTATTCATTTATTTTTTTAAGATTTTTGGTTTTTCATTTTTTTGGTATATGTGAATATAAAGTGGCTTTATGCCTGAAACCGACATTATATTAGCCCCATTAATCAGCCTTCCTGATGGAGTGCTTCAAATAGATTTTGTTTTCTTTTTCTGCTAATGGACTTGTAATGCAGGCAGTGTGGAGATGTTGTCATGCAGCCTGTATAAAGTAAATTTCCGACTCCTCCAAAGCATTCATCTTTTCATGATTCGGGAAGTGGATATAAACTTTGGGTTAAAAAAAATTTTTAAATTCTAAAGCAAACGGCAGCATCTTCCTGCAGTCTTATTAGCAAATCTATCTGGATGGGGCTAAAATGACGAAATGACTTCAGTTGGTCAAAAACGGTAAGGAATTTGGTCTGTAAGCTTGTCAGGGGAGGAGTGAAAAAAAAACATAGCTGAAATAAAAACATGCAAATGACGGAATTACTCCTGGTCCCGATGTGAATTAAATCCTGCCTGAATAAGGCTTTAACGCTCTGTTTAGAAAGATCATTGATAGACAGATGTGCTGTGTGGAAGATAGTGTTTGCACATGGCACATAAAATTATAATTTCAGAAATTTCCCAGTAGTTTTAATATAAGAAGAGTCTTATTTGTAATGTTCTCGTCAGTCGTGAGTCATTCAGCGTATGTAGTATAATTCTGTGAGATACTGAACACTTTAAAATCTCCTGCACCTGATACACTCCTACGAACACCACTGTCAATGCTGTACCGAGAAAGCTCCCTGATTTACGTTCATCCGTTTTAAGTTTTTTTGATTTTTTTTTTTTTTTTTTTTCCCAAAAAAAAGGTCAAATTTTGAATTTAGACGTACCTACGTAGTACGCTGATGTAATGACACTGCATTCATTGTTTACAAACTACAGACTGAGTGTAACCCTAAGCAAATATGGTTGGTCAGAAGTGTAAGCCGACTAGCATGGGTGCAAGTGTCATACACAGAGATGAATAGATCTGCACAATTTTTATATTTATTATCTTTTAGTAGAATCCTAAGAGTGTATACTTATTTTTATATTAGTATTCATTAGGATTTGTACTTGTTCTTTGTATGCAGCTCTTGAATAAAGTTTACTTACTTACTTACACAAAAGAAAGAACGTTCTGCTTTGCTGGGAGACTGCATCAGTGCAGGCTGTGTTCTAAACGAGTTCAACTGCACCCTTGTGCACTTGAAAGACCAGAAGTCTGTATAACCCACAGCAAGTACACTACTTTTGCAAGTACACTACTTTCGGTATTGAGCGCTGCACGTATTGTAAGCGTTGATTGACTGTTTTAAGCTTCATGTAAAGTAACTCGATATAAATAAGTGACTTATTTGAAATTAATGTTGATATTATTTGATATATTTGATATTATTTTACGATGTTATGTTTATAATAATTGATTTGGAGGTGTTTTGAGATACGGTAATGGTATTTATGGCTGTATAGTACAGTATGAGCGTCATACGTCACTGCAACAACTTAGGTTCACTTTCAACGTACGTCCGGAACCAATTAAAAATGTAAGTCGGGGAGCGTCTGTAATAGTTGATCGGGAATGGTCTTCCAGTGGACTCTTTCCAATAATGGCACTGACAAATTAAGCACAGCAACAGATGGGCTACATCACTAATTGAACATCTACAAAGTGACCTATATGGTAGGTGATAAAATGGCCACTGAGTGTATAATTGCATCCAGCTGGCTTGTTCATTTTTTTCCTGTCATTTAAAACTAATACAACCCTCCTGTTTCTTTTTAAATGCAATGACAGTTATTTGAGGGCACAAACGTATATGCATAAATATAAACACTTTTGACTGATGTGCTTTGGATGAAAAAAAAAAAGAAATCCCCGTCCGTATGACTGACATGCATAAATACAGTAATGAATAAATACATTGATAATATTATGAATACATTGGCAGGTGTTGTATTTTATTTGGATTGAGGCTCACCTGCCAGTCTAATCAATGCCAGTGAAATGACCTCTCATGCAAATGGTGTGAGATGTTTGCCCTCAAATATTCACACAAAGCTTTAAAAGATTATGTTCTAATTGGTGCAGGAACCATCTGGCTAGACTCCAGCATATCATTTGCTTCATGATCTTCACAATATCAATGCGGTTCGAAACTAATAGAGCATAATTACTATTCTTTTGCTCTCGTTAATAGGATGCGGAACACCAGCCCAATGCTAGTGACTGTAGCAATGCCTCTCTTGGAAGTAATTTCGAAAGATAAAAGTCTGTGGAGTCTGTGGCAATTTTTCATTTTCCTTTCGCTCTATCTTCTTTTCTTTTTCGTATGAGTGGCAGTGTCACAGATTCCTGTTCCTGTGGTGCATCGTGCAGCAAATCAAATATGACAGCAAGGGCTGTAGACATCATGGTGAATGTGAGGAGACAGAACTACTGTACACACACACACCCACACACACACACACACACACACACACACACACACACACACAAATAGCCTAGGGCTTAATTGAACAGCAATGCCTGTGGTGTGAACATCTTGGCAGAAAAGAAAGTGGAATTAGTAAACATGTAGAATGGCATCGGGAAGAAATCGTTCATGTGGGAGAAAGTTCGAGATCTGACAATTGCTATAATATCTACAGCACAAAGATTGTTACTTTAACACACGTTCCTGGAGTTCTGGGCATGTTTTTCTGCCTTTCTCCTCATGTAGGTATGAATAGGGGAATCGTACTAGAATAAGGGTGGAACATTTAAAATGGGATCCTTGTGGAAGTACTCTAGGACCAAGGCTGGAACCTGTGCTTTAACAGTGAAAGCCCAACTTGGTTGTAGAAGTTATTTTCCAATAAATTATCTACATACCCTCCCTATTTGCTACGTATAGTACTTTGTACGTTGTCATTCTAGCTGAGTCGTACATTTTCAGTTGATTTCTTATGACAAATGTATTATAGAAGCCAAGCAAGTCACCTACTTCCTACTCACACACCAGGATTTAGATCATGCTAGATAGTATTATCTTTTTGGAGCATTAGCTGATGTACTGTTAGTTCTCAGATTAGTCAACTAGCCTTTGGGAAACAGCAATCCACCTCACAGCCCTATAAAATGTTACCATCAGTGTGTTACTCATATATACTGCACTGTACTACACAGACATGATAACAAGTGATTTCTCCCTGCATGTAGTCTTCTCAGTTCTAAACAAGCTTGTTATACATGAAATAAGCATAAGCAAGTGAGAGACACCAACATGCATTGGGATTACTGTCTCCATGGTTGCAGTAGCTTTTTTTAATTTGTATATTCTACATTGGAATGGCGCCATCTGATTGGTTCAGAAGTGGTTAATGTTAAAATTAAAACAACAGCAAAACACTCACTCATAATTTGTGATGCTCACTTGGAGCATCATCAATGTCATGCTTGAAAAATAGAAAAAAATAAGCCATAATTTTTTTTTTCTCCCTTTTTCTTTTTTAAATCTCATTTTGATTTGCACAGTATGTTCTTAAACTTGGACACACCATGATGGGGTGTATTTATTTATTTATTTTAACTTGTATATATTATAAAACTTTGAATAAGATTAAAAACACACTCTCACCCACTGCTTATGCTTTGCCTGCAGTGTGCAGAGCTCACCTGCCTTATTGTTGTCAAAATATTTTGAATAAAGTACAAAAATTGCTTTTTTTGTGCATATGGTGTATGTATCATAACAGTTATTCACCTCAGGCTCTTTGGATATTTACCTAATGTTCCATCTCAGAATCTATTTAGTGACGTCCACCCCACCTCTTATGAATAATTGATGGGTCCTGGGGAGGCACGGTGGCATAGGAAGTCACAGCAAAAAGGTCCTGAGGTTGAGTCCCTGGCTCAAGTATTTCTGTGTGGAGTTTGCATGTTTTTTCCTGTGCTTGCATGAGTTTCTGGTTTCTTCCCATGATTGAAAAACATGCAGATTAGGCTACTCCAAATTGTCCCAAGGGGTGGATATGAGTGTGCTACCCTGTGATGAATTGTTGAGATGGACTCCAGCAGGCATTAGCAGTAGGATTAAGCAGTTGGAGCAAGAAAAAAGAGTGAGCGTGGTAGGTTTTTACTTTAGGTAAAGAGGGTGAGGGCTGTTTCATGGTCAGGGTTGTCTTTTTAAAATGAACATTTATGCACTTTATGACTCTTTTGTTTATTGCTATATAGAGGAAGAGTAGTTACAGCTACACTAGTGAAATCTTTCTCAATTCCTAATAAGTAGTGTTATCAGAGGGAAATATTGCTCAAATTTTGACCAAGTACAGGATTCAATACTCTCCACTGTAATAAAAATAGCAGCTTTTACCTGATGTAATTCTGAATTGCACTTCTAATTATGATTCTCATACAATCTAGAAAGATGTTCTGCTGCCTGTAAGCACTATTTTTGACCTAAGTGGCTTTGCACGGATTCTTTGTGTGTCAAAAAAGTCTTCTCTGGAAAGTAGGTATTGCAAGTGGAAGACAGAAATGCTTTTTAAAATATATTATTTGCTTTTTGTAAGGAAGCATAGTACTGTATCTTCTTTTCTTTTTGGCTTTTATCCTTTTCAGGGGTCGCCACAGTGAATCATCTCATTCGCACGTTTGATTTGGCATAGACTTTTACGTCAGATGCCCTTTCTGACACAACCCTTTAGCAAGGGGCAGAAACACACTGACGGCTATTCAGCTACTCTTTACGAATGTCAGCAATGGTTCTTTTACATGAACCTCTCACCATAGACGGTGAGAGACATGGCGGCCTTTGATAACCCAGTTAGATGCACTGGGGGGACAGTGACAACCTTGTGGAGAGTGGGACTCCAACCCCCAACCTTAGGATGAGCGACCCAGTGCCCTTTACCACCAGGCCACGCCCGAAGCATAGTACTGTATAGCTTGCTAAAAAATATAATTAGTATGTGGAATACTTTCTGCATAAAATATATGATAAGCATATCTGTCAAAAAAGTGTCTTCTCCAGACAACCACAATGATTGTCACTGATGCTGTTGTTACTGCAGTTAATAATCCAGTTGGCCCTCTACTTACGAAATGAATCCATTCCAGAGCCTTTTTCGTAGCCTGGAGTTTTTGTAAGTAGAGGTGCATTTTACATGTAAAATGCGTGATTCGTTCCAAGGCTCCCAAGACTACCCCATAAACCCAATAAAAATGATAAAAGTACACCAATTTTGTATGAAATATGTGGTAGAAGTAAAATAAATTATTTATTAAACCATTTAAACATTTTATTAACATATTAAACCATTTTATTAACATATTTATTAATTAAACCATTATTAAACATTTTTTATTAATGCACATACACACACACACACAACACTGTCTCTGTCTCTCTGTCTCACGCACACTCACACTCACACACAGACACGCACACTCACACAAAACTCCCTCTCTCTTGTGTGTTTTGCCGAATGCAGGCTCCGCTCACATGCAACACGCAGCTGACGGGCCAATTCTATTTAAATGTTTAAATGGACGGGATGTTGTATTTAAAGCGGAATTACAGTACCTGTTTGAAAGATCAGAAGTCCTCATTCAATATTAACTTGCTTCCTTGCGAGATCGGAGGTCTTCTCCCTCGGAGCACTCTGTTTTAATATCGTGCCGAAATAATCACCTCCGTCACTGTATTTCTGCTTTAAGGTCTCCCCCTTGTTCAATATCGTCCCGATTGTAGAGGGGTTTCGGCGATAACGAAATATAACGCTGCATGATCAATCTCAAAACATGCCAACAGTCAACTCTCCTTCACGCGTGTGACAAACAGGAAGTATGGGTACAAGAAGTATGGGTAACGTCAGCTGCCTCCTGGCCAGCCAATGAGAGAGCAACTCGCACATCGTGTGAAATTTTGATTGGCAGTTTGAATTTTTAATGCCGCATTTGGCGGTTTTCATAAGAGGTGGTCGTTTTCGTATCCCGGGGACGAAAACTTAGGAAAATGTTTTTCGTAACCCGGAATTTTCGTACACAGGGGTTTCGTAAGTAGGGGGCCGACTGTAACGTTATTATTTGTTGAAAGTTGATCTATATTTCTTCCTTTTTTTTTGTATTTCATAATGTTAATAAGGATACAATGTTATGCAGAGCATTACTTAACAATTTTTAGACAAATAACGCTATTTATATTGGGGAGGCGTGAAATGTCTTCCTCTTCCTGGGGGGGGGGGCGGGGGCTATTACATACTAGTAGCTGATGAACAGTCACTCTCCAGGTTCACATTGCTAATTAAGGCTGCTTATTTGTGAGGAAGGGCAGTCTTCCTTAGTTTTATTGAAGTTCTCTCTCCTCGATCTGGTTTTTATCTGAAGCATCAAACTTTCACAATGTCTCAATGTACTCATTGAATGAACTTGGTTTTATTTCTGTCTTTATTTGAAATTAGTAGTTTATTTTTGGTCACTGTATCCAGTACGTATTTGATTCGCGTAGCTGAGTAAAGGTGGACAATCAGCATATGGCTTTCGCAGTGCATGCGTAATAGCGCTCATTCATTAATCACCTCAGGTAGGTAAGCATATTCTCATGACATTGCAGTAGTGAAATCATCAAAATTACAAACATTACACCATCAGAATTTCGCGGAAGTTGTGACAAGATGAAATTAAAATCATTCAACTTTCACATAATAACACTTAAAGAATTTTGTAAAAAAAAAAAATAAAAAAAAAATTGTGCTATTAACTAGCCTCTGTTTGGTGCCTCTCAACACAATTTTTTTTCAACTTCTGTGTAGTCTTTAACTGCTATAACTGCAGCCGTATACCTGTACTGTATATTATTATTATTGCTGATAATAAAATGTGCAATAGTATAAATTGGAAACATTTTTAGTATGTTAACTTGATCTTAGTAGAATTTCTGCTGAACTCTTGATGTAATCCTGCATACTGTAGGTGAACCATGATGATTGATTTCTTTGTGCTATGCTCATAACATTTGCTGTACATAAGAAGAATTTAAAAATCAGCAAAGCATTGCTGGGATCACACACAGTCTATTACTAGTTCACGTCATTGAGTAAATTAACCTCTGGCCACCTTGTCCTTCTGTTCTCCGTTGACTCTTTTGCAATTCATTTTTAGAAGACAGCCATATTATCCAAGATTGCAATGTTGATGTTCTCATCTGGCATAGTCACTGTCTCCTGACACATCAAGTCTTTAAATAATTGACATTGTGTCTTGCCAGAGTAACAACAGCATTCAGTTTTGTTTGGCTTGGATTATAACAATCTCCATCAGTCATGGGCTGTTCTGCTTCTGCACCAGCTGCTTCTTTACATTCTCCCTTCTGTGTCTGGGAACTAGAATCATTTTTTTGAACCAATCGATTGCCTCAACATTGAATAAGAAGCATAAATATAAATAAATGCCAACTATGAATGAAAGAATGCCTGGTTAGGGGTTTGTACAGAGAAAAAATATTACACTGCTCTAAGAAACATATTGACTTTTTAAATACAGTCGGCCCCCAACTGACGAAGACCCCTGTGTACGAAATCCCCGGGTTACGAAAACATTTTCTTGAGTTTCCGTCCCCGAGATACGAAACAACCCCCTCTTACGAAAAGAAATTCAAAATTCAAACACTCCAATGGACGCGCGAGTTGCTCTCTGATTGGCTGTCTCTCAACATCCTGCCTGCTGGCCTCCCAGATAGAGACAGAAGGAAGCTTCACCCTTTAGTTTTTAGTTTAGTTTTTTAAGTTGTTTTAATTCAGTAAATGTTTAATAAATGTGGGTGCATTTGAGCTCATCTGGAATTCCAATCCCTCAAGGAATCAAATTAAAGTTGAGTTTGTCAAGCAGGGAATGCGCTTTGAATTCCATGTCTTGTGGGCGTGGCCCATAGAGAGAGAGCGAGAGAGAGAGAGTGTGTGTGTGTTAATAAAAAATGTTTAATAATGGTTTAATTAAAAAATATGTTAATAAAATGTTTAAATGGTTTAATAAATCATTTTCTTTTACTTTTAACCCCTATTTCATACAAAATTGGTGTACTTTTATCATTTTTAAAGGGTTTATGGGGTTTATCCAGTCCAAAGACTGGAGCCTTGGAACAAATTAGGCGTTTAACATGTAAGATATGACCCCTACTTACGAAATCCCCGCGTTACAAAAAGGGCTCTGGAACTGTAAGTTGGGGGCCGACTATATAAGGGATGTTTACTATGTTTAAGAACCTTTTCTCTGTTGTTACAGTATGGTGCTGCATTTCAGTAATTTTCTATGATAATATCGATTAAATTACAAACATTTCAATCTGCCATCCTTTCAGCTCCTCGAATACCTGTAGGTGGAATTTAGTTTATGAAGATTTTTGTGTGAATTTGAAGTAAAATCTTAGATGTATACACCACTCTTCACTGTGTCCCTGAGCAGAAGAAGCACTGTGGTGGCAAGCAAAGTGTTTGCTGGACTGAAGGGCATTTAGAATCAGTCTGCTTTCCCTGTAGAATTATTGCGCTGATAATTTACCCCACTTCAGTAATAGAGACACTTATTCTGAGTAAATAAGCTGATTGGAGAGAAATGAAGGTCAGACAGACAGCAGGTGATACAACACTGCATCCTATCCATCACTTCATTCCTCCTTTTAGAGGCTTACAGTCTTATCGATCCCTCTCAATCTTTAAAGAACCCGAATGGAAAACTGTACTGTTAGTTATGTTTGCCCCACTTGCACTTTATCCTCTGATGAAACAACATTCATTGTATTCAGTTGGTTTTCAGAATACAGTGATACCTCTGCTCACAAACATAATTGGTTCCCAGAAAGTGTGTGTGAGGCGAAAAGTTCGTCTTCCGAACATTTATTTCCCATAAGAAACCATTAAAATGAGAATAATCCGTTCCCAGGTCCCCATAAAACATAATTTTCTACTAAATAAGCCTTAAAACTACACAAAAATATACCTTATTTTATGTATAATAAATGTGCTATTGTATTGTAATTAAAGAAATAAACTGTACTGTATAATAAAGTCGTTTTATTTACCTTTGTGATGGTAGTTGATGGCTTGATGGAATGGAGTGGGAGGAGGAGGGAGGGAGGGACTTACTGTTTGGAAGGAGAGTTTGGAAACGCCTACTGTTTGGAAACACCCTTAACCACACACGCACCCTTAATAGCTTCCTTGTTCTTAAGGATGGTAGCAATGGTAGACTTAGCGTACTGGTACTGGGACGCTAAGTCACACAAACGCACACCTCATTCGTGTTTTTCAATGATCTCCGCCTGTGGTGGGGTCTTTTTCGGTCCCATAATAGCAAAAGTACACTCAATATGGTCCAAAATGTCTAGGAAACACAAACCACTTCCGCACTCAAAGAAAGGGGGTGACGAACTGTGACGCCATGAGCGTGCGTCAGCTTCTCGTGGCCGCCACCGTGGCGCTGTTCGACCGCGTGGTTTGATTCGTCCGCTGAAAACTAGTTCGTCAGCAGAGACTATATGCTCGCAAATTTAATGTTCTTGAGGCGAAAAGTTCGTGAGCTTAAGCGTTCGTCAGCGGAAGTTTTACTGTATACTACAAAGCCAAAGAAATTGTGTACTCTATTATGTTGGGCAGTTATTAGCCTATATTCTTGATTACAGAACATAATTGCTCTGGATTTGTTGCTTCAGTTGGTCAGGTCAAGGTCCAGCAACATTATGTGGCAATAAAATGAAGTAAGCTGATGATTTGAATGTACTGAATGACCAGGATATCTTATCAATGGAACATTGGGATTGTTATTGCATAAAACTGGGGCTCAAATAGTGAAAGAGTCGTTCGGGGTAGATGATGAATAATTTTCACACATAAGCTGGCACCACAGAGTCCTGACCTTAAAACTACTGAAAATCCATGGGATATTATGCATAAGACTTTATAACATCAATTCAAGATGTCGTTGAAATATTAATCTTTCTTTAGATGAAAATGAAAGTTTTGATGTTGCTTAAGTTTTCTGAAACCATACCATGGCAGCTACACCCTGTAATCAAGGCTAAAGATCCCCCGCTACCTTGCACTTCAATTCATGTGGCTTCAGTGCATCGCATTTGTTTTTTTGAATATTCAACGAATTTTAAAAAATAAGGAAATTAAGGAAGAATATGGGAAAAAGTTAAGGAAAATGCCACAAAACAAGGCCAATTATGTAAAAATAAAAAACCCTAAACAAACAAAAAACAACCAAAAACTCCCCATCAAAATTACTTACATTTTTCTGAGGTGCGCATCTGAGTGCATGCACGCGTCTGTATGTGTGTCTATTTATATTTTACATCTTATGCATTATTTTTGAATGTTTAATTGTTATTATAAGCATTTATAGCATTGAATATATATTTATTGATATTATATACACATATACATGTGGTATAGGGCCCTGGATCGCTGATCCAAAGGTTGGGGGTTCGAGTCCCACTCTCCACAAGGTTGTCACTGTCCCCCCCAGTGCAGCTAACTGGGTTATCAAAGGCGGGCCATGTCTGTCACTGTCTATGGTGAGAGGCATGTAAAAGAACCATTGCTGACTTTCGTAAAGAGTAGCTGCAAAGTCGTCAGCGTGTTTCTGTCCCTTGCTAAAAAGGGTTGTGACAGCAAGGGCATCCGACGTAAAACCTCTGCCAAATCAAACGTACGAATCAGATGATTCGCTGTGGCGACTCCCGAGTAAAAGGGAAAAAGCCGAAAGGAAGACAGACGGATATGTACGTATACGTGAGTCCGGGGGGGTTGATCCTACTTCACGGAATATAGTGGTCACGGAGATCTCGGTCCCAATTAACCATGGAAAGTGAGTGGTCCCTGTGTGTGTGTGTGTGTGTGTCTGTGTGTCTGTGTGAGTGTGTGTATATATGCATGTATGTAAGTATATGCACATGTATAGCTTCGTGTAGTTCCTTAGTTGTCCTTTGTGTATTTTCTTTTTATAATTGCTGCTAAACAAAGAGCTGCTAAACTGATTTTAATTGCTCATGCAATTAAATCATTTTATCTTTATCTTTATAAATGACCTAAAAATGTTGCTTTGGATAGGGCATCTGCCAACATGTAAACATTTGAATCTATGCAAATTAGTAATAAATAATTAAAATAATTTTTTGTTTCAAAGTTTAGCTATTCCTAATAAAGCGGAATCTGTACTACTGTTCAAGCCAGTTATATGCATGGGGCTTGTGAATAGAGAATGTGCATAAAACACTACAGCAGAGGTTCCCAATCCTGCTCCTGGAGATCTACCGTCCTGAAAACGATGACTTCAACCCTAATTATGCTCCCCTGACCATCTAATGATCTAACCAAGACTTTAGACTTTAAAATGAAGACTTAAGACCTGAATAGATCTGTCACTTGCGCCACATTATGGTTGGAGATTAAATCTTCAGGTATGGAGATCTCCAGGGGCAGGATTGGGCACCCCTGCATTACAGTATGTTTATTTAAGCACCTCTACCTATATCTGATGACTCGATGCTCGAGAAGTGCATCTGAACAAGCAGCAGGTGAATCAGGGTCAAGAGAACTTCATTCAATTCAGCAACATCACAGATATTCTTCTCTATAGCCTACAGCAGAAAGTCAATCTAGAGGCCAACTGAGGCTCGTGCTTTATCATTGCACGCCCACATATGCAGAAGGCTGAGTGATGACACGCTCCCCCCCCCCCCCCCCCCCCACACACACACATACACACCAAGCATGAATCGTTCACATTTCTCCTCTGGCACTATCAGCAAAACATATGCGTGAGTGTCATTCACCTAATGGGAACTGAAACACAGGCTGGGATTTGACTGCTTGCTGCTAAAAGGAGAGACAGCACTGCAGATTTGTGCTTCTCAGTGCTGACAGCATACCTGGGACACACATTGCAATAACTGAGAGGTGACAACCCCAGTAGCTCAGTGAGTATTCTTTCTGTCCCAGAATTTTTGTTTTATATTGCTTGTCATTTATCTTTGACCCTCAGAACGAACAACAATCAGAGAATTTACTAAAATGTTTAACTCCCCCAACAGCTACCCCCCCACACACACACACACATTGTGTCCCTAATTTACTCATACCATCAGGTATTGCCTTCCCTATCAAAGACCACCATTGAGGGGCAAAAGCATGCACACTCCCCTCAGTGACATGAAATGCTAACCACCTGAATCTTTTTTGAACTGTGGCACTTTGTGCATTTGGGGATGGCCTAACACACACGGAAGAAAATTGTGATCTGTCCCCTCATACAAATGAGCCCACAGAGCTCCATGATTGGCTGGCAATCACTATGAGTGACAGGGAAGTGAGCATATGCTCTCCTGTGAGAGCCCGGCCAATTAGCTCCCATGGACTCCCGGCTATGGACCACAGTGGTATTAACCCAGATTCGAACTGGTGATCTCTGGGTTAATAGTCGCGTACCTTGTCGATGTGCCACACGGGAGCCCACCAGCCACTTTTCTGAAGGGAACCCTGTTCATTCATGCAATTATCTAATCAGCCAAACATTGGGCAGTAATGTGATGCATAAAATCAGGCAGATACAGATTAAACATGAGAAAGTAGATAAACCTGTGAATTTTTTTTTTTTTGGTCTGCTCATTGGTATACCAGACAGGCTGGTTTGAATATATTTTAAAATGTCTCATCTCCTGGATTTTCAATACAGTGGTTTCACATGATTGTATAAAAAAATCTAGGCATGTTTGGCTCAGTTGGAGGAAATGATTTGTTGACAGAAGCGGTCAAAGGAGAATGGCCACATTGGTTTGAGCTCATAGAAAGCTTCAGTAACTCTAATAAACACTCTATAGAACGACAGTGAGCAGAAAAGCATCTCAGAATACACAACAAGATGAGTCTTGAGGCAGGACGCACCGGCCGCACAGCAGATTAAGGTTCCAACCTCATCAGGATTCTATAGCTACAGTGAGCACAGGCTCATCTTAATTGGATATTTGAAGAATAGAAAGAAGTACTTTATGCTGTTTCTGTGTTTGTTTCTGTCAGTTTGTGCCTTCCGTAATATCAGATTTCTTTTGATAACTCAGTGTGTCAATGTCCTGCCTCTCACCTCCTTTTAGAAAATGATAGAAAATGTCAGTAAGTCCTTGCTTACATTTTGGCAAATGGATCACTTCTTTTCACATCAGAGTTTATTTGGAATGGGGCTATGGGAAGGCCGGATAAAAAAAAAAAAAACTCCTGGTTTCTCATCAGAACTTTCTGAAAACCTAAATGAGCCACAAGTTTTATGGGTTTTTTTGTTTGTTTTTGTTTTAGAGAGAAATGAGATGACCGTTAAAGCCCAAAAGCTTTTTAAGCTGAAAATAGGTAGGAACTTGTGGTGACCTCTGTCCACTGGTTGAGGAGATTTTTGAATAGATAGAATAAATAACAAGACTCTTTTAGAAGTAATTGTTTCTTTACAATTTCTGCTTCACAATACACCATAGATGATCAGGCTTTTACATGTAGATTCAACATGTATTAAATACTGAACAACTATTTACAGAACAGCAGCCTTGAAGTTTCAAAAATCTTTTTTTTTTTTCTTTTCTGAGAATTGTTTTTCCAGTGCGGGCGCTGAGAAACGGATTTTTAAATTTTTTTATTTACCCGATAAATATGAATATATGCAATATAATATTAATATAGAGATCAAATGTAGGAAGGATAAAGATGTTTGATATTTGTGTGGGGGGTATTTGAACAATCCACACAAGAAAAATAGCCAAATTTCAAACCTTAATGAACCAGTGTTTCCATTTGGTAATTATGATTAAGGTTAGGTTAATGTTTATAGTCAGACAACTTAAATAAGTAAGTGTGTGTGTGTGTGTGTGTGTGTGTGTGTGTGTGTGTGTGTGTGTGTGTGTGTGTGTGTGTGTGAGTGTGGACAGGCTGGACTGGTCTCATGACACTCTGTCACTGCAGTGCAGTGAATCTCTCAGCATGCCGGTTTGATGTGGTGCAGCAGAGTATGTTTAATAATTCATCCGCTTAGCAGAAGTGAACAGGGGAGCCTCAAACCACTGCCCTCTCTCTCTCTCTCTCTCTCTCTCTCACACACACACACACACACACACACACACACACACACACGAGTTAAATGTGAATGCTTTGCAGTTCCTACCTGTCTGAATAGATGTTGATTCCCTACTTTGTGTGTGTGTGTGTCTTTATGTCTGTCTGTCATATGTATATGTTGACATTAATGCAGGTGTGGAACTCTGTAAAACCGGCCAAAGCTAATATTGCATTTATTATGGGGGAAAATGCATTATTGCCTAAAGTTATACTTTTCGAGTGCAACATTCTTACATCATTCTTCACTAATTGGTTTAACTGTTAGGTGTTTGTTTGTATGATGCAACATTACAGTTGAAAATAGACACAGTTTATTCAAAGTGGCATATACTGTATGTTAAAATCTTACTGTATAAATGTTTGGCAGCACAGTGAGATAGTGGGTAGCATGTTCCCCCATGCTTGTGTAGGCGAATTGGCTCTTCCAATTTGCCCATAGGGGTGAGTGGAAGTGTGAATGGTAGTCTGTGTGTGCATGTGCGTGTGTTGCCTTTGATGGACTAGCGAGCTGTTCAGGATGTAGCCTCCCATCCCTCAAGGAATCAAATTAAAGTTGAGTTTGGACCTCTGATCTGTCAAGCAGGGAATATACTTTGAATTCCACGTTTTGTGGGCGTGGCCCGCAGCGCTACAATAAACATTTAATGTGTATACAATACACATTTGTATTGTGTGTGTGTGTGTGTGTGTGTGTGTGTGTGTGTGTGTGAGAGAGGGAGGGAGAGAGAGCGAGAGAGAGACAGGTGTGTGTGTGTGTGTGTGTGTGTGTGTGTGTGTGTGTGTTTATAAAAAATGTTTAATAATGGTTTAATTGATATGTTAATAAAATGGTTTAATATGTTAATAAAAATTTTAAATGGTTTCATAAATAATTTTCTTTTACTTTTAACACATATTTCAACAAAATTGATGTACTTTTATCATTTTAAAGGAAAAACAGATTCATTTCGTATGTCGGGGGCCGACTGTATTTATATTTTATTTGCATCTTATGCATTATTTTTGAATGTTTGTTATTATAAGCATTTATAGTGTTGATTCTGTATTTATTGATATTATATACATATATACATGTACGTAAACGTCAGTCAGTGGGGTCAATTCTACTTCTCGGAAATTCGGCATTTGCGGAGGGTCTCAGTCACCATTAACCGTGAATCAGCTTTTGGTTGGAGGAAGCAGATTGCTGTCTTGGCAGACAGAAATCCTGGAATTTTAATCAAATCAAAACCTTATTAATTTTATGGCTAAGAAACATGCATCTGTAAATAGGGTTGGATATAGTTTTGAAGATTATTAATGGAAAAGTAATAGCTAAAGTTGAAAAAGCTACTTTTAAAACATTTCATGGTTTTATATGAATAGTCACTTGGATGACTTATCCAGAAACTGGCAAAAACTGTGAGATGTCCCTAGTAATGAGATAGACCACTTAGCAATGCTCTAACAGGGGCAAGACTTTGTGTCCCTGTTTCTTTTTCTTTCTTTTCTCTTTGTCCCTTTGTTTCTCTGTCTCTTTGTCTCTGTCAAGAGTTGTCCGTGTACTAATTTTTGTTTAAAAATGACTACTCCATTTTAGCGTGCAAAGTTCATTTGGCTAACTTAATTAATTAGAAGCTTGAGCAATCTGCACTGTGTAAGTCATGTGACACACCAGCGGGCCATCAGTTCAGAGACAAAGACACAGAGATAAATGCCCTGTTCTGTGACATCATCACAAAGTGTGTAGGTCATGTGACTAAAGGCAGGTGGCAGGGAGACGACGAGGAGACAGAAGGACAAAGGGACAAAGGGATACCCTTTTTTTGCAATACAGGAAGCAGGATTAGCGCCTTACCCCAAGACCAGGCCTGATGACACTTGGACACATCTTGCTGGCATTCCTGGTTCCACATTATGCATTGTTGTGCTGTTTTGAAACACAAAAATTTGCATTAATGGGTGTACTTGGCTGGCTGAGGATTTTTTTAAGAACAATGGTAATAATCCTTGTTAGCCCTAGTTAGTTGGATTACAGTGTGTCTGGGCCTGCAATGTGGAAACAGCTGTGATGACGACCAGATTATACTCTATTCTCAAAAAAAAAGAACCATAAACAGGAATCTAACAAATGTCACCAACATCAAGGGCTCCAAGGTTCTATTTGAGTAATGTTTCCTCTCTCAGTAGAATGTGGAATGACCAGTAGCCATCAACTGCCATAAAAGTTGGTGCCAGACGTAAAAACAGAAAGGAAAAGGAGCTGAAGCACTGCAAAGAATTACATACACGGAAGGTTTAACGTCAGTAATAACAGTTGATCTGATGGTTTGTGAACTACTTCATTCTGCACAGGAATAGAAGCTTCCAAGAAAAAAGTCTGTCCATTACAAGGTACATCCCAAAAATTTGGGATGAGGGAATACACCCTCAACAGTTACACAACTGTCCACCCTCACACCTAAGGGTAATTTGGAGCAGCCAATCAATGTTTTCAGACTGTGAGAGGAAATCGGCGTAGCCAAAGGATAGACAAACCACAAGGAAAACATGCAACTCCACACAGTAATGCCCTCAGCAAGCCCAGGACTTGGATGCAGGATTTTCTGATTGTGAGGCAGACATGCAAACCACTACGTCACCAAGCTACTCTAGTCAGTCAGTGTTAGTAAATTAAGTAAACTAACCTGCCAATTGGATTAAGTTAATTACTCAAGTTGTCGTTACGTGGCCGACTTACAGAAATGATTTTCTGTGCAATACTACACAGTGATCGATAAGTTTTGTTGCATATGTGCCTAATACAAACAACTACTGATAACGTCACTTCTGAGTAACTGATTTTTATCAACTACAGTATTCCGTACATCAATCCTACAAGTTCGACATATTGTTTTGTGAAAGCAACAGGAAATTGTAAATTTATTTATACTTTTTATAGCTAATAAAAGATGAACATATTTATTTTAGGCTGGACAACAGACAAATGTAAACAAAAATAACATTAAATTCTGGATCAAAGTAATTAGTAAAATTAGTAAAAAAATAATGAAAGTGCTTAAACTATATTTATATATATATATATATATATATATATATATATATATATATATATATATATATATATAAAATACAGATTTTAAAACAACTTTCAGGCAATTTATAAAAATCTTTTTGTAAAAACTGTAGAAACCTTTAAGATCTCCCAAAAAGAAATTAAAATAATTTGTAGGCTGTTGAAATTTCACACCCCCTTGTTACACATTAGTAAGTTCAGTCATGCAAGGAAAACTATCCACAAAACAACTGACTGCACAGAAAAGTTGTACTTGGCCTCCTAATGACTCCCTCAATAGCTCCATTAGGACTTATAACTAGCAATGTCTGCTTTAGCATGAACTGTACATCATATTGTTTCTTGCAGTGGTGACCATGGTGTGCTCACCAAGGCCTGAACATGTGGAAAATGTTATTCGCAGAAACGTGGAGGAAAAAGGTATATTTGAGATGAGTTATTAAATGAATATATTTCTAGTCAGCAATGTTGTTACTGTCCATCTATAAAATTGCTGGACCCAGAGTCCACCGAAGTCCAGTTATGTAGAAAAGTGAATAATCTTAGTTTAAGGTCACCTCACGTACATAGGTATCACAAAGCTATGTAGGTAACATTACCAGATGTAGAAATCATCAGATTATTGCTTCCCATTAAGTTTTAAACCTACAGTTTTCAGATTCTTCACCATAGGGTTGATAACAGACTGTTTTCTGGCCATTTGATGAATGATCTTCCCTCTAAAATAGCTTAGATGTGTAATTAAAAATGGATTACAAGTGTCTTGGCCCTAACAAATTTTAAATTGTAAAAATCTTCGAAAGCAGAGGCTTCATAAATAATCAATGCTACCCGGAAAAGGGTTAATATTAACTTTGCATAATGTTTGGAATAATGATAATTATGAGTTTCTATCTTGTTTGTCTTTGGTGAACTGATATAATTACCAGTTGTAGCACAGGTTTTTTTTTTTTTTTTTAAGACATACAGACTGACAGCGTGTGAGGTCACATTATTATACTCAAACTTCATGTCATGTTTGGCTGCTATAGTTAAACTAATTAGGCACATGTTACCCGGAAGTAAGTATACAGTGGTACCTCACTTTATGAAATTAAGCCGTTCCAGAGCCTTTTTCGTAACCTGCATTTTTCGTAAATTGAACAGCGTTTTACATGAAAAATGCGTGATTCATTCCAAGGCTCCCAATACTACCCCTAAACCCTTTAAAAATTATAAAAGCATACCTTTTAAGGCCTCCTTCTGCTTCAATATCGTACCGATGGTAGACGGGTTTGGCTATATTCCTTTGTGATATCACTCGAGCTCGTTTCTTCTTCTGACTTGCACCAGAAATCACACACACACACACACACGTGTGATGACCATGTCTTCTTAGCAGAGTTATAATCTTACAAATGTTTATGGAAGGTTAAAAGCCTGAGTCAAGAAATAAAGCATAAAACAACAGTAACTCTGTCCTTTACACGAAAAGCATCATGATAGATTCAGCTCCATAATAGGCAATGCGTCATTCCTCCTAGCCAATAGGATCCCTGTCCAAGATGGGGTCAGGTGGACCTGCCCAAGATGGCGCTCGAGTGAAGGCGACATGAACGACAGCTCAGTTGTTCGCCAATGGGAGGCCAGCGGGGCGGGATGTTTGAACGTCATTGACGGGAGAGCAGCTCGTGCATTGTTTGAATGGTGGGTTTTAATGTTTGAATGGCACGTTTGAATTTTTAAGATGGTGCTTTCATAACGTGAACTTGTTTCGTATACAGAGACAAAAATTTTCGGAAAATGCATTTTGTAACCTGCATTTTTCGTTTGGTGAGACTTTCATAAAGTGAGGTACTGCTGTATATTTTCCTGATCAGTTATTTGTATTGACTGCAGAGTAAATGATGTGCAGCCTTCAGTTCAAATGTTAAAATGTTGTGCCCTTACTTTACAGAAGACTAACTTGTGTTAGAAGAGATTACCAGCTCTTAGTAGAATCTCTCAACTGTTCTCTTGTAATTTCTAGAATTCTGCCATAACATGAATGCTATATAAGATAATCAAAGAATTCAGTCAGAAGAGAAATAAATGCTTTGAACCATGGCAACATTAATGAGACAAAAACAATCCCACATTACCAACAGCCTTGCTGTCTAAGAGGCTGTTCAAACATTACATGGAAATAAAAAGAAAGGCTCATGAACGTGACTTACTAAAAGTAAGGTTTCAGTTTATTTATTGAATCTATGTGAAAGCCATGTAATGCTGTGTTACTCACAGAAATGCAAGAAATGCCTCTCTCTCAACAATGCCACGTCTTGTTATATTGTGTTTTTCTATATTATTGATGGTTTGTATAATTGCAACGGGATGCTGGTATTAAGAGGTTGATTAAAGTCCGTTCAGTCCTACCGAAGGCCCAGACACCAAACGCATGGCCTGCCACAGACTTACATAGAACTGCCTGTTGTGTCCAGTCCTGATAATGTGTGGTTGTTCAATTAGTTTAAGTTTGGCTGTCTTGTGGAGAAACCATTTAGTGTTCAGTACAGAGTTGAGAGTGCATGCTGAGTGCCAGGCATGCAGCTGGTAGATTTATGCTGGCCAGAGGGCAGTGGGCACTAAGGCCTAGTGGAATGAGGTCTATGACTACAGGTCATTTTATAGCAGTAGACATGGATGGATTTACTTGTAAATGTCAGTCACCCTGCTCCCCATAGATGACGTCAGTAAAAGACAGCATAAATCAGCCTGGTCTGTTCCTTCATCCAATCCAACAGTTAATACAGTGGGCCAGTAAAAGCTGCTTCCGGCTCAGCCATTTTCATTAAGCCACCAGTAAGGTTTATAGCTATACAGCATGTAAATTGTGATGTGGATGCTGCTCTGCCGGTTTTATTTAGATATTATCCTGCATATTTCTTTGTGCATGAGGATAGTGGAAAAAAAATCAAAATCAAGCACATGTCAAAGTTGACATCCACGTTAAGCTGCAAAATGTTTTGGGAGCCACTCTTTGACACATTTTTGTTGAGCAAGATGTCATTCAAATGCAGAATGGGCTTGCTGTCATGTTTTCATGACATTAAGTACTATGACCGTAAAAGTGAAAATATTTATTTTAAAGCAGTTTAATCCGGAAAATTCAGAAGACTGGTGCACGTAATGTTTTCTAGAGGTCTTTTGAATTTGAACCAAGTTTTAAAAAGTGCAGATTTTAATATCGTGTAACAGGAGAACATTCTAAGCTCAAGTCTTGGCTGGGGGTGATTGGGGCCTTTTTGGGTAGAGAGTGGGTGTTCCTGTGCTTGTGTGGGTTTTCTCTGGGTACTCTGGTTTCCTCCAGCACTGCCTCTTGCTTCCTGGCTTTTGTATATTACCCATCTGTGTGAATGTGAGTGTATGTGTTTAAGCCTGCAGTGGATTTGTTACCTGTTTAAGGTTTACTCTGCTTCCTGCCTGAAGTCCACTGGAATTGTCTCCAGCTTGCCCCCTTGACAATGACAGATAAAAAGAACAGCTGGATGTTGATAGCTATACGTATATTTAAAAATGTGCGATCGATATCCTTTGGTTAATCTTGCATTACTTAAAATATGAACTGCAATATTTGTATTGGATAAAATAGCACACATAACCTTAATTTTATTATTTAGGTTTATTTATTTTATTTAAATTTTTAAATTCTAAAATCACAGCATTTTTTGTTGAATATACATAAAAGTATTTTTTCACGTTCCCTCCCACAATGCTGTTTCAGGTATATATTTTTAAATTTATTGATAAATTGTTTAAAATGTAATTGTTTTTTCAGATTGATGATTTTGTATAAGGGTTTGATGAATCTTGCATTCGAATGCAGTGCATCCTGCAGATCTCATTCTCTCTCACTTTTTTATTCACCTTCTTTATTGGTTCATCTGGCTCTGTAGCTCAGAAACATATCCACCCTGCTGAATTTTCACTTATTCGTGAGCCACTGAGCAATACTGTGTTTCTCCTCCACTCAGCAGCCAGTGTATGTTCTGACATCTGGTGTGGCATCTCAAACTCAGCTCAGTCCACATTCAGAACAGTGTGTAGGGACAACATTGAGCAGTTCGGGTCAGGAGAACTGTGTATATAAGCACCCTGAGCCCTGATTGTAGACCTGACACACTTTCAATCACTTACACAATTTCTTGGAAATTGCACAAAGGCCACCTCCGACCATTTTATGGAGTATAATGCACTTGGTGCAGATTAGTTACCCAACATGTAAAGAGGAAAAGGGTATGGTTTCCAAAGTTGTTTGCGACAGGGGTAATGAAAAGTGGACCAGATCTCTCTTTTCTTCTGCAATATACAACAATGGAATGAAAATTTGAAAAAAAAAAGTCCTTTTTGGGATGTAAAGGTTGATGTGTGCTTGTGTGTTTCCTGCAGTGTGTGTGTGTATGCAATTTAGTGTATGGTAGTGGTACAGGAGTGGAACATGCCATAACTGATATACTTTATGCATATTACAACAGCAACAACAAAACCAACAACTGTTGTTATTATTATTATTATTATTAGATATTATTATTATTATTAGTAGTAGTAGTAGTAGTAATAATTATATTTTACCTTCAATAACATCAAGCAATCTATAATCATCGTGTAAATAACCCCAAGGTGCATTAAAATATTAAAACTGTAGCCATTTAATAAAGAACAATAACCAAATTGTTTTAATAAAGTTCTCCCCCAAGCATAAAAAGAAAAATAATGATTACAATTTATGTTACAGTACTAAAGTCCAGTGCACAATTGTGTCAGTTTCCACAAAGTAGTTTTTTTTCAGTGCATCGACTGCAATAAAATAAGATGATGTTTAAATAAAATAATGAATAAAATACAATTTAAGGGGGTTATATCAAATGTTATCCTGCTGTTGGTTTTAATTACTGCCTCATATATTTATTGCGTCGATCTTGGCCTTTTGTCGACCATCAGGTTTGACTTCTTTGTGGATAAGACAGAGCACTTCTCATTTAAGGGCTGAAGAGCGATAAACTGTACAGGCAGCCAATGTAAATGAAATAAGACTGGAGTAATACATATGATATGCAGCACACACAACTTTGTAATCTCATAGAAATAAAGAGTAATGAAGTCATTGTGCCAATATGAATCTATCCCCATTACAGATTTCCATTTCAATATATCAGCTTTCTCTTTCCCTGCTTCTGCCACTCCGTAGTGCCTATGAAGGGCCCTTCACTAACGAAAGCCCTTTAGTGTGTCCACATAGGAGTGTAAAAGAAACATGAGAGGAGTTCAGATTAGAGTAGGCTCAATAATTATAGCCTTGCTATCAGTTCCACAGCAACACAACACAAAAAGAGCCCAGGCAGCTAATCATACATCTCTAATAGAATGTTTGGCAAAAAAATTGCATAAATCACAGATTGAAAAAAGAAACAAAGAAATACTTGGCTTTCATTTTACAATAAAAATTCTAGTGACCAGTGTTGATTCAGTCTGAACACTTCTGATGTGAGCTAACAACACATTATAAAGATCTAAAGTAGTTCTTTGTGACAGCAATTACTTCAAAGATTTTGGATATGACAAAAACAACCTACTGTATTTGTACATACAATTTCAGCACTGCATGTGGATTTATTTATTTAAGCTTGATATGTTGTGTAGAAAATAGTAAATTACACTAAATATGTATCTGAAGGCTATAAGTATAGACATGAGGGTTTTTTGTTAATTATTTTGCATTTTGTTAATTTCATCAAGGTTACCCATGAACTATGCCATTACAATTCTTTATGCTCTTTTGTCATCCACTTCAATGCTCCATTGTTGCTCCTACAAAGGTGTCTACAAATATGAAAATCAAACACACATTTATTCCTTCACCTTTATTGCATGATTTATTAAATACAGTTTACCATATTCATGCCAATGTATTGAAGTGTGTGGTTAATGGGGAGGTTGGGAAGGGTCAAGGGTCAGGGGTCAGCTGTTTGTTTAGCAGTATAGCGTTTAAGAACTTTTCCACATTTCTCCACAGCGACCCGTACTGGGAGAGGCCAGCTAATGCCAGCTCGTGTTCAGCCACTAGGCCCAAGACACTTCACCTTGGAGGGCAACAACATACCTCATCACCATGGTAACTCCTCCCCTTCTCCCCTTTCTCAATCCTGGCCACTGGTTAGCCAGAGCAAGTTTGTACACCACTGACTGCACAGATCAAATGTTAGCAAAATGTATACAGTGCATTACTTCTGTTTCTCATTTATATTCAGTTCAAGCTGTTAAAGGGCTTTTATGGAAGCAATGACACAGGATTGACTATACAGTACTGTTATATAATAATCACTGGATGGATGGGATGCAACAAAAAGCCAGTTGCTCCTGTCTTATCAAAGACTAGCAGCATCAGAGTGTTTTTCCTTTATATCACAATGATTCTGCAACATTTGAGTAACCTTCCAGTTTTTAATTTATTAATCAGCAACATCACACATTTAACCAGATTATATTTAGATTTATTATTACTAAATGTCAGTGAATTTAGTTTCTTTTTCTATACCTCTCTGTCTAACGCACTGAACTTAGAACTTACCCTAATCTCAATGTTTACCCTAACGCAGTGCTTCTCAATAGTGGGGTATGATGCCGAGTTTGATGCCGGGGGGAGTGTATGATCCTGGGGAATATGCTGTTTTGGAATTCTGTACGAGAATTAAGTGTAATTGCCCCTCCACTCCAGTAGTTGGCAGTGGCGCTCTCATGGTCGCGCTATGGAGTAGCAGTTTTTCGCAAGAGCAAACAATATGAAGTGCAGTAAACAACCCCTCAAGAAACAACACGGAAAAATTTCTAACAGGAACAAAGAGAATGGTGGAGAGAGACGGAGATATTAAAACATAAATAAGTCACCTGAGTTTGAATAAGGATGTATTTTTTTAATTTCAGGCACATTGGTGCACTTTAAATCTTTTCTATTACAGATTAAAAAACAATGTTAAAGAGGTTTTTCTTTATTGTAAGTTGAACTTTATTAACATTAAAGACAAAAAAGAAACAAATATAGTTTGCAAATATAGTTGCAGAAAAGAAGATAGTTGGTGGTGGTGGTGGTGGTGGTGGGGGGGGGGCATGAAATGTTTTTTTTTTTTTTTTTTTTCTCTTCCTAGAGCGGGCACCACAGAAAATAATTGAAAAGCACTGCCCTAACCCTAAACTATACATATTTTGCACTGAACCCTCACTTCATAAAAATGTCCTTAGTACAGGGATCCCTCACTTTCCACGGTTAATTTGGACCAAGATCCCCACATGACCATCAAAATCCGCGAAATACGATCACCCCCACCCCTCCGACTGACGTATACGTACAAGTATATAATATCAATAAATACATATATGCTATAAATGCTGATAATAACAAACATTAAAAAAAATAACATAAGATGTAAATAAAATATAAATACAGATGCTCCCCAACTTACCAACATTCGTTTTTGCAAACATCCGGAGACCGAGGTTGAAAGTGAAATGAAATTGAAGAACAAGTATCAATAGAAATGGAATAAAATCTATGGTAAGCTATATCATAACTATGTATGAAATATGATTAAACATTATCCTGAGGTACACTTAATACTAGGCTCAGGCAGAGGGGCGTGGCTGACAGGTGCTTTACACCAGTGGTCCCACACATTTCTGAACTCCTGCCAAAAGTTTCAAAGAAGAAACAAATTGACTCCAATATTATAATGAACTGGATAAGAGCGAAACTCTTTGTAAATCAGATCAGATCCGCTATGCTGTGCTTGAGAGGAACCAGGAATTTAAACTCGGGACATATTGATAATGTACAGATGATTATGGGGAGAGAGAGAGAGAGCGAGAGAGATCGTATACAGTACAAACTCGTATAGATTACTTATACAGGTACAAGGTTTAAACATAAGTTCCCCTCTAAAGGATGCCCTGTAACGACTTAGAAACAAATTCATCTAAGAACGGCCGTCTGGAACCTAACTCGTTACTAAGCTGGCTAGCGTCTGTACACGCATACAGATGGTATTGCACAAGAAGAAGACGACATTACATATATACGCTCGCACATGCACGTGCGCAGATGTGTGCACTCACAGATGCAACAATATATCCAGTTTTGATGTAAGATTTTGGGTTGTTTGTTTTGTTTTGTGTTTGTTTAGGGTTTTTTTTTTTTTTTTGCATAATTGCCCTTGTTTTTGTGACATTTTCCATAATTTCCCCCTATTCTTCCTTAATTTCCTTATTTTTTAATTCGATGAATATTTATTTATCTATTTATTTAAAAAACACGATGCACTGAAGCCGCATTAATTGAAGCGCAAAGTAGCGAGGGATCTCTGTATTTGCATTAACAACATATTATGGTCCACAATATGTACAAACACACACACACACACACACACACACACAGAGCACAGCCTGTCATAATAAAACAGTCCTTGCAACCTGGAATTCCCTATGATTGTTAAACAAATGTCTGTTAGTCTTAGATTACGTGAAGCGTCCATCATACAAGTCTCTCTGTATGAGCCGTTACTATAGAAACAATAAAGGATTAGAGTTAGTGCATTAATATTAACATTCAATGAGTGTTTTTCAGTGGGAACTACCTGTGCTGTGAAATAAGAATACAATGCATACAGTCAGACCTATCAGATTCACACATTCAGCTGCACTGTGGTATAAGTGTAACACATGACAGGCTCTGTTGTTATATGAAATAATAAATACTCGGAAATTGCAGAACATCACATTAATAATAATCTATTAATTACATTAGACCTTGAACTACTTGTGATGTTATCTGGAAATAATTCACACATTCTTACCAATCAGATTTGAGTCTTAGACTAATACCCATTCCTATTAGAAATACAGAGATTTTAGAGTGCAGTGACCTGAATTGACCTCGTTTTCTGAGACGATCCTTTTTTTTAAATCATATGAGCCATGTTTCGGTTACTTCCACACTAAACCATATTCCCAGCGTTCAGCAATTTCCTTTTTCTAAAGCAGTGTGAAGGGTGAGAGTAATAAAAATATTTTTTTACTGGAGAAATTTGACATAAATCGAAGAGAGTGAACCTGAATCTGTGGCATTTTTAAAAGCAGAGTGAATAATTTTCTCACATTTCACAAGGACAGAGTTAATTGATCAAAAACAAGTATTATTGCTTTCGAGCAACAGCAGTTCAAGTGACTTATTCCACACCGATGGAAATCCAATATGTAATAGGCTTATTAAGGCTAGTCTTATTGCTCAGAGAGCTGATAAACGATGGCCTTCTGCATAAAGACGTGACACTTTATGCTCACTGATCTCTAACTCATAAAAGATTACAGCAAAGCTTTGTGGGTAGTGAAGTCGTTTGGTATTCTCAGAGGAAAAGCTATGTTTTATTTACGGCATGTTTCATGTTTACGGAGCCTCAGCAGTACAGTAGAATCCAACAGATTTGGGAATATTCAGTGGTGCTAAAACCCAGCACTGTTTGATGGATTGGTGTGGAATGAAAGCACAGGGGCATTGGGATTACTGTCACACCGACTAAAGAGGATTTATTTATCACTTTCACAAAAAGCCTCCTCTAATAGCTCATCATGGCATGTATTTAGTATTATTAGCACTACCACCCTGTGCTCCTGATACACTAACTGCCACAGAGCATAACAGAGGATCTGCCTGTACTGTCATCAGCATCTATTCCACACCTCTCGTCATGTCTCTCTCTCTCTCGCTCGCTTGCTTGCTTGCTCTCTCTTGCTCTCTCTGTCTCTCACTCTCTCTCTTTCTGTCTTTCTCTTACACACATGCAGCCAACCATGCTTTAATACTTTACATGTGGCATAATGCCATTAAACAGATTTTCTCATTTTATCTCCCTCTTAAAGCATTCCCGTTAACAAAAGACACCAAACGCCAACCTGTCAATAATCTCTTATAATATAAGTGAGGCAGGATCTGTGGGTCAGAGATGAATTGTCTCCATTTGTATTAGAAAGTTTCTCTTTTTATACAAAAGATATTTATTTGTGTCGATGTTACAATGTAAAATAGCACTCACTGACTGACTGACTCACTCACTTATGCACTGACTCACTCACTCACTCACTCACTCAGTGACTCATTCACTGGGTCACTCATTCACTGACTTACTCACTCACTCATTTGCCAAACCGCTTAATCCTACTAGCGTTGTGGAGAGGCTGGGGCATATCTCCGCCAACATGAGTGAAAGTGGGGTACACCCTGAATCGCTCTCCAGGCCATCGTTGGGTAACATGAACAACCATTCTCAGTCACTCGAACACCAATGGGCAATTTTGAACAGCCAGGTAGCTAAAAGTGTAGACCCTTGGACTGTGGGAGGAAACCTCAATGCTCAGGCAAAACACACACAAGCCTGAGAAGAAAATGCAAACTTCACACAGAAACACCCAAGTCTAGAAATTTAACCAAGGACTTTCTTTCTGTGAGGAAAACGTGTTAGCCACTATATCACCATGCCGCCCATAATCCTGCTCTTTTTCTCTTTTCTTACAAGTGTGATCAGTGAAGGAATAATGAAACGTTTAACCTGTTATTGGAAAATATTGTGCATAAGAAATTTATTAGACCATTTGCCATAAATAAAGTTTATAACAATCATATTTAATTAGATATTTTATCTGTATAAAAATATTTAAATGTAAAAGACAAAATTCAACAGGAAACTCAGGAAATGTTTAGTGTGGTCACATTTGGCCTTTATAACAGTTAGCATACTTACTGTCATTATTTTCATATTTTTTCGATAGTATTTGTTGGCACCGTATTCCAAATAGTTTTTGACTCTACTGTGAATATAAAGTCTTCCCTTGTCACAATATTTCTTTTGTTATAATTTGTACACACTTTAGATTAATGTCTGGGTCTTTGTCTTTATACCTCTATGGGTGTGAATCTATGAGCAAAAATATATGTTAATTTCTTAAAATTGTGATAGATTATTTCATTTTTTTTTCTTATTCACTGCTAGATTAGTGTAGTATGTACCCATACATAAAGCATTTAAATTGAAATAGTTAAATTGAAAAAAATGATCATTTTAAACTAAAAGCATGTTTTGAATTGTTTTATTGTTCTCAAAAATATTAATGTATTCCATTTATTTATTTATTTATAGTTACATTTAATTTAGGCAGTGGTGGTCTAGTGGTATAAGGCGCTGGATCGCTGATCCAAAGGTTGGGGGTTTGAGTCCCACTCTCCACAAGATTGTCACTGTCCCCCCCCAGTGCAGATAACTGGGTTATCAAAGGCCGGCCATGTCTCTCACTGTCTATGGTGTGAGGCATGTAAAAGAACCATTGCTGACTTTCGACAAGAGTAGGCTGAAAAGCCGTCAGTGTGTTTCCGCCCTGCGATGGCCTGGCGAGCTGTCCTAGGTGTACTCTGCCCTCACCCTGAGTTGGCTGGGATGGGCACCAGCCTCCCCGCGACCCTAATTAGGATGAAGCGGTTACAGAAAATGATGATAAAAGGAACTTGCTGAAAGTAAGGTGATTGTAGTTGAATAGTCTTTGAGATGGAACACCAAGTGGACTATTTATAATTCAACATCTTCTGAGCTTGAGGTAAATAATTAGTTTATATGGACAGGAACCTAAATAGCAAGTTAATTGAGAATTTTATTGCTTATTGTTTACAAATTTTAACTATAAAGAGGCAGGTAAGCTCTGCTTGCTGTAAGCAGAGCATATGATATATTGGTAATGCTTCTTCAGCATTTTAGTATATACTATACAGAAACTATGAAAATTAAACTGAAATGAATTTGTTATTGTTTAGGTTCACGTATTTTAGCCATGACAAAGTGATCTTTACTATATACTGCTATATTATATATTCTGGAAACACAAAAACAGAAAAAGAAAATAAGATTTTTACAGGTTATTATTCCAGTGATGACAGGCAGTGGTGGACTGGTGGTAAAGGGCGCTGGATTGCTAAGGTTGGGGGTTCAAGTCCCATTCTCCACAAGGTTGTCACTGTCCCCCCCAGTGCAATTAACTGGGTTATCAAAGGCCGACCATGTCTCTCGCTGTCTATGGTGTGAGGTTCATGTAAAAGAACCATTGCTGACGTTCGTAAAGAGTAGCTGCATAGCCGTCAGCGTGTTTCTGCGCCTTACTAAAGGGTAGTCAGGAAAGGCATCTTATGTAAAAACCTATGCCAAATCAAACATGTGAATCAGATGATTTGCTGTGGCGACCCCTGAAAAAGGGCAAAAAGCCGAAAGGAAAACTCCACGTGACTGAAAAACCGTGAGTGTCATTTCAATTCAAGCCTTATCCACTTGCCTTAAGGTCATTAAACCCCTGGATAGTAGACCAATCAGATTGTGCCATTTCCATATGGTATATCAATTCCAGTTTGTTATAACAGATATAAAACTGTGTTCAACACATTTATTTTTTGTTGTGCTGTTAATAAAACAAAAATTAGTATTTGGGTTTTTATTTTTATTTATTATTTATTTTTTTTTGAAGACTTTCCCATGTCAGGAAACAGGTTTACATTGGTAAAATGGCATTTGAACTCCCAAGCTGCCAATCAAGAGTGCACCATCTAAAACACTGAGCTGCTGTTACTGCTTTCACGTGGAGTGGTAAGAAGCACAGATATGGCAGGAAAAAAAACATGCCTTTAACAAGTCCCTGTGTTTACCACCACTGCATTAATGATAATGTATAACATTGAGATTCATTGAGATCAACTGGATAGGCACAACTTTTATTTAAAAAAATGAATTAAATCCTCCAGACCAATCAAAATGAGATTGACAGTGCTGTAGAGTAAAATCTGAATAATTATTAATTAGATTGTACAAAAAAACAACACAAACAAAAAACCGAAAGTGAATACTAAAAGTGCAAACAGTACTTTTCATCCAAATTTTTATTTATCTGTGTACTTTCTAAGCCAAGTACTTATGAATGCTCTTTTTAAAAACGCTACTCTTGTCTTTTCGAGTACGTACTGTATTTCCTGTTTACTTTCACACAGTACGTACTTTTTTTTTTTTTTTTTTTTTTTACCAGATTCTGTGCATAATATATTTAATGTATTCATGGCTTTTACACGCAGTCAAACTATCTCTGTTCTTCCTGCCTAGGGTTTACATGAAATGGGATTGTACATTGTGACACACACACACGCACACACACACACAATCTGTCAGTGAGGGAGAGGCTAGTGAAGGCTGGCCTGTGTGCAGTGTCGTCTCGTGGTTGAAGAGACAGAGGCTGAGATCCAGGAGGGTTATTTAGTTTAAGTGCTGGTTGAGCAGGCTGTATGGGCCAGGCTAAAATGGAGATAAATGGCCATGTAGAGGGACGGCCATCTCTTTCGCAGCAAGGGGCCAGTGAAGGGCCGAGGGGCTGCTGCACACCTGTCTCTCCTTGTTTCTCTCTCTCTCTCTCTCTCTCTCACACACACACACACCACACACTCTACCTCTCTTAGGTCTGATTCGACCTCTGTCCCCATACACAGCTAAACATGCAGTAGGATTAAGATGTCTGCTCTCATTTCTCAATACACACATACACATACACACACACTACATATCTTGTACCCGCTGTCTCTCTTTTTCCTTTTGTCTGCTTCATATAGGTAGTATATGCAACATTGAAATTATTATATATTTTCATATTTTCAACACCAAAAGTGGGGCCACAAGAATATGTCCCAAAAATAATACATAAGGGAAAAAGTGAAAAATCTGTATTAAAAACTATATACTGAAACATATATTGTGTATAAGGTTTATGGTTTTATTTTGCCGTCAAATGTCAAGACATATGTCTTAAATATTAAAATGTTCCTGCAAAATGTTGATTTTAAAATGATAGATTCCCCAATGTGTATAGCTAATGAAGTCTTGGAGGCAGAACAACAGCATGCACCTTGCAATGTCTGGACTCTTTGTAGAGGAATCTTGGTCCACTCATACACATGTATGCCATGTTTCATACTGCCGACTTACCTTCTCATAGTGCATCCTGTTGTCATCTCTGCCCTACATGAGTGATGCCCATGCACCTGGCTTTCCACATGATGTAAAATATATTGGGATTTTCCAGAACAGGCTACAATATTCCATTGTTTCATGCTTCTGGCACTCACATGTGTATTGTAGACACTTTGGAAGGTGGGTACGGGTTGGCATGAGTATGTGAACCATTTGCAACCATGCAGCCTCATACACAGCATTTTTGATGGACACTTTTCTGTAAGAGGAAGTATAAACCTTCAGCTGTGACATTGTATCAGAATGGCTAGTCACTCTTCTCCATAATTTTCAAGACACTATTATCTACACACTGCTTATGCTATGCACACGGAGCATAAGCATTGTGTAGCTAATAGCGTCCTTTAGCTTGCTCTGTCTTTTGTCATCTGGCTTTCTCTGTAATGGTTAAAATTTGTAAAAAGTCTTCAATCATTCTGCTTTCTCTGTTTCCAGGTAGTATACAGGGATCCCTCACTTTCCACGGTTAATTGGGACCGAGCTCCCCACAAGACCATCGAAATTCGTGAAGTAGGATCACCCCCCCCCCATTGACGTATATGTTCATGTGTATATATGTTTATAATATCAATAAATACATATTCAATGCTATGAAGAACAAGTGGCTCTGTGGCACAATGGATAGCGCATTAGACTTCTAAGTCACACTTAGTGAAGTGATTCAAAGGTTGTGGGTTCAAGTCCCACCAGAGTCGAGGTTTGGTGGGGGGCCAGTGGTGTAGGGGTTAGGGTGCTGGGCTCATGATTGGGAGATTGTGAGTTCAAATCCCAGTGAGACCCCCACTGTGCTAAGACCCCTGGGCAAAGGTCTTAACCACAAATGTGCCTCTGTTCCCCCAGCAGTATAAATGGGCACCAGTAAAAAATATACTGGGAAGGTAACCTCCGATGAACTAGCGTCCCATCCAGGAGGAGTTGTACTCCGAGTCACTTCACGCTACAGAACCCGGGAATAAGCACCGGTCCGATGAGCCACTAGACTCGGGTGTAAAAAGCCCAACGGACTTTACCTACCAATGCTATGAAGGCTTATAATAACAATTAAGCATTAAAAAATAATGCATAAGATGTAAATTAAATATAAATACACACATACAGACGCACGCATGCAGATGTGCGTGCTGGCGCTCAGATGCGCACCTCACAACAATGTAACTAGTTTTGATAGGAGATTTTGGGTTGTTTTTGTTTTGTGTTGGTTTAGGTTTTTTTTTTTTTTTGCATAATTGGCCTTGTTTTTGTGCCATTTTCCTTAACTTCCTTATTTTTTAATACGATGAATATTTATTTATTTATTTTTTTAAAAATGCAATGCACTGAAGACGCATGAATTGAAGCGCGGAGTAGCTAGGAATCCTTGTATACTAAAACGATTATTTGCCTTAGGTAGTCCTGTGCAACAACTTTAGTAGGTTAGGTGTCCATTTGTTAAGGCATTCTGACATGATACTGATCATAATTCCAATCTGCCCTTACCATATTAACTGACTTGGATAGCATCAGTACACGTCGGAAAACATCAGTGTACATTGAAGAATAATGGTGAATATTGTGGAATTTTAGGAATGCAGCCATGAGGAGGGGGGGGGGCACAATGCAGTGTCTCTTCCTCACGCCTGTCCCAAGCTCGGATAAATGCACAGGGTTGTGTCAGGAAGGGCATCTGAAGTAAAACTAATGCCACATATAAAAATGGAAATTGGACCACTGTTGGTTGAAGAAGGAGAGGTGGGAGGCGTGTCTGTAGGCAGAGAGAAGAGGAAAGGTATGAGTCTAGGACTGAGAGTAGGGACTTTGAATGTTGGAACTATGAAAGGAAAAGGTAGAGAGCTGGCTGACATGATGCACAGGAGGAAGGTGGACATACTGTGTGTTCAGGAGACCAGGTGGAAAGGTAGCAAGGCTAGAAGCTTAGGAGCAGGGTTTAAGTTGTTTTATCATGGTGTGGATGGGAAGAGAAATGGAGTAGGAGTCGTCTTGAAGGAGGGGTTGGTCAGAATGTTCTAGAAGTGAAAAGAGTGTCAGACAGAGTGATGAGTCTCAAGTTAGAAATTGAAGGCGTGATGTTCAATGTTTGTTTGTGCTTATGCCCCACAGGCAGGATGTGAGCTAGAAGAGGAGAGATTCTGGAGTTAGTTAGATGAAGTGATGCATGTTGGGGCAGGCAACAGAGGGGACGAGGAAGTGATGGGCAGGTTTGGTATCCAGGACAGGAACACAGAAGGACAGATGTTGGTAGATTTTGCAAAAAAGGATGGAAATGGCTGTGGGGAATACTTTCTTCCAGAAGAGACAGGAGCATAGGGTAACTTATTAAAGTGGAGGTAGGTGCACACAAGTAGACTACATCTTGTGCAGATGATGCAATTTGAAGGAAGTCAGTGACTGCAAAGTAGTAGTGGGTGAGAGTGTTACCAAACAGCATAGGATGGTGGTGTGCAGGATGAGACTGATGGTGAGGAAGGTGATGAAGGCAAAGGCAGAGCAGAAGACAAAAGTGGTGGAAGTTGAAAAAGGAAGAGTGTCGTGTTGTCTTCAAGGAGGAGTTGAAACAGTCTTTGGGTAGTCAGGAAGTGCGTCCAGATGACTGGAAAACTACAGCTAATGTGATCAGAGAGACAGGTAGGAGAATACTTGGTGTGTCATCTGGAAGGAAAATAGATAAGGAGACTTGGTGGTGGAATGAGGAAGTGCAGGAGTGTGTAGAAAGGAAGAGGTTAGCTAAGAAGTGGGGCATTGAGAGGACCGAAGAGAGTAAACAGGAGTACAGGGAGACACCGTGTAAGGCGAAGGTAGCGGTGTCAAAGGCCAAACAGAAAGCGTATTTAGACTTGTATGCTAGGTTGGACCGTAAGGAGGGAGAAAATGATTTATACAGGTTGGCACAGCAGAGAAATAGAGATGGGAAGGATGTGCAGCAAGTTAGTGATTAAGGACAGAATGGGAAATGTATTGACTGATGAGAGAGATGCGCTGGAAAGATGGAAAGAGTACTTTGAAGAGCTGATGAATGAGGAAAATGAGAGAGAAAAAAGAGTAGAAGAGGTGACCATTGGGGACTAGGAAGTAGCAAAATTTAGTAAGGGTGAAGTGAGGAGGGCATTGAAGTGGATGAAGAGTGGAAAGGCGAAAGACTTGGGAGAGACAAGGAAAGACTTGCGAGAGTGAGAGGATACCTGAGGAATGGAGGAGAAGTGTGCTGGTGTCCATTTTTAAGAATAAGGGAGACGTGCAGAGTTGTGGCAACTACAGAGGGATAAAGTTGATGAGCCATATGATGACGTTATGAGAAAGAATAGTGGAAGCTAGACTAAGGGCAGAGGTCAGCATCTGTGAACACCAGTTTGGTTTCATGCCAAGAAAAGGCACCACAGATGCGGTGTTTGCTTTGAGGATGTTAATAGAGAAGTACAGAGAAGGTCAGAGGGAGCTGCATTGTGCCTTTGTGGATCTGGAGAACGCATATGACAGGGTGCCGAGAGGGGAACTGTGGTATTGCATGAGGAACTCTGGACTGGCGGAGAAGTATGTTCAAGTGGTGCAGGACATGTATGAGAGATGTAAGACAGTGGAGAGGTGTGCTGTAGGTGTGACAGACAAGTTCAAGGTGGAGGTGGGACTGCATCAAGGGTCAGCTCTGAACCCCTTCTTGTTTGCTATGGTGATGGACAGGCTGACAGACGAGGTTAGACAAGAATCTCCATGGACTATTATGTTTGCAGATGACATTGTGATCTGTAGTGAGAGCAGAGAACAAGTGCAGGAAAATCTAGAGAGGTGGAGGTATGCCCTGGAAAGGAATGAAGGTTAGCCTCAGTAAGACGGAATACATGTGTGTGAACGAGAAGGACCCAAGAGGAATGGTGAAGATACAGGGAGCAGAGATAAAGAAGGTGGAGGATTTTAAGTACTTAGGCTCAACAATCCAGAGCAATGGAGAGTGTGGAATAGAGGTGAAGAAGCGTGTGCAGGCAGGTTAGAATGGTTGGAGAAAAGTGTCCGGTGTGATGTGTGATAGGAAGGTATTGGCAAGAATGAAATGAAAAGTGTACAAGACGGTGTTGAGGCCAGCGATGTTGTATGGTTTAGAAACAGTGGCACTGGGGAAAAGACAGGAGGCAGAGCTGGAGGTAGCAGAGATGAAAATGTTGAGGTTCTCTTTGGGAGTAACGAGGATGGATAGGATCAGGAATGAGCACATCAGAGGGACAGCACATGTAAGAAATTTTGGAGACAAAGCCAGACAGGCTAGCTTGAGATGGTTTGGACATGTACAGAAGAGGGGTAGTGAGTACATTAGGATGCTGAGGTTGGAACTACCAGGCAGAAGGCCTAGAGGAAGACCAAAGAGAAGATTTATGGATGTGGTAAAGGAGGACATGAAGGTAGTTGGTGAAAGAGAAGAAGATGCAGAGGATAGGTTAAGATGGAGTCAGATGATTCGCTGTGGCAACCCCTGAAGGGAACAGCCAAAAGGAAAAGAAGAAGAAGATTGTGGAACTTCAGGGCAAAATTTTTGGGAGAGTCGAAAAATTTGGTGTGGGCAGAGGTGGCCTGGTGGTAAGGTGCTTGATTACCTATCCTGAGGTTGGGATTCAAGCCCCAGTGGGTTATCAAAGGCCAGCCATCTCTTTCATTGTCTATGGTGAGAGGCATGCAAAAGAACCATTGTTGACTTTCATCAAGAGAAGGCTGCATAGCTGTCAGCGTGTGCTCTGCCCTTGCCCAGAGTTGGCTGAGATGTGCATCAGCCTTCCCGCGACCCTTATTAGGATTAAGCAGTTCAGAAAATGAATGAATGAAAAGTTTGGTATTTTTTGTCTGAGTACATCATAGAATCATCTGTACATATTGTTAATGCTTAGTGTAATACTGGTATAAAATATAAACAAAAACGAAGGGAGATATTCTGGTCATATGTCAGTAAATTTGCACATTTCTTAATACGTCAGTCAAATAACATTATGATTGACTGTAATAACATCTAATAAAAGGTCAGATTATCAGATTAATTATCAGACTAAGAGTCGAAAGACTATGAGTATGAGCGAAATTGGGATCATGTGACTGGTATCATGTGTGCAGTTTTAAATAGAAATTAAGAACAAAATCTATCAATGATTGGGGTTTTACTATAAAAGACAACAGAAAATCTGATTGCTTCCCAATTCTAAGATGTTTCATAATCTGTTTCTTAGCTCTCTGTAGTTTGCCTCTCGCCTTCATTACATCACATCAGTGTTTCAGTCTTTTTTTTTGGTTTCTATTATAGAAAGATCATATTATGTCTGATAGCAAAATTTGATATTGTGTCTGATAGCAAAAGTAACATTTTTGATAAAGGGATCTCTTTTCAGCTGTTCATTTAAGCATGTCTCTATCTTTGGCCAACAGCAGTCTGCTTATGTTCTGAAGAAAAAAGGCAGTCCATTAGAGAAAGAGGGGCAGAGGCCTGAAGACTTTGGTTTAATATAGTTGGTGGCAGGAGGCCTGCTTTGCCTGAGGAGGCTCTTTAGGGCATGACAGCTCCGAAAAATGCATAAATCCTTCCGCTCTCTCTTATCTCCATCCGCATTTAGTTGCCATGGGGATTTTATTTATGCGGCTCCAAACTTCCATACTTCAGGTTAGACGCAGACAATTCAGCCGTTGCTTGCTGTCGCTCAGAACGGCAGGAACTCTGGCTCAGAGATGAGTGTTTTTCATCCTTCTTTCCTCAGCCACAACACACAACTACTCATCCCCCTTACCCGCACACACCAACATATGCACATCCACACACACATATGCATGCCAAAAGAATGAAGGAGAGAGAGAGAGAGAGAGAGAGAGAGAGTTATCGAATGGTAGAGAAACCAGTCAATAGTATGAGCTTTTTGACACCAGTGGATACATAATCAGTGTTTTATCCACACCAGAGTAGCACTCTTGTCTGTTATCCAGTTACACTGAGACATCCTTGTTATAGAGACATTAGACTTATTTTTAGACTTGCAATCAATGCACAGCTGATTTCAGGGTGCAGGATAAAACCACTCTGCCATTATCGAATGAAGCACTTACATGGAAAGTTGTTCTGAGTGGTACATTAATATGTATTTCTGTCTTTAATTCAATGTGCCCTTCTTCTCTCTGTTTTTCCTACAAAACCTTGGACAGCAGGATTCATGCATTAGCTCAGCAGAATAGCGTGCGAGATGGACTTTATTTTAGTGCTTGAGTACAGGGTGCGAGAGGGTTTACACTGTGCTTTATATCGCTCTCCGTTGTGTGCTGAACTCGCTGCACTTAACCTCATCCAGAGTAGCAGGCTTATTTTATCCAAATGAGCAGGGCACAATGCGACGGCGCCACTAACGCACTCCTGCACCCAGTGAACGTGCTAATGGCTCGAATATGGAGCACATTAGCACGAAATGTCAGCGACTATGAAGCTGGTTGTTAAGCGCTTTTGTATTGATTTGTGATGACTGTATTACAATGGCTGCTCGTGTTCTTTTTCGCTTCGCCTTCTGGGGTATTTGTTCAGTATGTGTCTGTCTCTCTATCTTTGAGTAGATCTGTTTCCTTTTTCCTTATTCCTGTAGTGGGAGCGAGGAAGTGCAGAGTGTGAGGTTTAGAAACTTCTATGAGCTTATACAGTGAATAAATATATATGTGTGTGTGTGTGTGTGTGTGTGTGTGTGTGTGTGTGTGTGTGTGTGTGTGTGTGTATCTCTTTGATGTATTCTCCTTCCCTGACCTACTTTCTTTCTCAGCAAGATGAGGTACATGAATGTTCTGTTTTTCTATATTCCTTTAGTAGGGTACCTACATTCAATTATTTAACTGCGTTTTTCATTTCCCACCCATCTTTGTCTCAGTTTGTGTAAATTATGAATGGTATAGATTTCCTGGAGAAAAGATAAAGGGTGGATGTAGGTGGTGATGGTAGAGGGATCTGGCAGTGTTCTCTTGGGTGCGCTTGAACAGCGGGGGTTTAGCTCGCGTACCCTGACCCTGTCTGCTCCCTGTCTACAGGATGGTGACTCTCACTGCCATGTACCCACGCCATCCCTGCCCGCTTCATGACGCCATGACAGCTTTTGAAATGCAGGATGCTTGTTGATGCGAGAGTCGAGCAGGTGCTGGTTGGAGAAAGGTTTGATGCCACTCTTGCCCTCCCTTCATGTCAGTCTCAGTATCATGGCCCAGTGACACCGATAACAGACATCAGAGCGCAGACGTTCTCTCAATCACCAAACTCAGCTCGGCAGGCTGTGGCCTTGCTTGCTAATACAACTGTCATGAAAGCTGGCTGATAATTTATATTACAGCGAATATATGAGAAATGGTACATGAAAATAATGAACAGTGGCTTGGTGAGGTGGGAAATAGGAACTCCTTATTATTATTATGATTATTATTGTTATTATTTCTCCTGTGCCACGAGTACTTTTTGCTGTGAAAAGTCCGAAATCCATGGTAACGCTTGTGGTTTACTTTATTAAAGCTTTTGTCATTGATTTATTTCTTATTGTTTAATGACAATAGTGAGACAAAGAAACAAAAATGATCATGTTCTGTTTCGGCTTTTCTGTGGAAACTCGTCACAGAATCAATATTTCCTTTACCTTATCAATAATTTCACACATTTTAAATTTGTTTGTGTGTGTAGGCTGCATAGCCGTCAGTGTGTTTCTGCCCTTGTTAACGGTTGTGTCAGGAAGGGCATCCGACGTAAAAACCTATGCCAAATCAAACATGAGAATCATTAATATGACTTTCATGAAGATGGTGGCAGATGATTTGCTGTGGCGACCCCTGAAGGGAACAGCTGAAAGGAAAAGAAGAATATGTGTGGTGATAATGGTACATGTCTCTGTGGTGATGATAACATTAATTTTAACCGTGTACATAATTAGTAGAACTATTTATACTTGTTCTTGAATACTTATAGCCTCTCCCCAATTTAATCTTGACTGATTCCAGCTCAATAGCAGTTCCCCTAATTCCAGCTGTTCCGTATCATATGACGCCTATAAAATGGGAATGGGGCAGTGGTGGCCTGGTGGTATAGGTGCCGGATCACTGATCCTAAGGTTCAAGCCCCATTCTCACCGGGTTGTCACTGAACCCCCCCCCCCCCCCTTCCCACTGTACTGCACAGTCATTGCACTCACATGTGTATTGTAGGCACTTTGGATGGTGGAAATGGGTTGGCATGAGTATTCTGAACCATTTGCCACTATGTAGCCTCTGACACAGCACCTTTGATGCACACTTAGGCTGTTGCCGCCACGACCCATCCCCCGGATTTAACGGAGAAAGATGAAGACAATGATTGATGGGTTGAAAAGAGTTTGTCAGCACTCCCACCCAGACGGCAGAACCAATTTTGTTCAATCAGAATAGAATTCACCAGAATTAGAGAACACTTGATTATTGAATTTTTCACTGAGCTAAAAATACCAAAATTTTGTTTTTGTTTGATGCTTTTTTTTTCACCTGTTTGGTCTGACTCATGCTTTCTTCGCATAAATGCACAATTTTTTTCATATGCACACTGAGATCTCAGACTACATAATTCATCCATTCATTTTCTTAACTGCTTAATTAGGTTTGTGGAGAGGCTGGCGCCAATCTCACCTGACTCTAGGCGAGAGCGGAGTACATGCAGGAAGCAGGACACACAGGCCATTGTAGGACAGAAACACGCTGACAGCAACCCAATGGCCTACTCCTTTCAAATGATAGCAACGGTTCTTTTACATGCTTCTCTTCACAGACAATGAGAGACATGGCTGGTCTTTGATAACTCAGTTAGCTGCATGCGGGGGGCAGTGGCAACTCGGTGATGGTGAACCCCTTGACCTTGGGGTCAGTAAGCCAGCACCTTCACCACCTTCACTACCACTGCCTTTGAGATCACATAATTTAGCCAAGAGTGTGTATGTGTGTATGTGTATGTGTGTGTGTGTGTGTGTGTGTGTATGCGTGTATGTGTGTATGCGTGTATGTGTGTATGCGTGTATGTGTGTATGCGTGTATGTGTGTATGCGTGTATGTGTATGCGTGTGTGTGTGTGTGTGTGTGTGTGTGTGTGTGAAAGAGAGAGAGAGAGAGAGAGAGAGAGAGAGAAAACAGTTATCAACATGAACCTGGTCTCCAGCCCTGCTATAATCAATGCCACATCTGAGTTCAGTCCATGCGGAAATACCCCCAAACTTTCAGCTGAAATGCTTCAGTGAACTTAATAATAAGAGGATTTGTTTGTTTCTCAACTCCACATGTGTGGTTATCCAGTGACAGTGCTACTAATGCACCCCGAGACCATAGACTGTTCTGTAGCAAATGCTTAAATTAGCATGTACATTCTTTAATAGCATATTTAATCTAAGTCAGTACTACAGAACAGAAAACATCTTCCCTGAAAAAAAAAAATCAATTAACAGAAGCCAAACTATTTGTCCTTGTATGCTCCAGATGCAAATGACTATATATTATTAATTTCTCGCTGTGCAGCATGGAGCTTGAGCTAAGTTTTACATTACTTTTCTTTTTTTGGAAATTAAGATCAAAGTCAAATTAAGTTCATCCAGGTTTGTGTAATCTGTAATTCAGAAGCCCGGAGCAACAACATTCTTTGAGTGCGGCTTTGCTGCTGTCTTTAGACGTGGACGGCAGTAATTACCCAGCTGTTGCTGAGGCGTGATTGACATGTGTATTTGGCACAGTCCATGTGCACAATTCATGAGCTGCATACCAGCTATAATTAATTGATTCATATGCCTGTAAGCTTTTTCTAAAATATTAACAAGATAAGATTAAAAAGGCAGTCGTAGCCATTTGGGTTCGAGCACGCTGTCAGCTGTGAGACACTGAAAGCTATTGGTTCCAGACGTTTTTTATTTACAGGAGGTGATGCTTGTCTTTTTTACAGCTTGGTGTCAGTATTTATTATCCAGGTGGTTCAAGCTTTGCTCATCAATTTTCTTTTGCTGGCTTTTCTCTAAGTCATATTTCCCCCTACTGTTTTCAGTATTTTTTCCTACTGTATAAACCCTGTTGGGCGGCACAGTGCCATTGTGGTTAGCACTTTGTCTTACAGCAATAAGGTCAACAAAGGTGTTTCTTTATGACATGTGAATGTGTTCTCTGTGCTAATGTGGGTTTCCTCTGGGTACTCTGGTTCCCTCCCACAGTCCGAAGACATGCACATTAGGCTGTTCCAACTTGTCTCTAGTTGTGATTGTCTACAGTTGTGTGTATGTAATGGCTTTAAATTAAATCTGGTGAGCTGTTCAGGGTGTAACGTGCCTTTGCCCGGAGTCAGCTAGGATGGGTTCCAACCTTCCTGCGACCCTATTAAAGGATAAAGTGGTTCAGAAAAATGACAAGTCATGACAAACCCTATTTTTGATACCTGAGTAAAGATATATGCTTATTCAACACTTACTTTTCATTCCCAGTCCCAGCATGAGTTTACATATTACATTCTGCTCTCCATAATGCTTGTGAATTAGCTTCAGCGCTGTCCTGTTCCCTTCCTCTCCCTCTACACCTACACATACACACATACATGTATGTGCAGCAGCCAGCTTCTCCTCCGTATCAAATGAAATCATGGGGATAGCGTCGGATGAGGCTGCTAGCTCCTGACAGGTAGTCACCTTGCAGGTCTCACTACTTGTGTTATGAATAAGCATGGCTACCAGCAGTGCTGTGCTCAAAAAGCTTACTGGTACAGGTAATAGCCTTTCGAGCCGTGAGAACACCATTCTCCTCCCCAGCTTAGCGACATCTGCAGTGAGCTCTGCTTATTAAAGCCAGAAAGTATTGCAGCTGCCGTGACTTACAGTGTGGCAAATCTGCTCTCAGGCTCTTGCTTTGCTGCTTGACTTTATCATGCAACCTAAAGTGCTGATATTGTGCACTCACTCAATCCAAACAATATGAGCACTTATTTAACCAGGATGTTTGTTTGCTACTCGGTCGCAATAAGCTAACACACCTCCTTTGGATTCATTACAGTGCAGATGATACACAGGATATTTTGGAATGATCTGCATGATGTAGTTAGGGATATAATACTTACTTACAGAATCATGTATTTGGGGTTTAATCCTCCAATACAGAAGAGACAATAAAGATTTTGAAAAAGTTATCTTTCTTGGAATGATGTATGCAATATCCAAGACTCAAAAACCCATGGAGTGCCACGATTTATGACAACTCTTGAAACACGACTGGATTATAAAAAGGAGGCAGAGTACACTCAAGAGATGAAACTTGGAATCTTGTTTCCAAGTTTATCAAGGTCCCTAACGATGGCACATCACTGTCTGTTATGCCCTGTTAAGGTCTGTTAATCTCTGCTCTGCTCTTATTCCCATGTTTCTTGCTATGATTGACGTCAAATCACAATACATTGTAGTAATTGTGGCAAAATTTCTGAGAGTAAAACAGCTGTCACGATCAGTGCGATCATTACGATTTCACCAAGTTCCCTCAAGATCTTCACAAATTGCAAGATTTCACAAAAAAAATATATAACCAGATTTTCATAGAATTTCTACCGGAGATGAGGCCATCTAGATCCAGGAATCTTTTTAAGGATTCCTTCACATAACAAGGTAAGACCATTTTTTTGGAAGTGTGGTATGATTCCGGGTTCAGCAGAGGGCACTCTGTACGTTATGTTTTGGTGCTTGTTGAGTATGGGGCTGCCTAGTTGCAGACCATTCAGGTGGTGTTAATGTTATGGTTGATTGGTGTATGTTACACATACATAACCTGATTCAATCATCAGAACATAAAGCAGGACACAGTAAAGACATATGAACACAAAATTGTAATGAGTGATTAGGTAGGAATAAACAGTATCTAATTTAATCACACGTATATATGATAGCATACTTTATATAAAAATAACCATTATTTCTGTGGATAATAAGCTTTAATGTTTTGTAGTTCATTTCTTGGGCAGAGGTGGATTAATGGTTAATATGATGGGTTACTGATCCAAAGGTCAGTGATTCAATCCTCATCGTCACCATCGTTGGGCCCTTGAGCAAGGCCCTAAATTGCTCAGTTGTATAAAAAGGATAATTGTAAGTCGCTCTGGAGACTACAATTTCCTCTCTAAGTGTAAAAAGTAAGTGTTTCTTTGACTTTAGCTTATATTGGTATATGAGATGCTGAGTGCAGCTACCTATGTCAAAACATTATTTCTCAAGAACTAGAGTTGTTTACTTTTGCTCGGCTGCTCACATTGATGTAATTATCTGTCAATCTCACTAAGTACATATGTGTAAATAGTAGACCTTTTTACTGTAAAAATGAAGTGAGGTTAGACAAATCAAGCTGAGTGAAGTTGAATAGTGTAGAACTAGAATTTTTCTCCAAGAAAGCTATTAAACCATTTATAAACAATGCAGCGTTTTCCTCTTTAGATAGCACAGTCTTCATGTGATGGAGCTTTGCTTCAAAACTACTGTATAAGTATAACAGGCATCTTATTCATTTATTTGCAAAGTAGAATCTATATAAACCAAAGACTAATTTTATGCATTTTTTTGATATATGAAAATGTCTCTTCTTTAAAGACGCATTCCTGAATCCATCCTGGGGCTACACTAACCAATCTCCTGGACTTCAGACTGAGTGCATTTGAACTTCTAAGAATCCCATAGTACATGCGCTCTCACTTTTAATTAAAAGTTAGAAATCATGTCATTAGAATGATTAAAGTCAAAACGCAACTTTGGGGAAATTAAAATGTGGCAATCGAAGACGAGAATCGAAATCAAACCACTTATTTTGTCCAGCAAATGAGTTACCTTGTCTGGCTGTTCGGAGTTTCTCTAATGGCCGCGCCCATTAGCAAGGCACATCAGCCCAGATCCAGGATTAATCATGCTTTTATTCTTGATGGCTAGAGAAAAGCTAGACTTCATAAGATAGAGATAAATGGTGATTAACTGGCATTCTGAGTTGAAATTTTTCCCCTTTATTTCAAGAAATGCATTTGCTTTCAGGAATGAATACTCTGAGGTCTGTCTCTCTTTTACTATAGAAATACCACTCACTTTGGTGTCTAGTCTTAAAAAAATACAAAAAACTCCCCAGTTTTTATTTCATATTGATAAAAGAATCATCTCAACAAAACAATTGGTACCACCTCATAACAAACCTTTGTACAAATACTGTGTGTTATTCCTCACGAAAACATTCTGGATACAGGTTTCATCAACCTCCTGATTAATGCATTTTACATACTGCTTTGGTTATCTGTGCTGTGAGAGAAGACGTACTGAGCGAATGTGTTTGTGTTAAATAAAAGGCAAAGGTAGAAGTTTAAGCCTTGCACTGTAAGTTCCGATGAAGACATGGGTTGTTCTCATGTGCTAGTCTTCCCCTTACATGTATGGTATCTCACTCATTCTCGCCATCTTGTAAAATTTGAGGCAATTTTCTTCTTGTTCCTGTATGGCTTTCAGAAGACTTCACTCAATATTGCTGATTGTTGGCTGAACAACATCATCATCATCATCATCTTCTTCTTCCACTTAATCAGGGCTTGGGTAGGTGAGGTCTAGACCATCTTCTCTCCGGGGACTTCCTCCAGCTTTTTCGGGGGGGACATCGAGGCATTCCAAGATCAGCTAAGAGACAAACTTCTCACCCTATCTCTAAGGGAGAGCCTGCCACCCTGCGAAAGAATCTCATTTCAGCTGCTTGTATCTGCTATCTTGTTCTTTCAGTCACTACCCAGAGCTGGTGACGATAGGTGAGGGTTGGAACATAGGTCGACTAGTAAATTGATAGCTTTGCTTTGCGGCTTAACTCACTCTTTACCATGACGGACGGGTACAAGCTCCGCTTTACAACAGAGGCTGCAGTGATCTGCCTCTTGATCTCCCACTCCATCCTTCCCTCGTGAATAAGAACCCAAGATACAGTACTTGAACTCCTCCACTTGGGGCAAGACCTCATTCCAGACTCGGAGGGTGCATCTCACCCTTTTCCGGCTGAGAACAATGGCCTCGGACTTGGAGGTGCTAATTCTCATCCTGGCCACTTCACATTTGGCTGCGAATCACTCCAATGAGAGTTGGAGGTCCTGGATTGATGCAGCCAGAAGGACATTCGCAAATTCGCAAAAAGGAGAGACAAGGTCCTATGGCCATCAAGCCAGAACCTCTCAGCTAGAAATTCTGTCAATAAAAATTATGAACAGACCAAACTCTGGCTACGCTGATACAGAAACCAAATGGCCCATAGCAACTGGTTCGGTACATTATACAACTAGATCACACCCCACAAGATATCCTGAGGGGCACAGTCCAAAGCCTTTTCTAAATCCACAAAACACATGTGGACAGATTGGGCAAACTCCCCCCCCCCCCCCCCCAGGATCCTGTAGAGCAGGGGTGCTCAATCCTGCTCCTGGAGATCTACCTTCCAGATGACTTTATCTCCAACCCTAATGTGGCCCATGTGACATGTAAGATCCAGTCAGGTCTTGATGAGATGATTGGATGGTTAGGTGGGCGTGATTAGGGTTGGAGTGAATGTCTTCTGGGAGGTAGATCTCCAGGAGCAGGATTGAGCACCCCTGCTGTAGAGCATTTAGAGTTGGTCAAGAGTGCCACGGCCAGGACGAAAACTATATTGTTGTTCCTGAATCCGAGGTTCAACCATCAGTCAGTCAGTTCAACCATCAGTCCACTATAATTGGAACATATCCTCTGGTCCCCCTTTTTAAAAAAGGGGATTACCACCCCGGTTTGCCAATCCAGAGGTACGGCCCCCAATGACCACACGATATTTCAGAGACATGTCAACCAAGACAGTACTACAACGTCCATAGCCCAGAGATATTCGAGGCAGATCTCATCTACCTTCTGTGCCTGACCTCAGGGGAGCTTTTTGACTACCTCGGCAACCTCAGCCTCAGTGATTGGTGGACCCCCACCAAATCGACAGGGTCATTCTTCTTCAAGGTAAGTGTGTTGGTGGGATGAGGTGGTCCTCAAAGTATTTCTTCCACCTTCCAACAGCATCCCCAGTTGAGGTGAGCAGTCTTGGTTGTCCTGGTGCCAAGTGCACTTATGGACACCCTTATGTTTGAACATGGTGTTCATAATGGTCAAACCATGGCAAGAACTTCTTCTTTTACTTTCGGCTGCTCCCTTCAGGGGTCGCCACAGCAAATCATCCGCCTCCACCTCACCCTGTCCTCCGCATCTTCTTTTCTGACTCCAACGACCTTCATGTCTTCCTTCACCACATCCATAAATCTCTTCTTCGGTCTTCCTCGAGGCCTTCTGCCTGGTAGTTCCAACCTCAGCATCCTACTGCCAATATACTCACTATCCCTCCTCTGTACATGTCCAAACCATCTCAATCTAGCCTCTCTGACTTTGTCTCCAAAACATCTTACGTGGGCTGTCTCTCTGATATACTCATTTCTGATCCTATCCATCCTCGTTACTCCCAGGGAGAACCTCAACATTTTCATCTCCGCTACCTCCAGCTCTGCCTCCTGCCTTTTCCTCAGCGCCACTGTTTCTAAGCCATACAACATCGCTGGCCTCACCACCATCTTGTACACTTTTCCCTTCATTCTTGCTGACACTCTCCTATCGCACATCACACCGGATACTTTTCTCCAACCATTCCAGCCTGCCTGCACACGCTTCTTCACCTCTTTTCCACACTCTCCATTGCTCTGGATTGTTGAGCCTAAGTACTTAAAATCCTCCACCTTCGTTATCTCTGCTCCCTGTAACATCACCATTCCTCCTGGGTCCTTCTCATTCACACACATGTATTCTGATTTTCTGAGGCTAACCTTCATTCCTCTCCTTTCCAGGGCATACCTCCACCTCTCTAGATTTTCCTGTACTTGTTCTCTGCTCTCACTACAGATCACGATGTCATCTGCAAACATCATAGTCCATGGAGATTCTTGTCTCACCTCGTCTGTCAGCCTGTCCATCACCATAGCAAACAAGAAGGGGCTCAGAGCTGACCCTTGATGCTGGCAAGAACAAAAGTCCAATAACAAACTTTATTTGGGTTCAGATTGGAGAGGCTATACCTACCACTCACACCTTTTCAGGTCACACTGTTGTTGACGACATGGGTGTTGAAGTCTCCCAGGACAATGAGGGAGTTTCCATGGAGAGCGTTCTCCAAGACATGCCACAAAGACTCCAAAAGGGGTGGATACTCTGAACTGTCATTTGGTGTAATAGCACAAACAGTCAGGACCCGTCCCTCACACCCGAAGACAGAGGGAAGCTACCCTTGCAGTGAGACGGGGGCAACAATGATGCCCATCAGCAACTCCAGAATGGAATAAGATCCAGTCCCTCCTGAGATGGGTGGCTTGTGCCCAAGCTATACGTTGAGATTATTCTGACTATATCTAGTTGGTGTGTCTCAACCTCACGCACCAGCTCAGGTTCCATCCCCGCCAGAGAGGTGGCATTCCATGTCCCAAGAGTCAGAGTCAGTAGCCGAGGAAACCATGCTACCCAACTCACAAAACACCTGACCCCTATATTCCCATTACGGATGGTGGGTCCATAGGAGGGCAGACCCATGTCTCCTTTTCAGGCTGGGCCCTGCTGGGCTCCATGGGCAGAAGCCTGACCACCAGGTGCTCACCCTTTGAGACTTTCCACCAGGCCTGGCTTCAGGGAGGACTCCAGTGACCTGCATCTGGGCAAGGGAACGGTTCAGAAAATGAATGAATGGATGAATATTATTTAATCTATCTTTTAATACTACCAACCATACTACCATTACCATCAGCAGCATCACCAACAACAACAACTTATATGAAATCTCCAGCACGCAAACTAGCGCTGTTGTTGGTGCTGTTGGTGGTAGTGGTGGTGTGGCTGCTATTATTAAAAGCTAGATTAAATAATATTCATTTATTCATTCATTTTCTGAACTGCTTAATCCTAATTAGGGTTACAGTTAGTCTGGCGCACATTTCAGCCGACCCCAGGCAAGGGTGGGGTACACCCTGGACAGCCTTCCAGGCTGTATTGCAGGACCAACATTCACACTCGCACCTAGGGGAGATTTTGAACAGCCAATTAGCCTACTTTGTATGTTTTTGGGCTGTGGACCCATACAAGAAAGGGAAGAACATGCAAACTCTGCAAAGAAACACCCAGGCTGGGAATCGAACTTAGGCCTTCTTGTTATGAGGCAGATCTTCTAACTACTACACCACCATGCTGCCCCTAAATAATATTATAATAAATAAAATATATACGCAATATAAATGTATATGTACAGAGAAAAAGATGGCTGCTTTGTTTTTTTCCTGAGGGCAAATACTTAAATTAGCTTACTTTTCATATATATTTTTACTTTTAGTTATTTCATTTATTGATAGGTTTGTCTTTTAATTTATGGGTTTCTTTCAAATGGCTTATTTGTTCATTCATTCATTATCTGAATTGCTCATCCGGTTTATGAATGAGGAAAGCTGGAAACCAGTCCATCGAAGGGCCAGCACAGACAAACAACCATTCTTATTGACACCAAGCGCAATCCAGAATACCCAATGAGTCTAATGTGCAAGGCTTTAGACTGGCGGACAAAACCAACATAAGCATGTGAAGAGTGTGCAAACTCCACACCTTGCTGACTTCAGGATATGAACCCTGGATCTTCTTGTTGTGAGGCTAGGGTGCTAACCACTACACCACTATACCCACTTAAAGATAGTTCATTCCTTATTTAAAATACTTCCATCCACCCATTTCACTCTTTTTTCACATTTTTTGAGATAATTTTGGGGCCATCAAAAAATTGGCATCACATGCAATAAAGTGGAGTGTTTATTTGTTGGTATATCTACCACTTCCACTTGAGACAAATTCATAGTTTACTGATTCCTTAAAAGCCCATTGTGAATGATTAAGGAAACAGTTACATAATGACTGTGCTCCGGATCAGATTAGAAGTGCTCGTTAGAGCTTCATAAACATACTAGCTTTGCACTCATGCTTGAAAACCAATGAGCTCCTTTTTGGAGACATGCAGAAAGAGAAAGGGTTTGTCTGTATTTCATAGCAAAACTGGCCTAGGGCACACATGCACACACCGATAACCTCAATAACTGTATGAATACAAGTAACAAAGTTTTGAAAGGTTCTTCAATAGTATTTTTACAGAGTTGAGTTTTGGAAGGGATGGACAGTGGTGGTCTGGGTATAAGGTGCTGGATCACTGATCCCAAAATTCCTATCTCAAAAAATTAGCATATTTCATCTGACCAATAAAAAAAAGTCCCTTAATACAAAAAAGTCAACCTTCAAATAATTATGTTCAGTTATGCACTCAATACTTGGTCGGGAATCCTTTTGCAGAAATGACTGCTTCAATGCGGTGTGGCATGGAGGCAATCAGCCTGTGGCACTGCTGAGGTGTTATGGAGGCCCAGGATGCTTCAATAGGGGCCTTAAGCTCATCCACAGATTCTCTATGGGGGTTCAGTTCAGGAGAGTTGGCAGGCCAATTGAGCACAGTAATACCATGGTCAGTAAACCATTTAGCAGTGGTTTTGGCACTGTGAGCAGGTGCCAGGTCGTGCTGAAAAATGAAAATCATTTCCATAAAGCTTTTCAGCAGATGGAAGCATGAAGTTCTCCAAAATCTTCTGATAGCTAGCTGCATTTACCCTGCCCTTGATAAAACACAGTGGACCAACACCAGCAGCTGACATGGCACCCCAGACCATCACTGACTGTGAGTACATGACACTGGACTTCAGGCATTTTGGCATTTCCTTCTCCCCAGTCTTCCTCCAGACTCTGGCACCTTGATTTCCGAATGACATGCAAAATTTTCTTTCATCTGAAAAAAGTACTTTGGACCACTGAGCAACAGTCCAGTGCTGCTTCTCTGTAGCCCAGGTCAGGCGCTTCTGCCACTGTTTCTGGTTCAAAAGTGGCTTGACCTGGGGAATGCAGCACCTGTAGCCCAGTCCACTGCTTCCACAGGTCCCCCAAGGTCTGGAATCGGCTCTTCTCCACAATCTTCCTCAGGGTCCGGTCACCTCTTCTAGTTGTGCAGCGTTTTCTGCCACATTTTTTCCTTCCCACAGACGTCCCACTGAGGTGTCTTGATACAGCACTCTGGGAACAGCCTATTCACTCAGAGATTTCTTTCTGTGTCTTACCCTCTTGCTTGAGGGTGTCAATGATGGCCTTCTGGACAGCAGTCAGGTCGGCAGTCTTGCCCATGATTGCGGTTTTGAGTAATGAACCAGGCTGGGAGTTTTTAAAAGGCTCAGGAATCTTTTGCAGGTGTTTAGAGTTAATTTGCTGATTCCGATGATTAGGTTAATAGCTCGTTCACCTTTTCATGATATGCTAATTTTTTGAGATAGGAATTTTGGGTTTTCATGAGCTGTATGCCAAAATCATCAGTGTTAAAACAATAAAAGACCTGAAATATTTCAGTTGGTGTGCAATGAATCTAAAATATATGAAAGTTTCATTTTTATCAGTATCTTACAGAAAATAATTAACTTTTATCACAATATGCTAATTTTTTGAGAAGGACTAGTAGAAGAACCATTGCTGACTTTCGTCAAAAGAGTAGCAGCAGAGCCGTCAGCGTGTTTCTGCCCTGCGATGGCCTGGAGAGCTGTCCAAGATGTACTCTGCCCTCGCCCAGATTTGGCTGAGATGGGCTCGAGCCTCTCCGTGACCCTAATTGGGATTAAGTGGTTCACAAAAATGAATGTTCGGTAGTTCAGTTCAGTTTCTGTAACCGATTAATCCTAATTATGGTCATGGGGAGGCTGACGCCCATCCCAGCCGACTCTGGGCGAGGGCAGAGTACACCCTGGACAGCTCGCTAGGCCATCGCAGGGCGGAAACATGCTGAAGGCTATGCAGCCTACTCTTTACGAAAGTCAGCAATGGTTCTTTTACATGCCTCACACCATAGATAGTGAGAGACATGGTCAGCCTTTGATAACCTAGTTAGCTGCACTGTGGGGACAGTGACAACCTTGCGGAGAGTGGGACTCGAACCCCTAAACTTAGGATCAGCGATCCAGCACCCTATACCACTAGGCCACCACTGCCCCAAAAATAAACGAATATAATAATACAGTTTTTAAAGTTAATTTTTTTTCTACCAAAAAAACATGCAAAGAACAACAAATTAAAATAATTTTACAGCTGAGCTCCTGTATGCTTTAGAGGGGTGGGGAGGGATGAAGCAAGCTATATTATTTTATGAAAACAATGTTGAGTGAAAAAGAACATGACTGCATGTGTAGAATGTGTGAAGTACAGGATACAAACAGCAAGAAGCCAGGGGGTGCTCGCATGCTCTTGTGTGCATTTGTGGTTTGTCTATTAAGCAAGTTCTATGTACTGTTTGGATATCCTTCATCCAAATGCTAGAGAAAAGTCAATATTTCCACTAATGTACATTCTGGAAGTGCTCAAGTTTGGGACTATGTGTGCTAAGGATTTATTTTGCTGTAGGGTGTTTTCACGCTTTGTGCAAATGCTTGAGTGATATCCAGTATTAATTCTTTCTGGATCGTTTGGGGGTGAGAGGCTCATAATTGCAGGTTTGTATTCACATAGAGGAGTTCTGTGCAAACCATGGATTAATTGCACAAGTCCATGCATCACTTTGGTGCATAGAGGGTTGCAAAGTGGTCGACAATAGGATGATCTGCTATGTATATACAGTTTTCTTCCTTGGAAGCAGCATACAAACATGGAAGACTCATGCCTTTTGGATGTATGGCATGCCATTATGAAGGGATTACAGTATATTGTGCAAAGCATGCCAGACTGCTACATCTTAATGCAGATTGAATGGGAGTTGGGTTCGAGTAAGCCTCAAACCACCATTGGGGTGTTCTGGACAGTGATAATACTTGGAGTTAAGTCTTGGAGGCTTTTTGCCTCCTCAGGCAGCTCTCAGTTTGGAAAGAAAGCAAGTATGAAAACAATGTAAGGGTTCTAGCATGTAAAACCACTCTGGCTGTGTCACCTGCCAGTGATAGGGATCACTATGTGTCCTCTTGCATCATTACCATCTGTGTTGTCACCATTGTTGCCATTCTTGCCATTTAATCTAATTCTCAACTGCTCATTAACAGTCAACTTTTTGTCCAAAATTCCACTGAATCCTATTGTACATCATATTATAGTCAATCTATCCAGTTGCCCTACTCCTCATTTCTACTCTTGTCATGGGGAGGCTGGAGCCTGTCAGCAGACTCAGTATGAAGACGAAATACACCCTGAAGAACTCACCATTCCCTCACAGGTCCATGCATACAGAAACTCCCTTGCTTAGCCGACATCAACTTTGTCACTGCTTCACAAGTAAGTTTCCATTGTTAATCCAAACATAATTTTATTAAGCATCTTCTCTTTAATTTTTGCAGTAAATTAATTTATTTCATATTGGGAATTTTTTCATTTTAGTGGAAATAAGCAGTGCAGCCGTCTGAAAAACTGTCCTGAACCGGAGTTAACTCCACTGATAAATTCTTTTTATTGATGATAATTTGAATGTTTTGAGCGTTTCACCAAACATCATAATGGTGTAAGAGGCTTTTCTGTAAGCTGTCTCCCAGTTTGGGCTGTCCTGAGTGCACACACTCTCCATTGCTGTGATATTGGAGTGGTTAGAAAAGCAATAATGAAACACTGGTACAGAGCAGAGCTCTTTCTTGGCCAGCAATATCCTTTGTGGCAGCAATATGATAATAGTATAGGTGATATTGTAGGGTCAGTGAAAGTGCTGGCAGTGTGTTAACAATATGAATTCTGATTAGAGTTCACGTCATTTCTGTTTCTGCGCTTTTGTTTCAGCAGTCTTTTAACTGACAGTGCTGCACGTGTGACAAACTCAATACATAACAGAAGACGGGTAAACAAATACTCAGCTAAATAATGAACAGTATAAGAATAGTGTAAATTGAAAAGTGTTTGCTTGTGCAAAATGTTCTTCTGTCAGCAGAAAAACCCAGCACACTCTGATATAGTGTATCAGGGTTAATTCTTACACATTGCTTCTGTGCAAACTTACCATGACCGCTGCCTACACACTCTGAGCGAAAATGCAGGTGGGAGCAATATCAGAGACATATGGAACATCAGAGGCAGGCCTAATCTGGAAAAAGAACAGCCGTTAAACAAGCCAACTTCAATAACAAGTTGTCCAGGGCGCATTTTTCATGATTATTGTTGTTGTGGAGCAGGTCATTGCAGCTCTGGCTGAAAAACTGTGATGATCCCCCCCCCCCCCCCCCCCACATCCCGCTCCCCCAGCCCCCTCACCTCTTTCTCTCTTTTGTTGTTTTCCTAAACAATGATTATCATCAGCAGCAGCAGCACACCAGCTGAAGTCGGAACATGTTGCAAATCAAGGCAATCTGAGGGAAGCTCTGCATTGAGCATCAATTATTTAGCTTCTGTTGCTTTGTACAAACAAGGTCCCCTGGTGGAGAGACGGGTGACTCTCCACAGCCAATTACTTCCAAATGTTCCTCTCATTTATTATTGAGCTAGAAAGTCTCGTACAGGTTGTTGCGTGCCTGACCCACCATGGACTCCATTGTGTACTGCTTTGATCACGATGCTACTGACTGGTGTTATACGTGAGGTGCAGTACCTGCTGTAGTGCCCTGATCTTAACATTCTAGCACTGGGAACAGTAGGGCACCAGGGTTGTGAATGCTCCATGGGGCTCACTATTGCAACAAACCATGCTGGATAATTAGTGTTTGTACTGTGGGGGTTTGTTTCCCAACATGCCTATCTGCTTGGCGCTGGGCAAGTGCTCGTTTCTGAACAATGCTGTATAACTATATAAGGTGAGCATGAGTCACATAAATATGGTTTTGATTATGAACTCTTGCATAGTGTCCTGCTTTAGCATGGTTTCTTGTGATGTAAGAGAATTGTTGTTATAACAGAACCTAGTTAACCAGTGTTGTCACACATCACTGTTGAGGCATGTTTTAAATTCAGTTTTAATTAGTCCTGTCTGGTAAGAAAATAAAAATGTTGCCACTCACATTTTCTGCCTGAAAAGCATTGAAGGTTGACTCGAGTCAGTGAAACAAAGAGCTCTTTTTCTTCAATGATTATACACGTCACATCAACCACCATATGTGGCACCCATGTCACAACATCTACACGAACTCAAATATCAGTTAGTTATTAAACATATAATTATCAGGGTTTTTTATTTCTATTGAACTGTATCTAGCGCCTTGAATTCTCATATCGCTAAAAGTAAAATGAATTCAGATTTGGTGGTGCATGTTAGTGGAAGTTGCTGTCAGTCAAGTGTTGAGGGAGGGAAGGACGGAGGGGGAGGGAGGGAGAGAGAGAGAAAGAGAGAGAGAGCGAGAGAGAGAGAGCGCATTTCATTCGCTGTCTCTCCTGGTTTGGCCAGAGGCCAGGAAAAGAGGAGTGAGCCGTCTAAAGGATTTGGTGTGTGTGTGTGTATGTGTGTGTATGTGTGTGTGTGTGCAAAAGGGGGTGGGGCTGTACAGGAGGAGATGTAGTGAGTACGAGCCTTGGCTCAAGTAATTGTGTGGCTCCCAGGTGATGGAGGCTTTTATGCCATTAACCGTGTCTGTCCTGCCGCCGAGCGTGCCAGCTCTTTAACGAGCCAGTGCTGCTAATTTCAGAGCTAATACCGAATCGTTCCGCCTCACCAGGCCGCCCACTGCAGGTGCTTCTGGGATGGACAGGGAGAGAATGTGAGAAATGGAGAGACTGAGAGAGAGAGAGAGAGAGAGAGAGAGAGAAATGAGTGTACCTTTGCGTGTCAGGGATTTTTCTCTTTCCCCTGATTGAGCTATAGTCCATATTTATAGAGAAGACACTGCAGCTCTTCATCACACTGTGTCTGTCATAAGTTTTGCCTCGGCTATACTTCTACCCTTGTTGTAGTGTGCTTAGAGCAGCTTTACGAGGATCTGAGCAGAGTCTGAAGGGGCATGGGATCTATTTAATGTGTGGAATGTTCAAAGGGAAGACTGTATGGGGAGACAGTGTCGTGCTACAAACCACTGCAGCTGAGTTGTTGGTTGTGTTCAGTTATTAGTCTCTTGGAACATTTCCAGCTTGGACTTAGTCCTTTCTGTCTGATTCTGTTTAACTTGGTGTCTAAGGCAAGATGTGGACACCAGCATACTCCATCAATGCAACGGCCTGAAGGTGGGGAGTGAGTAATTGAAGATTGCAGCAGAGCCGAGCCTGTCCTCATTCTTTAGTTTTTTGTCGTTGTTGTGGTTATAGACTCAGGTACTTTTCATCAGTAAACATTGCCAAGAGCTGCCTACTTTCACAGGAAGATGCTGCTTGGCTGACATTGTAACGACCAAACAACAATCAACTGATTAAATCTTGTTCTGAACAGCTCCTGTGTCATGGTTCAAAAGTTTGTGAACTGCTGAATGAAAGTGTGTATACAGAGAGACAATCAGATTACGACCCTCAAGGTTCTGTCTTGTAGTCTGCTAAGCTATCAGAGTCCAAGTGTTGAAGCTGGGCTTAAGCACAACCTCTTTCTCACTTTTCACTTACTATAACGAAGCTATGTAGACAATTTGATGGCTATTCATATACATTGCCTTGTATTACCAAATGCACCATTACATCCCACTATGTCATGTTTGTCCAGTCTCCGTTGGCTTGATGCCTTAGGTAAGAGGCAGTAAACCAGATTTGGCTCACTGCTCTTCTGTACTGCTTTAACACAAAGGGAGGGGGTGGTTTATGTTAGCAATTCGGCTTTTCAGGCATCACTCTCACCATGTAATCGCATTGCGTCTGGCTTACCTGTGCCGCCCCCAATGGGTTTATTCACGGCTAACGGGATTTGGCGTGCTGCAGAAGCACACCACTTCCATGGCTCTCCACCGCGCTCATAATTATTCACTGACAGGACATCAGTACTGACAAATCCTTCCTCTGAACACATGACTGAGGACTCACACCCACCAAAGCTTATGACACAAGCCATGCCAGTGCTTTACACTTAC
>CM045732.1:54138495-54290995 GCA_024760905.1 Plotosus lineatus
CCTTCAAAGAAAAATGTATCCAGATGTAGGATGACGAGTAAAAGAGACCTCAAGACACCTTTATTGGCCTTCTTCCCTTGTACTCCAAGTTTGAAGATTTGTTTTCACTCAATAATGTCATATATTTCCCCCCACAACACATACATTTTCCCCTCTTTCCTTTTCAGACTTTTTATTTATTGCCTCGTCCTGTGGTTTCCAATTCTGGCTCTGGAGGACCCACTGTCTGCATGTTATAGTGTTTTCCTTGTTCCTAACACACCTGTTTTAAGTAATAAACTAATTACCAGTTCTTTGTGATTTGAACTGGGTGTGATATAGCAGGGAAAGAAATTAATGTGCAGAACAGGAGGTCCTCTAGGAGCAGGATTGGGAACCTCTGGGTGACAATTAGCAATTTATTGTTCCTCCTAAATGCCAGATATAACAAAACCTCTTCGGCAGTGATGCTAAATCACAGGGTGGCTTTACACACTCAAAGGAAAAAGCTCTCTACCCTCTTCTACATACATGAGGTTACAGATTCCTGTGATAGGCTAGTGTTTAGTTCAGCCCCTCCTCTGGTCTAGAGAGGAAGGCCAAATTTGCTTCATTGGCTCTTGGCCATGGGTGGCTTGCTATATCTGAATAATAGGGTGAATATTTTCTGTTGCCCATCTCAGTATCTTCAGCTACTCGATAGTGCCCTGATATTGAAATCATCTTTCAGAGCAAGCTTAGTTAGTATGACCATGATGCCTGTGCATATTGCCAACAAATATAACAGCATAGGCCAGGTCACATATCTGTTTCAGTCTGATACTACTTCATCGGGTCAGTGTTGGTCTTGAGTATCTTTACATCTCTGATTGCTAGTAATAGTATTATGAAATCCAGCTCATTTTAGGCATTTAAACCCATATTTTTCTGGTAATTTCTTTATTTGGTCTGGCTGTTGTAAGGTCATGATTTGACAGATCTCTCCTTCTCTGAAGCTCTGACATCACTTTCACTTTGTGCATGTACCACAGTGACCTTTTCATTTGAAAAGCCTCTCTTTTGTCTGGCCAATGTGGTCGCCTCGAAGCTCTTAACAGCCAATCGCACACACTACAGGTTCGCTGACACCACACACACATCCTCAGCCTTCAGAAGTCATTGAGATGTTATAGCTATTCAGACATACCCTGTGGAATAGAATTACACCAACACCATGAGACAAAATACGCCAATAACAGCTATGTATGCATAAGTGTGCTAAATACTTAAAACCTCTTTAGGCTCAGTAGTAAGAACACATACCTGACATCCTGCTCTACTGCATACCAACTATTGATTCAATGTTTGTACTTCTTACAAAACTAGGACTGATTATAATACTGTGCTTTTGCATAATATGTACACATGTAGCATGGATGTGCACCCCATGGTGTTTCTACCTCATGGCTCCAGGATACTTACTGTGATTCCGAGTTCTGGTACGTGTTTGTGAGGGGTATATATGTAGTAAACCCATAGGTCCATGTAATTTTGTGTGACGGCAGGAGCATATGAGTCGGACCCAATGATACAGGAGACCACGTATGATGATTCAATGACCTTATTTTAGCACAGGGGAAACCAGAATCACTGGGATTGTCCTTTCCATGTGATTTCGTTCCCCCGTGATCTCTCTGACTCCTGGTATCCTACTTCGTGCTCAACCAGTTTCCTGTTTAAGATACATTCCCAGTGATTCTGAGTTCTGGTAAGTGTTTGTGAGGGGTTTGCATGTAGTAAACCCATAGGTCCATGTGATTTGGTGTGACGACAGGAGCATATGAGTTGGACCCAAAGATACAGGAGACCACGTATGATGATTCAATGACCTTATTTTAGCACAAGGGAAACCAGAATCACTGGGAATCTACAGCAAAGACCCGGAATCTGATTGCATACTCCGCCACTGACTACGAGCCTTGCTGGATTCGAAGTAGCTGACTGCGCGCCTCCTCCCCTTTCGCCGGATGATCAAAGACCCATTTCATTTCCGGCACTGTCGAAGTGGGAGAATAATTCCTGGGTATGGGTGGCGACCACTAGCGCCCTGGACGAGGCTTGCTCTGTGAGTAGGCTCATAATGAAGGCGGTCTTACCTTGATCAGTGGTATATGAGAGCAGCTGCTGGCTGAATATGAGCGAACACTGATGGAGGAACTGTGCACAGGAGCCGATCGTGCCCGAATGCCTGACTGGCGTGGGGATGAGTGGTTCTCAGTGCATGGGGAGTATAGCTGGCCCTGGCGCTGCTGCAGAAGCGGAGAGTGAAGGGTGAGTTGGCGGGGTCGTGGCGGCGAGTTGGGTGGCGATGACGTCCATCCTTTCTGCCGAGCTGCACCATGCTGGTGGTTATTCGCTGGAGGTTGTCCACAATTTGGTGCAGAGTGAAGTCGTGTTGTTGCAAGAGGACTCCCTGGTAGGATAGTGCTTGCTGGAGTTGGGCAGTCTCCGCTGGGTCCATGTTCCGGTCAGAAGATTCTGTGACGGTGTGAGCATATGAGTCGGACCCAAAGATGCAGGAGACCACGTATGATGATTCAATGACTTTATTTTAGCACAGGGGAAACCAGAATCACTGGCAATATATCTTAAAAGGGAAACTGGTCGAGCGCGAAGCAGGATACCAGGAGTCAGAGAGATCATGGTGGAACGGAATCACATGGAAAGGACAATCTTCTGACGCCAGAGAGGAGCGTGCCGCTCCTCTTTATAGCTTGCTGATTGCCGAGTGAATTCAGGTGCGCTCTCTGGATTTCACCTGCAGGTAACAGCCACGCCCCTCACCAGTGCCTGCAGTATATGGGGAGAGAGAGAGAGAGAGTTAGAACGCTGACAGCAAGCACAGACCATAACAATTTTGTGTACAAACCCCAGTTTCTCAATGTTTCGCATTTTAGTCAATCCTTGATCAAGTCAGTTTGTAGCACAAAAAAAGCTTTAACAGGAAGTCTACAACCATACTGTTTAGCCCTTTTGTGGTAAACCATATTTTCTCACAATAGCAGTGGTTTAAAGGGGAATTTACACTATAATGATTTGACCTGGTAACAGAATTTTTTGGCATTTGCCACCATACACTGACGTTAATTTTTATGTAGTTGTTATTTGTTTTAATAAGTTGCTTTAAATTGTTATTTGTGCCATTTGCCAGAAATTTATGGTTATGCATAAAACTTTTTGATGTACGCCGACATGCAACCCGTACGCAGAGAGAAAGCTGTGTGTGCGCTAATGGAACTTGTTGGTCAGAAGTAGGTTTGTGGCTGCTTATCTGTATAGTCTCATCTGTCCACCCCAAGCAAGTTAATTTCAAAGCGGACTTCTTGCTCATCATCCACACCTCTGAACTTGAATTCTTTCTTCTTAGCCTTGGGATTCTTGGGCTTCCCTGCTGTTACTATTAAGGATGTGGAGGCAGTAGGAATATTGGATGGAATAGGAGAGAGGTTTCTGTTGGAGGTTTGTGAAAAGTTGGGACTGGGAGAGCTGGATTTTGAGACTTCATGGCATGCAGCTGCTTTGGTGAAAATGACGGTCTTCAAGATGGAACCTTGCATATTTGCCCAGAGGATGGCTATTTCTTCTGGTGTGTCTGCTTCTTCCTGAAGTTTTTGGGCAATTTTACTTGCATACAAACCTGACGCGATTGGTTGAAATCTGGGGATTATACTGAGACCCTGCGAGCACAGCTCATGTCCGGCTTCTTAACACATTTGTTAACATTTTTTAATATTTAATTTTGAATTCATTTAATTTAATATTCATTCAGCAGGCTGCACAGTAGCATAGTGGTTAGCACGTCCGCCTCACAGCAAGAAGGTCCTGGGTTCAAATCCTTGCTCAGGTGTTTCTGTGTGGAGTTTGTATGTTCTCGCCATGCTTGCGTGGGGTTCCTCCGGGTACTCCGGTTTCCTCCAACAGTCCAAAAACATGCACAGTATATCGCTTATAGGTGTGAGTATGAATGGTTGTGTGAATGTTGGCTCTGCTATGGCCTGGCAACCTGTCCAGGGTGTATCCTGCCCTCACCCAGAGTTGGCTGAGATGGGCGTCAGCCTCCATGCGACCCTAATTAGGATTAAGCGGTTCTGAAAATGAATTAATGACTTCATTCAGCATTCACACTGATTTGTTACTAATAAATTATGAAACCATTTTGATTTTGTTTTAATTTCAGTTCATTTGTTGTCAGCTCAACTCATCTGGAATTTTGTGCATATTTATTGCATTCTGACTTTTGAAATTCATTTATGTTCGTTTCTTCAGTTTGTTATAGTGTGACTGCTTCCTTAAGCTGGAATGCTGCAATCATTGTTTTAATGCTTTCAATCTCAAAGTGAGAAGGTTCTGGGTGCAAACCCTATACCCAGAGAGTGTTTTTTCGTGGAGTTTGAATGTTTTCCCTGCACTTGCATGGCTTTTATTTAGGTGGTCCAGTATCTTCTCTTAGTTCAAAGCCATTCACATCAGGCTATTTGGATATTTATGGTCTGGTGAACTGTTCAGGTTGTACACTGACTTCACCCAGAATTAGCTGGGATGGGCTCCAGCCCCCCATGACCCTAATAAAAGATAAATCTGGAAGATCAAAGTGAAATGAAGTTGTCTTATCATTTCCCATGATACATTACTTCCTGTGTAGCCTCTTAGAAGGCAGTGTACTTATTCTGTAGCCATCGTGCTAAACAAACAGCTTTTGACAGGCGTCAAAGGCAACTATACTGTACATCCAAGAGTTGACAAGATATTGCTTTCTCATTAGAGTAGATAAAATGAATAATACAAATAATAATAATAATACATGCAGGCAAATTCAGAACAATTGTACAGAATATCTATTTATTCACTCCCGTCCCAAGTCTACTACACAGTGGTGCTGTTTTCTTCTGAGTGACAATCAACTGACATGGTTATGGGATACCTAGGACAGCAAAGTTTCCATGTCAAATCCCCCAGATGGAGTTATCTCAGTAGGCAGCATTCTGTGCTGACATTTGATTCAGACATGACCAGATGTCTTCTTGCTTTTGTACATCGCATGAGTAGGCAGCATTTTTTTTTTTTTAATACATTTTTGGACACAGTCAGATAGCACTTTATTGTCAGATTGCTCCTTTTTTTATGCATGAATGTTATTATTTATAGTCACCAATCTTTTTTTCAGACTGCTCAGTCTCATGTGACTTTATGATGATGCATGTATGTATTGTTATATTGTTCAGACAGCACAAAACTGGGTAGAATTAAAAGTTGGGAAATTTTTCTTTGCTTTGTCAAATGGCAGCATGAAGCTTAGGAATTAGATGTGTAATGGTCATGACATGACATCAGTAAGAGTTCAAGATATCATTCGTTTGGTAATACTCAATTTGAGAATGGTACTGGGATGTGCATTATACCAATTGCCAATGCTGTCGCTTCTCTTCCACAATGTGGATATAATAAAGGTTTTACCATTAATTTGCAGCCACCATTCCAAGTGTACAGCTGTGTGGCTTTCCTATTTTTCCTAGCCTCTTCACCAAAACAAAAGAGACACAAAATTGCTTTCAGCCAGGAGAGCCTGGTATGTGTAAGCATTCAGTAAATTGTCTTCCAAGCTGTTGGAGAGAATATGCCACTAAACTATTGGGGAAGACAAGAGGACAATTTATTCCCAATGTGGCCTTCTAGAAAGCCTTCATCTGAGCTTACAATGCCAGTGCAGCAGAGAGAGAGAGAGAGCACGCGAGAGAGAGAGAGAGAGAGAGAGAGAGACAGAGAGCGCAAGAGAGAGAGAGAGAGAAATAAGGATATGTTTCAGCTATAAAGAAGGATTATTCACCTCCAACAGAGCTTTTGCATAATGCGTTGCTATTATTTTTCAAATTGACCTCATGATTGTAGTCATAATCAATATATACCACAGGCAAGCTGATTAAAGCTCCCTGTTCTCCTCCCTTTCCTCATCTTTATTTTACCCCCATTGTGTTTCAGCAGGTATTGCTTTTAATAGCCTCGGCCCCACAGCGAGAGGCTGAACAACAACAGAGAGTCAATGCTTATTCAGCCTCCTTTTGCTTATTGTTTGCTTTCCTTCTTATGTTAGAAGGTGCATTAAATATATGTAAAAAGAAAAGAAAAGAACTCTGATGGCCTGGCGAGCTGTCCATGGTGTACTTTGCCCTCGCCCAGAGTCGGCTGAGATGGATGCCAGCCTCCCCATGGCCCTAATTAGAATTAAGCGGTTCACAAATTGAATGAATGAATGAATAAACAAGAGAACTGCATTACTGTACAGTGAACGAAATCTACATTCACCCTGTAAAATGAAATTACTATTTTTGAAGAAAGGACTATAATCTTAGGTTTCATGAGTTTCATTTTCTGCTGTTTATATATGGAGTATTAAGATCAGCGTACGGGTTTGGCAAGAAGTTTCATTTCAGATTCATAAACCTCTATAAATCATTTATTATCACTAATTTAAACCTTGCTGTAAAGAATTAATTGTTCATTTACTGAACCGCTTAATCCTAATTAAGGTAGCGAGTGGGCTGGAGCCCATCTCAGTTGACTCTGGGTGAGGGCAGAGTACACCCTGGACAGCTTACCAGGTCATCGCAGGGCAGTTTATAAACACTTATAAAGTTTTATTCTGTTAAACACTAGCTACATAACATGACTTTTTTTTTTACACACTGTCAATTGAAAGAGATTTTACTGCACATAAGCTTGTGTTATGACACTTTCTAGGCCGCCTTGCATTATGCTGTAGCTCAGTACCTTTCAGGTAGAATGCTAATAAAATGATACAACCTGCCAAAGAAAGGTTACACTGGGAAAACTGAACAAAGAGAGGATTATCAAAAGATGTCGTGAAGAGTTTCAGAACTAGTCACAAAGTGTTAATAAAAATGGCATGAAAAACTCGTGTGTGTCTGTTCTATTGTGGAAGTGTTAATAGTGACAGTCATTGCACTATAAAAACAGTTATATTGTTTTGATCTTGTGTAGGTTTCCCTTGGCCTTTAAAAAGTGTTTCCTTTTTCCGCTTATAGGGACATTATAAAGAGTTTTAATATTTGAAAATGAAGAACTGTGTAGATTGGCCAACACTACGGACTTAAGTGATATTCATAAGGTTATGCGATTTATGCACGCGGCAGCAGTTTACAGTGATTATATAAGAATTACAACTAGGAGAATTCATGCTGCAATATACTACTCTTTTTATGTTTATTTTAGTACTTGCCATCTTCTCATATATCACTGCATTATTCTTTTTTGCCTGTTGCTTTTATTTCATTGTTGATGCATGTGAGCAGAGCATCATACTAATGTAACCATTAAGTCAAATTTTCATAGCTGTATGGCATCTGTCCAGTATCTGTGTACAGCTTGATGCTGAATGGTTGTTATGAGATTTGACGCTAATTGATTGTTATGCATCCCAGTTCTGATTGGCTATTATGTATCGCAGTGCTGATTAGTTGTTATGCATCACACTGATGATTGGCTGTTTTGCTTAATTGAGTTTTCAAGTTGTCAAGGATCCAGAAACTGATCTGATATTATTGTCCATAATATAATAAAGCCATTTTTAAGTTAATTTTATTCTACCATAAACATGCAAAGAACAGCAAATGAAAATAATTTTACAGCCAAGCTCCAGTATGCTTTAGGGGGGAGTAAGCTATATTATTTAATGAAAACAATGCTGAGCGAAAAAGACCACAACTGCACATGGAGACTGTGTGAAGTATACAAACAGTAAGAAGCCAGGGGGTGCTCGCACGCTCTTGTGTGCATTTGTGGTTTGTCTATTAAGCAAGTTCTATGTATGGTGCTACATTATAGAGATCCTTCAGCCAAATGCTGGAGAAAAGTCAATATTTCTACGAATGTACGATTCACAGGACATGAACAGTCGTATTATGATGTGATCATTTATTGATATATTGCCCAGCCCTATTTTGGATCCTCTTAACTGTATTAAATATAATTTTATGATTTCAGTGGTTTATTTTCACTATAGATCAGTTCCTCAGGTATTATTAAGGGTGGGTCACACATGCGTTCCTACACATTTTCTGGGTGAATGAGGTCACTTCAGACAAACATTCAAATCTAATGAGGCTAGTGTACATCCTCAGCAACACCACAACCAGGCTGCTAAATAATAGAGGAGTACACACAGACCTTGAAGAGTGTTAGTATTCCCTTGGAGCTTACGGAGTAAATCTGAACACTATATTTTCCTGATTTAGTATGCTGAAAGGGTAATATTCAATATAGCCACAGGCTAGGCTTACATTCCTGTTTTGACTTTTGCACCCATCTATACATTTTCCCGATTGTAAACACATTTTGACCCATGTACATCTTCACAAGAAAAATAAAACACCACGTTCCAGGGTGATTTTTCTTTCTGTTTTTCCTCGTAATCATTCTCTACAGTAATGACCACTACGATGACATATGTGTAACTAAGTCGATGTGAATATTAATGAAGTTACCATAGGGATAACATTTCATTTAATTAGGAGAGTAACCTATACTATGGCCTATTCTGCTGCAGCTAGGAGAGTAGTCACAAAAGGAATTGATTGGTTTTGGCATTTAGTCTCTGATCATTGGTGTCATCTATTGCTTCAGGAGGCAGGAAGATAATCTAGAGTGACATTTCTTGTCTGCCTGCTTTTTTCCACTGCTGATGAAGGCAATTACAGCGATCCTAAATGATCATTTACACAACTTTCAGTGGATTTTTTTCCCCCCTACATATTCTCTAAATTGGAATGCACCGGGGTGCTTAGCTAATTTGGTAAATAAGGCAGTGAGATTTGTATGTAAAACATGGTGAGATCTCCTGCTGCCACAGCATTTTAAAATCTAAAATAAAAATGAATGTTTTATGAAATACTGAGCTCTGTCTAAATCTTTCTGCCTAGTAAAAAAAAAAAAAGAAATCACATGTCTTTCCATTCGAAATGTCATATGGAATATTTTATTTTTCTTAATTTCTTCATCTGTATTTCATGGTGCCTCATGAGATTTAGTGTTTAATGCTAAAAAGAGGCTACAGATACTTTTTTGCTTATTGTATATTCATTATATTAACTTATTCTGATTTTATTAATTAATATTCTTTTTCTGCCTACGCTCTGTATTTCAGTGCCAGTACACAGGATGTTTTTAATGAGAATCTGGTTGGCCGTGTTAATTCCATTCAATACTACTTCAACATATCCTCCTAAACCCAAACTCCAGTGTTGTATGCCGTCATTTCTCCATTACAGTGGTACCTCACATTACGAAAGTCCCAACAAACGAAAAATCCAGGTTACGAAACGCATTTACCTATACTTTCTGTCTCTGGATACGAAACAAATTCACGTTACGAAAGCGCCATCTCAAAAATTCAAACAATGCGCGAGTTGCTCTCCCATTGGCTATCTCCCAACATCCCGCCCCACTGGCCTCCCATTGGCTATTTCCCAACATTCTGCCCCGCTGGCCTCCCATTGGCTATCTCTTAACATCCCGCCCCGCTGGCCTCCCATTGGCTAAGAGGGATGACACAGCTCCCTCCCATTGGCTATTATGGAGCTGCATCTCCATAATAGCCATGATGCTTTTCGTGTCAAGGACAGAGTTACTGTTTTCGAGTGTGCTCACTGCAACTTTATTTTTTGGCTCAGGCTTTTAACCTTGCATAAACATTTGTAAGATTATAACTCTGCTAAGAAGAGAAGACATGGTCAACACACGCGTGCACACATACACACACACACACACACACACACACACACACGAGTGAAAAGAAGAAGGGGGCTCGTGGCATGCGGTTGAATGATATCGCAAAGGAATATGGCCAAACCCGTCTACCATCAATACGATATTGAGGCAGAAGGAGGCCTTAAAAGGTATATAGTTGGACTTCTACTTACGAAATTAATCCATTCCAGGGCCTTTTTCGTAGCCTGGAGTTTTTGTAAGTAGAGGAACATTTTACATGTAAAATGCGTGATTTGTTCCAGGCCTCCCAATACTGCCCCTAAACCCTTTGAAAATGATTAAAGTACACCAATTTTGTATTAAATATGTAAGAAATGTGTTAAAAGTAAAAAACTTATTTATTTAAACATTTTATTAACATATTAAACCATTTTATTAACATATTTATTAATTAAACCATTATTAAACATTTTTTATTAACGCACATATACACACACACAACTCTGTCTCTCTCTCTCTCTCTCTCTCTCTCTGTCACACACAATGCACAACACTGTCTCTCTCGATCTCTCTCTCTCTCTCTGTCTCTCACTCACACACACACACACACAAAACTCTCTCTTTCTCTCTCTGTCTCTCTGGTGTGTTTTGCCGAATGCGGGCTCCACCCACACGCAGTGCGGAGCTGATGGAGCAATTGTATTTAAATGTTTAAATGGACAGGATGTTGTATTTAAAGCGGAATTACAGTACCTGTTTGAAAGATCAGAGGTCCTGATTCACTATTAACTTGCTTCCTTGCGAGATCAGAGGTCTTTATTAACGCACATACACACACAACACTGTCTCTTTCTCTCTCTCTCTCTCTCTCTCTCTCTCTCTCTCTCTCTCTCACACACACACACACACACACACACACACACACACAAAACTCTCTGTGTCTCTGGTGTGTTTTGCCGAATGCGGGCTTCATCCACACGCAGAGCACAGCTGACGAAACAATTGTATTTAAATGTTTAAATGGACGGGATGTTGTATTTAAAGCGGAATTACAGTACCTGTTTGAAAGATCAGAGATCCTGATTCAATATTAACTTGCTTCCTTGCAAGATCAGAGGTCCTGTCCCACGGAACACTGTTTTCATGCCTCCTTCTGCTTCAATATCATTCCGAAATAATCGCCTCCATCACTGTATTTCTGCTTTTCTGTATTTTCCGAGTCCATGATGGGTAACGAAATTTAACATTGCAATGATCAATCTCAAAATAGACTCACGAGCCAACATTCCTGTTCAACTCTCCTCTCTCACCCGTGTGACAAACAGGACGTATGGGTACAGTTCAGCTGCCTCCTGGCCAATGGGAGGCCAGTGGGGCGGGATGTTGGGAGATAGCCAATGAGAGAACAACTCGTGCATTGTTTGAATGGTGCGTTTGAATTTTTGAATGGCTCATTTGGCACTTTTCATAAAAAGAGTTTGTTTTCATAAAAAGAGGATGAAATTTTAGGAAAATGTTTTTCGTAACCTGTATTTTTCGTATTCAGAGGCTTTCATAAGTAGAGGGCTGACTGTATTTTAATAATTTTTAAAGGGTTTAAGGGTAGTATTGGGGGCTTTGGAATGAATCACGTGTTTTACATTTAAATTTTGGTTCAACTTACGAAAAATCTAGGTTACGAAACCACTTCTGGAACGGATTAATTTCGTAAGGTGAGGTACCACTGTATATTCTAAGTTACAATAAAGTACTACAGCTTATATAACTTATGAAACTTATTATTTTTTTTTTTTTTATTAAATATCACTCAAACAGATTTTACCTGCGGCCAGAGTTGATTGAGCTAGGTACCAGTGTCCCCACGATCCCATTAAGATTAATCAGTTCAGTGAACGAATCAATGAATGACTAACTGAAATGACTGAATGAATAAAACAAACTTTAAAAATAAGAAATGATCTGCCCTTTAAGATAAAAAGTACTAATTTACACATTAGAGGAAAATGGTCTACTTCACACTGTTGTTGATTATGTATGTATAATAACATGCCTTAAATCTGTCTATGTAAAGCTTTAGTCATTGAGAGCCAAGTCAGTAGTAAATAGTTTTTACAGATTAAGTTAAGGTTCCATCCAGACCAGTGTTCCATCCACTGTTCAACGCTACCTCATCCTTTTTCTTTGAGAGGTACTTAAAAAGTCATCGTGAGGCAGTTGGTAAATATCACTGTAATGCCATTTCATGTTTGTTGCATTTACTCTTATAAAATGTGATAAATATGTCGCTGGAGTGGAGGTCACATAACCTCGACGCTTCAAAAAATATTCGAGCAGGACAACATAATGCTTTCCAAGTTTGCGGAACAAATGAAATTCTGCTGCTCGGTTGCACTTTGCCTCCAAACAACCATTACAACTAGCTTTATATATTGTCTGAGCAGCAGACCATCAAATGGTGTTTTCCTTTTTGTGCCAGAGCGCTCTAAAAGATGGAGAATAGCAATCTGCCACCAGAATGTAAGGGTATAACACACACACACACACACACACACATACACACACACACACACACACACACACACACACACACACACGTGTGTGTGTGTGTGTATTAGTTGGTAAATCATTTGAATAATTTTCACTATAGATTTCACCTGTTAAAACTGTTATGAAATCTACCATGAGCTCGATGTCTGTGTGTCTACTATTAACAATATAACTCTTCAGCAGTATCATGAATGTGCATGCCATGTGGTATTGCTTGGTGAGTTTTCACTGGAAATTGCATACATCGTGAGGGAATGGCCAAAGGGCAGAGAATAGCTGGAAAATTCAAGGCTGCTTATGAAGACAGTATTTGCATATTCAATATAGAGCGAGCCCCGAAAAAAGGGACCAAACACGCTGTGTTTATATTTGGTGTGCGAGGGCCATTTCATCTTGGTTTAGTGTTTTTGTTATCTGCTGAGATTACATATATAAACAATATTTGATCATTTTTCTGCTGTAACAACCATTCTTTTGCTTGCAAGACACCCCCTCCCCAAACCTTTCAGCATTTGCTCTAACCAATTTTGCATTTGTGGTGCTAAAAAATTAATCTAAGTGCTGGCCGGTGGGGAACGCTGGGGATCCGGGCTGATTTATTGCAGGCTTAATTCAGAATGGCTGGAGATGATGAACGCCACTGAGAGTGGGCAGTTACACGTTGGTAGTATGAAACTGGCTGTTCCGAGTTGTTTGATTGAAAATCACATAAATCAGGAGAACGAACGAACCTACAGTCTCGCAAATCTTTGAACAAAAATATGCACTCTGTACATTACATTATTATTGGAGCGTCACAGGTTGCATGCAGTTACTTACTCTTTAAATGCCAGGGATTTATATGGCTTTCAAATAAAAAGGTCTTGGCTCACATAAGAGGTCTATATTTTTCCATGATTTTATGAGTTACCAAGGAGATATACTAAAAACTAAACTAAAAAAGTAGCAAAATTAATAAATAAATGTCAAATGGAGGAAGCAGACTGTACTGTGGAACTCAGGGAGATCTTAAAATCTTGGAATAAATCTTGAAGTTTGTGCTGCAGTTAGAGCAATTGGATTATTTCACTTAGTTTATGTTCTTGTTTTGAATTTAGGGCCAGAACCTGATGAAAATAAGATCTGCTCAGTGCAGCATTCTTTGCTGATCGTATAATTTCTTTACTTTTCTGATGAGCAGGGAGATCTCTGGCCTGCTGTATAGTTTTCTGGAAAAGACAGCAATATGAAAGTCATTCAGAAAACTGCCTCATGAGATCTCGAGCCTGAACTAATCGCAACTTTGACCCACTTCTGGATTCCGACGAGTGAATCAATTGAGCCAAAGTCTCCCTTGGGACCAGAAAAAAGTTAACGCAACTGCAATTTTAGTTTCACTGTAACACTACACTACCTGTAGACCACTTTGACCCAGTTGGTTGTGGAGACTTGCTAATTTTGCACATGACCAAATATCGACTGTAATATACAGTATTGAATAAATGTGGAATAAAACATGACAGGCATGTAGTTATAGGGAAATAATAAGCAGCAATTTGGTTTGATGCTGGCATTGTACAAAGCTGTAGGGCTGTAAACAACTTGAAGATGATTATTTTCCTATAACAGAATCCCTCTAGGTTTATTCTTTTTAAACCGCAGCAATTTATCAATAAAATCACTCATTCAATCATTCATTCATTTGTTCAGCTGCTTTATCCTATCAGCGTTGCAGAAGTCTGGAGCCAACCTCAGCTGACTCTGGGCTAAGGTGTGGGGTACACCCTGAACAGCTTACCAGTCCTTCACAAGACCAACCATTCACAATCACACCTTGAAGTGATTTGGAATAACCAATTCGCCTGATGTGCACCGTCTTTGGACTTTGGGAGGAAATCAGAGTACCTGAAGGAAACCAACACATGCACAGGGATAACATGCCAACTGCACACAGAAACTCCCACACCGAATGTTTTATATTATGTGACAGAATATCTGCAAAAAAAAAAAAATCCTGATGTCACTTATGTCCGGGGAAGTATATTCAGTTTTTTATATACTACTAAATTGATTCATTTTAAAACCGTACTCGTGCCAAAAGGGTATCTGAACAGATTAATAGTTTTCAAGGGCAAAATGAATGTCAATGACATTAAAGAACAGTTTCTTTATTTTTATGAAAACCTTTAATCCAGATATGTATAAGAAATATATTTAGGTATTTCAAATGTATTTAATGATTCAGAACACCAGAGGGCAATATTTTTAGAATCAATAATTTTTATTAAATCAAAAGAATAGAGCATAATACGAAATATCCACGCATTTGCTAAACTGCTTAATCCTACTAGGGTTGAAACAGCTTGACAGACCATGTCAGGACAACACACAAATATTCACACTCACACTTGCACCTAGGGGAAATTTGGAACAGTCAGTTACCTTAATGTGCATGTCTCTGGATGGTAGGAAAAACCTGATTACCCACAGGAAACATGCAGACTTCATACACGAACCCCCTGTCCAAGACTGGGACTTTAGAACTTTTACAGTAATGTAATATAATTTTATATTCGTATAAATTATTGCATAATACCTTTCAATGCATATTAGGATTTTGTACTGGATTTTTGGAAGATCTTTGAGGAATATTGTAGTTGTAGTCAGTATTGAACTTATACTGTATCCTAACACAGCAATACTTTACTTATCCTGTGAAGTAGAATTACTATAATTTTGTTAGAATCATAGGTTGTTGCCCAGGTCATGCACTTGGTAGATGGTCCTTTCTGACGTGGCTATAAATTGCAGGTAAGCTGTAATGTTTTAAACATGTAAAACCCCCTGTTTTAAACATGTAAAAACAATAAATATTTAATAATAATAATACATGTACAGTAATATTCATAATAATTAATAATAAATAAGAATAAAATAAGAATAAACAATAAGTTAACTAAACCTTCCAATTATTGACTGCAGCGAAGATGTTATGTGGGCAGGCATGAAGTGCGTAACAGAGGAAGAGAAGAATTTTGCGCATGTGCACGTTACAAATGCCAGTGAAGAAAGGCTAGTGGAGAGCTCCCACAAGGCCAGTGCTTCTCAAATAATGGAGCGTGCTCCCATTGGGGGAGGCGCGTATGACCCTGGGGAGCATGCTTTTTTGCCATACTGTACTAAAATTAAGTGTAATTGTGCATCCTCTACAGTAGGCGGCAGTGGCGCTCTCACTGTTTTCCCTGTGGTGTAGGGAAAAAGCACCGAGCAAACGATATTAAGTGCAGTAATCACTATTCTTAGTTGCACGCGGGGAGATGGGGAGGCATGAAATGTTTTTTTTTTTTTCTCTTCCTATTTGGGGCATCACAGAAAATAATTGAGAAGCACTGCACAAGGCGTTCACGGAGTACGGAAGAATACTCATGGAAGTATACGAGGCTAATCGACCCGGAAAAGCCATTTCCCCTTCGTAAATCAAAATTTTGCTCGTTGGATGGGGAACTTTTTGGTCGTATCGAAGCTCGTATTATGTAAAATTTGTTATAAAAGACACTCATAAGTCAGGGTACAACTGTATTTGGGTTTTGTATGCTATGGTGCAGCACGTCTGCGTCACATCAAGAAGGCCTGGGTTTGATTCCTGGGGTTGTGCGTTTGCATGCTATACTCATGCTAGTGTAGGTTTTCCTCCCGGTGCTCTGGTTTCTTCCAACAGTTCAAACACATGGACAACATTCGAATTGATTGTTACAAATTAACCTTAGCTCTCTCTCTGTGTGTGTGTGCGCATGCGTGCGTGCGTGTGTGTGTGTGTGTGTGTGTGTGTGTGAATGGCTAATTTTATGTGTGTGTTGGCCTGCAGTGGTCTGGCAAACTGTCTACGGTGTACCTTGCCTTGTCCAGAGTTAGCCGAGATGGACGTCTGCCTCATCGCAACCCTAATAAGGATAAAGCAGCTTAGAAAATGAATGGTGTCTGAATGCACCAAATTGAGTTGATACATATTTCATTTTTATTATCTAGTCAGTACACAGGTTGTAGTAGCACACAGAATGTCAGATGGTCGTCCTAAATGTCGGATCCACAGAAAATACTGTTCGTTTACAATTCTTTAACAATGGCATTTTTTGGACTTCTTTCACTGTATAATGTAGGTGGACTGTTTAGGAGCCATGACCAAAAATATGGGCATGATCGTTTCATAGTGGTCATCTTTTTTGTGCAATTGCACAATACAAAATGGTACAGTAGTTACTGGGCTTAACATGTAATTACTGCAGTGCTTAGTTTTTTTCCCCACGAGCAACTATAAATAGTATTATTTGTCTATAAAATTATTAGTACACCTCTAGATAACATTGTATCTTTATTAACATTAAAAACAAAAAATATACAGTAGTTCAAGTTACAATAAACTTCATTTACATTGTTTTTTAATCTGTGATTGAAAAGATTTAAAGTGCACCAATGTGCCTGAAATGAAAAAAATGCATCCTTATTTAAACCCATTCTACTTATTTTTGCCTTAATATCTGCCTCTCTGTCCACCTTTCTCTTTGTTCCTGTAAGAAATTTTTCCGTGTTGTTGAGGGGTCTTTTACTGCACTTCATATTGTTTGCTTGTGCGAAAAACCGCTACACCATAGCGTGACCTTGAGAGTGCCACTGCCAACTAGTGGAGCGGAGGTGCAATTACACTCAATTCTCATATACAATTCCAGAAAAACATCTTCCCCAGGGTCATACGTGCGTCCCCCGGCATCACACTGTGCCCCCCCCTGGCATCATACCGGGGCGCACCCCACTATTTGAGAAGCACTGAACTACTGGTAAAGTTGCTGACTGTTAATTCATTCATTCATTCATTCATTTTCAGAACCACTTAATCCTAATTAGGGTTGCTGGCAACCATCGCAGCCGACTCCAGTTGAGGGCAGAGTACATCCTGGACAGCTTGGCAGGCCATTGCAGGGCAGAAACATGCTGACTGCTATTCAGCCTACTCTTGACAAAATCAACAATGGTTCTTTCACATGCTTCTCACCATAGACAGTGAGAGACATGGCCGGCCTTTGATAACCCAGTTTGCTACACTGGGGGGAGACAGCAGTGACAACCATTGACAGCAGGTCTCGAACCCCCATCCTTGGGATTGGTAATTCAGCACATTACCACCGGGCCACCACTGCCTGGTTACTGTCTGTGCAGAATCAATTTTACATTCTGCAGTCAGTTCTAAACATGTGAGTCCTTCAATAAATCCTGGAACGAAAGAGTAAGATTTGCTAGTTGTGTTATTGATAACGACACATAACTGTACAATAGCTGATGAAACTAATTTACTGTTCGTGAAGTAATATAGCTATCCAATATTTGATAAGCATTTCAAGGTTTACACAGAATCTTTACTGAAAGGATTAAAATTATACCACTTTAATATAATTATTCTTTTCTTCCTTTTTAAAGAGGGTGTTGTGTATCAAACTGGGAGGGAACAATGCTATGCTGTGCTCAGTGAAAACTTTTCAGCTGATAGGTAAATTCGTGAATATGTCGGTAGCCTCCTGGTGATGAATTATCCTCTGGCTGAGATGAATGAGCAGTAAATGAAAGAAATAATTGCTCCATTTTGATAACAGAAAGCTGTACATCATTGCAAGCAAAGAGCAGTCACAGTGCGTATCAGACATTTCATGGAGCTACTATTATGAAACTATCGTTAGACTTCTGCTCATATTAAATCCTTATATTATTGTGGAAAGAGCACAAAACAGAGACACACAAATATATAGTTTTCTTAATAAAAAACAAAATATGCTGCACAGGTCACATAAATGAATCATGTGAAACACCTCACTGTGATCCGAACACATGTTCAGATTCTTTGCGTGGGTTTTATACACATACACACACACACACACACACACACACACACCAAAATATTCTAAAAGATATTTTGAACAGTCTGATAATGTATAAAAACGAGTTTTTCCCCTCTTTTCTTAGTACTAATCAGATTATAACATATTCTACTTCCTATAGGCTCATAGAAAAATGTATAAATCGTTTATTAGGGTATTAATAAATGATACCAGTTATAAATAATGAAAAATGTTAGAATTGAGTTTTTATTGTACTTGCATTCCTAATCTGTTACTGTACGACAGGTTGCAGGCTCTGAGGAAGGAGAAATCACGTGACGCGGCACGTTCACGCAGAGGGAAGGAGAACTTCGAGTTCTATGAATTGGCCAAGATGCTGCCACTGCCAGGCGCCATCACCAGCCAGCTGGATAAAGCCTCCATCATCCGCCTCACCATCAGCTACCTGAAGATGAGGGACTTCACCAGCCAAGGCGACCCGCCTTGGAACCTGCGCATTGAAGGACCACCACCCAACACCTCAGTCAAAGGTCAGAGGTCACACACTGTCCTAAAATCCTTCTCTTTTCTTCTCTTTGCCTCTCTTTCATTTTTCTCTGCCCTATTTTCTTCTGTTCTCCTCTTGATTATGGTAATGAAATTGTTGCAGAGCAGCTTCAGACTTTTTCTTGGAGTCACATATTCATCTCAACATGCATAAAATACAAAAGGGGAAGAGAAATGGCAAACTAAAAATGATAAATAAATCCAATTAATCCAGCCCCTTAGCACTAAAGGCTGGATCAGGTCATAATTTGTTGTGTAGGGTATATGAGGTGAAAGAAAGAGCGTTTGTCATGCTTCATGGAAGCCTAATTAGTTGTAAATAGTACTATACTGAAATAGTCTATAGATTTAACAGTAACTATGGATTCGTTGTTGGGCAGTAACAACCATATGAGTAATGGACCTCTTTAATGAACTAATACTAAACCTCAGGTGGTACAGAATACCCAGTCTTAATGGAATTTTACACCAAAAAACTTTTTTGGTTTTCCATGACAGCAGACGTTTGCTCGCGTGCACACACACACACACACACACACACACACACACACACACACATTCACACAGCATTGTATTTCTGTCTTTGATGGGACATATATTAACGTAATGCATTCAGTTGACCTAACCTTACCCATCAAACTAACTGCTGAACCCCCACTTTTATCTTACCCGTAACTCAAAAGTAATCCTAACCTGATCCCTGAAATCAAGACTTAACCCTCAAACAGTCCTTTGAAGAAGTAAGGACCAGCCAAAATGCCCTTGCACTAATGATTTAAGAATGTTGTACAGTCCTCAATATGCAGCAGGTGCAAGTACACCAATAATATTTTTAGGATGGAATATAACAGGTATTTCGCTCCATTCTGTTGATTTAATAACTATGGGATAAAAATATCCAACTCGAGGTCATGGAATAAGTGTTATAAAAAAATAAAGATATACAGACAAATATGTCAGTAGTCCAAAAACATCTAAAGATGGTCATTATCTAAAAATGTGTGCGTGTGGGGGGTGGGGGTGGGGAGGTGTTGCTTGGCTTTTTTGTTGTTGTTTTTGTTTTTTAAACTACCAGTAGGAGACTTAATTTAATATATTTAAATGTTTTGGTTTTTCTACTGCCTTGCTCTGCAAATGAGAATCAGTTAGGAGAAGTGGAATAAGTGCAGAACTGAAAATGGCCATAGGGACCAGAGAAATTGCATGCATTTCAAGGAGGCTGCATTCTGTGTATTCTGGCCAGCACACAACAGATGGCATCATTGTCGTCTCTCTTTGAAGAAACGCATGAATTTTAATGAGAAAATGTATATACAGAATAATTTGGTGTACAATTCACATTTGGAGAACTGTGCCATTTGTACCATGAAACTGTCTGTGCCAAACAAAAACAACATTACACCTTGAAAGAAATGTATTAATTGCCTACTACGGTGTGTAATTTAATGAATCCTTAGAATGGTGAGTTTATAAAAGAGTAGCACACTCAGGCTGGCTTTCCGTCCTTCTGTCTCATTGACAGCAGCACTTTGAATTGAATCAGGAGCTGGGTCCATTTTATTTGCACTACATTTCGAACAGAGCCTGCTATCGATTCCTGTTGTGTTGCCCTGCGTCACTCAAGTTAATGGATACTCAGTGCACTGACCCGCCTTCCAAGCCCATGAATCTGTGTTTATTCTTTGATTGGAGTGACTATATGGCCTTGACCTACAGAGGGAGGGAGCTTTCCCTCTCTGGCTTGCTCCGGATTGTTCTGGGATAAAAGAGCGTGACACATTTTGATCAGCATGGGGCACACTAATACAAGCATATGGTGCATTATTGCATCAGGTGGAGTGGTGTAGAGGGCAGGGCCCATTTCTGCTCTGGATGGCTGTGGCACCTGACTCAAGGTGAGCTGGAGGAAAATGATATTGTTTCTGATGCATGGAAGTCCCCAGTTCATTTGGCAGTTCAGTCCCTCAATCAATTTGCTCGTGACTGTACATGTGGTGCTGCAGCGACAGGCCACACGGCTGTTATTACACCAGATTCACTGAGGGAAAAACCTAAGCTGACTCCCTGTAAGGCATTTCTACCTAATAACTGATGATTGTAACCTTTAGGGAAATCTTGCCGCAGCTGTGTTTGGCAGATCTCCCTGCTCTCAAGGAACGGCACTTTGCTTAAAGAAAAATCAACATTCTCTGTTATTTTCGTTTCTATAGGAATAAAGAATAGGTTGGAGCTGGCATTTGTACTGTGCTGATGGTTTTCACAGTCGCCAAACATCATTAAAATGAAGCCCTCTTCTCTTGAATACAAAACAAAGGTGACAAAGCAGAGATTGCTGGCCCTTATCTGTAATAAAAGCTCCCCATATTACTGGCATCTGAACTAAAAGAATTTGACCTCCACTTCTCAAGTGTTGATTTATTATCATAACTCCTGTGAGCGTGCTGCCTCTCCTCTTCGCGCCTGTTGACCTTTACAGTAATTGACCCATCAACTAATTTTTTTTTCCTGGAGTGTTTTAACCAAAATTTGCTAGTCTCTGTCAGGAGCGTTTCACATCTGTTGAAGGACACTGCACAAACAAGCATGACCTTTCTGTTGTTTGGAGGCTGGCGCGGGCCTCCTGACCCCCTCCACCACCTGTGCATTCATTATTCATGCATGCAGAGCAGAGAGCAGTCACCAAAATGCCACACTTCACCAGGCACACACTTACACCCACATGCACACACTCCAGAAAACTATACGTTCTTGCCTCTGCCATTCATGTGTCTCATGCCTATAAACAGGTGAAGTGCAGAGGCCAAGCCTTTTCCCAGCATCCTTTTCAATTCCAAGAAAGAAGACTTGGAATGGATCCATATGAAGGCAGAATATTACTCTGTATCCTGTTTTTAATCGGATTTAGACGTTCGAGGCAGAAAAAGTCATTTAGTATTTAGCACAACAATAAATTGAACTGCAAACACACACACACACACACACACACACACGCACACACACACGCACACACACACGCACGCACACAAACATACCATGTATGTCCTGGTGGAAATGTAATTTTTGAATTATTTAAAAGTGCAATGCTGGATTGACTGGAAACACTAATTAGCTGACATGAATGCTGGCGATTTAGGGTTTAATCTGTATTAGCTGAGCAGCTTTGTAACTTTGTAAGCCATTTCTAAGATCTCCACTAATTAAAACTACTTGGATGCACCTATCAGTTGGTGATCTTCTGCTGTTATGCAGATGTGTTTATTATATAAAGAATAAAACAGGAAAAGCTTTGCTGCTGTAAGGTATAGTGAGATGACAAACAAGAATCTCTTATTTATTTATTATTATTATTATTATTATTATTATTATTATTACTATTATTATTATTATTAATCCAGTCGTTCATTTTTTTTAACTGCTTAATCCTAATTAGGGCTGCGGGGAGGCTGGCACCCATCTCAGCTGACTTTGGGTGAGGGAAGGTGACACCCCGGACAACTTGTCAGGTCATCGCAGAGCAGGACCATGGTGGTCCAAAGGCCTACTCTTTTTAAATGATGACAAAGATTCTTTTACATGCCTCTCACCACAGAGAGTGGTTAGCTTTTTGATAACCAAGTTAGCTGCACTGAGGGTGTTACTCTCGACCTTTGGATCAGTAAACCAGCAACTTAACCACTGAGCCATCACTGCCCTTCTTCTTCTTCTTATTATTATAATGAAACACAGCTTTAGATGTTTTCAGTCAACCTATAATTCTGTGGAACACCTTAAAAGACACTTATGTTATCACTTACATTATATAGCATCTATAAATATAAATAATAAAAACCCCATATCTTGTTTTTGTTACTGAGAAACTGCAGTGTTCAACTCAGTCCTGAAGTTCCAATCACACTAAACATTTGTTTGATAAATGATAAATAAACATGCCCTTGCATTTATATTTCTTCTGATAACTCACTCACTCACTCATTCACCTGCTTAATCCTGTTGGGCCTGTGGGGAGCCTATCTCGGATCACGTTGGGTGAAAGCAGGGTACACCCTGAAGAGCTCACAAATCCATTGCAGAGCCAACACACAATTTTCACAATCATGTTCATACCCAGACACAATTGCCAATTATCTCCTGTGCACGTCTTTGGGCTCTCGGAGGAAACCAGAGTACACGTAGGAAACCCACACAAGCACTGGGAGAACATGCAGCCTCCACACAAAAGGCCTAGCAGAGCCTGGGACTCAAATGCAGGAACTTCTAACTGTTCTTTGGATGTGCTAATTGCTATGACATGCCACCACCTATTTTCTTACAGAATGTCTGAATGTATTAATCATGATATGTCCTAATTTCTGTATCACTTTTTTTCAGTTTTTAAATATAACTTTGTGTTTGCACACTTGGATTCTTTTGTTGACTTCGACTACACAAAAGATAAGTAGAACCTCTTCATGATTCCAGATTTTGCAAAAGGGAAATGAAAATGCTTCTATCAGCACCCATAGTAATAAGTGTCTCTGAAAGTTTTACATTCGCAGTGAGTTTTCTTTATAGTTTTATCACTCATGAAAATTTTTGCCTACTTTTTCCCTTCATGCATTAGCAGGGCTCAAGGAATGGAACTGCAGCCAAATGTTCATGTACTTGTCCCAATTAGCATAATTTCATCAATAAACTCCAAAGGGACCTTGAAGCAGCGTCAGACCTTCTTCCACATCCCCTCCCTTCTTCAACTCATTAGGCCTTCTAATGTCCCCTGGACCTCATGTTCGGCATTTACCAGCACGCATGCGTGCTCTGGTGCAGTGCCCGTGTTTATCGTCAAACTCCAGTCCATCTGAATTAACGCCTCTAATTTAACAACATACCAACACATCAAATGCAGTCAACTGGGTGAGCTCATTAAGACATTTGACCATCGTACATCAACTGACAAATCAGTTGCTCTTTAGTCCTGGATGCCTCTTCTGAAGGGCGGCTGGCTTTGGTGGAGCTGGTTGACACCAAGCTTGGCATTGATTAAACTGATCTCTCCTGGTGCCCAGCGTGCCACTCTCATTGTTAATGGTAATGAGGGAATTAATGGAGTTTGCATCACAATAGCCTCTCAGAATGCTGAAAGAGCTTTTATTTATTTATTTATTTATTTATTTTGTCTACAACCTGGACTTGGATTGCGACAGGGAAGCAGAGGATCCTGGGTGAAAAGCAAAATCCTCCCTGGTGTGTCTGACTGTATAAATGGATGGTAAATTGCCCAGCTGTGAGTGTGAGATGTTTCATTCCCCAGTCGTCCTGTAAGAAAAATTGAATGACAGTGAGCAAAACAGGAGTAATTATAAAACTAATTACTAAATGCTGATGATGCCCATAGGCTCTGCATAACTAAATTTAGAAGAGGAAATTGCTTTTGGCTACAAGGAGGCTCTGGGCATGTTTGTCTTATTTTCTTTATTTTCAAATACACACCAAAGAGGGTAGTAATTGCCATGGAAACAATTACTTATATACCGTTGCTTTTTTTCTTGGCCCAGCAGAAACAGCCTGCGGAAGCATTGTTGTTGAACAATGTGTTTTAATAACAGCGAATTGTGTACATACTTTGCTCATGAATAGATTACTCTCGTACGGAAAGCACGGACATGCTACTATGGCACGGTGTGAAAGGCCTGTAATTTCCTTATTAAATTAGACCCTTTTATTGTGCAAGATTCTGTTTGGGCCACACTAGGTAGCTTGTGTGAGTCTTAATTGTGAGCCGACCGTATAGAGTACTTGTGTGCAACTATGCTTTTAATAGCCCATTTCTCTTTTGAATGGAGACAACAGAGCCACGGTTGGCAGTGAGACGACCCTCCAGGGTGCCTTCACATTCCCAATAGCCTTGTTTGTGAGTGTGTTTGTGTGTCCTGTAGTGTGTTTGTACATGACACAGTTTGTTTTGCGTGCAGGAGCACAAGTCTTTGTGCGCTTTTACCTTGTCGAAGACCTACATATTCTCCATGCTCAAACTGACAGCACAGGAATATGATTGTTGTTTCCCAGCAAATCGACATGCTCAGTGGTGATATATGGCTAACTGCTTTTATTCTCATTGACCTGCTAGACTTGTGCTATATGGATGTCAGCTCTGGCCTGGTAATTAGTTCTTTTGCAAATGGCCCAATAATAGAGAAATAAATCAGAAAGACAGCTGAAATGAATATTGAAGCTCTTTTCAGCTTTTTGCCTGAACTTGTATTCAGCTGTAGATAATATCTTTACAAAATATTACAAATCACCATGCCTTTACTGCACACTATACTACAAAGAAACCCTGTGTACTCTTAAACAATAATCTGAAGAAAAGAATGGAAAAATGTTATTATATTAAAAAAAAGAAAAAAGTCTGTTGGGCTTTTTACACCCGAGCCATAGCAGCTCATTGGACCGGTGCTTATCGGTTTCCATAGCGTGAAACAACTAGGAGTTCAAGTTTTTTTAGTGGTACCTATTTATACTGCTGCGTGACACTTGTGGTTGAGACACACTTGTGGTTGAGACCTTGTCCAGGGGTCTTAGCACAGTGGGGGTCTAACTGGGATTCAAACACACAACCTCCCGATCATGATTGAGAGATCATGAGCTCCCTAACCACTACGCCACTAACTCCACCTTGTTATTATATTAGATTTGCTTTATTTTCGATTCTCTCATGGTGTCCTAAAATCAGGTGTGTGAGCTGCACATTTTTTTTTTTTTTTCACCTCTGTGTATTTGTCAGTTGTATTTGTGTATGTGTGAGTGTGTGTTCAGTGGGCTTGTCCAGCTGACAGGCCACTCCTAGAGTAGAGTGGCACTCTTTGAAGCTGAGCGTCTGAAAGCACAGCGTGAACCTCAAATAAAGTGAAGGGCATCCACTATTACAAGTAATGTCCTTAATAATCTTGTTAGTCAAGTCCCTCTCAGTAGGAGACAAATGGAGCATTATTGGCTTATGGGCTGTAGTAAATAATTTAGTTTCCAATATTCCAGCTGCTTTGACAGTAAATTACGATGACATGAAAAGAGCTCCTTGAATAAAAACAGTATCCAATCAAATTTAATTGGCTTGACTTTAAGCAGCAGTAATATGTTTTATAATTAAACCGAGTTGTCTTAGAGCTTTATAACATCACATGAATCAAAATGTCAAAAATATTTCCTTGATATTTTGAGATCTGGCTTTTAAAACGTCACAGCACATATATTATTTTATGATAAATACCCACCCCCTCACATTTACTAGACGATAGGACACTAGATGAGGGCTCTCTAGCTTGAATATCCAAACCGCTGCGCTTTAGTGTCTATGATCTGCACACTGATTTCTGTCTGTGAAATTCAAACATGCATCATGGGCTTGCACTCCGCATCGAGCCATGTGACGTCTCACCGAAGCGCAAGAGCTATTAAGATTTCAGAGGAAGGTCACCAAGGCCTCTACCCTCATCCTTGTTTGTTGCTGCTCTTCACCCTTGCAGGACACAAATGACTCCCTTAATCATCCAATTTAATCACACCATTTCATTTGCCTCGCTCGCCCCCACTCAGCTTAATCAGCCATTCTGATCCTGTCACAAAAGGGCTTCATATCGAAACCAATGGATTTTTTGCATTTAGAGATGGGCTGGAAGAGGGGTGATAGAGCCAGGGTCGAGAGGCGGGGTCGAGAGGCGTCTGCACCCGCTCAAAAAGGGAGTGATTCATGCGTGAAGCATTTAGCTATTGCCATCTCAACGCATGACTAACAGTTTGCAGTCACCCGTTTTATTCTCTAATATCTATAATAAGCGGGTGTGATGATGGCTGCGAGAACAGGGGACTTTTTTCTCTCGCTCTCTCTCTCTCTCTCTCATGTGCGCTCGTCTCTACATTACTCGCCTGTTGAGGTGCTGATGATTTTGGCAGAAGGCATCTAGACCAGAGGAGGAAGGTGAAATTTTGCTCCTTGACCTGGAGCCATGCTTGAGTGCTCAGTATCTTACAAAGATAGCATCCGAGAATTCCTTCATTCTAAAATGAAACCATATGGTATCTCTTTGGGTTCCTTCGATGACCCAGAGTTGGCAATACACCTGCTATGAAGGGTGGACATGTTGTCCTGCTGTAGGCTAGAAAATATGGCTGTCCATCTCTCCGATTCACGGTCAGTAGCACTGGGATCAGTGCCCAGTCAATCAGCAGATAGCCCCAGGGCCCACAAGAGAGCCTCAGTCTCCCTCCTCTCCTCTCCCCTCAATCACACTATCTTCCTCAACATGGTCACCACTGCTAATAAGAAGGAATATAGAAATATGAATAATGCATGGAATTTATTGTTTATATTTGCTGAAGCTCTTACCACAAGTAGAGCCTTGAAAAAAAGTTTGTGTTTGAAAGAGTTTGTTGTTTATTTGAAGTAATAATGCAGGTTGCGTTTTCATTTTTTTATCCATCACCCTGCCACCATGCAAATCCCAATGGGACACCTCCTGCAAAAAATTGCTTCATTTATGCTTTATCAATCCCAGATAACCCAAGATTCATGTATACCTCCCAATCCAATCTTCTTGTTTAATTATTGTATTTTATTTTATTTTTTTATGTTTCCTTCGGAAGATAAGGCAGGAGCTGATGAAAATCGACACAATTACCTGGAATTGTTCTCTAAGCAGTTAATGAAATATAGATTTGATGAGACACTTGGCCAGAGCTGGCTACTGGGTGCTTTAGTTTGAGAGACCACTCCACTTGGGGCAGTGAACTGGTGACCTGGTGGTAGGGTGCTGGCTTACTGATTTGAAGATTGAAGGTTTAAGCCCCACTATCACTAAGTTATCACGGCTATCCCTCCAGTGCAGCTAACTGGGTTATCAAAGACCAGCCGTGTCTCTCACTGTCTGTGGTGAGAAGCGTGTAAAAGAACCAATGCTGTTATAGTAAAGAGTAGGCAATTGGGTTATCGTCAGTGTGTTTCTGCCCTGTGATGGTCTGGTGAGCTGTCCAGGGTGTACTCTGCCCTTTCCCAGAGTCAGCTGAGATGGGCACCAGTCTCCCCCTAACCATAATTAGGATTAAGCGGTTTCAGAAAATGAATGCCTGATGAATGAATCACTTCTGTGGGTCAATACTGCAACAACTTGCGCCGAGAAAGCTTTCTGGTGGAAACAGGTAAGGGAATGCTGCCTGTGCCATAACCAGAAGTGTAATACACTTATCTTGTCATTGTTTACCAGATTCTATAACAAAGATCATTTGTACATGCCCACATTGCAGCAATATTACTCCTGAAAATGGTGCATTTACAGATGTTAATTCAGATATTGTTTATATTTTTATAGTTTCATATTTAAGCTGAGTAAATGCAACAGAGACCTCGGACTCCTTTGCACCTCCTACTCTCTGAGGACAGCAGTGTCAGGCATGTCAGCATTAATACACATCCCGCCTTTCACTATCAACTCCTAAGCTGCCAAGCCAATTACAGCTAAAGAAAGCTGTGTGTGCCAAAGCGAGGCTGGGCAAATCCTCTGGCATGCACTGCTATTGTTTCCAGCGGGTCAGTGAGAGCATGTTCTCCTGATTAATAAAGCCTCTCTCTTCTTCTTCCTTTCTGATTTGTTGTCGCTGCATCTCGTCATGAAAGGGATGCATCCCAGCACAGAGATCTTTAATTGTAAGGATGAGAGGAGAAAGCGAGATGAACAGAGAAAGGGAGGAGGGGGCTTAGAGCATCATTTGCTTAACGAACAGGAGATCAGTGTTTCCTGTTTCGTGGTTGAGCCATAAAAAGAACTGATGCCATTAAACGCTATCAACATCAAGGCATTGTTTTGATTTTTAACTTTCTCTTTTTTTCCCCACAGCATTCAAACTATGCAGATCCTTTAATTAAACTCTGCAGTGAATTTGTTGTTGTTGTTGTTATTTTAGTTGTCTGTACAGCTTGGTTTCAAATTTGTATTGCTTGGGTGCGAGGCAGCTGTATCTCCAGGCTGTGTGTAATGTGGCTCTCTGCTTAATGTGACTGCTTCTATCACAAATCCCACAAGGACTGATGAAATATTCTAAAGTGACAGCGTGTTCCTTTAGATGTGTGGTTATATTCTGTTGTTACAATTGCATTAACAGTTGTGGTTTAAAATATAATCACACACAGTGTTATTGTAAACATTTACATTGGATGTCTGTCATAATATGACGAAAGGGGCTTGCACACAAGAAGCAATGAATGACAAAGGGATCACTTTCCTGCTGGAATGTTGGCGCTCTGCTTGCGTTGATAACACTCTTGCATTTTCCCACCTCCAGTGTGAAACCATGAACAGGATGTATCTAGTTCACTGCGAGAATATATAAAATAGATACATTCACCTTTTGATGAAGATATTGATTCTTCTTCTTCCTCTTATTATTATTATTATTATTATTATTATTATTATTATTATAATGGCAGTGGTGGTCTAGTGGTATAGGGCGCTGGATCGCTGATCCAAAGGTTAGCGGTTCGAGTCCCACTCTCCACAAGGTTGTCACTATCCCCCCAGTGCAGCTAACTGGGCTATCACAGGCCGGCCATGTCTCTCACTGTCTATGGTGTGAGGCATGTAAAAGAACCATTGCTGACTTTCGACAAGAGTAGGCTGCAAAGCCATCAGCGTGTTTCTGCCCTGCGATGGCCTGGCGAGCTGTCCAGGGTGTACTCTGCCCTCGCCCTGAGTTGGCTGGGATGGGCACCAGCCTCCCCGCGACCCTAATTAGGATGAAGCGGTTACAGAAAATGATGATGATGATGATTATTATTATCACATGGAATTTATAGAAGTCGATAAAGTTTAAATAATTGGCCCTGCAATGGTCTGGTGAGATGATCAGGGTAGGTATCCTGCCTTTGTTCAGAGTCAGCTGAGATAGGCACCAGCCTCTCTGTGGCCCTAAATACAATTAAACAGTTTTAAAATGAAGGAATAAATGAATGAGAATCTAGAACTGATAGAAAATAAAATTATGTGCTTGAGTTTGCTACCAAGCCTTTTCCTTATCCAAAGTTGTTTTTGTCTTCCCCTTGAATAAATGAGTTGGCATCACCTAGATCCCCATGAGCATCTTGCAGTGCATCATGGTAAATTTAGTTTAGATGTCATAATGATTTGCCAAGAGACACTGATATGCAATGCTTCTGAGAAGTCCCTGTGTGTCATAAAAATCCTGGCCACATATTACACTCTACATGCTATAATACAATGTTGCATACCAGCCCACTTTAGGAGTTCCTGTTTTGGCTATGCTTACAGCAGGGACCTCATACTCATGCCATAATGGGCCATTTGGCTGCAGGTTTTTGTTTCACCCAAACACCCAAACAATGCCTTGGCTCATTTAATGAGCTGAGTCTTCAGGTAGTTGATTGGTCAATCTGTGTGCTCTGTACAGACACTGACCAATCAACTTCCTGAAGACTCAGCTCAGTTGATGCTGCTTGGTTGAAACAAAAACCTGCAGCCACATTGCCTTTTGTGGCATGAGTTTGACATCCCTGGCTTACAGCATAATTTGTGTGAAAGTAATATATCTAAGTGATACAATGGCAATACATCTAAACAATCCATGTCCATAAAAAGTACAAAACTATTAATTTTATCCCGTGGATTAGATCAGTAGCTAGGGCTGAACTACAGGGATTCCTACAGAGGGCTGATCCTTGGAAGTGATGTCAACATGTTGGTCGGGGTTGCTGTCGCTTGTGGAGATAGTGGGTTGTCTGAATGTGACAGTAAATCCAAAATGCTTTGTGCAGCTAACAGTTTGCCAACTCAGCTTTCCTGTCGTCAGTTGGTTTAGGAACAAAAATAAATGTTTTCTATGATTTCTGCACTTGTTGTTTGTACAGAAAGGTGGATTTGTGATTATCCTTGTAAACATTGCGTTTGTAGAGCAAAGGAAACAGCAGTGATGGGCTGCGCTCCATGTTAATGCAGGTGAAATCAATAAATTCGTGTTTATTGTCTTCTTTATGGACAATGTTTGGGAGAAATGCAGTGCTTGACAACATATGTCTTTTCGCTCTGATTGGTAGTCATTTAAAATTGCACCACCTGAAAGTTCAGATCAGTATAATTCCGCCTACTTGTGTTACTTGTGAAAATTTTGCCTGTCGTTGCTCATTTCACTGATTTTTATTGACTTTAGATAGTCACATATCACTCATCGCTTCCTATTTCCTATGTGTACTCCCCTTATGTAAATGCTTGTGGAGTGTTTTGTTTGTTCCTTCAAATACATTGAAGTCAAACTTGTGGGCCCTGGGCAAGGTCTTAAGCACAAGTGTGCCCCTGTCCACGTAGCAGTATAAATGGGCACAAGTAAAAAGAAAATACTGGGAGGTAACCTGCGATGGACTAGTGTCCCATCCAGAAGGAGTTGAACTCCTGGGCGCTTCATGTTACGGAAACCGGGACTAAGCACCCGCCTGATGAGCTACTAGGCTCATGTGTAAAAAGCCCAACAGATTTACCTACCTACAGTGCAACTTATGCTGAATGCTTGCACACATTATATCGAACCATCAATGTATATAAGTGTTTTATATATTGATCTTTATACACGGTGGAAATGTATAACACCAGGACCATTAGACACCCAGGAAAGAAGGAGGCCTAAGCCAGCTCAGGGGAAGCAGAGAGAGCTCACTCTGCTTGCGGGAGATGAGCTATGTAATGATTATCCTCCACGTCACACTGGGTGAGTTTTTGTTGACACGCCGGTGCAGGAGGGCTAGATTAAAATTTAAAACCCAAACAAGCATTGAGAATGGCACCCAGCCATACAAGATGCATGACGAACTCTCTGCCATGGGCCGATGTGTTCCTGCTGCCCAATCAGGAAGGAGAAAGAAAATCCTTAATTGACAATTTCTTGAAAATTGCTGAGGGGAAAAACAAAAGACCGGCCTTGGGTTGTCAGGGTGTAATAAGCCGTTTCTCATCACTGTCTCTGTGATTGAGCCTATACAAAATCGATTTATTTCTCGGGTAACTCAGAATAATTGAAATACAGACAACGTTTGGTTCCAATTTACCAGCAATAAAGTTGTAATAGGGTTTTCTCTGCAATCTTAGACTTAATGCACTCATTCTAAAGAGCAGTATTTTGCCAGTCGAACAAATAGCATCACTGAGGCTTACGATCAGTAATAGTCCCACATTGATGCACACATTAAACTTGTTAAATCAATTCGGTAGACACTTTGTAAAGTGGACTGTCTGTTCTCTTTCTCCTCCAGCCCTCTCATAGCCTGTACGCGTATCAATCATTGGCAGCCGCCCATAATGATTCAAGCCTTTTAGTTTGTAATTATTTATGCTAGGTGAACACAGCCAAAGAGAAATATCGGACATGAGAGCATATTTATAGGGGGTAGAACACTCAGCTCAGCGCTGCAACAACACACACACACACACACACACACACAGACTAGAAGATGGTTTTGGTGGATAGAATCAGATGTAGACTTGTATACATTGTGGTGTTTTACTGCTTTCGAACCCTTTTTGCCGGTTGCTAATGAATTCCCATTAAACTCACTCAAAAAGGCATCATGAGTAGAAAGGCGGCTGTGGATTTAATGCCGAATTGTTCTGCACGAGATTTGCATCTTTATTCTGCCAGTGCGACTTAATAGCAGTGATTAAATGAGAATGCTAAATATGTGCCTGAGAAAGGGATGTCATTACTGCAATTGAGCCGAGATCTCACGGTCAAATTTCTGTAAACAAACCCCTACAAAATAAGTACTTTATGCATTTGCATAGTTGTTTTTTTTCCTGCCAATTGTTTTCATCATTTATGCTGCATTCATATTGTGAATCAGACGTACTAACCCCAGGCTCTAGGGCAGAAAGCAGTGGGCAGTGGGGATGCCGTGGCTGTATTTTTTTTATGCTGGTACACATGTACAGTAATTAAACTGTCTCGCTGCTGAATCTCTTCTGCCTGGCAGCTGCTGATGTATTATATAGACATTCAGCTAATCGATTAAAAGCGCCCAGTCAAGGGAGATGTCTGACAGCGCTGTACTAAGATGAAATTAGTGTGTGTGTGTGTGTGTGTGTGTGTGTGTGTGTGTGTGTGGTAGGGGTGCATGTGTGTGCATGAGTGTAGGGGCCACAGGTGACTCAGGCCCAGCGGGAAAGAGGTTGGGTAAAGGCAGCAGCACGCTGATGCGCATGTAATTAGGACAGCCGTGTTTCAACAGGATTTTCAAATTATAAGGACAGTGCATGAGGGAAGAGAGGGGTGGCAGTTAGGAAGAAACCAGGGCCGAGGGGGGAATGAGGGAAACATATGAAGGGAAGAGAGAAGAAGAGGAGGGGACAGGGGTTCTGCGCTTTTTCCAGCAAAGTTGGCCTTCATCCAGCACTCCTGAAAAATTATACGAAATTATTCAGCTGCCGGGGAATGTGAAATCGGACTAATTGCCTTTTGAAGTAGGCCGTAACGGCCGAGCCTGGCCACAGCCTGCCTGCTCGGGAGCGCCGCACAACCTCAATCGATTTCACAGCTGATACTTGTGTGAATCAACACTTATTTTCCACTGCACATGGGGGTCCCTTTTAAATGTAAATCTGGAAAAAACTGCACTTGTTGGACCTCGTACAAACAAGGCAGGAGGGTGTCTGCAAACCAAGAAATAAACCGAATTTATTTACTTCAAAACGCAGCCCGAATGCTTCAGTAAGAGCCTGAATACTGAAAACACTGCAGTTTGCTTTCTACCAACTGTTACGCCAACGACATGCACTTCAAACAGCAGCAGCTTTAGTAGCTCGTAGCATTGTGGAAACAAACACAGATCTGTAAAGGAGTTAACCTACGCTAATATTCCAAATGCTGCCATTTATAGTCCATCTGGATGACTATCAAAGGCCTTGGAGCAAACTGCAAGTGTAGCCAACCAGGACTCTGAAGCTGATGAAACAAACAAAAAAAAATACTGTTTGTATTTGTTTGCTGTTGCTGCTCTTTGGAATCAGTTTTATTCATACTGCTTGTGCCAGTGAATCAGACGGAAGCTTTCTGCTTTTTTTCTTTCTCACAACCAAATAATTGCATCAATTTGGGCCCATATCCAGCAGCATTGCCGCCTTTCCATTAAGTGAAGCTGCTCAAAAACAGGGACACTTTTCATCCGCTTCCAGAACACAAGATCGCCACAATTACAAACCATTTTACTGAACCCTGTCACTTTTAATAGTAAGATCAGCCCCCGTCTGCTGCCCTTGTTCAACTACAGACAGGCGAAACACTGCTTTTAAAACAGAGGCTCTGAAATAATCTAAAGAGGGTTTTCAAATACAGGCCTGCATCTTATGTCATAGCTCCTTTTTCCACTCTTTGTTTGAAATAGCTTGATGCTTCAATAACAACAGAACTGATCTTAAACCCAGAGAAGTGAATTTACTGAGGACTAAGCTTATATGTCTCTCTGATTTAATTGTGTAGTGCTGGACACAGTTTATCAAAGTAAATGAATATTAAATACACTTAACTCGTGGACCGGAAGCTGATGTCACTCGTGCTTTTGCATTCCTCTTAATCAGTAAGACGGTGCATAACATTAGTGACAAATTTCCTTTTAAAGATCAGCCAGGGGCATTTCTCAGGCTCTGACCTATAGATCAGAGAAAGCATCACTAAAGCTCTCACTGTTTTCTTTGCTGAATATGTTCAGTACAGAGATGCTTTTCTCATGTGCAATTAATCAAACACTACATGGAAAACACCTTCAGCGGAGTCTCAGCCTGTTGGCATTCGCCTCATTACTCTGCAGAGTCAGCTGAGAAATGCGATGGGCTGCCCTGTTCTCACACTCCATGCTGCTCCCAGCCACTGTTTGCTGACATGCACACACCCAGCTCAGCTCTAATGAGAAGCCACAAAACTTCTCTCTCTCTCTGTCTCCATCCCCACCCCCGTGTGTGTGTGTGTGTGTGTGTGTGTGTGTGTGTGTGTGTGTGTGTGTTTGGGATGACCCTGTTTTTTGTAGCATCCGAAATGCCTACTGAGTCACCAGCCTGAGTTAACAGCAGTGAGCTCACTTCAGCCTTGTTAGCCTTCAGCACTCTCTACAACTCTGCGTATTAGCCCTCTGACACCACTGCATGGCTTTACAGCATGTCTTCAAAAATCTGCCATGCTAAATAGTGGCCTTATCAGATGCGTCATACCCTTAGCTAAAGTGCCAGACAGTGCTACAACATGAGCACATACGGACAATGCTGCACCGCCTTCAGTTTAAGTTATCTTTCTTTAGACACATAGCATCTCCTAAAGTCTACACATTGAAGCTTGTTGTAGGAAAAAAACTCGTGTAATTCACCAGAGAACAGCAGTAGTACAATAGATACAATGGGAATATATTGACACGATTTTTGGACTGTGGGAGGAAACTGGAGTACCGAAGGACACTCATGCAAGCATGGGGAGAACATGCAACTCCACGTGTATAACATCCACACAACCGTGCCAACCATTGAGACAATTTGAAATAAGCAGAGAAGGGCCACTGCTAGCTATTTAGGTGCCCTAGGCGTGATTGCTTTGTGCTGAAATGAGATTGTAATTTAATGAACAAATACAAACCTCAGTCAACAAATACAAATGTGTTTTCATAGATAGTGAAACTATCTACTTGAGCAGTAAGTCAACTTTCCATTTAATTATTGTTCTTATTTTTGTTTAGGATCTAATTACATGTCTTACTGATTCAATAACAAGCCACAGAAACACACTGGCCAGAAACACGCTGAAGGCAATGCAGCCTACTTTTGACGAAAGTAAGTAATGGTTCTTTTACATGCCTCCCACCATAGACAGTGAGAGACATGGCTGGCCTTTGATAACCCACTGGGGGAACAGCAGTGACAACCGTTGGCAGTGAGGAATGAACCCCCAAACTTGGGATTGGTAATTCAGCACCTTACCACTGGGCCACCACTGCCCATGGTGTTTATCATTACGCTATCAAATATCTACCAAGTTTTTGAAAATCCATCTTATCTCTGGCTTTATAAGATGGTAATGTTTCTTATATAATCTCATTTTATCTGCACAATCTTTAAAGAAAAATACATAATAAGGAGATTATAAGTGTAAAACCCAGTTTACCTAAATTCAACTCAATTCCTGGTGGCACGGTGGCGCCTAAAGGCAAGAAGGTCCTGGGTGTGATTCCCAGCTCAGGTGTTTCTGTCTGGAGTTTGCATTGTTTTCCCAGTGATTGTGTGGGTTTACTCCACTTAATTGGCTGTTCCAAATCGCTTTAGGTGTGAGTGTGAGTATGAATGTTTGTGTGAATTTTGGCCCTGAATGATGGCCTGGCGAGCTGTCCAGGGTGTACCTCGCCCTCGCCCGGAGTCAATGGAGATGGGCACCAGCTTCCCTGCTACTCTAATTAGAATTATGCAGTTCAGAGAATGAATGAATGAATGAATGAATTAACTCAATTTCTGTCCCAACTCATTTCATTTTACCCCCACAAAAAATAGAAGAAATTGCCCATAGCGCAGTACAAAGCAAAGTTTTCTCACTGGAACAATATTACCTAAAATTTAACCTTATTTTGTGTAAGTATACAGCAACCATCCCGCCAATTCCGTCATTCTATTAAAACCATAATCCCAACAGCACACTTCATTTCCATGAACAGTTTTATAACAGAGCCGGCACAGTGGTGTAGTCTTTAGCACGTGCGCCTCACAAGAAGAAGGTCTTGGGTATCGTTCATGGGCTCTATGTGGAATTTGCATGTTTATCCCCGTGGTTGTGTGGGGTTCCTTGGGACTCTGATCTCCTCTCACATTACAAAGATATACACTGTAAACTAATATAGGCTTTTCCAAATTGCCACAGGAAAACTGATTAGGGTGTACTTTGCCCTCACCCAATGTTGGCCTAAGCGCATAGCCAAATGAGTGTGCAAAAGTATCTTGATAGATGGATATCTCAACCAACTTTTAGCTGGCTAGCTAGACTATTGTGGGGCCAACACATATACAACCACCGTAAATACATCAGAAATTAAATACAGTAAAACATATCCTTATAAATATGTATACAGGGATCCCTCACTTTCCGCGGTTAATTGGGACCGAGATCCCCTGCGACCGCGAAATTCCTCGAAGTAGAATCAACCCCCCTGACTGACGTATACGTACATGTATATGTGTATGTAATATCAATAAATACATATTCAATGCTATAAATGCTTATAAAAATGAAACATTCAAAAATAATGCATAAGATGTAAATAAAATACACACACATACAGACGCGCGTGCGCACACAGATGCACATCTCACATAAAAATGTAAGTAATTTTGATGGGGGGGTTTTGGGTTGTTTTTTTTTTGTTTGGTTGTGTGGGTTTTTTGTTTGTTTGTTTTGCATAATTGGCATTGTTTTGCAGCATTTTCCTTATGTTTTGATTTGATGAATATTAAAAAAAACGCGATGCACTGTAATGGAGCGCATAGTAACGAGCGAGCCCTGTGTGTGTGTGTGTGTGTGTGTGTGTGTGTGTGTGTGTGTGTGTGTGTGTATGTGTGTACATGTTGACCATGTCTTCTAAGCAGAGTTATAATCTTATAAATGTTTATGAAAGGTTAAAAGCCTGAGTGAAGAAATAAAGCATGAAACAACAGTAACTCTGTCCTTTACATGCAAAGCATTATGGTAGCTGCAGCTCCATAATCGCCAATGGGAGGGAGCTGTGTCATCCCTCCGAACCAATGGGAGGCCAGCTGGATGGGATGTTGAGAAATAGGGAATGGGAGGTAGCTGCGTCATCCCTCCTAGCCAATGGTAGGCCAGCGGGCGGGATGTTTGAATGTCATTGATGGAAGAGCAGCTCATGCATTGTTTGAATGGTGCGTTTTAATGTTTGAATGGCGCGTTTGAATTTTTAAGATGGCCTGAACTTCTTTTGTATCCAGAGACAAAAATTTTAGGAAAATGCATTTCGTAACCTTCATTTCTCGTTTGGTGAGACTTGTATTTGATTATTGTATTCGATGTAATAAGCACTCTGCTCCAATAAGTCCCCCCCCCCCCCTTCCCCCCGGACCTGCCCCTGTGATTTTGATCTTGCGTCTAATAACCGCCCATGTGTGCTGGGAGCAAAATCGTAGATCCAACTTACCAATTTTATTCGATCTTTCTCTGTACTGGTAAAATGAATCGTTCACTGCCTGTAAAAGTGAGTTTATATGGTATTTCAAGACCCCCTGCCACTGGGGAATGTCTATAATGTTCATCAATAACAACACATTTGATTGTTCCACCGTGCTTTAAAAAACAGGAAAATATTTTGCTGTGTTCTCTTGGTAAATGTCCAACAACCGATAAACAATTAGAAACTGCTACAGCAAAACTAGCTGATACCCTGAATGAATGGAGCGAGGAGCCAGATATGGACCAATCAGAAAGTGATGAGTATTTTTCACCCGATTCTCCTGCTCACTAACCTCATAAATTTAAAGACATTCCTGGCTATGTGCTTTTGTTTATGTTTGTGTTGATTGGTTCAATGTGCTATGTGCTAAAGTTGACATTTCTGTTGATTGGTTCAATGTGCCATGTGCTAAAGTTGACATTCGGGTTGATTGGCTCATTTTACTTGGGACAATGTTTAAAGGAAATGTTTAAAGGCAAAGCCACCTGGAGGGAAAAGTAAGGGAAGGAAAAATCTTTTTTTTTTATTATTTATGCTGTTTTCAGTTTATTTTCAGCTTTCATGTAAGTAATTTGTTGATACCACAAAATGAATAATATAAATACCAGTAAAACGGTTTTATTGTTCTGTTATTATTCATGTTTTCCACCTCAATGGTGGTAATAAGCACTTACCTTTCCACTCTGCTGGTAACATTTTAATAAGTGCCCACCCACTCCAATTTTTTAGCACTTATCACGTCATATACACACACACACACACACACACACACACACACACACATAGATAGATAGATAGATAGATAGATAGCTTATACTAAACAGACTGCGCGTTTACAGGAAAGTGTATGTTGTCCCATAGCCAGCAGTTCAGCTAAGTTTTGCTGACCATCACTAAAATGTATTTGGGTGCATGCTTACTTACTGATGTCATGATGGAACTATCCTGAATTAGATTAACTTTAAGCATCCGACTGCAGACATTAATGTTTCATTATTAAAACATGCTGGCGGCACTGTAGCTGCATGATTAGCACTGTCGCCTCACAACAAGAAGGCTTTGGGGTCAAAACGACTGGCCAACTCGGTTCTTTCTGTGTGGAGTTTGTATCTTCTCCCTGTGCTTGTGTGGGTTTGCTTCGGGAACTAGTACAAGGAAATGCACATTACGTCAACTGACAACTCATATTGCTCATAGATATAATGTTTTTTTTCTGTCCATGTTAGCCCTGCAACTGATTGTGACCAGTTCACGGTGTAGCCCACTTCTTGTCAGAAGTCAGCCGGACTTGAACTAAACTATTAAACAAATCAAGTCATTTATTAATTCATTCATTTTTCTGTACCATTTAATCCTAATTAGGGTTGTGGGGAGGCTGGCACCCATCTTAGCCGACTCTGGGTGAGGGCAGACTACACCCTGGACAGCTCGCTAGGCTATATTAGGGAAGATGCACGCTGACGGCTATGCAGCCTGCTCTTGACGAAAGTCAGCAATGGTTCTTTTACAGCCTCTCACCATAGACATTCAGAGACATGGCTGGCCTTTGATAACCCAGTTGGCTGCACTGGGGGGACAGTGACAACCCATTGAGGGTGGGGCTTGAACCCGCAACCTTGGGATCACTGAACAAGCACCTTACCACCAGGCCACCACTGCCCCACAAATCATGTGTATGAATAAAACTAAAAATCACCTATAATGTAATATGACATTAATAAAATAAATTCGCTGAGATGTTTGAGAGAGTTTAAAAGTGCTTAAATTGGAGGGCGCATAGACCCATAGCACATTGGACCCTTGGCATGAGAGAGGGATTGTTATGCTTCAAAGGTGCGTATCATGTGCTAACCCTGTCCTGACTTCAGGCGAGGTTTCATCAACCTGCCAGGACAAATGGCCATCCAAGATCTTGTCATCCTCGGGTGAACTTTAACCCCAAAGGGCACATTTTGCCTTCTAGTAGCCAGGGGAATCTCATCCCACAAATGCACATTTAGAGCCTCATTGCCTCTATGTGCCAGGGGTATCAGATAGTGGTGACACATATCACTGGAATAAAAAACAAACAGACTGCAAGACAACAACCATAAAGTCTAAAATTCTTATTTTTGTTCTGGTGCTTTGCCTTTATGGAGTATTGGATGTTCTTTCCAACCTTGATGTACACTGTGTGTGTGTGTGTGTGTGTGTGTGTGTGTGTGTGTGTTCCTTTTTGTCTTAGTATATGCAGATACATCCTGTCAGAGATCCATATTCAATGTTTGGTACATTGAACACTGTCCTAATCTAGTATGTGATGTAATCCAGCTAGCAGCATGTCATGTGTTTATGTGTAGTTTAAGTAGGAGGAGGCTGAATGGCAGTAAAACTAGCTTTGAGATCTTCTCTACCTCTCCATTTCCTCTTTCTCTCCTCCCTGTCTCCTCTTTAGCACATGATAAAACGCTCGGTGGCTGCCTTCAACCAATCATGTTTTCACTAGAGCAGTTAAACTGTTTTATTACCACCACCCTCAAAGCTTTAGAGTCTTAAATTTTCTCCGTAATGGTAGATTAATTTCAGCCTGCCTAATGCAATCCAGGACAAAATATTTCAAACAGGATTTTTTATTTTTTATTTTTGGTAGAGAGAGTGGATGAATTTGGGAGGGTGTGAATTGCACCATTGCTTCTTAAACCCCAGAAACACCTCTGTAGTGAAATGTGGTATATTTGGGCTCAGTTCAGTTCAGTGGTGAGGGGGTTAAGGTGGGCCAGATGGCCACCTTTTTGCATATGAGCTCTATTACAGGCAGGAGCCTTGAGAAAGACCTTCAGAAGGCGATGGAGAGGAGCTGTGATAAGTGGCCTGGAGTGATAAGAGCTTGGGCTGCTTCACCTGCAGTCTGCTGCTGCTCGCAGATAATGCTGCATCATCCGTAGTACCGTATTAGGCTGTAGTGAAATGAGAGACAAAAAAGCACTTCATGTGAGCAGCCCAATTAGGTGGAGCTGCTAACGTGTAATCTGAAGCATGTTCATTATGTTTGAGCTGCTGGGGTTGATATTGCTTGTAGATATTGTGGCGTTCCAAGAAGATCTGATAACAATCTTAATTAAATTACTCTGATATAGGATACAGTATGTCAAAACTACATGCTGCTGTAATGCTAACAGAGACCATAATCTGCTTTTACTCCCCTCTAATTGGTGCTTTATTTTTGGTTTAAACACTGTTAGGTTCTTTGTCATGATGTGCCCATGTATAGCTCTGACCTGCCACCCTATAAACTGACCTTTGTGTAATAAATTGAAGAAACGCTACTAGATCAGCTCTGACTATTTAACACATGAAGGAACTAATTCTTCCATTAACTCAACTTGCAATGAGATGACTTGTATGCTAATGTCTTATAATTAATTCTTACAACCTTTACTCTCATATCCCATCACAGAATTTTTTTTTTCTTCCTAAGACCCATTCTTAGGATAGTCAACGGATCCCGACACTTCAACTAATGCATAATGTTCATTTCAGGCTCTTAATTAGGTTTAAATGAAAATTGGCTCAGCAGAAAGATGGACGGTGGGGAAGGCATCAAACCACCCAGCATGCCCCCGAGTTGTGAGGCAATGCAATTTGTAGGAGCAGCGCAGCGAGGAGTTCAGAGTTCATTAATTTTTAGTGTGCACATTCTCTCCCAGTGGTGCTTCCTGCCTACTCACTCCAACAGGACATGAGCACAAACACTGGACCAGCACACGGATCTGAAACTCGATCTCTCTCTCACACACATACTTACACACACACAGACACAAACACAGACACCCAGACAGAAAGGGTTTATTGTCCCTTTCCGGTGATTAAATGCAGTGGTCAGTACGGTGTTCTTTTTAGTGAAGCTCCACCTAGTGCCACATTTGAAAACACAACCGTAGGATACACTGGAAAATAGATAAATAAATAAAAATTCCAGCCCTGTTTCTGAAATGCAGTGGGTTTGAAAGATATATATATATATATATATATATATATATATATATATATATATATATATATGTGTGTATGTATGTATGTGTGTATGTATGTATATATATATGTATATGTATATATATATATATATATGTATATGTATATATATGTATATATTAAAAAAAAAATATATATATATATATATATATATATATATATATATATAATATACACGTATATTCTTCTTTTACTTTCGGCTGCTCCCTTCAGGGGTCGCCACAGCAAATCATCTGCCTCCACCTCACCCTGTCCTCCGCATCTTCTTTTCTGACTCCAACGAACTTCATGTCTTCCTTCACCACATCCATAAATCTCTTCTTCGGTCTTCCTCGAGGCCTTCTGCCTGGTAGTTCCAACCTCAGCATCCTACTGCCAATATACTCACTATCCCTCCTCTGTACATGTCCAAACCATCTCAATCTAGCCTCTCTGACTTTGTCTCCAAAACATCTTACGTGGGCTGTCCCTCTGATATACTCATTTCTGATCCTATCCATCCTCGTTACTCCCAGGGAGAACCTCAACATTTTCATCTCCGCTACCTCCAGCTCTGCCTCCTGCCTTTTCCTCAGCGCCACTGTTTCTAAGCCATACAACATCGCTGGCCTCACCACCATCTTGTACACTTTTCCCTTCATTCTTGCTGACACTCTCCTATCGCACATCACACCGAATACTTTTCTCCAACCATTCCAGCCTGCCTGCACACGTTTCTTCACCTCTTTTCCACACTCTCCATTGCTCTGGATTGTTGAGCCTAAGTACTTAAAATCCTCCACCTTCGTTATCTCTGCTCCCTGTCACATCACCGTTCCTCCTGGGTCCTTCTCATTCACACACATGTATTCTGATTTTCTGAGGCTAACCTTCATTCCTCTCCTTTCCAGGGCATACCTCCACCTCTCTAGATTTTCCTGCACTTGTTCTCTGCTCTCACTACAGATCACGATGTCATCTGCAAACATCATAGTCCATGGAGATTCTTGTCTCACCTCGTCTGTCAGCCTGTCCATCACCATAGCAAACAAGAAGGGGCTCAGAGCTGACCCTTGATGCAGTCCCACCTCCACCTTGAATTCGTCGGTCACACCGACAGCACACCTCACCACTGTCTTACATCTCTCATACATGTCCTGCACCACTCTAACATACTTCTCTGCCACTCCAGACTTCCTCATGCAATACCACAGTTCTTCTCTTGGCACCCTGTCATATGCTTTTTCCAGATCCACAAAGGCACAATGTAGCTCCCTCTGACCTTCTCTGTACTTCTCTATTAACATCCTCAAGGCAAACATTGCATCTGTGGTGCTCTTTCTTGGCATGAAACCAAACTGTTGTTCACAAATGCTGACCTCTGCCCTTAGTCTAGCTTCCACTATTCTTTCCCATAACTTCATCGTATGGCTCATCAACTTTATCCCTCTGTAGTTGCTGCAACTCTGCACGTCTCCCTTGTTCTTAAAAATGGGCACCAGCACACTTCTCCTCCACTCCTCCGGCATCTGCTCACTCTCTAGTACCGTGTTGAATGTTCTTGTCAGAAAATCTACTGCTACCTCTCCTAGACACTTCCAATATAATATACACATATATATATATATATATATATATATATATATATATATATATATATATATATATATATATATAAACTTTTTTTTTTTATACAGGACATAATTCCTGGCCTCCTCTTAAAAACAGCTTGAGTCATCCATGAGTTTAATCTCTGTTTCTCCATGCATGGCTTGCCAGTGTGATCAACACCAGCAGTGTTCCAATAACATGGACGAAGACAGAGAAGCAACCTTACACATCTATTAAATCACTACTGCGTAATTAGAAAATTCAGCACAATCTGTTTTATTGTACAGTCTTTCCTAGCTGTCACTCATTTACACCCTCGTTCACAAATGCTAATATGCATAGCCTCAGTCTCATTACTAGTATTCTTTTTGCATTTATCTCTTACCGCTAAAACTGTTATTCCTAGATCTCCAACACTACATCTTAATAAGAGTCATGTATGAATCACTCTGCTGCTGTTAAATCTCCATAGACTCCCTTAATGTATGTGGAGATATCTACTGTATGTGTTTAGCATGCCACTATAGTTTAGGTCCTAATTACTCTCCCCAAATCCTCCCCTGGCGCTATTATTTTCTGCCTCAATACCTCATTATGTCATTTGGCAGACTGAAACATTCGCCTTTCCATGTCTGAAACGTGTCTTATAATCCAGGCTCCGCACTTCCTCCTCATTCATTTCTATCTCTCTCTGTCTCTTGCTTTGTCTTTTTCTCTGTATTACGTGTTTGTTTCCCCAACTGTGTTGCACTAAAGCTTCTTTCAATCACCTTTTCTCTTTTCTTCTAACCACTGATTCAGCCATCCTCTGTTCTTTTCTGTTCCTTCTAAACCCTTCACCCTTCACTATCTATTCACAGGACAAGTGTGTTACTGCCACATCTCCTTTTTTCCATCCTTTATTCTGTTTCACACATGCACAGCGTAAGCACTATTTTAAGTAGATATAATTGTGTTATGATTCAAGAATGGTAATAAAAGACCCTGTGTGTGTGTGTGTGTGTGTGTGTGTGTGTGTGTGTGTGTGTGTGTGTGTGTGTGTGTGTGTGTGTGTGTGAGAAGGAATACTCTTCTTGAATATTGTTTGTGTGTATGTTGTGTGCATGTGTACATTCAAGTGTGGTAGTTGTATGTATGAGTACTGTCGTTGGGAGATTGGGAATCAGGAGACTGAATAGGAGAGATCAGTCTTTTTCATATATCTATCAATCATAGTGTTGATAATTTTCACTAGAAACTGTCAGCTCTCTGGATCATTGCTAAAATTTGCTTGATGACTTCACGGAGTTTATAACTATGTCTACTTTGCATACAGTACATCATGTAGCTAAATTGCACCCTGTTCTCAATGTTCTTGCAGGTCAGTTAACTGTAGGCAATGTTAGTTTTGCAACAGGCAACTGTGACATTACTCACACAGTCAGTGGTTCTTGAGTTTTGCTGTTTTTCGACTTCAAGGATGAAAGTTGCAAGAATCTACCAAATTTGTTTCTGATTGGTGGATAAGAAGGCTTTTTTCCTAGTTAGTTTGAAGTCAAAAGTTAAGGCCTTTAGTAGATTGAGCATTGTTTATCTAAGATAATATAAGTGTATTTAAGTGGGTGAGTGTAGAAGTCAAGTTAAAACCTACAGAACCTGAAATAACAGTTGAAGGATTTTTAGCATTCATTTTTAGATGGGAAATCTTTTTATTTTAGATATTTTTGAGTTCCTCTACAATCTTTATTCTGAAGGCCTTGGAAAGTACTTTACATTTTGGAATGATGGGACCACAGGCTTCAGTAGTAAAGTGGACATCAGACCCAAGATACAGTCGGCCCCCAATTTACGAAATTAATCCATTCCAGAGCCATTTTTGTATTGCGAGGATTTCGTAAGTAGGGGTCGCACCTTACATCTTAAACGCCTAATTCGTTCCAAGGCTCCAGTCCTTGGACTGGATAAACCCCATAAACCCTTTAAAAATTATAAAAGTACACCAATTTTGTATGAAATATGTGTTAAAAATAATAGAAAATTATTTATTAAATCATTAAACTATTTTATGAACATATTAATCCATTTTATTAACATATTTATTAATTAAACCATTATTAAACATTTTTATTAACACACACCTCTCTCTCTCTCTCTCTCTCTCTCTCTCTCTCTCTCTCTCTATCTATCTATCTATCTATCTCCTTCTCTCGCACGCGCTGCGGGCCACGCCCACAAGACGTGGAATTAGCTTGACAAACTCAACTTTAATTTGATTCCTTGAGGGATCGGGATGCCAGATAAGCTCAAATGTGCCCACAGTTATTAAATATTTAGTGAATTAAAACAACTTAAAAAACTAAACTAAAAACTAAAGCATGAAGCTTCCTTCTGTCTCTATCTGGGAGGCCAGCGAGATGGGATGTTGAGAGACAGCCAATGAGAGAGCAACTCACGCGTCGTGTGAAATTTTGATTGGCGCGTTTGAATTTTGAATTTCTTTTCGTAAGGGGGGTTGTTTCGTATTTCGGGGACGGAAACTCAGGAAAATGTTTTTCGTAATCCGGGGATTTCGTACAAAGGGGTCTTTGTAAATTGGGGTCCGACTGTATTAGGTTTAAATAAGGAACTTGTGGGAAATTTTAATCAGTGGCATCTAATCGGGAACTTCTTGTTCTAATTTTGTGTTGGTGAAGGTGTAAAAAATGGAAGGGTTTCCGAAGTTTTTTCATACATTTGTTTGATAAAATGATGAAAAGATCTTCAAAATGTTGACATTGTGTCATTTCTTGGTGAAGATCTCCTTTATGTTGGATTTGTATCAAAGAGGGTGAAAATCTTAAATTTCCATGGTACATACTTATTTTTCACATGCTTATTTGTTACATTAATATGTTAATTGACTATATGGTGCCAAAGATGAAGCGTGTGCGAGAGCTAGGTGGTAGTACTGTCTGTTAAACACAGGTTATGCTGAAGTCAAGTACAATGGGAGGAAAGCTTCTGTAAAGCAAAGACTTCATGCTACACTGATTGGCCTTGATGCTTTTTTAGCCTCTCACAGACACACTTTCAACCGTGACATTGAGCATTATTTGTTTCATTTAAAAAAGAAGACAGAAAAGATTGTTTGAAACCCGAAGACAGCAAAACTAGAAAAGTATAAGATTCTGCAGAGAATTACAGAGAACTTTTCCACTCGTTATTGCTAAGCAAGTGAACTGAGCAAGGAAACGTAAAGTGTACGTAAGTGTGAACAGAAGACAAATTTCCAGCTCTGATTTTGAAGCCTCTATTCTGGGCATGTCAGTCCTCTGGAGTGCGCTAAGGGAAATAATGCAGACTTTCCACCATCATTCAATCATGAGTAATCATCAAATCTTATTAAAGAGTATCACATTGTGTGAAAATAGCTGTGTTTCTTAAACCTGTGTTTATTAAATTTATTACATTTTTCTAGCAGTGGCAGTCATGTAGTGGTTAGCACATCTGCCTTTGAGTCTTGGGTTTGGCGAGGGTGTTTCTGTGTAAACTTTGCATGGTCTCCTTGTGCTTGTTTGGGCTTTCTCAGGGTACTCTTGTTTTTTTCCTACCGTCAAAACATTCGGTTAATTGGTGATGCGATGGTCTGAGCAGTCTTTAGCTTTTGTAGTTTGTGGACAACTGTGTAGTATCTGTCTCCTGGGGGCAGTGTTTGCTGGTGGTAAAGGGCGCTGGATTACTGATTCTAAGGTTGGGGGTTCGAGTCCCACTGTCCCCCCCAGGTGCAGCTAACTGGGTTACCAAAGGTTGGGGCCATGTCTCTCACTGTCTATGATGAGAGATTCATGTAAAAGAACTGTTGCTGACTTTGATAAAGAGTAGCTGCATAGCCGTTAGTGTGGTTCTGCCCCTTGCTAAAGGGTTGTGTCAGGAAGGGCCTCCAATGTAAAAACTTATGCCAAATCAAGCATGCGAATCAAATGATTTGCTGTGGCGACCCCTGAATAACGGGAAAAAGCCAAAAGAAGTAGTGCATAGTATCTGTCTCCTACAAATTCATTCATATATTTTGGATCTCAGTGAATCTATCATGCTTTTTATAGATTTCATAAACGAGAGTGTATTTCCTAAGCTGAGGCTACATGAGTTTATTAGGACACACCCAGTAGTGCACTTCAGTAATGGATTTTGAGTCTATCTCCATGGCTGTGCTCTAGGGCAGTGCGGGTGGTCTGTCTTTCACCCTAATGCAGTTAGTCATAATGAATGCATTTCCAAATTAAATGAGATTCTCTTTTTTTCATTATTTTCTTTTGCACATCCCACCATATTGATTCACTTGCAATGCCCCTTGAACTTGACCTCACTCATGTTGCTCAATGTCAATAATCTTGTCCTCTTCTGCCTGTCCTCAGTGGAGGGAAATATCGATAGATGCATTTACCATGGAGGACTCCCAGGATTCACCGATCCATACACCTTTCGAAGCCATCAGAGATGGTAACTTCTTGTTAGTGCTCTAACATATCCTGTAGAAAGGTTACAGGGTGGTGGTGACCTTAATAAAATTTAAATTGAAGAAGGTGGTGCAAGCATGAAATTCTGGTAAAGATGTAATCTTAATAACTACTTTAAAGTAACATTCTTAGAATTTTTTTTTATTCTTATTTAGGCCACTGTTGAAAATATGGACAGAATAATATCTCTAATAAGTGAAGCCACTACAGCTCTACCGCCCCTGCTGGCTGGAAGCAGTAGAGTCTTTAGTACAACCCATGTTCATGTTTTTAGAGACAAAACAGCCCATTTTCTATGTCCCTTTTCTCACCCTCTCCATCTCTCTAATTCTAACAGTTCATTTTCTCTATTCTGAGAAAAGAATTTTTCCTTCACAAAAGAGTTTTTTTAGTATAATTCTGTTATATACTAAGGAGACCTTGATACACTTGGGAATGATACGACTGATAGCCTTTCTATAGAAAGGAAGGTAATGTTTTACACAGTTACTGGTTTAGATCATTATACTTATTGTAATAAAAATTATACAACGAAAAGTCCTACATACTTCAAAGCAGCCAATTAAAAAGAACATCAGTGAGTTGACAAAATAATATTTATTTCCCATGACAGTTGAATTCTCAGACCTATTGGGCAAAAAGACTACCGTAGATTGATTTTCTATATCTGCAGTCCTGTCAATATTACTGTTCTCATTTCAATATGATTATGATTTATATAGGGCTGACTAATGTATGGTAATCACTGTACTCTATTTCTAAAATATTGTGAACAACACTGAGAAACGCATACATTTTCATACATTGTTCTTTTTTTTTTAAAGAAAAAACAATCATCGGTATTGTGATATTTTATGCAAAAGGAAATACTTATTTAACATTTTATTTATCCTTTTGTTGAGGCTGGTGAAGGAATGAGTGTTTATAGCTGTGATCACATCAGTGATAACTTGTTTTGTGTATACTGCACACTGGGAAAGCAAGAGGGTCAGTTGATGGCTTTGTACCGTCCATAAATTAACTCTCGTGTAGTATTTATTATTGTTGCAGAAATTATTTGAGAACAACTGTGAGAACTCATCTATAGTCTCGGGACTTTATACACCATTAATAACTAATTTAACCCAAATATTTTTCATTTTTATCTCAAAAGGGACTCATTCTCACTGATTATAAATAACTGAGCTGTGGCCTTTTCTATGTCTTTGCGCCAGTTGGTTGTGGTTTAAAACATTGTTTAAATGATTAATGAATTTCTGGATGATGACTCTCTGTTGTGTTCTGTCTCTCATACTCGATCCATGTTTTGATAATTTTTATGAGCGGCAAGTGGACAGTACTTGTTATGCAGTGTGTTTTTGCCCTGGTCTCCAGGTTGATAAATACCAGATTACTTGTATGAGTATGTCAGAGCCACCTCATGCTTTTCATAGAAATTAATTTTTCTCAGCTCTTTCTTGAAGGTGTAATACCATGCTTGTCTTACAGTGCTTCAGAATTTTACATGGAATGTGTGCATTTTCTCCACATATGTAAAATCTTATATGAAGAGATATTGTATGGTAACACATCAAATACAGTATGTATTCTGTGCTTTCTTCCAGCACTAACACATTTCTCAAACTGCGTAAAATAACTGCATCTAAGTTTTAGGTAACAGTATGTTTTTGAACTTATTAAAAGTTGTAAAATATACTATGTGGTAGGGATGTCATTGACAATCGGAATATCGCAAAATCACCAATGTAATTATGTCGCTCTACAATCGATACCTATAAAAGGGATATCGATACTTCTAAAGTTATATAAAATTCATCTTTTATTAAATTTCATACAAAGCTGTTTTAATTTAAATAACACTAGAGCAAGCGGTATCTATTAATAAATAAAATAATGTATGAAAACACGTTATATAGTTTCAGTCAAAAATCAGCTTAGCGTAATGCCGCATTTCAGTCTACGGCCTCAACTTCGGAATTATTAAATATGCTAACAAAAACAGGATTGCCGAGAGCGGCCGAGTGTTAGTCCAAGCTTCCTGTGTTTATGACAGCGTCTGTAGTGAATGGTATGTCCCACCTCTCCGTATGGGGTTCAAAAGACACTTATCACTGGATAATGCAGATACTGTATGTGCATCTTCTTGCATCATAATTATGAATTGTAAAAATGCATATCTCTTAAACTTTTCAATTGACAAGTGTTTGTAGAATAGAACTATTTCCTGCCTTTTATTTCAGATTTGGCTTTAGTAATTGGTCACTTTATTATAAAATATTCAATGCATTATACAAACTACTGTAATATATCTTAGTCTGTTCTATTTAATGCATTTATGGAACAGTACAGCAATATTCTAATGTATCGTTACATCGGATTTTTTTTTATCAATATATTGATACCAATAATAGGTTTTCAATGACACCCCTACTATGTGGAAACAGAAATGCAAACTAAAATTATATTTTCTATGTCTTATTTTTCCATTTTATAAAGTCTGAAAGTAATAACCTCCTGCTCCAATGACTGTAACAAACCGTATAATGTTGTATTTATTCAAGCATTGTCCACTGGAGATAATGTCTATTCGCACATACTACACAGGAATCGGGGCAGTGGTGGCCTGGTGGTAAAGATGCTGGATCACTGATCCTAAGCTTGGGTGTTAAAGCTCCACGCTCAACTGATTGTCACCCTCCTCCCAGTGCAGCTAACTGGGTTATCAAAGGCCGGCCATGTCTCTCACTGTCTATGGTGTGAGGCATGTAAAAGAACCACTGATGACTTTCAACAAGTGTTTCTGCCCTGCTATGGCCTGGCGAGCTGTCCAGGGTGTATTTTGCCCAGATTCGGCTGAGATGGGCACCAGCTTTCCCGCGATTACGATTAAGCGGTTCAGAAAATGAATGAATTGAATGAATGAATACACAGGAATCTGAATGCATAACCTGGTAGCATATACTAGAGAGTATATGATCTGATTAGTTTGCTATCTCGGGACTATCTCATTATTTTGAGTAAATAGTGTTTAAATTAAAACAACAAACACACAGTTTGTAACGGTCACTTGGAGTAAGTGGTGAAATCACTGCACACTTTAAAATTGAAAATAAACAAATAAAGGCTATAAAAATTGCACTTATCTTTGGGTTCCTGTAATATATATAACCATTTTCAGAAAAATGTACAGGGTAACGGTAAGGACATATTCTGAAGAAAGACAGCGTTTTATGCATTAAGTTGAAAACAACGATTAAAGATTTTATCATTATTTTTTCCAAATGTTAGTTGCGCTCTTTATTGTTTTTGATTTCATCAGGTCAATTACACTGTACATTTTGAACTTTATTTTACCAGCTCATTAAATAGAATAATTGTACTTAAAATATATTGTGTATTGAATAATTAATTTGTAAGTGAGTCATAATGATAGTATGATAAATGTTTTAAATATGCAGACACATTTATGCACCTAATATATATTTCAAAAAATTAATAAAGTTAATAAATTTCAAATATATGAAATAGTACACTTTTATTCAAATTTTAGTTTCAACTCTTAAATTACATTTCATTAAATACAGTTCTTGCAAAAGCATGTGAAAATAGTTATTACGTATTATTATTATTATTATTATTATTATTATTGCTGTTGTTGTTGTTATGCATATTTTTAATTAAGCATTCTAAACTCAACAGACCCCTAATTTTGTCTTCAGCACTTCCCATCCTGCAGTTAAGTCTCATGTCAACTACTGACTCAGGAAGGCAAATGCTTCCTCTGAGAAAAGTGAAGCCAGCTGTCAGGGTGTGGTGTTACACATTCGAAGGAAAGAGCTATCTCCACTCTTCTCAATGCATTATTGACTAGAGTCAGTGGTAGAGAGAGTAAATTACTTCTCCTTCCCTGAGAGGAAATTCAGTTTTTATTTTCTTGGATTGCCATTACTGGGTATGGCTGTAATATTGCCGCGATTCCAACTCACGATACACAGCAAACACTTTGCTCTTGCACCACTCAGACACCTCGATTTTATTTCTTTTAGTTTGCTACACAATCAGCTGAACCAGTGTGTTTTTATTTATTAATAAACATTTATAAATTATTACTTCTGATAAAAGATGATGGTTTGCTTTTTTTAGGTCATTTGAGGTCGAGTTATCTACTATCAAGTGCTATCAGGATCGTTCACCTGACAATCTTAAATTGTGTCATCCTTTAATGTGAATTCTATAATAGTATCCTTTCTTTTCATTTATAAATTGCATAAAATATACATTTCATACAATATGCTTTTGAGGTCTAAAATGCACTGGCATTATAATAATAAGTCACAAGTAGACAGACAGCAGTGCCACAAAGTAGGGATGAAAAAGTGTGCAGGGCATATCTGTAAGCTCCGTCATTAATGCCGAATGAAGCTGCTTAAAATTTAATGATATAAATGAGGAGAAAGATGAACATGGATTATTAAACTCATCATCATGAAAACTTAAACCAGTCAAAGGCATTAAAAGAAACTAATTAAAACAAATGCTTCAACCTCCATCATCATGGCCATGACTTATTCAGGAACATGTGAGTAGTGTGTGATCAGAAATCATCATTATTATCGACCATTGAATTATTTAAAGCCTTTTACTGTGAGAAAATATTAGGGTTGTGTTCCAGCCTGAAAGCAGAAATATACATTTAGAATACGAATGACAGCACAGAGAGAGTAGATATGGTGAATGCAGGTTTGATTTGCTTTTCTTACACCCATTATAGTGGGTAAATAACTTTTAAAACAAATGTGTGAATTCAATCAGAGCAGTTAATATAGAACAAATACAGTCTGAAAATGTAGAAATTGCATTACGCATTAATAAAGTCTACATTGATTGAATAATAATGAGAATATTTTGGGAATCCATTGCAATTAACATAAGTAGAATGATTTTAAATTTATGTTATGGTCATTCTGTGAGCAGTCATATTTTTGTTCTTGGGGGTTTTGTTTGTTTTTTTTTTTGCCTGCCCCCCCAAATTTTCCAAATTGAAAATATTGATTAATATTTCATTCTTCATCTCAAGACAATGGTAGGTGTGATTACAAATAAAATCCAGGTTGTAATTTTCCTCTGAGCTGCATGTTTCGCTCTGAGCGGTTCTTTTCGGATGGGTAACCTCTGAAAGATTTTGGCTTCTCATATTTGCAAGTCAAGACTAACCTTGGAGAAGCAGCCAGTGTGGAGAGAAGAATCTGTAATTTTATTGACCCCTAGCCTAAGCTGCAACTGGATTTTCAGTAGAAATGGATTTGTTTCTGCTGCTGAAATATCCTGTATGTTGAGTGAAATATTTTCTCTGGTGGTAGTTAGGGCTGCTGGTGTGCTAATGCTCTGATAGGAAAAACGAAAGTCTCATTTAAGTTTAGCTGCATGTGCTTTTCTTTAACATCATATAAACATTGAGAGGAATTATGAGAGTTCTACATCTCCTCATGCGACATTCTGCAGCAATAATGGAAAAGTAGCAGCAAAACGCATTTATATGGTACAATGCAGTTGTTTGTTTTGGACATACACACGTGTGGCACTTTGTTTGTGTGTGTGTGTGTGTGTGTGTGTGTGTGTGTGTGTGTGTGTGTGTGTGAATTGTGTAGCGATCAGCACTAATTGGAGTGTGTCTAGAGGCCTATCAATTAAGCCCTGTTGTGTCTCACTCTGTGAGGAAGCTAGCCTGTCTAATGAGAGGAGACATGGAGGAAAGATGGAGGCAAATGAACGGAGAGAACATGGGAGAAATCTGACATTGTTGCGCTGTTAAGCACTAAATCAAAGTAATTAGAATCAGAAGGGGGAAAAAATCGTTTCAACTCGTAAACATCATTTCAGGTTTCCATCACCCAATAAATGGGCACAGATTCCTGTGTTGGCAGAAAAATCTGGCCTTGTTTAAGTGGGATCCGTGTTAATGCTTTCAAATCCATGTTTTCTTTTAAAAGTTGAAAAGACTTCAAATATTCACTGTATAAAATGTTGAATAAGTTAGCCATGGTCTTGAGAATAATCTGGAGGCAAGAGGGCTTTATCGAGAGGTAGATTAGTATTCTGAGCTCGTAGCACTGATTCAGTTACCACAGTGGATCTAAGATCCAAATCTTTCTCATTTGTTGTGGCCCTCACAACAGCTCTTGATGTGAGCGAATGATCTTCCCAAGCTGATGAAAACACATCCGCAGTGCTGTTAAAACTCGGGTGAGGCCTGGTCAATTGGTGCAGTCTCTCAGCGAATGCTTTCCTCTATTTGTGTGTGTGTGTGTGTGTGTGTGTGTGTGTGTGTGTGTGTGTGTGTGTGTGTGTGTGTGTGTGTGTGTGTGTGTATGAGTGCATGTAGCCGGATTATACAACTTTGCCATTGTGGTATTCTCGGCGCTGACAGTGTCCACCGGCTCCCGACCGTGAGCACTTTGACAGCTTGATGAATTAAGGCTGACACTTGCCAAAATAGCTGTCGCCTGTGCCAGCTGCCAGTTGAGCATTTACACTCTGTTAATTGAATTGGCAATTTGTGCAACAGTACCTGCCCCTGAGCTTTTGGTAAAGCAAGGGGCTGCCATTTAGCTCCGCTAATCCAGGACCAGGGAATAAGAACGCTGAGCTTCAGACGAAATTATTGCGGATTTAAAATGACAGTCAGGGGCCATGTTGCCAATTTCCTATTAAATGAGAAATAAATTAACAATAGCAATAATGTTGACTTAGAAAACCGAAAGTTAAATTGACTTTCAAATAGTGCTGCGATTTTAAATTGCCACGGTGCCGAGAATCAAATTGCATATATTGCTTTCTTGCGCTGAATGCTGTTTGTAGCATGGCAGTATTAAGCACCGGCATTAAATATTGAAAATGTTAAATGGAAACGGATATTTTCTCATAATAAAATGGCATTATTCTGTATCAGGGTAGTCCTTACACCATTTGCATCTACATGAATTTGAGTCAAGGACTTCTGAATAATGCACCTTTGCCATCCCGCAGGGGAGAAATGGCGATACTTTAAACTGAATAATTTCAGCCTGAGAACCGAAGAATGCCCCAAGTGCACCTGTATTCAACAAATGACTGTTTAATACCTACGAAGTATCATAATATTCTAATTATATACCACAGTGCAGCACAACAAAAACAATCGTTTAGCTTTTTAACCCTTTTCATCCATATTCCACACTTTATATACTTTTTACTTTGTCTCACTATCGATACCCAGAGTTACTGAATACTGCACTTCGAGATGAGTAAATAAATAATGAAAGTCTTTTGCATGACAAACAACTCACGTGGAATTATTGCCCACCATGTTTGTGTCTTGCTGGATTTGATTCATATAGTTGTGCTTCGTTCTTATTATTTGTTTTATTTCTGCTCAATCTGCCGTGTGACGGCACTAAAGCAGGGAAGACCTACGACATGTGACAGTGACAGAGCAGCCTCTGTGTAGCCCCTGAACTTCTGCCAGCTTGCTCTTTGTGTATCATTTGTGGCCTGAGCAGAAATGAAGCAGATTAATAGAGCATAATGCCCGGGATCGATATGTAATTATATTCATCTCCATGGCTGCTCAGGCACCTGTAGACAAGCACTGAATCTCCAGCCGTGTCCTCTACGCACAGACCTGTCATACGTTTGCTCTGCACTACCTCCAGGTCACACAGTGCTAGATATAGTGTGTATGTAGGCGGGGATTGGATATTGTGATGGAGGCAGAGATTAGGCTCTGGAGCCCCTCCCTGTTTGTGCTCTGTAAAGAAAAAGAATACAGAAGGAATTTCGCAGACTCTGGTGGCGTCTGATGAGGATGATGGGGGAAAAAGCGCTCTTTCCGCTCTCACGGTTTGTTCATATATGCCTTTATCACGTCTCCTTTAGTTTCCTTTTTTAGGCAAATATTTTAAAAGAAAACCCCATTGAAAGTCAAATGAAGGTCACTGTTTTAGGATTCATGCACTACATTTAGAAAATCACATGAAATTCTTTGCTTAACTGGTGATTACAGAGAATGACCTGCGTACCACCTCTGACTGTCATCTTCATCATCTTTAGCTTTATCAGGCTAATTTAGCCTTTGTAATTGTTTTTTTCTCCTGTACTGTATTTGGCACATGGACGTGGATGTCACAGGGGGTCCGTGATGATGCGAGACAGCGTGAGGCCGATGGACCATCTGTAGCTCGAGCAGTGCTCCGAATGACTAATGCCAGCATCATTAAGAGCAGCGCTCCTCTGTTAGCAGAAGGGCTCGTTTCTGGCCTCCATCCTCATCGAAAGGGTCCGGTTTAACATTTTAACTTCTTTATTATAAAATATTAACCACTATCTAGTTTAGAGTTTCAAAAGATCCCCAAGGTCAAAGAATTTGCAGCACTCCAAGCAATCGGTGCCTGATTTCTATGCAGTGCTCATTCAAATGCAAGGATCCTTGTGATGAGGGCTATTGTACAGGCAAGGAAGAATCATTTCCTCCTCTGAGTCTGCATGACGATAGAGGATAATAATTGAAGTTGGTCAAGTGTTCTTTCATCTCACATATTTTCTTCAGTCGTCTTATGAGTTTTAAGTTTGGTGTGTTTGTGTGGGTATGTGTTATGTGTGTGCGTAACTGCATGTACTAAATCTCAACAGGATACTAAAAGCACTAGGTTAGTCACTAGGTTAGGCATTGAGCTATGTCGCCTCCTGCAGCCTCAGAATCAAGAATTACATTCCTGTACTATAGAGCCGTAATGTACTTCCGGTGTATATGTTCATGCGTATGTATATACCCTCATAAGCCACTTTGGTTAGAAGCAGGTTTTGCTATTTTACTATTGATACATGCAGTTATCAGTGGAGAAGCTGTGATCTGTGTGAATTTTAACATCACACAGTTGTCGATTTCAGATGAGTTGGTTGAACTACAGTAGTACCTTGACTTACGAGTGTCTTTTATAACGAATTTTCCATGATGCGAGCTTCGAGCTCACCAAAAATTTCTCCCATCCAACGAGCAAAATTTTGATTTACAATAAGAGCTCTGCTGGGGAAATGGCTTTTCTGTGCTGATTAACCTTGTATTCTTCCATGTGTATTCTTCCGTGCTCCGAGAACGCGTTGTAAGTGCTTCTCAATTATTTTCTGTGATGCTTCCTATAGGAAGAAAAATACATTTCACCCCCCCAGCACCCCACGCGCAACTATATATAGTGTTTACCGCACGTCATATCGTTTGCTCATTGCTTTTTCCCTACACCATAGGGTAATAACACGTTCCCTACACCTTGCGCAATAACACTTTATTCTAGTACAGTATGGCAAAAAAGCATGCTCCCCAGAGTCATACGCGCCTCCTTTGGCATCACATTTGCGCAGCCCAAGAGGTGCTCGCCCCACTATTTAAGAAGCACTGGAATTTTAGGAGCATACCACGAGCCTTTCCTTGCAGGCATTTGTAGCGTGCACGTACATAAAATTCTCCTCCTCCTTCTCTGTTACGCACCACCTCATGCCTGCTGACGTGACATCTTCGCGCTCATGTGACATCTTGGCCGCAGCCGATGATCAGAAGGGTTAGTTGACTTATTGTTTATTCTTGTTGTATTATTATTTATTATTAATTATTATTAATGTTATGTACATGTATTATTACTATTATTATGAAATATTTATTTTTTTTACATGTTTATCTTTAATATATTAGGTCAAATATACGTGTTTGTGTCAGGTTATATGAGTTTGGGAGGGGGTTGGAACGGATTAATTGGTTTTCTATTATTTTTAATTATTTTTTGTTTTATCTAACGAACATTTTGACTTATGAGCTTGCCCTCAGAACAGATTAAATTCGTAAGTCAAGGTTCCACTGTATTTCTGATACTACTGTTTTTCCTGATAATTAAAAATGAAAAGTCCATTGGGCTTTTTACACCCGAGCCTAGTGGCTCATCGGACCGGTGCTTATCCGCGGATTCTGGAGCAAGAAGCGACTAGGAGTACAACTCCTCCTGGATGGGATGCTAATCCATCGCAGGTTACCTTCCCAGTATATTTTTACTGGTACCCATTTATACTGCTGGGGAACAGAGGCACACTTGTGGTTAAAACCTTTTGCCCAGGGGTCTTAGCACAGTGAGGGTCTCGGTGGGCCTTGAACTCACAACCTCCCGTTCATGAACCCAGCACCCTAACCACTACGCCACCGGCCCCACTTTTCCTGATAATAAGTCTTGTCTTTCTAAAACATCACAAGCTTATGGAATTAAAGAAGTCTGTTTAGATAATCAATTTAAATGTATGTATAGTTAAATGGATAGAATTTGAAATCAGTTAAACTATATTAATGGATTAAACGCAAAGCACAACATTATTCCGTTACAGTAGTCAATCCTCAATATCCATGCTGTTCAAATAGGAAAAACATCTTAAACAGAACTAAAGTAAATTGAAAATTGGGTGCCACAGTGGTGTTGTGGTTAGCATGTCTGGTTCACAGCAAGAAGGTTTTGGGTTCAAATCTCAGGCATGGGACTACATTTTTCTGGATTTCTGGATTTTTCATGTTATCCCCGTGCTTGTGTGGGGGGGGGGTTCCAGGTATTCTAGCTTCCTCCCATAGTCCAGAGAAATGTGTGTGTGTGTCTGTTGGCATTGCAATGGACTAGTGAGCTGTTCAGGGTGCACCCCACCTTCACCCAGTGCTAGCTGAGATAGGTTCCAACCTCCCCACAACCCTAGTAGGATTAAGCAGTTAGACAAATAAATGGCTGAATGGATGGATGAGTTTAAAAAGACTTTTGTAGTTCGTAATGTTGTGCTTGCATAGATCACCTGCCTCTGTCAAATAAACTATAAAAATCTTTTTCTTTTTGTCTCAGTGTAGTTTATACTACAACCGTGAATGAGTTTGAAAAGATTCTGTTAGCTCCACAGCACATATTTGTGCTTAGTGTGTGTGTTTTATGCTTGATCCCTTCACCTTCCTTACACTATAAGTTATTTGAACTCCCCCCCCACATACCCTTATTGTATTAATAGTGACTTTTTCCCAAGCTCACTTACAAATGAAAAATTAAAATCATCTAAGGATCCAATAACTCATCATCATACATTAAAAATGTGTATATTTAGTCTGAATAATTCTTTCACTGGCAGAACCGATGTGAAGTCTCTTAGCTAGATAATGTTTAAGCCATGGAGATTAAGGTATAAACAAGCTTTTTACTGTAGAAGAATCTGGTTCTGGAAACAAACTTGTCTATCTATATATATTTGAACTGTGTGTGCCCCCTCTGCCAAAGCCAGGTTGCTCTCTCGGGGTGTAACAGCTCCCTCTGCTGTGAGTTAGTGCTTTGTCCTGCTGGCTGAGCTATGTTTGTTCTGTGTCCTGCAGTGCCGCCACTGACCCACCTGCTCTGTGTGCCTTCGTCTCATCCCCAGCTCATTCCTGGTGCTGTTCTGGCTTTGCGTATCCTCTGAGCCTGACTCAGGGTGAAGTGCTGAGAGCGTAACCGGAGGGGATAGTAGTGCTTCCCTGGAGCCAATCTGAAGGACAGGAGCCTCTCATTCCAAAGTCTGTCCTTGGCTCTTTTTCCCTCTCCAGGGCCCCTGCCTTCTGCCCTTCTTGCCCCACATGTCCCTGCTTATATTCCCCTCTGTTTGCTTCTGGACCCTCATAGTCCTTAATAGCCATTCAACACTTTTATTACATCATTAATTGCACTTAATTCAGCAACATTACCCAAACGCCTGGCTAAGCTTGGAAAATTAAGTACACAGAGCTTTGTTATAAAATTCTCAATAATGAGCTCTAGTGGGACAAGGTCTGTTAAGTTTGAAATCACCCCAGGCCATTTTTTTAGCTATACTGCTGTCTGTGCCTGAGTCTGCTTTAAAGTAGAGACATGGAGAAAAAAATGCCCTAAGGGTACCGTTCTCCAGGTACTCCGCTGTTGAATTGCTGTGCCGATATTATCCCTCGTATAAACAGCAAGCCTTGCAAGCTCAATTTGGATGAATATGCAACACGAACATGGACACAAGACATAAGTAAGCTGTGATTTGCATCTGTCTATTTACAGTAGCAGAAGTTTGGTGTTATTGGTTACAGAAGTGTTTATTCAGCAGTTTAACATATCTATTGAAATCATTTCCAAGTTCATTTGGAAGAGCTAAAGTAGGGACATACATGCAGCCACACGCCCACACACACACACACACACACACACACACACACACACACACATTGAAACTGGTTTGTGTTTTTCTTTTCCTCAGCTATTGGCTCTCAGCGAAGGAGGAGCCCCAGTGTGGTCGCTTCAGAGATCTTTGAGCCTCACCTGGGCAGCCACATCCTACAGGTAAGTGTAGTCATGTAATTTTCACCCATCAACTACCATGTTCACATACACATGGAGCTGACTACACCTAAAAATTCTTAAACTTTCCAATTATAAATAAAACATTTCTGAAGGCTGTCACTTGTGCTGAAGTCTTTACAGAGAGAGCTGACTGGTTATTATGAGTGTACAGCATTTAGAATCAATTCTGGAATTATTGGCACTCTGAATACTTGGAACAAAAAAAAGAGACATGCATTAAGTTCTGTTTTGACTGGAGTTTGAAAAAATAACAAGTGCATTCTTTGGAAAACTAGTTACATAAACAGTTGCGCTCTTAAAATTTATGTCTGAAAAAGGATTTGTTATTTAAAAGTGAAATAATGCATCCCAACTTAATTATCATCATTGTCATCATTATTATTATTATTATTATTATTATTGTTATTATTATTATTTGGTCAAGTCATTATGTATACTCTTATATGTAGCAGGGTTTCAGGGGAAGATGGAGCCAGTCGTAACTGTGGCAGGTTGCACCGTGACCAGGTCTCCATTCTATCAAGGGGCTTATGATTCTTATATCATATATTCTTTTTATATGGCCAAATTTAATATGCCCTTTTTGTGCCTTATATTACTTTGACTCTTTTCTTCCTATTATTTCAGCCTATATTTTTGAAGCAAAAAACATACTATTGTTTAATAAGAATCTATGAGATCGGTTGTTAAAGGAAGGCAAATATCAGCATAAATTGTTTTGAGTGAGGGTTACCAGTAGTTCTGTTTCAACAGAATACCAGGCATAAGAAATTAATCCTAAATATTTTGAGGTAAGCATCTTTAGGAAGCAGTTTATATACAATATATAGTACATATGCACAGATATGCAATTTAAAACGCCTCATGCTGTTAAAATTGCAATCTTGCTTTTTTGCTGTTACATAAAATATTACATCTTTAAATAACTTGCTTTTGCACTAAACTGCACATCTATTGCTCATCTTCCATAGAACTTAAATTATTTGGGGTTAACACTGAAGTTCTCCTCTTTTAAATTATTGAAATTTATCTGTAAATTCATTCATTCATTTTCTGAACCAGTTAATCCTAATTAGGGTCACGGGGAGGCTGCTGCCCAGCTCAGTCGACTTTGGGCAAGGGCAAAGTACACACACCCTGGACATCTCGCCAGGCCATCGCAGGGTATTTATCTGTTTATTATTATATATGTCGTTTTAATTGGAACTGACCTGACAAGTGCTTTAATCCTGGATTAAACTACTGCTGTGTGGCTTGTTCTTGTATCTGACAGATGATTAAGATAAACTAAACGGGTTTGATGACGAAGTTTCCATTTGATGTGGTGAAAATGAAATTTGATCAGGTTTCAGTGTTGCGGTTGGATTTTACTTCATTTTGATTTTAATGTGGGCAGTGGTGGCATGGTGGTAAAGGTGTATAATCGTAAGCGTGTTTCCACCTTGCAATCACCTGGCGAGCTGTTCAGGGTGTACTCTAATTAGACCCTAATTAGATATATATATATCACGACTCTAATTAGACTTAAGCGGTTACAGAAAATGAATGAATTGATATAAATGCAAGACTTTTCTGTCCGTCCAACTGCTGAACCACTTAATCCTCATCCCATCACAGCTATCTCTGGGCGAGGGTTGGGTACACCTCGGACAGCTCACCAGGCCATCACAGAGCTGACACTCACATAACAATTCATACTCACACCTACGAACAGCCAATTAACCTACTGTGCATGTTTTTTGCACAGTGGGAGGAAAGTAAAGTACTCAGAGGAAACCCATGCAAACACAGAGAGTACATGAAAATGCCACACGTGTTGCCCGAGCTGGGAATCAATCCAAGAGCCTTCTTTCTCTGAGGCGGATGTGCTGATCACTACACCCCTGGTACCCCTTGACCCCAATACACTGCTATCCATATTTATTGGCATCCTGATTAAAATGTGTTCTTTAGGCTTCTAATAAATTCAGGTTTTTTCTAAATAATATTAGACCACAATGAAAAAAGGAAGAAAATCCAAGCTTTAATTCAAGTGCATTTATTCAGTGGGAAAAATCCCAAATTAAGAAATAATGATTTGACATCAAATAATGTGTGCCACAATTATTACTACCCCTGATTTTAATACTTTGTACACTTAATCTTCTTTTATAATGTTTCACAAGATGGGAGAATACAGAAAGAGGGATCTTTGACCATTCCTCTCTGTAAAATCACTCTCAATTCATCCAGCAACCTGGGTCCTCTCCTCTGCACTCTTCTCTTCAACTCACTCCACTGGCTTTTAATGGGGTGGAGAACTGGGGACTGAGATGGGCATGGGAGGAGCTTAATTCTATGTCTACTGAACAATTTCTTTGTAGACTTGACCACATGTTTAGGGTCATTTTCTTGCTGAAAGACCCAGTTATAAACCCATCTTCAGCTTTCTGGCAGAGGACATCAGATTTTGCTTTGAAATGTCCTGATATTTCAAAGCGTTCATGACAATGTTCCCAGGGCCTCTGTAAGAGAAACAGGTCTACAGCATCACCAATCCACTGAGTGCACGTGAGGTGCTTTTCTGCATACTCCTCTTTTGTGTTACGCCAGATTCACTTAGTGTTTCTTGCCAAAAAGCGCCATCTTGGCCAAACCTGGCCAAAGCACACAGCCCCAGTACCGTTTAGCGAACTCCCAATGTTTCTCTTTCCATCCTCCTCACTATGCATGGTGGCAAAATCACCTTGTGTCCTTCTCCAGGCTTATTACTATTGTTCTAGTTTTAAACTTCTTAATGATTCCTCTGATAGTAGATATGGGCAGGTGCAGGCGAGAGACTATTTTCTTGTAGCCATTGCTTGACTTGTGAAGGTCGACACTTGCCTTACTTGAATGGTGTGTTCCTTTGTCTTTCCCATGTTGAGCAGTGAATAAGACAAATTGCCTCTGTGTTACATCATATTTATGCCCCAGGGAAACAGGAATTGATGAATTACTAATTAAATGTTCCTAGATACTCAGATCAACTTTGTAAACTACTGTAGAAATGACAGAAATACTTTAATTACATTTATTTCCTAGGAATTGTTAGGGGTGCCAATAATTGTAGAACAGGTGAGTTTATAAAAAATATTTCTTAATCAGGGATTTTTTTCCCCCTTGAGTTGAAGGTTGCATTTTTTTCTACAATTTTCAGTGTGAGAGTATTCTTCTGCAATAAAAATGTAATTTATTTCAAGGCTTTTAACACATCCTAACCATGGGTGCCAATAATTATGGAGATCAGTGTATGTGGTATTGTTGTGTGCTGTTAAACGTGATCTAAATTAGAAGTGACATTTTAGCACATTTACCTGTGATGAGCAAGCAAACACAAGTGCTCAGGGGAGTCGAGGAATGAAAATTGTACAGGAAAAGCACCCCCCCACACACACACACACACACACACACATATATACACACGTTGAACCACAACTCCAATGTCAGATTCCTTTAAATGACACAGAGCAGAAAGCACAATTTACACCAGTCACCTGTGTCCAAAAAGCGGATTAGGAATATTTAAATAGCATGCCATGGTCCCTGCACAGCTGCTGCTCTTCCTTTTCGACAGGTTAAGTGTCTGACAAGAAAGCGGAAATTTATAATTAACATCAATACCAGCCCTGGAAGTCTGTCGAGGCGTGGCCTTTTCAAGGAAGGACTTGTTCCTGGCAAATTGTCCCCATTAATCTTCAGCTTAATTGATTGCAAAAAGTTTTAGGATGACATTTTAAAAAAGCATGCATGGCTAGTGATTGATTTGGGCAAAATGAACTAATAATGGATGAGGGGCAGTCATTACCTGTTGAGTTTGCCTCTTAATTTTAGACAGATTAGTCTGTGTTTGATTGAGCTTCATAAAAAGAAGAATGAGGAGTCTCACTGTGGGCCCTTAACTGTAGTGGGATGAGTGCCTCAGCGCTTACATACATACGTAGTATATACACACACACATACACACACTTTTCAAGTTGGTATTCTATGTATATTTTATTCCCTTAGATATATTTTACATATATAAAATAATACAAATAATGCAGATTATTGAAGTACTGTATACAGACAGTCGTCAACTTAAGACCTATGCGAGTTACATCTGATCGACTTAACGACCGCAACCATCTCACACGCTGCACGACCGCATTGGACTCACACGCTGCAGTGTTTATGTGACAGGAAGCGCGTCCCAAGTTTTGGCAATCAGCTGCTCTGCGGGTTGAAGTTTTTCCATGTCTGTCCATTTGTTTTCTTGCCAGCTGTGCCTGGCTTCGTGGAAATGAGCTGATCAAAACGAGGTAAATTTATCTCTTTACTCAAAAACAACATGCGCAGGCTGTGGCTGTAGTTATAATCCAATAAAATTAGAGTTTGAAGGTATCAGACCCACCCGCATACTGGAGTACAGAAAGGATTGGCTCTCTGCTGCGCGCCACAGTGACGTGGAATTGAAAATAGATGTATAGATTTAAACTTAATGGCTTTTTTTGTATTTTTATTTAAATGACAGTGAAATTGTGTATTCGTTATTCTGCTAAGAAAGGCCACCTGATTTATCTGAGAGCCAGATCCAGTCATCAAAACAGCCACATCTGGCTCGCGAGCCATAGGTTCCCAACCCCTGATATATATATATAATACAGTGTATATATGTATGGCTCTAAGAAGATTGGATTTTAAAATATGTCTTTTTTTGGCTCTCTTAGTCAAAAAGGTTCCCGACTCCTGATCTTATGGTGTATAGGTAGGTACAGTATTTACATTTGCAGATTACATAGTGTGCTTAAGTAAAAGTTTTTTTGTAAAGTAATCGTTGAAATATATGGAAACGGAAACTTCGGACAATCGGGTACTTCAGATCAGTGCCCCCCCCCACCCACCCCATTAGTCCGTTAAACCGAGGCATGAGTGTACTCGGATGGAAAGTCGACATACGACCAGATCGCCTTATGACCGGTCGGTCGGAACCAAAAGCGGTCGTAAGTCGACAACAGTCTGTATACCGTACAGGAACAGTGCAATCTCATTAATTCTCTGTAAATATGGAAAATTTAAAATGATTTTGAGGAGAAGATTCTTGACTCAAAATAATCATCACTTATGATTTGTCATGGCTTCTTGGAGCATTGGAGCAGGCAGCATCGTAATCATTATTGGGCTTTAAAATGAAAACAACTACCCACTTGTGTTAAGAGGTTGTTTTTTTTTGTGCGTTTATGTGGAGTATTCACCAGAACTCTTAACAAGTAAGTCTTTAGCTACACAGAGTTGATCGGATCTGCCTCTGTATTGTTTACAACATGTATAAAAAGCTATAACATTTTGCTTTAGTTTGTTTCTTTTTTTTTTAATAGTACAGTGTGGGAACCCCCTGAAACTTCCACATTTAAAAAGGAAAGTAAAACTGCATTTAAATTCATTCAATACCCTTTGTATTCCTTATTATTTGCACACTTTATATAATTAATTTGATTATCTTCATTATTTTTTATTTACCTTTGAAAACAATGATTTACCTCAGGCTCAATATACGCTGCCGAGTTGAACAGTCTATTGTTTCACCGCGCCTGTGGTAAATAATTGCTATATTTTTCCCTGGCCTTTCCCCCACTGCCCTGTAACTGCGATGCACTGGTTGACTTGGAGAACAGGATTGCTGCAGAAAGCTCACTGCGTCCTTTGTTTACCCACAGATGTACTGAATACTGAAAACCTCCCAGTTTTGTCATCCCAGATAATCAATCAGCAGATTTAATATGCAAGCTGTGTGGATGCAGCTGCTCTCTCTCTCGCTCTCTCTCTGTCCCTCTCTCTCCCCTCCTTCTCTCTCTTTCCTTCTCCCTCTCCTCTCACCCTCTCTCTGCCTCCCTCTTGCTCTCACTACCCCCCCCCCCCAGCCCGGCCCGGCCCAACACAATATTCAGAGTCATGCTAGAAATATACTCACAACAATATTTAATGTCTAAAGCTTCTTTTAAATTGTCTCCTCACCAACATATAGCTATATTCTCTGTATTTAAATACACTTGCAGCTGATAGGACTGTGTGTGTAGGGGGGGTACATTTTTTGTTTCATGCACACAATCACACATCAAGGGCCACCTTTGTCTGCCTCCACCCAACCTATTCACCTTAAATCACTGTCTAGACATGTACAGCTGTGACAGAGGTTATAAAGGGAGCACTGACAGTGGTCCAGGCTTGGCATCACACATGGCCACATATAATTTTTTTCTTTTTACCCAGAAGCTGTGAAAAGTTAAATAAATTACAGGATTTTTAAGGAGCTGAGCTTAATCAGTCTAGACTAAATCATATCATTTTAAACTACAGTTGAATTCAAATCATATCAGTTGAATTACAATTAAATTCAAAGGATTTCATACATACAAGACAAAAATATTGTGTGTGTGTGTGATCCTATGGATGGTCCTTAGGAACACGGCACAGTGAGGTATAGTGACGGGCAGCACGGTGGTTACCACGTCCACCTCACAGCAAGAAGGCCCAGGTTCGATTCCAGGCCTGGGCGTTTCTGTGTGGCGTTTGCATGTTCTCCCCATGCTTGCGTGGGTTTCCTTCCACAGTCCAAAAACATGCACAGTAGGTTAATTGGCTTTTCCAAATTGTCCATAGGTATGCGGCCTGGCGAACCATACAGTAGATCATTGTGATCACAGCCATGACAATGCCTGTATGAGCATCATTCCAGGTTCAGGATCGACCTCCATTCCTCGTGATTGGATGTAGATGTAGAGAGAAGCATAGTGAGTGCTATTTTAAAAGAATAAACAAAAAGTGATTTACTGTATTACTGATTTGCCAGTAATTATAAATAGATACATGGCAATATGGGGCAGTATAATACAGATATTGACCGTAATATTAATATCATGTTAAATAGTGCCACACTGTACTTTTCTTATCGATCACAGATATCTAGATACACTATATGGTCGTATATTTGTGACGTGAGTTTTGCACCCATACAGAATACACTTGAAAGAAAATCATGACAGTTACCCTTCATTGTAACTGAGAGACCCAAACATGTTCCCTTATGATAGTGCATGCTGTACACAAATTGATGACATGGACAAACTCGATTGTCCCGCACAGAGCCCTGACCTCACTCACACGGAACTGCAATGCAGACTCTGCAACCCATTATTAGTGCATGACCTCACAAATGTGATTGTAGCTGAACTGGTACAAACTCCCGGTGGAACCCTCTTCAGAACAGGAATGAGGACTAAATCTGAAATTAAATGATGCAATGAAACATATGGGTGTGATAGTCAAGTGTCCACAAACCTTTGGCATAATAGTGTATGTTTTTAGGAATGCAAGTTTTAGCAAAAAAAAAACCAAAAACAATCCTCTGTCCTGACACCTTACTCATGAAAGAAACCATGAAGCTCTGAGGATGCTGACTCCTCCATAAATACTAAATAAATTTTTCCTCAGAGAAATTCACACTATCAACAATTACCTCTAATCTGTTTGAGACGCATCTACTATACAAGTCCTATATAGAAATATATATATAAAGACAAAGCTAGATTGAGATGGTTTGGACATGTAGCTAGATTGAGATGGTTTGGACATGTACAGAGGAGTGATAGTGAATATATTGGTAGTAGGATGCTGAGGTTGGAACTACCAGGCAGAAGGCCTAGAGGAAGACCAAAGAAGAGATTTATGGATGTGGTGAAGGAAGACATGAAGGTCATTGGCGTAAGAGAAGAAGATGCAGAGGACAGGGTGAGATGGAGGCAGATGATTTGCTGTGGCAAACCCTGAAGGGAAAAGCCGAAAGGAAAAGAAGAAGATATATTAAAGACAAAATAACGGTTGTTGAAGATGACTCAACACTATCTGTCCATAAGGATCAAATTAGAATTAAGCATTCACATCAACACTTCTTCTGTGGTAAAAATAAATAGGACCATTCATAGTTCAAATATTTGTGATATACACTAACAACCCATAATATTAACACCTTCTGATTGTTCTGACACCTTTCTCTCAGAGCCAGTATTAAAAGTTTTAGCAGTTTGTGTTATAGTAGCTCTTCTGTATGATCAGACCAGACAGTATCCTTTGCTTCCCACATGCAATAAGCCTTGGACACCCAACGACCCTTACCAGTTCACTGGTTGTCCTTTCCTGGACTACCTTTGGTACTTAATACTGCATATGAGGAAAATGCCACAAGACGTGCCATATTGGAGATGAGTAAAGTGTATATAGTATATAAGATAAAGTGTAGTAGAAAGTAAAGTATATACTGTAGTATATAAGAAAGTGTAATTTAAAGTATATAGTATATAAGAAAGTGCAAAGTACAGTACATAGTATATAAGATAAAGTGTAGTTTAAAGTAAAGTATAAAGTACAGTATGTAGTATTTAAGATAAAGTGTAGTTTAAAGTAAAGTACTATATAAGATAAAGTGTAGTATAAAGTATAGTATATAAGATATATAAGTATTCGAAGAATCTTGTTAGAGTGACTTAAATATTTATGCTTTGCTCATTTTTCATACTTCCAACATGTCAACTTTGAGAACTGACTTCTCCTTCTGCTTGATAGAGAGAGATGAAGTACTTCAACCTTTTTATGTTGGTGAAATGCTTGTCAGCATAATTAAAAACAGAAGCCTGTCTTTAATTTTACACCGTCTGAGAAATCCAGGTGGTCCTGATTAGAGCGTAGGTGATGAGCCATGATGCTTCTTCATCTCATTGCCTTTCTCTTTCATTACCAAAATGAAGCAGAGTAGAAACAAATCTAAATATGTGATTTGCTTCTTATGGATATTCAATACTTTTGCAAACCTGATCTATTAAGAAGCACAGTAAACAAATTGCTAGAAATTTAGTCTCTCAGCATAGAAGGGATTAGTTGTCATGCTGTTTGTTGCTTATAAAAGCAGGTTTTTTGCGTTTGATGTGTTTTAATGATAAAGGATGAAAAAAACAGTGCTGTTTTCTCTGAGGATGAAGGCTGGCTTTTGTTGAAACAGAAGCTTGATTACAGCTAGCGTGCTTGTGCATGTGTGAGCTTCTTTGCACACCTGTATGGAGTGGAGGTGAAAGGACACCAAGCACTTCCTCATACGTCTCACATCTCTCAAGGCCTGATCCTTTATCAACTCCTGTTCTCTTTGTGGGACGCTACATTTTCCTTCTTGTGTGTAGTTTGTGCCATCTTTGTTGTTCTTGACTTAATGTTGTGTATGATAATGGGGCTCAGATTAAAAACAGACACATGCACAAGCACATTCAAAAGCCTTCGATCTCCACATCGGTGGAAAGCGCAGTGATGGCGGCTTCAGAAATGACAGCTGTTTACATTTGCATAACATCAAGGCGGAGCGAGGCAGTGTCTTTGAGGCCGGGTGTGTGTGCAGCTGTCACAGTCTGTAATCACAGGTTGATTTGTGGTTCATACCAATCGCCATCACCTCTCCACTGTTCCTCTCACTGCTGACAACACGCTGAAGCTGTGTAGAGAAAAGAGTGCAAACTAAAGGTATTCTTCACCTGGTAATGTCTAAGAGGAACAGGCACCATCCCAACGTAGTCACACACATCATCCTTGTCCATCAGCGTCTTTTGTCGACTGCAAGTCACATGGCTTTTGTTGGATTTGTGCAGACCCCATAATGATGGAGGTTAATTGGGAAAATGTTGGAAATAGGCTTTGTGTTGAGTCTCTCTCCAGACAAAACTGTCTCACATGCAGCAGAGCTTAGACGTGTGCCCCACCCACCTGTCACTCACTGTGCTGTTCGTTACAGAGAGTGTGTGTGTGTGTGTGTGTGTGTGTGTGTGTGTGTGTATGTGTATTCTTACAAATGCATTCAATCTCCTTAACTGCCACCTTGTGTGATTTCTTTTGCTCTGTACTCATTCCACTCAGAAAGGCACTGCCCTACATCACAGTCTGCCAGAGCTTGTATGGACACAGTGTTTCTTACACAGATTCCAAGAACCTGCTGTAATTTCTTCAAATTTTTCTAATCTGTTACAATCGTTCGCCAGGGTCGCCCTGTTAGCAGACTACTGTATTTGTTCACTAAACTAGTCACAGAAGGCTGTTCTGAATGCTTTACTTAGGATTGTATATGTCTTGTACTGATACCGTTGTTGTTAGTAATTAAAGTGATGGTTATTGTGCACAGAATGGAATTTTATTTTGAACATTGCTAACATATTGCTTAATTTTCCGAGTTACCCATTAAGGTGGATCAGATTTGCACACGTACAACTTGTTCTATTATTTCTTGAGCAAAACAATAGACTAAACAGTTTAGAGAACCGTTTAAATGTGACGGGATATAACAGCTGTATTTCATAAACTCCACCTTTGATGGACAGAACCAGTCAGCATGCTCCTCAATACATCTAAAAAAACATTCTCAGATTCTTGCACCGACACACCCGGATTATACCCTATTTTTACATATAAAAAAAAAATAAACATTCATTCGTTCACACATTCATTCATTCCATGACTGGATTCAAAGTAAATGATGTTCTTATTCCTGAAAGTCTGATACGGAAATGAGGCTACATTTAATTACCCGTGTCAGCCCTTTGTAGCTATATGATCAGATTGGCCAGAGTATGTATAAAATGAATGGGTGGCACAGTGGCGTACTGGTGAGCATGTCACTCTCAGAGCAGGAAGGTCCGGGGTTTAATTCGCAGGCTCAGACATTTTGTGTGGAACCTGCATGTTCTCCCTGGACTTCAATGGGTTTCCTCCAGGTACTCCAGTTTCCTCCCACACACCAAATACATGTGCTTTAGGCTATGTGGCTGCTCCAAGCTTAGCCTCTATGTGAATATGAGTGTGAATGGTTGTGTGCATGGTGCCCCTGTCATGGCCGGGCTAGGGTTGGCTGAGATAGACTCCAGCCTCCTTGCAACCCTACTAAAATGAAGTTTTTTGATGAGCAAGTTAGCAAGTGAGTTTTTAAGGCTTCATGGTAGTGATTAAAAATAATTCTAATAGCCAAGAATGTGGGTCAAGAGGTAAAATATAGTTAATATTGTTCATATAATAATTAAGAAATTTATAATAATTGTATGATCGATCATATAATGTATAATGTTTCACTGACCTGATATCAGGATCTGGGGGAGAAAAACTCATTGCATGTGGGCTTTTTAAATGTATTTTATTTCATTACTTCCTATTGTTCAGTGGTTCATGTCATTGATGACAGGATTAAATTAATTAACTCCTTTAATGATTTAAATAAGGGTGTGTTTATTTGTTTTTGAATAATTATCTTATTTATTTCAGATGAAATCTTGGCACACCTGTATACTGTATATGAATAAAGCTTTAATTGCCTTAAAACATTTTAGTTTGTCTGGAATTAAATTTTACAAACTTCATTATTTGTACAAATTAATAATAAATGAACCCAAACCAGATACTTCTGCTGGTTAAAATTTGTGTCGAACCATGAAATATTTTAACATGCTCGGATGGTGTGACTCTTATTTATTAGCCAGTTTTCTTTATGTCTGAGTAATTTGGAAATATTTTGATATTTGTTTATATTACCACTGCAAATTAGGTCTTAAATTATAATAAAATCTCTAATGACTATTATATTTTCCTATAATGTAAATTCTCTGGCCACTCTATCAGTTTTAGTCTTGTTTTCTGTCATGCATGTGCTATATACATTTTTATCAGGTGTTAGGACATGTGAATGTGAAGGAAAAATATGTTTTCTAACATGTCCATCAAAGAAGCTTAGAGAAGAGTCCATTTGAGTGGGCTGAAGGTCAGTGTAGCGCACTTTTAGCTGCTCTATTTAGATCAGCTGTCGAAGTAGTGCCGGAGTTTCTCCTTTGTTGACTAATTTGCTGTTGAAAGCAAACATGTCAGCACTCTTCCTGCCGTGGTTCACTAGCTTGCATAACATAATGGGAGCAGAATTTACATATCCATAAACACACACACACACACACACACACACACACACACACACACACATAGCAAAATTCAGTTGATCTCATCTCCGGGTTGGATAGGTTCCTGACAGACCATCATTTATGACTGGGTCCAGCTCAACCCGTCTCTCCCACTCATCCTTTCCCTCCCCTACTTCCTCACTCTATATTTAGATCTGTCATGCTTCTGTGTCATTCAACACATGTCCTTCTTGTAGAAAAGACAGAAAAACTCAGGACAGGCTACACACCGAGCAGATACTTTTCTCCAACACTTAAGCAGATCAGGCACATACTAGCTGCAGTCAAAATGAACATTCATGTCGGGACTCTGAGAAGCTAATATGATCAGAGCATGTAAATCAGCTTGTTTTTTGGTACAATTAATCTACTACATAGCAATTAATTCCTTTCGGTGGGATCGACCTACCAAATGATTGTAACATTAAAATCTATGACAGAAAAAAGAATGAAAACACAGTGTACACGGGTAGCTGTTTGATCTTGTTCTTGAAGTGATACAGTATTATTATATCTGTATAAAACGTGACGATATTAAGAGTGTGTGAGGATTAAATGCACTCATTGAATCCCATCGACCAAATAATACTGTTAATAAAAATCTACAGTTCAAAGGTAACCCAGATCTCTGGCAACCTTTCCTTATTTGGTAAATTGTTTTATCCAAAGCAACTTACAGTTGTGCTGAACAGATGAAGATTAATGGTTGTGCTCAAAGACATGAGAGTGACAGCTTATTGGTACCCAGTGTAGATTCAAATCCACAGATTTCTGGTCATTATTCTAGAGTCCTATACACTGCACCATCATTGCTTTCGCGTCAACACTCCTTAGGACTTCAAAGCTTGAGCTGCTGTGCTAAAAGAAAAAATTTGAGCAGTGCGACTCTCACAAAATATTCTACAATATAAATTCAATGATTACAGCAAATGAATTAGTTGTGAGCGTCTACTGACAAGTTGGAGTGGGCCTTCATAGCGTAAAAAATACAAAATCTCTTACAATAGCAGTCCAGATTACATCGATAAATCATGCCAGTCTGAGAAAGAGAAAGAGACAGACACAGACACAGAGAGAGAGAGAGAGAGAGAGAGAGAGAGAGTGTGTGTGTGTGTGTGTGTGTGTGTGTGTGTGTGAGAGAGAGAGAGAGAGAGAGAGCAAGAGAGACACAGAGAGAGAGAGAGAGAGTGTGTGTGTGTGTGTGTGTGTGTGTGTGTGTGTGTGTGTGTGTGTGTGTGTGTGCGTGCAAGAGAGAGAGTAAGTGTAACTCCAGGTGGCTGGTGTAGGCAGGTGTGCTGTGAGCTCTCCTGTCACCAGGTGCAGGTGTTAACTGGCCACAGGTATTAACAGAGGGTGTGCGGCAGCTGCTCTACACACACACACGCGCGCACACACACACACACACACACACAGCTCCAGTGAACGAATAAATGCAGGACATGAAGCATGCTTAAGGACACGGCAACATGCAGATATGTATTCATGCCGTACTTCTTAGTGCTTGGCGTCGGCTGTTGATGTATAAGCCCTTGCTGACCTTTGGCATGTTGTTTTAGGTACCTTAGCCTGAATGCTAATGCGCAGGATCTATTTTCTACTGTATATTCTGCAGCCTTTCTTCGCTGTTCCTTGTCAATATCACTCTAGTGGAAGCCTGACCGGACGCCACCAAAGAATCCTGGGGAAAAAAGGTCAATGGGCAGTGTGAAGCTAGGCATTTTGATGATCCCTTCCTCTATTTTCCGTGCAGGGCCAGCGATTCATTAGCAATGGGAATTCGAATGGGGAGAAGAGGAGGGGAAAAATACGGCCTTATTATTTATGCAGTCAATAGCAAGGCTTGTCTGCATTCATAATTGTTTGATTTTATAGGCCAGTCTTTAAACAAACATTGTCTATGGTAATGTGCTGCCCTGATGGATGGGAAAGGTTTTGTCTGTGAATATCATTTGGATAATTAAAAATGACAGACCAAATCGCCCGCTGTCTTGACCCTCACTTTGTTTCCCGTGCGATGCCGCCGAGATGCTGATTGCTGTCAATCAGGAGTCTTGGGAGGATTGGGGAACGGGGGCAGTCGTGAACCCTGACCTACAGTGTTGATCTCAAATAGATAACAACCTTGAAATAATGACAGAATTTCAACTGGCCAGGAGACCAAAGCGGAGCCAACTTCCCAAAAGAGATACTTTTCTTTCCTCCTCACTCTTTGTCTTCCTTTCGCTCTTTTTCTTTCTCACTTCCTGCCTCACTTCAAAATACAATTAAATGAAGGCATTCTCCCATTAAATGCCCCTGGAGGTGTTTAGGGTTTTGTAGAGTCTGTCGTGCACATTGGTTTTATAATTAAAATATATATATTTACCTCTCCAAAGCTCTTCTTTTTCTGTACTGTAGAAATCTTTTATCGCATCACTTACTTTTGGTACCCAGTTTTTTGCACAGTGAGGAGTTTCTCAGTGTCAGCTTGGTGTAGGAGCGTGGGCGTTTAAGTGATGTAACTGGGACAGACCAAGAGTTTTGTGTCTTTGTGGTGTGTCTTCTGGTCTCTTTTTGTGTAATTTCAGAAGCAGTGTTTATAGTTGCTCCTGTATCTACATTTTGTTGTCAGACAATACCAGCCATTGAGCTCTGGGAGTTGAACATTTTAACTATTTATCATCTGTCATCATGGTGTGCTGTGGCAGACACCCCCCCCCCCACGCACACACACACACACACACACACACCTTTTTTTGTTTTTTTTATTGCCAGTGTTTCCCAGATGTGTTCATAAAGAAACTGGGTAACTGTTTGACAGAGTTAGCATTGTGTTCTGTATGTTAAATACAGTGCTAGATTATATCTTTTTAAAATATAATGTGGGTTACAATGGAAAAAGTGTTGGCTTTTATATCCTGTAAAGATGTCAAGACAGTTTGAGCAAAATGATACATTCTATCCCAATAATTAACCTTATGTGCTAACTGCTTTCTTGCCAAATTAATGTTGGACCAGTGTTACATTACTTTATGCCGAGGCCTACACTTGTCATACTTCATTAAATTGTTATTAAATGTTCTCTATGACTTACCATATCATCTTTCTTAGTATATCCTCTGTAATATTACAAAATCTAGAACAGTTCATTGAGGGTGAGCACTTTTGCACAGCATTGTAGTGCTTTTGCTTTTCACGTCATTGCTGCTGCTGAGGACCTGAAAGCAGCCAGGCATTAGATACAGTATCTGAAATTGCAAAAATCTAGCGTGAGCAGGGACCGGGACTGATGCAGTCTGAACTCAGCTCAGTTAGAGAAAGCTTTAGATACTTCAACTCTGCTCCTGACTTCTAATTATTAGGGGGAGGGAGGGAAGAAATGTAAACCCTCCGTCTCCAAATAGTGAGCACAAATCCGACTGTGGAAATTAATCCTCTCATTTCTCTGTTCCTCATTGTGTTGCGCCAAAGGAATTTGATCCCATTGAATAATTTCATTATAACTTGTGAACATGTGGATTAATAAGTGGCTTCACTGTAAAGAAGACAGAAAGCACAGTCTTCTATCTGTCTCTCTCTCTCTCTCTCTCTCTCTCTCTCTCTCTCTCTCTCTATCTCTCTCTCTCTCGCTCTTTCTCTCTATCACGCCCATTTTTTCTAGCGCCTGCTGTCAAACAAAGTTCATACCACAATCAATGTGCATGATTTGTACAAAAGATTAATATTCAATGTGCTGTATTAAAAAGTTGTCAATAGATTGCTTGTATTTGAATCTCACATGGTTTGTTATGAAAATGACATTTTTATTAGGAGTCAGCAGCACCAACAAAGGTCTGTTTTATTTCTGCAACTTACTAATGTGCACAAATAGTTCTGTAATAAAATATAGACATATTTTCCAGAGGAATGTTTCTGTAATCCATTCTATATTCCAGTTCAGTCAGTGCAGCATGTGCACAGCATTGAGTGTTATGAGGGAAAAGAGAACTTAGAAGAGAATGATGTTATCTACTGTATATGTGAAAGAGAGACACTTTGACCCATCTGTTAAATATGTATTGATTATTAGGCTGTGTGAATCTCTGGTTAAATGGTCTTATATCTGATCATAAGCTCCGTAGGCTATAAGCTCAACTCCTTATCCAGAAGGAAGCATTGTTCTCTGATTTTCTTTAGTTTTTATTTATTCTTCAGGAATGCTAAAGCTTCATAAAGCATAACATGTTACATATACCTTTCATAATCAGTAATCTTTCATAATTGGCATTTTTAAATTACAATTTATTTTAATATTGAGTCATAGTATATAGCTATCATTCATTACTATTATTATTTAACATCACGGCAGCATGATGGCGTTGTGGTTAGCACGTCCACCTCACAGTAAGAATTCCTGGGTTCGATTCCCAGCTCAGGTGTTTCTGTGTGGAGTTTGCATGTTCTCTCTGTGCTTGTGTGGGTTTTCTCTGGGTATTCCTGTTTCCTCCCACAGTCCAAATACATGCACAGAAAGTTAATTGGCTGGTCCAAATCTCCCCTAGGTGTGAATGGTTGTGTCAGTGTTGGCCCTGCAATGGTCTGGTGAGCTGTCCAGGATGTACCCTGCCCTTGCCCACAGTCGGCCCTCTCCGCGATCTTAATTAGGATTAAGCGGTTCAGAAAATGAATGAATGAGGATTTATCATCACCCCATGATCTGATATTGCTGAATTAATATCCATTAAAATATCAAATACTGTTTTTTTATATACTACAGAGAAAACTAAAAGGAGATTTTAATTTATCTTTTAAAGTGTGATTATGGTCATTCATATGTTCCATCACAATGGTCTCATGCACTCTTATTATGGATTCCTTTGAAACTGTAAAGGTTTTAGTATATACAATTTTAGCATATATTATACTATATGGAAACATAAGAAAAATCAAGTAAAATCTAATTTTTATGGTTTATTTTTACATGTCTTACATCAGGGGTGCTCAATCCTGCTCCTGGAGATCTACCTTCCAGATGGCTTTATCTCCAACCCTAATGTAGCCCATGTGACATGTAAGGTCCAGTCAGGTCTTGATTGGATGGTTAGGTGGGCATGATTAGGGTTGAAGTAAATGTCTTCTGGAAGGTAGATCTCCAGAAGCAGGATTGAGCACCCCTGTTTTATATGGTCATGCATTGTCCAGTTTTCTTTGTATTTTGGGGAAAATATTTTATTGGAATTTTTTTGTGTGTTCAATCAGTAATTGTGCAGAGCTGCCAGAGTGGTCTAATAGTTAGTATGTATCCCTCATAGTAGAAGTTTCTTGTTTTGAGTCCTGGGCTCAGTGAGAGTTCGCGCCATGCTTGTGTGGGTTTCCTCCAGGTATTCTGGTTCTCCACAAAATCCAAAAACATACACAGGGTAATTGACTGTTTCAAACTGTCCCTAGCTGTGAGCAGGAGTGTGAATGGTTGTGTGTATTGGCCCTACAATGTTCTGACAAGCTGTTCAGGTGAACCTCACCTTCACTTCACCTTTGCCAGAGTTGGCTTCAGTCTCCCCAGTATAGCAAATGAGTAAAAAACTGATTGATCGTGGTACACTGAGTTTTTGTCCGCTGTTGTAATTCAAGTATCATCTAGAGTTTGAAAGGTATAAGATAGGAGATAATGTCCATTATTATTCTTTCAGAATATTCTTGTTTCCGAAACAGTGGTGCAAAGTTCTGCCCCCAACAGCACTGTCAATAGGGCATAGCCTGCATCATTTGCTGTTCATTATTCTTCTGTCTTCCTCTATCAAGAGAACGCTTGTGAGAAAATAGCTGTTTGTTTTCAAGACTAGATGCCCACTGCTTATGGCAAGCTGATAAAGTTGAGATTGGTTGGGAAACATGTCTAATTCTTGAGAGTCAAAATTCCTCCTTACTAACTAGAATGAACCAGACATGGCGATCGTGCTATACAGTTTGTGGCATGTTGGGCTGACTCACATAGGCAACAATGCACTGTCTTCCAAATTTGAAGATCACCATCATCATCTCTATCATCATTTTCTTCTTTTGCTAAATCTGGGGTCGGGTCATGGGGACAGCAACCTAAGCAGTGAGGTCCAGATGTCCCTCTCCTCAGCGACTTCCTCCAACTATTCCGAGGCGACACCGAGGCGTTCCCAGACCAGCCGAGAGACATAATCCCTCCAGCGTATTCTAGGTTGACCCCTGGATCTCTTCCGGTTTGGATATGCCTGAAACACCAATAGTTCAGGAACTATTCACAGTTCAGGAAGTATTCTTAGCAGAAGCTCGAGCCACCTCAACTGGCTCCTGTCAATGCGGAGAAAGCAGCGGTCCAAGCTCCTCCTGCTGTATTGAGCTTCTCACACTATCTCTTAAGGAAGAGCCCTGCCACCCGGCAAATTAATCTCTTTTCAGCTGCTTGTATCCACGATCTTGTTCTTTTGGTCACTACCCATTTTGGTCACTACCCATCTTTTGGCCATAGGTGAGGGTTGGAGCATTGATCAAGTAGTAAATTGAGAGCTTTGCCTTCTGGCTCAGCTCTCTCTTCACCACAACAAACTGATACAAGCTCCGGTTTACAGCAGAGGCTGCAACAATTCACCTATTGATCCCCCTATAAAACTTTCCCTCACTTGTGAACAAGATTGTGCAATACTTTAAGTCTTCCACTTGGGGCAAGATCCTCATTCCAGACCCGGAGGGTGCATTGCACACTTTTGCAGCTGAGAACCATGGCCTCAGACTTGGAGGTGCTGATTCTCAACCAGGTCACTTCGCACTCATCTATGAATCACTCCAATGAGAGCTGGAGGTATTGGATTGATGAAGCCAAAAGGACAAAATCATCAACAAAAAGCAGAGACATGATCCTATGGTCACCAAACCAGAACCTCTCAATGCCTCGCCTGCACCTAGAAGTTGTGTCCATGAAAATTATAAGGAGAATTGGTGACAAAGGACAGCCTTGGCCAACTCTAATCCTCACTGGAAATGAATTTGACCTGTTGTTACCAATGTGGACGAAGTTCTGGCTCTGGTCATACAGAGACCAAATGGCCCATAGCAACAGGCCTGGTACACCACACTCCTGGAGCACACCCCACAACATAACCTGAGGGACACGGTCGAAAGCCTTCTCTAAATCCACAAAACACATGTGGACAGATTGGGCAAACTCTCATGCCCCTTCCAGGATCCTCGAGAATTCATAGAGCTGGTCAAGAGTGCCACAGCCAGAACGAAAACCACACTGTTCCTCCTGAATCCAAAGAGCCGCCCTCATGGACTCACCACCTGTGGGAGGGACTAGAAGGGTCAGTGCATTGTCATTGGGGGCAGCCAAAGGCAGGGGTTCTGTCGGACCGATTCTCGGCTACTGGAATATAGTTTGTCTGGAGGGGAAGGAGCCTGAGCTGGTGCGTGAGGTTGAGGAATACCAACTAGATAATAGCTTGACTTGGGCTCTGGAACCACACATCTCAAAGAGGGGCTGGATCTTATCCCAGATAAGAAAATATTTTGAATAAATAATAAAACAATTCAAGTTACCTTCTTTTGATATGGAGAAGTATTCAGATCTTGGAGGGTGTTATCTGCCTCAGCAGATGAACGCTCCTCAATCTGAATAATTCTTTATATCATACATTGTCTCATTTCATTTTTCTGAAATAATTAGCTTGCAGCATTCATATGTAATATACAATTACTTTACCATTTACAGTTGTCTTGCACCATTTTAAAATTATTACAATTTCAGAATAGTCAAATCAGCCTCATTTTAATATGTAGCTGTATTATGTCATACATAGGGGTTTAAGTTGTTGTTCATCTGCTGGATGTATTCCACTGTAAAAAGCATGTAGTATGTAAACTGTAAAGTGCAGGTACACAGTGAATCTGTGGGTTTTGCCTGCTCTCAGGTCACTCCTCTGATCCATCAATAAAGAAAATAAGTGAATAATAAAGTGAATAAAAACAAGGGCAGGGAAAAGCAAGCTGCATCTGTGCACTGTCACGCATCAGGCAGATAGCATCTGGCTTCCAGACTGTTCGTCATGGCGTCGTTGAGACTTGCACAGGGTTTTTTTCCCCCCTGCGTGCTGTTTTATTGCAGGCTGAATTTGTCAGCCAGGAGTTGTAAAGAATAAGTAGCTCTGTAGTGTTGGAGTTGAGAGTGAAGGCCCTGTTGGATTGGGAAGAAGCAGCACTCTGCTTTAACTATGTTAAAGACATTCCCCACTAGCAGAATGCAGCAAAATGGACTCTTGATGCTTTTTCACTGGCACTCGACATCCATTTTACTGCAACGTTGCAGACTCATCATTTTAACATCGGGAATGAGTTGATATTTATGATAGCAGTTAAGGTTGTTAAACTGAAGGGCAGGTTCGATATTTTGAACCAAATGGCTATCTAACACATTTAACCTAATGGTGATTTAACAGTCATTCCATACACTTCACTTTGAGACCAGTTCTTTTTGAAAATCAATTGAGTCTCTTCACTAAGCACCACTGTAACACAGCCTGTCAGTAATTAATCAGCATACATTGTACATCATTAATAATTCTTATGACATCTCATGACAATTTACCAAGATGACGGATTTAGCCTTGACATATTCATTCATTCATCATCTTCCGCTTAATCCGAGGTCGGGTCGTGGGGACAGCAGCCTAAGCAATAAGGTCCAGACGTTCCTCTCCCCAGTCACTTCCTCCACCTCTTCCGAGGGAACACCAAGGTATTCCCAGACCAGCCAAGAGACATCGTCTCTCCAGCGTGTTCTAGGTCGACTCCAAGGTCTTTTCCAGTTGGACATGCCCAAAACATCACACCAGAGAGGCATTCAGGAGGCATTCTAACCAGATGCCCGAGCCACCTCAACTGGCTCCACACAATGCGGAGGTTCTCACTTCTCTAAGGGAGAGCCCCCACCAACCTGGGGAAGGAAGCTCATTTCAGCCATTTGTATCTGAGATCTTGTTCTTTTGGTCACTACCTAAAGCTTGTGACCATAGGCGAAGGTTTGGAACGTAGATCTACTGGTAAATTGAGAGCTTTGCCTGATAACTCAGTTCCCTCTTCACCATGACAGACCAGTAACAGCTCTGCTTTACAACAGAGGTTGCAGCAATCTGCTTATCGATCTCCCACTCCATTTTTCCCTCATTCTTGAACAACCCTGAGACACTTGAACTCCTCCACTTGGGGAAGCACCTAATTCCACACTCGGCGGGCCCCTCTTGAAAAAGCCTCGCTTTTCAAAGTAAATGTAGATAGACGGTTTGTTCTATGGACGAATAACATATTACAATACTAGAAACCCTAAATCTATCTTTTTATTTTTGTTTTCTTGAGTATAGACATGCAGAGAACTCATTTCTTCACACACACACACACACATACACATCCAGTCAATAATTAATTTTATTTGCTTCGGTAGTGACGAGAGATGGATGTTTTTATTTTCCCAGTTGGGCACCGTTTGCTACCATTTAACTTTGTTTCTTATTTCGCCCAAATCATGGTTTTCAATTTAAAATATAAATTTTCGTTTCAAGCCTTTTCTGGCTGAGAACCATAGCCTCGGACTTGAAGATGCTGATTCTCATCCTGGCCACCTCGCACTCTACTGTGAATTGCTATAGTGAGAGCTGGAGGTCCGTGATTGATGATGCCAAAAGGAAGAATCATCCACAAAAAAGCAGAGACGAGATCCTATGGCCACCAAACCAGAACTCCTCAATACCATGGCTGATTCTATACATAAAAAGTATATGCATAAAATTCTATACATAAAAATTATTAGCAGAATTGGTAACAAAAGCACAGCCTTGGCAGACTCCAACCCTCAGCAGAAATGAATTTGACTTGCTGTTCCCAATACTGACCAAACTCTGGCTCTGGTGATACAGCGACCGAATGGCAGGTGTCTCCCAGGACAAGTGAGTCTCCCGGGAGAGCGTTCTCCAACACATCCCTTAAAGACTCCAAGAAGGCTGGGTACTCTGAACTGTCATTTGGTGCATAAGCACAAACAAGTCAGGACCCATCCTCCCACCCAAAGGCAGAGGGAAGCTACCCTTTCGTCGACCGGGAAGAACCCTAATCCCAACATGTGAGCACCGAGATAGGGCAACAAGGATGCTCATACCAGCTCGCTGCCTCTCGCCATGAGCAACTCCAGAATGAAATAAGGTCCAGCGTTTCTCAAGATGCATATTTCCAGAGCGCAAGCTATGTGTTGAGGTGAGTCAAACTATATCTAGTCAATATCTCTCCACCTCACACATCAGCTCAGGCTCCTTCTCCACCAGAAAGGTGACATTCCATGTCCCAAGAGTCCAGAGTCAGTAGCCAAGGATCAGTCCAACAGAACCCATACCTTCAGCTGCCACCTAACTCACAATGCACCCGACCCCTATAGCCCCTCCTACAGTTGGCGGATCCATGGGAGGATGGACCAATGTCTCCTTTTCAGGCATTGCAGGGCCAGGCTTCATGGGCAGAAACTTGAGCACCAGGCACTCACCTTCATGTCTGGCCAAAGGAATCTGTGTCTTTGTTTTTTCTTTCTTCATCATAGAGGTCTTTTGAACTACACTTCGTCTGAACCTTCTTCGTCTTTGACCTGTTTGCCTTGGGTGACACTACCAGGAACATACTGCCCATGGCATCTATAGATGTCACTATTTAAAAAAGCTTGAAGTATTAATGGTACTGTACAATCAAAATAGCCATTCTGCAACTCGTAGACTACTGCCCCTTTCTTCAGAGTTTTCTCTAAGTCACCACCCAAAGTACCTAAATGGTGTAAAACAAAAAAGAGTTTTTTGATGATTGAGAAAGACTAGATGTTGATGGTCCATGTGTGCTTCTGTTTTCTCCTGTTAATAGAATAATTATATATAATAAAATATCATAATAAAATAATTTTCTACTGATCAAGCTTTGCTTTTTGCAAACACAAGTATGTAATTGACAGCTATAGAAGGTGAGAAAAAGGTTGCAATGTTTTATTATTATTAATGAATCACAGACTGCAGCTTTAAATTAAATAAGTTGCCAAGCAAATATACAAAAGGAAAACAAACAAACAAAATCCCTGCATTTTAGTGAGGAATTGGGCTACGATAAGGCACCAGTGCAGTTTTAATCCACCTTAGCTTAAACTGTCTAAATGTCTGGAGCTGTACTAGTGTGTTGAACATTCATTCTTCCCAAATATATTCACTGGTGCTTTGATGATGGCAGTGGAGAACGCAGTTTGACATGTGGGCCCAAAATCTCCAATCGATGTTCAGTTGACTTGAAATCTGTTGACTGTGGGTGTCATAGTATAAGATTTATTACATTTTCATTCATGTCAAATTATTCAGTGAGCATCATGCCCTGTGGATGGAGGGATTGTAATCCTGGAACAGAAGGTTCACATCAGGATAGAAAATTTTCATCATACAATCAGTCAGATTAAATTTAAAAGGAACAAGTGGACCCAAAAAGCTTGGTAGCAAAATTCACTCACAGCATACAGCATACCAGTTATATCTGTTACATCTGTCTGTAGGGGCAGTGGTGGCCTAGTGGTATAGGTGCTGGATCACTTATCATAAGGTTGGGGGTCGAAGCCCTACTCACCACAGGTTGTTACTGTCTCCCACCCACCCCCACCCCCAGTGCAGCTAATTGAGTTATCAAAGGCTGGCCATGTCTCTCGCTGTCTGTGGTAGGGATTCATATAAAAGAACCATTGCTGACTTTCGACAATAGTAGGCTGCAAAGCCATCAGCGTGTTTCTGCCCTGCGATGGCTTAGCGAGCTGTCTAGGGTGTACTCTGTCCTTGGCCGGAGTCAGCTGGGATGGGTGCCAGCCTCTCCGCCACTTTAATTAGGATTAAGCGGTTACAGAAAATGGACTGAACATCTATCAGCCTATCTTGATTAACTAAAAATGCAGTGAGAATATGTATGTGTATATATATATATATATATATATCTTCTTCTTTTCCTTTCGGCTTTTCCCTTCAGAGGTCGCCACAGCGAATCATCTGCCTCCATCTCACCCTATCCTTTGCATCATCTTCTCTTATACCAGCTACCTTCATGTCTTCCTTCACCATATCCACGAATCGTCTCTTTGGTCTTCCTCTAGGCCTTCTGCCTGGTAGTTCCAACCTCAGCATCCTACTACCAATATACTCACTATCCCGCCTCTGTACATGTCTAAACCATCTCAAGCTAGCCTCTCTGACTTTGTCTCCAAAACATCTCACATGTGCTGTCCCTTTGATGTGCTCATTCCTGATCCTATCCATCCTCGTTACTCCCAAAGAGAACCTCAACATTTTCATCTCTGCTTCCTCCAGCTCTGCCTCCGGTCTTTTCCTCAGGGCCACTGTTTCTAAACCATACAACATCGATGGTATCAACACCATCTTGTACACTTTTCCTTTCATTCTTGCCGATACCCTCCTATCACGCATCACTCCGGACACTTTTCTCCAACCATTTCAACCTGCCTGCACACGCTTCTTCACCTCTTTTCCACACTCTCCACTGCTCTGGATTGTTGAGCCTAAGTACTTAAAATCCTCCACCTTCCTTATCTCTGCTCCCTGTAACCTCACCGTTCCTCTTGGGTCCTTGTCATTCACACACATGTATTCTGTTTTACTGAGGCTAACCTTCATTCCCCTCCTTTCCAGGGCATATCTCCACCTCTCTAGATTTTCCTGCACTTGTTCTCTGCTCTCACTACAGATCACAATGTCATCTGCAAACATCATAGTACATGGAGATTCTTGCCTAACCTCATCTGTCAGCCTGGCCATCACCATAGTAAACAAGAAGGGGCTCAGAGCTGACCCTTGATGCAGTCCCACCTCCACCTTGAATTCTTCTGTCACACCGACAGCACACCTCACCACTGTCTTACATCTCTTATACATGTCCTGCACCACACTAACATACTTCTCTGCCACTCCAGACTTCCTCATACAATACCACAGTTTCTCTCTCGGCACCCTGTCATATGCTTTCTCCAGATCCACAAAGGCACAATGCAGCTCCGTTTGACCTTCTCTGTACTCTACTACTCTACGTCTCTATTAACATTCTCAAGGCAAACACTGCATCTGTGGTGCTCTTTCTTGGCATGAAACCAAACTGTTGTTCACAAATGCTGACCTCTGCCCTTAGTCTAGCTTCCACTATTCTTTCCCATAACTTCATCATATGGCTCATCAACTTTATTCCTCTGTAGTTGCCACAACTCTGCACATCTCCCTTGTTCTTAAAAATGGGCACCATCATATTTCTCCTCCATTCCTCTGGCATCCTCTCACTCTTTAAGACCTTGTTGAATGTTCTTGTCAGGAAATCTACTGCTACCTCTCCTCACATTTGATCACATTTGTTGTAGTTGTCCAGTCATCTGGAAGCACTTCCTGGCCACCCAAAGCCTGTTTCAACTCCTCCTTGAAGACAACACAACACTCCTCCTTTTTCAGCTTCCACCACTTTGTCTTCTGCTCTGCCTTTGCCTTCTTCACCTTCCTCACCATCAGCGTCATCCTGCACACCACCATCCTATGCTGTTTGGCAACACTCTCACCCGCTACGACTTTGCAGTCACTGACTTTCTTCAAATTACATCGCCTACACAAGATGTAGTCTACCTGTGTGCTCCTACTTCCGCTTTTATAAGTCACCCTATGGTCCTGTCTCTTCTGGAAGAAAGTATTCACCACAGCCATTTCCATCCTTTTTGCAAAATCTATCAACATCTGTCCTTCTGTGTTCCTGTCCTGGATACCAAACCTGCCCATCACTTCCTCGTCCCCTCTGTTTCCTGCACCAACATGCCCATTGAAGTCTGCCCCAATGACTACTCTTTCATCTTTGGGGGTATTCTGCATCACTTCATCTAACTCACTCCAGAATCTCTCCTTCTCTTCTAGCTCACATCCTGCCTGTGTGGCATAAGCACTAACAACATTGAACATTACACCTTCAATTTCTAACTTGAGACTCATGTCTGACACTCTTTTCACTTCTAGAACATTCCTGACAAACCCCTTCTTCAAAATGACTCCTACTCCATTTCTCTTCCCATCCACACCATGAAAAAACAGCTTAAACCCTGCTCCTCAGCTTCTAGCCTTACTACCTTTCCACCTGGTCTCCTGAACACACAGTATGTCCACCTTCCTCCTCTGCATCATGTCAGCCAGCTCTCTACCTTTTCCTGCCATAGTACCAACATTCAAAGTCCCTACTTTCAGTCCTAGACTCATGCCTTTCCTCTTCTCTCTCTGCCTACGGGCATGCCTCCCGCCTCTCCTTCTTCGACGTCTTCGACCAACAGTAGTCCAAAACAGTAATCCAATTTCCACCAGCACCCTGTTGGTTGACGGCACTGATGGCGGTCGTTGTTAAACCGGGCCTCGAACGATCTGGTATGACATTCTTTGTAGTGACTCGCATATGTTATTTGGCATTTGTTTTACGCCGGATGCCCTTCCTGACACAACCCTCTGCATTTATTCGGGCTTGGGACCGGTGTGAGTGAGGGAGAGACACTGGTTTGTGCCCCCCCCCCATATATATATATATATATATATATATATATATATATATACACACACACATATACAGGGATCCCTTGCTACTTCGTGCTTCAATTTATGCGGCTCAAGTGCATCGCGGTTTTTAAAAAATAAATAAAGAAATAAATATTCATCGAATTAAAAAATGAGGAAATTAAGGAAGAATAGGGGAAAAGTTACAGAAATGCCACAAAAATAAGGCCAATTATGCAAAAAAAAAACTAAATCAACGCAAAATAAAAAACAATCCAAAATCTCACATCAAAACTACTTACATTGTTGTGAGGTTCGCATCTGAACGTGTGCACATGCATCTGTTTGTGTGTGTGTGCGCATGCCCATATGAGTGTGTATTTATATTTTATTTACATCTTATGCATTGTTTTTAAATGTTTAATTGTTATTATAAGCATTTATAGCATTGAATATATATTTATTGATATTACATGTACGTATACATCAGTTGGGGGTTGGGGGGGTGATCCTACTTCGTGGATTTCGATGGTTGTGTGGTGATCTCGGTCCGAATTAACCTTGGAAAGTGAGGGATTCCAATATATATATTTTCGTAGCCTGGAGTTTTCGTAAGTAGAGGCGCATTTTAAAACACGTGATTCGTTCCAAGACTACCCCATAAAGCCTTTAAAAATGATAAAAGTACACCAATTTTACATGAAATATGTATGAAATATGTGTTAAAAGTAAAAAAAAAATGTTTATTAAACCATTTTATTAACATATTAATTAAACCATTATCAAACATTTTTATTAATGCACATACACACACACACACACACACACACACACAAAACACTGTCTCTCTATCTCTGTCTCTCTCTCTCTCTCTCTCTCTGTCTCTCTCACACACACACACACACACACACACACACACAAAACTCTCTCTCTGTCTCTCTGGTGTGTTTTGCCGAATGCGGGCTCCGCCCACGCACAACGCGCAGCCGACGGAGCAATTGTATTTAAATGTTTAAATGGACAGGATGTTGTATTTAAAACGGAATTACAGTACCTGTTTGAAATATCAGAGATACTGATTCAATATTAACTTGCTTCCTTGCGAGATCGGAGGTCTTGTCCCACTGAGCACTCTGTTTTCATGCTCCTTCTGCTTCAATATCGTGCCGAAATAATTGCCTCCGTCACTGTATTTCCGTTTTAAGGTGTCCTTCTGCCTCAATATCGTTCTGATTGTAGTGGGGTTTCGGCGATAACAAAATATAACGCTGCAATGATAAATTTTGAAACAAGCCAACAGTCCTGTTGAACTCTCCACGCGTGTAACAAACAGGAAGTATGGGTACAGGTCAGCGCTCTCCTGGCCAATGGGAGGCCAGCGGGGCGGGATGTTGGCAGACAGCCAGTGAGAGAGCAACTTGCGCGTTGTTTTAATTTTGAATGCCACGTTTGGATTTTTGAATGGCATGTTTGACGCTTTTCGTAAAAAGGTTGTTTTCGTAAAAAGAGGAGAAAAATTTAGGAAAATGTTTTTCGAAACCTGGATTTTTCGTACTCCGAGGTTTTCATAAGTAGAGGGCCGTGTGTGTGTGTGTGTGTGTGTGTGTGTGTGTGTGTGTGTGTGTGTGTGTGTGTGTGTGTATATATATATATATATATATATATATATATTTATAAATGTATTTCAATAGTAATAGTTAATAGTTTGGTTAGGAAAGCTTTCACACTTACATTGCTTACTGGTCGTTTTGACTAACATACAGCATGCAGCACTGTCCCCATTCAGCTGCTGTGATTATTGTAGCACATTTTCTGAAGCCACAGAGGCACTAGCTTTCCTTATGTAACACCTGTGCCTGCTCTATTCAGCTCTCTGGAATCAATGTTACGAGTCTCAGCCTTGTAGTTATTATTTATCCAGCGCCTGCCTACATAAGTAACCCTACAGCCAACAGCATCCTTTACACTGAAACAGAATGATGCGAGTTAATATTCCATGTCTGTGGTGCATTAGGGTGTTAGTTTCAATCGCCTCAGTGAGTCAGGAGCAGGATGCATTTCATTCAGGTCATAAAAAATGGATGGCTTTGGGGAGTGAGCACTTTTGATCACGCATCGTCATCAGCGCTCAAGAGCTCATTGACCTTCATCAGTGAGACTCGGATATATATCTGAAGGGGGCATCTGGATAGGAGTTTAGGAAAGCTGCAAAGATTCTAACCCCTCTCCCTTGTTTGTGTGTGTGTGTGTGTGTGTGTGTGTGTGTGTGTGCGTGTGCGCGCGCGCGCGTGTATGTGTGTGTGCTTGTCTGCGTGCGCGCGTTTGTTTGTGTATATGTGCGTGCATGGATGTATGTGAATAAGTGTATGTCTGTGTGTGTGTCTGCATGCAGCCAAGTGCAACCCCTAGGTCCCACCCCCCTCCCTGCACTCTGACAGCCGCTAATAATAACGCATGAAGACAGTCAGACAAAATGAAGACAAATGCTGGTAGCCACCCAGGAATCATAATCTCTGGAAGACCTCAGTGAAAGAGATGTCCTAACTGTATATGGATGTTCTTTATAGTTCTTTCGTTGCTATAACCTGCGTACAAACACACAGACACACGCACACACACACACACACACACACACACACACACACACACACACAGACATGGTGAGCCACCGCCCCTACTTCTCTCAGCATCTTGAGCGTGCTCCTTCTTTCTTAGAGGTCGAAGTGAGAAACATATGGAGCTTGTTGGACATTCAGAAAAGTCCGTGTGTGCATGTGTGTAGGTGTACGAGTCAGGGCATGTGTGCAGATGGGTATCGTTAAAGATTCATGAAGAGTATGGAAGATCTGAGCTGGAGGTTGGAGCTGCCATGTGGAAGAGTGAAGGTAAATAAAATGCCTACAGACACTGAGTATAGTGTGTTTAGTTGTATTACAGTATTAGTGCACCAAAGCACTCTGGGGAAACTCTCACTTACTTTACATGAGAATGTAAACATGGACCATAAAGAGTCCTGGATTCACACCGCCAAGGCTTCCAGGTCACACAGGCAGGTTCTAACTTTAACACAAGTTTCTATTTTCCTTTCAGTTTAACCACTAGATCTTTTCTTTATCTGTGCATTTCTTATTCACTTCTATTCCTCAATCATGCAAGAAGGTGTCATTGGAATAAATGCAAACATCATCTGTTTTCTCACTTGCTCTATAAAGTTACTGAAGAAGTGAAAAAAATTAAAACATTTATTTTCATAATATGCAGTACATCATGGTATTTCATTTAAAAAATTTACAGACAGTATATGAAAACGTAATAATATATTCAATATTTATCATTTATCTGTTACTCGAGCAATATTAGTCATTCATTCATTCATTTTCTGAATCACTTATTCCAAATTCATCTCCGTCGTCTCTGGATGAGGGCAGAGTATACCCTGGAAAGCTTGTCAGACCATCACAGGGCAACAATATAACATAATGTGACACAATTGAATAATTATCTGTTCCAAATTGCCCCAAGTGTGATTGTGAAGCTGCGATGGTCTGGCGAGCTGTTCAGAGTGTACCCTGCTTTTGTCCAGAGTCAGCCTCCCTGCAACCTTAGTAGGATTAAGCGGTTTGGCAAATGAGTGAGGTATGAGATGAATGAATGAATGCCATATCAGTGTCATAATATTTTGTTCAGTTGCAGTATTTAGGAACTGTGAGTGATAACAAGAACAATTTACTCATAAATCCCTGAACACGTACCCAAAGCAATAGTGAGATTTGTAGTATTGTAATCGACGTAATGTGGACAGAAACCTTTTTAACAGTCAGTTACTAGTTTGCCATCTTTCATGATATCTTCTATGAAGAAATTGTTTTCAAGAAGATCTGCCATTTTTTTAGACCCAGATGACATGTTGAGGATCTGAATGTCTGGTTTGCACATACACAAGGAACTTCAGTTGTTGGCAGGTTAATACCTGTATCCTCATCATCACCATCATAATCATCATCATCTTCTTCTTCCGCTTAATCTGGGGTCAGGTTGTGGGTGCAGCAGCCTAAGCAATGAGGTCCAGATGTCCCTCTCCCCAGCCACTTCCTCCAGTTCTTCTGTTCCAACCGAGAGACATAATCTCTCCAGCATGTTCTAAGTTGACTCCGGGATCTCTTCCTGGTTGGACATCACACCAGGGAAGCATTCGGGAGGCAGTTCTAACCAGATGCCCAAACCACTACCAGATCTACTCCAAGCTCCTCCCAGATGGCTGAGCTTCTCACTGTATCTCTAAGTGAGAGCACTGCCACCTGGAGAAGGAAGCTCATTTCAGCCAATTGTATCCGGAATCTTGTTCTTTCGGTCACTGCCCAAAGTTCGTGACCATAGGTGAGGGTTGGAACATTTATTGACTGGTAAATTGAGAGCCTTGCAACTTAGTCCCTCTTCACCACGTCAGACTGGTACAGGCTCCACTTTACAGCAGAGGCTGCAGCGATCTGCCCGTCAATCTCCTGCTATATCCTTCCCTCACTCATGAACAAGACTCCTAGACACTTGAACTCCCCCACTTGGGGCAGGACCTCATTCCAGACCTGGAGGGTGCATTCCATGAGGGCCTTGGACTTGGAGGTGCTGCTTCTCATTCCAGCCAATTTGCACTCAACTGCGAATCGCTCCAATGAGAGCTGGAGGTCCTGGATTGACAGGACAAACTGAATTGAATGGACAACCTCTTCTGCAATGGACTTGGATTGAAAGGACAACGTCATCCGTAAAAAGCAGGGCAAGATCCGACAGCCACCAAATGAGAACCCCTCGACACCTTGGCTGCGCCTAGTAATTCCATCCATAAGAATTATGAACAGAATCCGTGACAAAGGACAGCCTTTACGAAGTCCAACCCTCTTTGGAAATGAATTCGACCTGTTGTTACCAATATGGACCAAGCTCTGTTTCCGGTGACACAATAACTGAATGGACCATAGGATTGGGTCTGCAACACCGTACTCCCGGAGCACTAACCAAAAGATAGCCTGAGAGACACGGCCAAAAGCCTTCTGCAAATCCACAAAACTCATGTGGACAGATTGGGCAAACTCCCATGCCCCCTCCAGGATCTTGTGGAGCATATAGAGTTGGTCAAGAGTGCCATGGCCAGGATGAAAATCACATTGTTATTCCTGAATCCAAGGTTCAAGTATCGGTTGGATCTTCCTCTCCAGCACCCCTGCATAGACTCTTCCGGGTAGGCCGAGGAGTGTGATTCCGCTATAATTGGAACACACCCTCCGGTCCCCCTTTCTAAAAAGTGGAAATGCCACTCTGGTTTGCCAATCCAGAGGTATGGCCCCTGATGACTACAAGATGTTGCAGAGACATGTCTGTCAAGACAGTCCTACAACATCCAGAGCCCTGAGATATTCTGAGCGGATCTCATCTACCCCTGGAGCCTGATCACCGAGGAGTTTTTTGACTACCTCAGCAACCTCAGCTCCAGTGATGGGTGGATCCCCACCCAAACTCCCAGGGTCTTCCTCTTCCATGGAGGGCATGTTGGTGGGATTGAGGAGGTCCTTGAAGTATTCCTTCCACCTCCCGATGATATACCTAGATGAGGTGAGCAGCTCCCCACTTTCATTGTAAACAGTATTTGTGTAGAACTGCATCCCCCTCTCTTGAGGTGTTGGATGGTGGTCCAGAACCTTTTTGAGGTCAACCGATTATCACTTTCCAGGCTGTCACTGAGCTCCTCCCTCGTCCGAGATTTTGCATCTGCGACAGCTTGAGCTGTGGCACGTTTGACCTGCTGGTGTCTGTCTGCTGCCTCAGGAGGTCACTGCAGGTGTCCACCACCAGGTTCGGGGGTTACCATCACGACAGGCACTGTTGACCTTCCGGCCACAGCTATAGCTATGGGCTGCCGCCTCAGCAATGGAGGCATGAAACATGGCCCATTCGGATTCCATGTCACCCGCCTCCTTCGGATGACTGAGGTAGGATTTAAAGGCCCCTCTGACAGGACACGCCGCCAAACATTCTTACGATACCCTAACTACACGCTTGGGCCTGCCAGGTCTGGAGGGTGGCTTTCCCCGCCATTGGAACCAGCTCATCACCACTATCATTGCCCACATGGGCAATGAAGTTGGAGCGTTCTCCAACACACACCCTTAAGACTCCAAGAAGGGTTGGTACTCTGAACTGTCATTTGGTGCACAAACAACAGTCAGGACCTGGCCCCCCCCCCACCTGAAGGCGGAGGGAAGCTACCCTTTTATCGACCTGGAAGAACCCCAACATGTGAGCACCGAGACAGGGGGGAACAAGGATGCCCACACTGGCTCACTGCCTCTCGCCAAGAGCAATTCCAGAATGGAATAAGGTCTAGTACTTCTCGAGATGCATGGTTCCAGAGTCCAAGCTGTGTGTTGAGGTGAGTCCGACTATATCTAGTTGGTATTGCTCCACCTCACACACCAGCACAGGCTGCTTCCCCGCCAGAGAGGTGACATTTCATGTCCCAAGGATCATAGTCAGTAGCCAGGGATTGGTCCAACAGAACCCATGCCTTTGGTTATCAACCAACTCACACTGTCCCCGACCCCTATAGGCCCTCTCACAGGTGATGGGTCCACAGGAGGGAAGACCCATGTCTCCTTTTTGGGCTGGGCCCGGCTGTGCTGAATGGGCTGAAACCTGACCACCAGGCACTTGCCTTCAAGCCACGCCCCAAGGCCTGGCTCCAGAGGGGACCCGGTGACCTGTGTCCGGGCAAGGGAAACTGTGCCCTTCTTTCTTAGTGTGATCTGGATCCTCAGTTGCTTGAAATAAAACACACCAACATTTTTGGAGCTTGTTTCTGGAGACAAAAAATCCAGTTGCTCACTTCTGCATATGAGGCTATTTTCAGAAGATTTAATTTTTGGCAAAAGAATCTACAGTTTTAGGGAACTTGAGTACCCCATGTGTGCTGGGCTTAAGTGCTTAAAAAAGTATGATGTGTCATTCTTTAATAAATAATAAATTATTAGTGAATTAATGAGTTATAAGAAGAACAGTACACCACAGGTTGGGCTAGCATAAATCTGCTTATGTCAGAAAATTTTGTTATTAAAGATTTACCTTTAACAACACCCTCGTACATACATATCCTCTTCCTGTAAAACATGACCTACTAATCAAGCAAGAATTTTTTATGCATTTTAGTAAAACTTTCATATGTGATATGTTGCTTGTAAGGTCATATTATATTATATTGTTTTTCTGCATGTACGTAGAATGCCAAGCCTTGGGCTCAACACCGGGAAACAACACATCCTTATATAAACAGACAATGCTATTGACACACTTTTAACCAGTTTTGATATTTTAAAATCAACGCTGGAGTTATGTAGTACAATAAAAGTGCCTGCTGCATTATGATATTAAACAGCATTACGTCATATTTTATAAATATGCTCATTTGGAAAAATACTTCTAGTTATGGGTGATGAAAATCTCAGAAGCATACATTTGGTGAACAGAGTGACATCATCCTAACTTGTATTGAAGTCGGTTTATTAAAATATCAATATTACATCTTCATGTGCTATTTAACAATAAAACATACCCAATGCTAAATTTTACTGTGAACAAGACATTGTGTTTCAGTACAATCTCTCGCTTATTGATTCTCCCATATTCATGGAGAGATGCATCTACTGCCATAGAATCAGTTTTTTATTCCTGACTCCGTGTCTGTTGACAAGGAGCCCTCTACTGGCAAGAAGCATGAACACCTTTCATTGTCTCACTATCTCTGAGTTTTATCCTGTCTCACTGGTGTACTTTTGAATGATGAACTTTTAAGCAGAGATGTTTAATATGTGCAAAATAAGATTGTGCTCAAGGTCACACACAAGATGTGAGCAAACACTTGCATATATTTCTATCACTCTGTTTATATCTTTAATCTACTGCTGGCCTTAAATTTAATACAGGACAAGTTCTTAGTGTTTATGCTGAGTACCAAAGAAACTAGGCAGCTCATAACATCTTATTTTCACAACAAGAACCTAGCAAGACCTCCCAACACGAGCAATGCTATTACATTCATTGTTAGAGTTTTATTGATGTGTTTTCAATCAAACACAGACGAATAGGTTGGTGTCGGTGGTGGGAGGAATTTCTTTGGCCAGATTTAGAAAGGTTAAAGTAATCTGGTGAGGCTTCCATCTGGATTGCATTAAAATATTTATTAACAGGACAGGCTCGACGAACATGATGTGGGTGTTAAACAACCAAAACTAATAATTCAGGTCAAGGTTGTTATGTTTCATTGCTGGTGTTTAAATTCTTTTGATGACAAGAGTTAGTAGCAGTGTGTCAGCACTGAATGGCAGAAGTGTTAATGTTGTGAAAGACCCTAAGAAGGAAAATCTAATGCTGTTGAATGAGGTGCTCTGCTGTATTTAATACCTTGGACAGTAAACTTCTCAGTGACACATACTCTTCCAAACATTCAAGACTTAAAGGTACGTTACAGGTATTTATTGATGTCTGTTGAGTAACTTTTTTTATTTTGGGAAAGGTCCCTTGAAATACAGGGCTCTCTCACTGTCCGTGGTTAATTGAGACCGAGATCCCTCCGCGAGTGCCGAATTCCACGAAGTAGGATCAACCCCCCCAAGTGACGTATACATACATGTATATGTGTATATGAGATTTCCTTTCGGCTTTTTCCCTTTATCAGAGGTCGCCACAGTGAATGATTCACACGTTTGATTTGGCATAGGTTTTTATGTCGGATGCCCTTCTTGACACAACCCTTTTAGCAAGGGACAGAAACACGCTGATGGCTTTGCAGCTACTCTTTTACAAAAGTCAGCAATGGTTCTTTTACATGCCTCTCACCATAGACAGTAAGAGACATGGCCGGCCTTTGATAACCTGGTTTGCTGCACTGAGGGGACAGTGAAAACCTTGTGGAGAGTGGGACTCGAACCTTCAACCTTAGGATCAGCGATCCAGTGCCCTATACCACTAGACCACCACTACCCACATGTATATGTGTATATAATATCAGTGAATACATATTCAACCCTATAAATACTTATAATAACAAATAAACATTCAAAAATAATGCATAAGATGTAAATAAAGTATAAATACACACATACAGACATGCGTGCACACAGATGCACGTGCACGCACTCAGATAAACTCACCTCACATAAAAATGGAAGTAGTTTTGATGGGGAGTTTTGGGTTGTTTTTTTGTTTTTATTTGATTGGGGGTTTTTTTCCACATAATTAGCCTTGTTTTGCAGCATTTTCTGTAACATTTCCCCATATTCTTCCTTACTTTTCTTATTTTTTAATTCAATGAATATTTAAAAAAAAAAACGCTATGCACTGAAGCTGCGTGAATTGAAGCGCGAAATAGCGAGGGATTCCTGTACTGTAGTTCCAAAATAGCCTATTCCTGTTCTAGCATATAGTAGCTCTGTACAGGGTTAGAATAGAGCTATTTTTAGTATGACACCATAAATGCTATTCAACTAAAATAAAGACTTGTGCAAGTTATACTAAAAGCTAAATGCTAGCACTATAACGCAGACTGATCCAATGCAAAGACAGATGGTAATACAGTTACGAATTGTGGCCCTGATTTAGCAATCAGCGATGCAGACAATTTTATAATTTGATATACTACACAAGAATTCTACACTATATACTACATTTCTAAACAGGGCAGTGGTGGCCTGATGGTTAACGGCGCTGGATCGCTGATTCTGAGGTTGGGGGTTCAAGTCCCACTCTCCACAGCAGCTAACTGGGTCATCAAAAGCGGGCCATGTCTCTCACTGTCTATGGTGAGAGGCATGTAAAAAAAACCATTGCAGACTTCCGTAAAGAGTAGCTGCATAGCCGTCAGTGTGTTTCTGTCCCTTGCTAAAGGGTTGTGTTAGGAAGGGCCTCCGACGTAAAAACCCATGCCAAATTAAACATGTGAATTATTCGCTGTGGCGACCCCTGATAAAGGGGAAAAGCCGAAAGGAAATCTCTCATCATACTACATTTCTAAACATTTTGAACTGAACATTATGAATACTATTAATATTTTTAGGTACAGTGTATAATGTTTAGATTATTTATTTCCTGTTATGTCTGCAACAAATCTTTTAGCATTCTATTTCCCCTGTCTCTATTTTTGCAATTTCACTCGCCCTTTTATACTGGTTAGCCCTGTGCAAATTGTGTAAGCTGTAATCTTATGATACATTTACATGTAAATCTGAATGAGCTGTGAACAAATACACACCTATTAAAGAAAGACAAGCTTCCTGTACAAAGACAGGTTATTTATTATTTTTGTCAGAGGGGGTTATTGTCGATAACAAGAAATGTAAATTCTCTATAGCAGTGCTGTAAAGTACTGTTGCTTCCATCATCACTCTGTAAACTGGTGATACCAGTGTGTGTATTTAATCTCAGCAAGTACAAGAACTGCCACTGCCTTTAAATGATTGTTCTTGGTTCTAACTGGGAAAAGCCACTTTAAAGGTTTTCAGTACTGTTGCACTTCAGTGATCCTGCTCCATCAGAAAGTGTAGCAATGATGTGTTTGGTGATATTACGATAGCGATTGCTTGTCTGTTCTCTGCATCAAGGTCTTGACATCACAGCTTGGTGTAATCACATTATTTCCTAGATTCTTCTACGTTCAGGATTCAGGAAATGGAAGACCAAAAATCTGCATGGATCTGAAGGATAGGATTATACAGTATTACAGTGGCGCGCTTTCTAGATTTAATCGATTTGTCTACACCCTCTGTCCTCTCCATGTCTTTTTCTCAGGCCTTGCCTATTATCAGAGCGACTAATCTACAGAGAAGAACTCACTATCTGTGATTTCTGTAGTCACTGTGGTTCTGCTGCTGATAGAAAGATTATTCAATGTAAGATTAAATAATACCCCAAATTTCTCTTGAAAGAAGGCTAAAGACAGGCTTTTTAGTGCAGTGCATTCACATTGCCTCTGTAATGTGTTTATGATCATTCCACAGCACTGGTGTTACTGAGAGTGAGTGGAATTATATGCAATTCTTTATATACTTTGACAGTATTCTTTTAAAGTAAATCATTTATATTTGCTGTAAGTGCATAGTTACTAAAAGCCTTAAACAAAAGTAATCCCTGTTGGGTTTTGTCTGTGATTGGTAAACTCAGTCGCTCCTGCATGAAATAAATAGCTCATGAAAATTACAAAAATCCTAATTGCGGTTTTAAACTAAATTATTTCTGAAGCACTTCATGCATATTCTTGTATTTCCTCATTAAGAATTCTTTTATCTAACTCCCCTGATATATATAATAATTTGTACAAATGTTAATTGAGGATCATGTTGAAAGTATTAAACCACCTTCTGGTTTTCTTAAACAGCACGTTTAAACAAATACCAAGACATATGCATGTCGGGCAGTGGTGGGCCAGTGGTAATGGGATGGATTACTGATCCCAAGGTTGAGGGGTAAAAGCCCCACTATCAATGGGCTGTCAGTGTTCCCCAGTGCAGATAACTGGGTTATCAAAGGCCGGCCATTTCTCTCACTGCCTATAGTGTGAGGCATGTTATAAAAGCATTGCTGACTTTCGTTAAGCATAGCTGCATAGCTGTCAGGATGTTTCTGCCCTGCAGTGGCCTTCCGAGCTGTCCAGGGTGTACTCTGCCCTCACGCAGAGTTGGCTGAGATGGGCGCCTTCCTCCCGTCACCCTAATTGGGATTAAGCGGTTCAGAAAATGAATGAATGAAATACACATCCAAATAGTGTTTTGCTTTGAAACATCTCCCTTTAGATACTGGATAGTTTGCACAGTGAAAGTGTATGCATCATATTTCACCAGCACGTCTACAAAATAACGATTGCAAGAATATTAGGCTTGAAAGAATCATTAATTACATCTAAAATTGACAGTCCCAGCTGAGGCAGGGATGCTGCCACTGAGTATTCGAGCTGTTTTTTAATTGCTCTGTAAGTTTGAACTGTTTGGAGTGCTATTCACAGAGTTGCAGAATTGGAAAATCAGAGGCTCCACCCGTAGGGAGAGACTAACACATGCAGACCACACAAGTCATTAAAAGTGCAACATTTATTGTTGAGATCTGTGATTTCAAAATGTGTTTGCACATGCCATCTCAGGCTGAATGTGTAAGAGCCATAATTCATCACAAGTTATACTCCTAAAATTACACATATATAGCATTATTATTTTATGTTTATATTGATATCATTATTATTTTAATACATTATAACCTGTACATTGTGGTATTTAACTATTATCACTTGTGATATAGACTAAACTGAAATATACTTTTCTATAATTACAAATAAAATAACAATTAAAATTCGTTATAATTACAATTTTTTCCTTATACTTTGTCTTGAATATTATGGGAGACATTTGGCCATGGTGGTTCACATGACCACTTCACAGAAAGAAGATTCTGAGTTTGAGCCCCAGCCACGGCAAGGGCATTTCTGTGTGGCGTTTGCATGTTCTCCCTCTGCTTATGTGGCTGTTTTCTGGGTTCTCCTGGTTTCCTCCAACAGTCTCAAGACATGCACATTAGACTAATAGGCTGTTCCAATTTGCCTGTGTGTGTGTGTGTGTGTGTGTGTGTGTGTGTGTGTGTGTGTGTGTGTGTGTGTGTGTGTGTGTGTGTGTGTTGGCTTTGCAATAGAATGGTGACCCCTCTTAGATAGAATGGTGAACCCCTCTTTCGCATGGAGTTGGCTGAGATAGCCTTCAGCTTTCTTTCTTCCCTAGGATAAACAGCTTCACCATGTGAATGAATTAATTAATGAATCCATTTTTTTAATACTGTAGTATTAAGATGTAATCATGACTCTATTATTAAAGTTTGGGAGATTATAGGTACTGTTCTTTTTGATTGACCAGTTAAATTTCAAGTTAGTAATCCAGACCTCTATGGCTACATGAAACCTATGTACATTTTTAATTATGGTGATAGAAATTAAGAAAAGAAAAAAAAACACCCTCTACTATATTATTGTTCTATTGAGGGGGGGGGCATCATCCAACCATGCATTCTGGAAGCAGTGTATTTGCCTCATACTCAGTTCTAAAACAAAAAGATGACCGAAAACAGGTCGGCAGATGTTATTATAGGTTTTATAGTCATGCATGTATGACACGTGAATGTCAAGTGTTGGGTCTTATGTTTATTTCAGCACTGCATCATTTACCCTGACCTGCTGATTATCATGCATGTAATGGGAAGAGGTGAATTAATTGCTAATTAATTATCATTTGAAAGATCCAAGGCATGTCAAGAGAGAATGAGCGAGAGAAAGAGAGAGAGAAGAAGCAGTAGAGAAGTGTGCTGACCAGAAGAAAGCTGCGTGTTTGTAGATCTTTTTTCCTTAGTCAAACTCTGTCCTTCATTGATATCTCCATATACCTTATTTCATCCCTGTGTGAGTGTGTGTCTGACACACGTGAGACTCTATCCCCCCTCCTCTTCACCGTGTCCCAGCACGATGGCCCTGGAGCACTTCAGTTTGACTGACATGACTAATACAATTCAATTAATCCCCAGACGAGCTCATCTCTCAATGGCCCGTGAGGTCTAAAGGGGAACTGGTATTTGGGAGCAGGGGGACAGAATGAAAGGCTGCTATGTGAATAGGTCTTCTCCACAGGAGATAGGTACAAAGCAGCCAGTCACTCATGGGGGGAATTGAAGTGATACTGAGCCACCGCTGTATACGTAGAAAAGGATTACAAGCCCTTTTGGCGAAGTTGCCTGACTACATGCTCATTCCCATGTCCTACTTATGTCCTTAGTGTGTCTTCTCATCTCTGTACTCCACGTCCAGCCGCATACTCTTGGACACCTCACAGGATGACTTGATGTCTACTCAGGCTTTATCCTCATCATGAACAAAATTGACCCCTCACTGTAAAGATGACGTTATATTCAAGACGTCGCTCTTTTAGGATTTATGGCATGTCTTACTATGCATTATTCTCATCATTCAATTTAGCATAAATTGCATTTAGCACCCTTATTTAGCATTAAAATTCTCGTTCAAGTTACTTCAAAATAAAGTGAAGGATGTGAAGGAATTTGTGTGTGTGTGTGTGTGTGTGTGTGTGTGTGTGTGTGTGTGTGTGTGTGTGTGTGTGTGTGTGGTGTTTATGAGAGAGTCTCCGTCTCCTCCAGGCTGTATTGGTGCAGAGCTATTGACATCTTGGCATTTGGTCCAGCCCGTCTTCTCTCCCTTGAGGGCCTGCTTCCTCCTATCCCAGCTGTGTATTGATTGGTTAATTTGATAGTTCTATCACCAATCAGCTTGTTTCTGACCTTTTGCCTTGGCAATGATGGCAGAGTGCTCATTTCTTCATTGCCGGCCTTGCCATACATTGACCTTTGCAGTGAGAATGTCAGTGCAGCCCTTGATCTTAGCCTGTCACTACATTTGTTATAAGTACGAGTCACCCACGCCCTTGACAGCCAAGTCTCCAACAGCGCAGCCTGCACCCTACATTTAATACATTTAAATGTGTAATGAACCAACAAACTTACTTTTTTCTGCTTTATATCAAAGTCAGAATTATTCTTTTTTTTAATTATTCAATTAAATGAGCATCTGATGTAGTCACGGAATCTTATTTCATGATGTTATTAATTAATGACAATACTAATGATGATGATGATGATGATGATGATGATTATTATTATTATTATAAAACAAGAAAATGCAAATATGCCTGAACAAAATAGGAACATGTGATTAAAGCAGTGAGCAACAAAAGAGGAAAGGACATACAGTATTATTAACATTCATTATTAGTCCCTTTGTTTGACAAATGAAAAAGAGAGAGAGAGTTAAAGATAAGCAGTGTTTTCCTGAGAATATTAATTCCAAACTGGGTTCTGCAATAATCTTCATATCAGAGTAATGCAGATGTTAACATGTTCTTTCGAATTCAGCTGTCTCGCTGGAGTCTCTCATTATCACAGAGCCTGCACACTCTTCCCAGGAGAGGCCTGCATATGAGCCTCTCTTCTAAAACCCAGTATGTTTTAACTGGTCTCGTCTATCACTCGGATGTAGAGTTTAAACTGTGTGCCCCTTCAAACATTGCTTTTACTGACAAAACAAATTAATAATAAGAATAAATGAATTGTACTTACAAATAATTAGGTGCATTTTGTACGTACAAGGTGGATTTCATACATGAATACCACTAAATGCTTCATTACCAGAGGCTTGCTTGAGCATTTTAGGGGTCTCGGCAGCCAGTTGCAACTGTACAAATATACAAGGTGCCACAAAAACACTTACAATACGTGTCCCGATTATGACAGCGCAATGTCACATGGCATACTGACTCATGAGCATGGCTGCTTGCTCCTACTGCATACACATGACTGCTCCATCATTATGGGAACAGTGCCATAGCTTTTGGATCATACCTTGTGATTCAATTTCTAATACTTGCCCTGTCAAAATCTTATTTGTTGTATAAGCTAAATTGACAGCAAAAGTACTAGCTTGTTTAAACACTAATGTAAACAAAAACTATATTATTAGTATTACTTTTTCTAATAATATTCAAATGTTTCATATTAACAAAAATTAACAAGTGGTCGGCTTTTTTCTAAAATATATCTTTTTCTTGAAAGGTATCATTACTGTAACTAGTGTCTTTATTTTTTCTCAACCTTTTTAATCACAAAGTGACTGCATGTTAAGTGAGCAGAAGACAAGTGATGCCTTTGTGCTGAACTTTATTTTACTCGGTTTCATCATCTTTCCACATCCTGATTCCGAAAACCCTTGAATCTGAAAAGATTGGTTATCCTCTCTACATGGTATTTAATCCATACAGAAAAAAAACTGTAACATTTTCCTCAGTCCACCTCAGCATGGATGTGAATAAAGCATGTGTGGCAGGATTCTGATTCAAGTAGCTTACACTGTAGGCACAAGCTACAAGGTCACACCAAGATGAATTGCATTGTGTTTTAGTATAGTATGTGAAAGTCAAATTTGTTTTGGTTGTTGAACCCATTTAAATGAATAAAAAAACGAATAAACTGGCTCGTCATCAAGGTGGTGATTTGACCATCCCTGTTATACATATTGAAATTAATATACATCGTCTATGCATGTTTCTGCCCTGTAATGGCTTGGGGAGCTGTCCAGGTTGTACTCTGCCCTTGCCCAAAGTCGATTGAGATGGGCTCCAGCCCTGACACTAATTCGGATTAAGCAATTCAGAAAATGAACGAATGAATGAAACACCGTCTAATATACTAAACATAACACACACAGGCAAGTTAATGTGTGAGGTTAGAAGAGATTGTGAGGTATTTTCTTAAGAATGAGCATCAGTTGATAATAAGACACTGCATATTTGTGTGTTCTGCCATATGTGCTTCTTGTATTGTCCATAATGGCTCATGTGGGTAACACCAGGCAGCTTTTACTGGGGTTCATATTGGCTCATAATGTGACTGTGGGTGCAGTTACTGTGGTATTAAATGTGTTCTCTGAGGTACCGTGCTCTATAAATACCCATATGCTTCCCAAACTGCCTTAACTCTTCTGCCTGTGCTTCCACTTTCTGAGTATTATTTGCATGACAGAATTTCTTCTCAGGTATGTTTACTTGCTTCGTTTTTTGTTTTGTTATGGGGTTTTTTAAGGCTTTTTTTTTTGGAAGGAATAACATGATTTAAAAAAACAGTTGTTTACAACGAAACACTTTTTTTTTTTTTTTTTGCTTTTTACTAGCTGTATGGCACTGGAGGCTGTGATGAGTTCGGGTTAAGTACATGTATTCTCAGGCTACAGTGAAGGCTTTGGTGTGTGCTATCCTCTGATCAGAGCTTCTGCATTGTGATCACAATGGTGCACTTATCCCTCTAACTCAGAGGAAGACCTGTGAATGGATATTTATATATAAAAGGAGATGGATATCAAAGATGCAGGGAATGCTTAAATACTCCTGAGATCCTGCAGTGGTTAACCCGGATTAAACTGCCAAGGTCCAAGAGTTCTTCAAAACAAAGACAAGTTCAAGACTTCCTCTCCCTTAAGGATGTGTCAAGGGCAATCCAGACAAAAGACGAATGTCTTCTTCAGGTCCCTGATAAGCATCTGAGCCTGGCTGGCGTGCAGCGATTCCTTTTCTTCCTCAGATCCCTTCTCTCCATTCAGACTAATGTGGCTACAGTGATTTAACAGAATATGGGACTCTAGTGATTGTTTATCTGGCCCTTAAGGCCACACTGACTGATAGGCTTTATGTGCAGGAGCGAGGTGAGCCAGTGGCTCCAACGACAAGTTATTGTACTAAAGCAACATAGTACTTGCTGGAATGATTAATGTTGGTTTCGTTCCCGAGCCCTATATCAGGCAAAGTTCCCCAGACAAAACTTTTGCTGAATCTTAAGTTGTGTGCAAGAGAAAAGGAGTTATCCTTTATTGATTTTCCTCCCCTGTGCTCTGGTGTAGCCCCTGTCTGAAGAGGCGTCGGCGCTGGGAGCACTTCCATTCTGATTCTCATTGCATCCGATTTCCTATGGATGGGCTGTAAGTAAGTGGCTCATTTTTTACTGTGCAATACAAAGAGCCTGTCAATGAACTCTCCTGCGGTCGGCACATTTGTTCTTCCACGTAAGACAGGAATGCACAAATACAATAAATAAATCAACACACCTGTCTGCTGGGAAACAGATCAGGCATCAAAAGACCCTTTCCCTCTTCTTTTTTTCGTTTAAATGGTAATGTCAATGGATTGTAAAGTTAATGAGATAAGTATGAATGAATTCATTGCCCCTACACTACCTCTCTCCTTCATAGCAAAAACACAGAGTCACATGCTGTTGACTTTTGTGTTGGGTTTTGGCTTGTTTTTGTTGTTTTTGTTTTAGTGTATAAATGGGACTATGAAGAAAGAAGAAAGCATAGATTGTTCAAACCAATTTTATTTTGATGTAGGAAAATGAATGCTTCTATAATACAGTACTTTTCAGGTTTTTCATGCTGTTTATTATATATAATGTAATTAAATGAAAATAATGCCTAATTGTTTATTTTTCATATTTGTGAGGTTTATTCTGTTAACCTTTTTTTTTTGTGAGCTCTTTATATAATCAGTACTGTGCTATAAATTTCCTAGGGTTTTTTCTACAGCTCTGTGCATTTAATCATAAGATCTCTTAATTTTTCTGATATAATGTTCAAACTTATGACTCTATTAGAGCATATGAACATAATAAATATTATAAATAGCTATGATATTAGCACCACCTAACTGGTCCTTGGCTAAGCAGCTCTATACACATCAAGCTGCAATGGACTGTGTTCTGACTCACTTCTATCACAGCCAACATTAGCATTTTAATCAGATCAGATACCCACTCGGGATCAGATCAGACACCCACATGCATCAGTGAACTTTGTTCATCCATGACATTCTTGCCAGTTCATTGGTTGTCCTACATTGGACCACCTGTTCATACATGTCAAAGTCACTCAGATCTTTACTTATTTTTCCTGTTTCCAACTCATCAAATTCAAGAACTGACTGTTCACTTTCTGTCTAATACATCTCACTTTTAGCAGGAGCCACTAGAACGGGAAAACCAAAGATATTTATTTCACCTTTCAGTGGTCAAAATGCTTTCAATATTTTGGCTGATCAGTGCATGGAAATGCTTAATCAAATGATTAATCCCTTATAGATGTACTCACATTATAATTAGTCAAACATGATATAGTGGTTTATGTATTATTGACTATTGTAATTACTTTTATTGTTATATTTATTTTTATTTTATTCATTACAATGTAGTATATATTTTTTGAAATTTTAAAGGATATTCATGTCTTTTCATAGAGAACTGTCCAAGATCTTGACATAGAAATTATACAAGACCAGAAACTCAGCTGCTACTTTGGGGAACAAATTGTAAACTGTTAAATATAGATATTCTATTACAGGGATCCCTCACTACTTCGCGTTCAATTCATGCGGCTTCAGTGCATCACGTTTTTTTTTTTAAATATTCATTGAATTAAAAAATAAGGAAATTAAGGAAGAATGGGGGGGGGGACCTTAAGGAAAATGCCACAAAAACAAAGCCAATTATGCAAAAAAAAAAACCTAAACCAACACAAAACAAAAAACAACCCAACATTTCCCATCAAAACTACTTACATTGTTGTGAGGTGCGCACCTGAGTGTGTGTATGTTAATGTTTAATTGTTATTATAAGCATTTATAGCATTGAATGTGTATTTATTGATATTATATACACATAGACATGTAAGTATACGTCAGTTTGGGGGTTTGGGGGGGTGATCCTACTTCGCGGATTTCGATAGTCACGTGGGAATCTTGGTCCCAATTAACCGCGGAAAGTGAGGGATCCCTGTAAATGTATTTGACAGACATAGCGGTTTCAGTTGCTCTTAGTTTTTCTTATGAAGTGCTAGAAATTTTGTCTGTACAGCCCTGCACAATTGCATCATGAATACATTTAGAGTGAACGCACTTAAAATTAAGCTTAGAGGCTAAATTTTTTTTGTAACAAACAACTAATTTATTCATGTTGTAACTTCATTTATTTAAATTAAGTAGATCTGAGGGATATTTATTTTTTTGAAACATGTATGAAAGTTTTGGTTTTATTACAGTCACATTTTTCAATGATTTGAATTCCTGTAATGAATAAACCATCCAGACTAATTGTACAAACCAAAAAGCATCAAGAAAGAAACCATTTGACGCACCTTATGTTTTATTCCTTTCGCAACACCAATTCAGCCCACGTCCCCTGACACCCTTCCTCAACATTTCAATATTTACTTCAACATCACCACAGAACTTGAAAAGCATTCAGCTCGAGCATCTCCATTCCGCAAGCTTATCCCCATCCCCCTGAGTGAGCTATTCAGTCTCCTGAATGAAATAGTCTAACGTGTGCTGCCTGCCTTCCATTTGATGTGCTTTAAATATTACAAAGCATTTAATTATCAAAACTGAAGACAGACGCAGTCCTGGGACTGTCACGGGGAAAAATAAATGTACAATCAAAATTGCAATTACCTGCAAAATTTCAGGGGTAAACAGATCAGCAATCTCATAACAAACACAAGCTAGTTTGCATTCTGAAATGAATACAGTTAGATCCAAAGCAATTTCCTTTTATTTATCTTAGCCACCGTGCATAAATAAAGCAAGGGCATTGCAGCAATTAGCATAATTAGACTGTGGTGGTCAGACCCTATGTGATTTCTTAAGATGCATCGTTACGGTGTGTGTGTGTGTGTGTGTGTGTGTGCGCACGCGTGTGCGTGTGTGTGTGTGTGTGTTCATGCTCCTTGTTTGAGCCTATTTCTGAGTAGTGAGAACTACCCGAGAAGGCAATTACGCCAAGCAGTTTGAAGGTCCTCATTGCCTGTAGGACTTCAGGAGCTCAGCTAGCCTTGGACCCCATCAGCAAACCTCTGTATATGACAGTATTCTACTTTTATCTGATACCACTAAGCTTGTGCATCATTTTGAATGAGTAAGCACATCAAACATCAACTAGTACTAGAACAGATCTCCTGAGCAGAACCATTTGAAAATGGTTCAATAGTGAGAGCGCATCGTTTAAAGAGGATCTATTTTACAAAAACACTATGATTCGATTGCCACTTCAGCCAGTACTAGACCCCTTGTGCAGGCCTGAGTGTGCTGAAGAGAAGGCCACCGTCTGGTTGCGTTGACCTCACTGTGATTCATACACCCTGAATGTACCTTAGTGAGCTCCGGGCCACTCCACAAGGCCCTCGCTGCCGAGCTGATTATGGTGTAATTATGATGGCAGCCTGCTGCTGTAATGGAACCTTTTGATGATGGGTCTCAGTCGGGTGCTGGAGAGCTGTAAGGAGACTGACCCTCGGTGCTTTTTACATCCTGTGTCTCATAGCAGGGTCTTAGAGTTACAACACTATGCTGTTTTCAATAAGCCACTCGTGTTTGCTGATGTTGGATTGGCAAGCGTTTAGAAATAGATATTACACCATTGAGCAACTCGAGTCAGAATTTGGAGGGGCATTTTTGTTGACTCTCAGATGCTCTGCTTTTTGTAATCATTTTAATGGCTTGGCAATCATTGTCACTTTCTCGTACCATCGATCCTGTGCTTCAGTAGCTTTTTTGAGGTCACTCTGGACCTCTCATCATTTCCTTTCCTTGGTTGCTTTTTTCTATTCAGAGCTTTTTTTTGCCCTTGATATATATCCTAAGGAGTAGTGCAGTGTGGCTCTGTGTGCATATATGGGTGTGTATATTATACACATGCATTTCCTCAGTGTTGGTTCAGTGTCAGCTCCTATAGCTGACAGTCAGCTCTTGGCTAAGCCAGGCCTTTCATTTGTTTGTATGAACGTCATATCATTTTATTAAGCCTGTGTTTAAACACATAAGCATTCAAATTAGAATTAATCCTCTTAGAGTTAAACTAAATCCTCTTAAACCAGTCACTCCTCCACCCCCTTACACCCAGACTCACACCCCTACTAGACATATTTATAAGACTTATAAATTATTATAAATATTTATAGATGTACAAGACTTATATCTCTAGCTTTGAAATATATCCAGCAACTAACTCGGCAGAAATCAAAATGCAGTTTATATAACAAGTAAACTCTCTCTGTCTCTCTCTGTCTCTCTCTCTCTCTCTCTCTCTCTCTCTCTCTCTCTCTCTCTCTCTCTCTCTCACCTCACACACACACACACACACACACACACACACAACACACATACCCCTCCTTTGATAACAGGGAGAGCCCAGTCTCCTCAGCACATTCTCTTAACTCTGATATTATTGTCTGGTGCCTCCACCCGAAGGTGACTGTTATCACTTAATTAAATCCAGACACGCAGGGAGGTAGAAACAATTTTGTTGTCTCATCACCTGAAGGAACTTTTCCAGAGCTTGGACAGGGGGAAATTCATGTTCGCCTTCACATCATCAAGTGTGCTGATCATATTTTGTTTTTCTTACATTCTGTCTCTTCACAGTAATCAAACTTAGATTGTATATGTTAGCCAGATGTTAGCCAACCATATGGTTTTGATTGGTTCATGGCTATTTCTGAAGATCCAGCAATCAGATATTACCTGTTTATGCCTGTGTAATCATAAGCATGCTTTGTGTGTGTGTGTGTGTGTGTGCGTGTGTGTGTGTGTTTAAAAATAATATTTAAAATACCTTTAGTGGGTTGGGTTTCTTGTTTCTTCTTAATTGTAGCAGCAAAATGTAAAAGGAAAAGAGCATTTTGATATCTTAGCAGGAAATATCAGTTCAGTATGTAATGTAGAGCATCTCTTATGACAGGAGTATGGCATATGCTTATGAGTTTCTTTTATAATTTCCTCCGTTTACATCCTTGTAATCGCTGCAACTTTAAATTCCTTTAGTAGCACTATTCAGCACCACCACAGATCCCAACACACACACACATACACACACACATTCACACATACACACAGTTACATGTAGTTCAGTGTCTTTTCATAACAGATGTCTGCAGTGGGTCATTCTTCCTATAAAGTGGGCCAATAAATATCATGTTGAGTAGGAGTTGAGATCTTTTCTCCACCGCTAAGCTCCATCTGAAATAAATGTTATAATGATGCTTTGATTCGAAGGAACTCCCAATGTGGGGTAAGATGAGTGATTTGAGCATCCCTCGAGCTAGGGCCTTCAATAAATAAATCAATACTCTGCATCCATATTTGCACATTTCTACATGGCTTGTCAGCTTCGAAATTGACTTGAGTGAAAAATATATTTTTTCCCAGCTCCCCTGGCAATGGACTTGTTCTGATAAGATGTCTTTTAAAGCTCCTAAGCATTCCCTCACTCTGTCCGTCTCTCTCACTATAATATAAATAGACATGATTTTTCTCTGTCTGCATGTCCGTCTCTTAGAAACTCAGAACACGTTGCATTAATTCCAGCTTATCTTTGGTGTGTTATTGTTTTTTTTTGTGTATTGAATAAGATTATTCTACATCTCTCCTTTGACTCGGCGTGTTTTTGAGTGTATCCTTGGAAAGGAGAGGGGATAATAATGAGATCCATTCATCCACAATGAGATGCTTTTTGTCTCTCGGTCCTGCTCTCATATAGACACATATGCAGAGTTCATCAGCCCTGCTTATTTTGATTGCGGTGATTGTTTTTAAGGGGCTAGATAGGTGAAGGGTCAGAGGAATGAGGGGATCTCGTTAGTCTGAACATGTGGCATGCTCCACTTGCCAGCTGCCCTTCCTTTCTCTACTCTCAATATTTTCATGAGAATTCATGACACGTTAATGGTCAGCAAGGTCGGTGTCTGCTCATGTGTGTAAATACAGCAGGATGACGACGTGGCTTTGCACAGGGCATTGGGAGTAGATTGATGTTTGTCAGCAGCATATGTCCTTCACCCCTAGTATATTTGTCCTCTGTTAGGAAAACACAAGACATTTGATAGAGTCTGTATATTTGCCCCTCTAGGGCTGAAAGTCTGGATCAGGATAGTGGTGTTCATATGTCTTATTTGTTTTACATCTTAGCCTCAAGTGTTAAAGCACAAGTGATGAAAAATATTGATTCACTTTTACATCCTTGTTCTAAATTTTGAGCTTCGAATAGGGACAATATAATGTTGTCAGCGACAGCTGTAGATCAGCGCACCAATTCTTCAATTCACTGACTAAAGAGATTCAGCTGAATACATACAAAACATGTGTTCCTGATTCCAAAAAAAATTCTCATAAGTTGTACTAGTGAGCACCAAGCCATCTATCTGTCCTAACGCAATCTAACCTCAATGTGTTTACAGCCTAAATCCAAAGGTTAGACATTTCACCAGGGATCCAGTCTCTAGCCATCTCAGAACTCTCCACAGAACCACTGCAGCTTATTCAAGATATTCTTTCTCCCTCCTCAGCTCTACGCGCACAAGGCGACTCTTGAGGCATGACTGTTTTAAACAAATGACATAAAAGGCCCATCCTAATGTAACACATTTCTCCTCCAGAAGTTTGTCTGCCGGGTGATTTATAAGGCATTTTACCCAGTGGTTAGCCTGTAAACAGAGGCCGTTTATCACGGCAGGGAGGCTGACGGAGGTGACTAGGCGCTCCTCCTGAGACCTGGCTCTGCTGCCCCACACTTTCCGAGACGAGCAGCCAGTAGATGATTGGAGAGTGGCTGCAGGCCATTGCTGGCAATCCTCTCTGACTGCCAGGGTCGACTCTGTGGGGATGCAGGAATCGTGGCAGTGCCAGATCTGACTTTACACAGTAACAAGGATGAGAAGATCCTCCACTGATGTGTGAGGAGGATATAGTCCCAACAGAAGCAGAGTGCTATTGACTGACATGGAGGCTGGGAACTGTGATTGACCGAATAGAGGAGCTTCTGATCTCCATACTCAGGGAAATTTCATAATAGCCATGAACTTCATTTTGTTGCCACAAAATCAAGGAAAACATGCGCACACGCACACACACACACACACACACACACCACTGCTGTAGGTGTTGAGTACACTTGCACTTCTCAGCTTATTCTCTTATTTTATGGATACATGTTTTTGTAAACTTACACATGCAAACATTTTTAGGGCTCTGCTTTTAGACAGTGTCTTAAGTATTTTTATTACAAACACAGGGTTAGATTAATAAGTGATACTTAAAGTAGTTACACCATTCATTTGCCAAACCGCTTTATCCTCCTAGGGTTTTGGGGAGGACAGAGCCTATCTCAGCCAATTCTGGGCAAAGACAGGCTACACCCTGAACAGCTCATCAGTCCATTGTAGGACTAACACACAAACTAGTATTTACCCTTGCATCTAGGAGACGATTTTGAACAGCCAATTATCTTAATCTAATGTGCATGTCCTTGGACTGAACAAGGAAACTGGAGTACCCAGAGAAAAAGCACAAAAGTGAGCGGAGAACATGCAAACTCCATACAGAAACACCCTCAGGACTCAAACCCAGGACGTTCCTGCTGTGAGGCAGACATAATAGCCACAATGCCACCATATTGCAGAGTAACTATATCATGTTATGTGAATGAGCATGATATATATACAGTGATCTCTCGCTACTTCATGCTTCAGTTTCTGTGGCTTCAGTGCATCGTGAGATTTTCAAACATATTAATCGAAAAATAAAAAAATAAAGAAAATAGGGGAAAACGTTAAGGAAAATGCCACAAGACAAGGCCAATTATGCAAAAAAAAAAAAAAATCCCAATCAAACAAAAACAAAACAACAACCCAAAAAAAAAACTACTTACATTTTTATGTGAGGTGTGCATCTGTGTGTGCGAGCGCATTTGTGTGTGTGTGTGTGTGTGTGTGTGTGTGTGTATTTATATTTTATTTACAGCTTATGCATTATTTTTGAATGGTTAATTGTTGTTATTATAAGCATTTATAGCATTGAATATGTATTTATTGATATTATATACACATATACATGTCCGTATACCTCAGTTACAGGAGTCGATCCTACTTCGTGGAAATCGATGATCGCGGGGGTGGTAGCGGGTGGGTCTCGGTCCACATTAACCGCGGAAAGTGCGGAATCCCTGTATACTGCACAGATATTTCAAATATCAGTTACTTCAGTTTTCAAAGAACTGCTTCTTCTCATTCAAAACCCACTGGAGAATACTTGTTTCATATATATATATATATATATATATATATATATATATATATATATATATATATATATATATAGTGACTTTGTAAGAAATAATTTTTGCATTTTTTTTATCTTACCTCAAGCTTATTCTTTATTTTTAGTATTTATTTGTGACTTGTCTGTTACCTGAACAGCAATTTTCTATTGGGATCAACAGAAAGTATTCTCTTTACTTTCAAACACACTCTATTCTGAGTATTTTACATGCTAAAGTTTTGTACATGAACTAGCACTACTACATTATAAACTACAGTACAAGCTGAATTCTTCTTCTTGTTTGTGCTAGCTATTGTGTGGTATCCTGTTAGTCTCGTATTTTGCAAGACTAATATTTATCCTCCACGCACCAGAGACAATATATTTATGTATAGATATAATGTAATCAAAGTGTTTTAAATTAGCATATAATGAAAAATAAATAAATATGGAAAAAACTGTTCCTGCTAGCATAAACACAGTTAATATAAATTGTACAAAATTGAACTAAACCCTGTGGTGTGTACTGTGAAGTGTCATAGTGAGCATTAGTGGCAACATTAAGGAAGTGTAATGTAAAGTGTAAGCTTAGCACTAGTGCTAGCAGATGTGTGTTTGGGGAAGCTGTCGGGCTCCAGTGGAGTGCTGTGGGAGCTCGTGTTGTCAGCTGCATATCAGCGTGCTGTAAATAGCCCAAGGCTATGCTGTTTTATCGGCGGGTAGAGACCATGCGCTCCTCTCGCCAGCTGCCACTGCTCTTTTTAGAGCTGGGAATAAACGAGAGTGAGAAAGAAAAAGAGAGACGCTCCTCTGCCCCATCTGTGTAAACCTCATTTTCATAAAAAGGTGATCAGATCGACTGGGGCATTGCATGCAATACTTTGTTTTTTTCAGCTCTTTCTTCTCTTGTGAGTAGGTCTCTGTTTTTACATTTGTTACTTACCCATCTTTCTCTTCCTCTGTCTCTCCTGCCTCATGCCTGTGCTTAGCAGGCCCTGTAGATTATCTGAATCAGTGGGGGACAATATGTAATTAACCCAGCTGACCTTAGTGCCTTAATTGTTGCCTGTTGGATGTCTGGACTCTGAATCTCCAGCAGTGATCTTCACAAAACGAGAATTTTTATCATACAAAATGCCTAATTATATTCATGTAAACTGGGACGCATTAAAGAATCTGTGTTTGAATCTGTGTTTGAATCTGTGTTTGAAATTTCGTGTTATTAAAACAAATGTATCTTAATGTAATGACAGATTAATGAGTCCATCATACTTCAGGGTTTGTTCACTATTTGTATCTGAAATTGTTTGTTATTTCTTTATGCTTAATGCCCCTTAACAAGGCGTTACTTGTTCCTCTAGAGAAGAACCTGAGGTATCCTTCTTCTTTATCATCTTACACGCTATTCTTCCATTCTCTCTTCCTCTCTTTTTCTGTAGTCCCTGGATGGATTCGTATTTGCACTAAACAAGGAGGGGAGGTTTTTGTACATCTCAGAGACCGTGTCTATATACCTCGGCCTTTCACAGGTGAGTGCATGTTAAAATTTCGTCTCCTTCTATGCATCTGAAATCCGATCCTGATAAATTAGTACTCATCTAACACCTTTCCTGTGCGATGGCCTAGTAGTTCATTTGCACTCTTCAGTGCTATATTCAGTGATATATTTTTTTTGTGCGGAGAATTTAATGTGGGATGCTTAATTCCATCTGCTTCTATTGGCTGGAAACTAGTAATGAATAATGAACGTGACTGGGATGGTATGTGTGGGTGACCTTGAGATTCCAGACGGCTCTGTCTAGTTTAGCTCCATCTTGAGAACTAGAAAGACTCAATTGATATTGGTTCAGGTCCTATAGTTATTAAATAGAGTCCACTACAGACTAATTGAGTCAGCTCTAATTGTCTGTCAATAATATACCACAGACGTCCCAAGCATCAGACTGATTAAAAATAGTCTTTCTCATGTCTTTAGAACAATAGATGTGTTATAGAAGATTTGCCATGCAGGTGGTAAGAGTGCCATTAGTTTTAAAAAGCCAGAAATCGAAGAACATGGTGCATATGGGTAGAACGAAGACAGCCTACTTTTTAGCAGATTAAAAGATTAAATCGATGAGTTATTTGCAGCTAAAGGAAGCTAAGGCAAATTCTAATTTAATTCAGCATTAATTGATTGATGATTTTTATCAAATAATTGATTAGTTGTCCCCAAAGTTTGTGGAATTTGTTGTACTTATCTTTAATGTGGGTTTTATCTGCAGTTGGGAGCTTGGCCTGCTGATAAAGGGCTTGTTAAGTCTTTAGTAGGAGTAGAGTTTATTATCTTACATGGCTAAGCTGATCCTGTGATTCTTCTCATCTTAATTGCCAGTAACTTTATAGCTTGTTAATCAGTTTTAGAGTGCAAAAAAGTGGGCATCCCAGTTCATTATTCTGCAATGGTAATTAGTATGGTTTCATTTCGTTTTCCAAGCTGTGTTATCATTTATTAGGGTCCTGGGGAGTCCAGAGCCAATCTCACCAGACCATCGCAGGGCCAACCCAGACACATAACCATATACACTCGCACCTTGAGCCAGTCAAAATTATCCAATTAGCCTAATGTGCATGTGTTTGCATTGTGGGAGGAAAATGATGTGCTCACCCAGAAACACCCTCACCAAGCCTGGAACTTAGTCCCAGGACCTTGTTACGGTGAGGTGGACGTACTTAAGGTACACCATCGTGCAACCCGATTACTATGGTTGATCTTTGTAAATTTGACTAGCTTCTGATTTTTTTTTTTTTTAGGTAGATTTACTCTGTGTTTTTATTTTTAGATCACGGATTATTATTAAATCAACTCATAAATTTTTAGCAACTTCTTCCAAAATTGAATAATGTTGCGGGTGTGTGTGTGTGTTTTCTGACTCGAAGAATATATCCTCATATTTCATCAAAGACCACAAAATATATGTATTTTATCGAGTATGCAGGTTCTTGGGATACTTATGTTATGACATGCCAGGAGATGTGAAGGTCACTCATATCTTTTACCACCGATGCATTGGCCCTGAGATTTTAAGAGCTAATGATGGACGTCATTATACATTCAAGACTTGAATCATCATTCAGCCGTTACATTGGGCCGCAGTCGATAGCATGACCTTTTAGCACCACTGCTCAATCATACCGGTGTTCAGACTTTCAGATCCAAGTTTTTATTCGTATGGAGAGACTAAGGCTTTCAGTAGCAGTAAAGGAGTGCTAATCTCTCAATCGCACCCATCCTCAGGTCTTTGATAGTAGATATAATGTATCCTCCCCTGTCTCCAGCACCAAAGAGACAGTGGTACCGGATGGTGCCACAATTATATCTGAAAAAAAAATTCGCATCTTTTTCCAGAGATTTAAACCCTTGGTCAACTGCAGTTATGTGATAAAGAATAAAAGCATTAAATTGTAAGAGGGTGTCACCTGTGTGTGTGTGTGTGTGTGTGTGTGTGTGTGTGTGTGTGTGTGTGTGTGTGTGTGTGTCTGTGTGTCTGTCTGTGTATTTTGATAAGTAAAATAAAAGAAATAATTGTGATCATTTCTTTGAGATGCAAGCAAAGACGTTTTTCATACACCATCTTGTGAAAATTCGATCTCCCTCTCTTTTTCTTTTTTGGGGGTCCATGCACCCAGGAGAACATTTTCACAGCCTTTCCCCGCCTTTTTCCTCATGTACCTCCCCCGAGCTGAATGAAAGAGTGATGTGAAATTGCTTTTCACTCTGTTTCTATTGACCACCTTGTGTTACATTAATGTGAGCAGACTGGAGCACAGAACAGGTTTTTACAGCAGGAACAAGCTTCTCTTCTTGTATTGCAGACACTATTGTGATGCTGTACAACCTCAGCAGATGCCCTTAGCTATTTGATAATGCACACAGCGTGGTCGAACTGAAGGGAGTGGATGTGTTCTTGCTCTCTTATCACCGCTGTTTGTGACTCCACTTCCAGATTCCTCTGATAATGAGGCCCGTGTTTGACAGTAGGTGAATCACGGCAATTCCTACCCCTATTATTCACTCCACCAGATGGCCATTTAGCCATTTTTGTTGTGCTAATAGCCATGATCATTTCACTTCTGCATGTAAATAGGCATATGCTGCCAAATTCGTCTCGTGTCTTAGTTATTCTGTCCTCCGCCACTATTTGGCTTATGAGCAGGGTGATTAGTTCATTTCCAATAATTAATACGTGATGGATGGGTTGCAGTCTTTCTAGATTAGTCACCAGATTCGCAGTAGTGCCATTCAATAAGCCATCCCACAGCACAAATTGAGTGGCAGGAATATAATCATGCCACTCGGGCTTTCTTTACGTGGTCTGTGAAGTAATAAGCATAGCGCATGGTCGCAGGGTGGATAAGGAGTTTGTATGACCTTGTTGCAGGGTCAGTGGAATCCCTGCAGTCACCCTGCGCAACTAATGTGGGGGTACAGCTTGTGACTGGGCAGCTGTCTGTTTTCTAAATGGAGATGTGTATGGTTGTTTCGTGTAACAGATGGCATTGCATGCCAACGCTGATGGCTAGGAAAATAATAATTGCATTATTCCAGCCAAAAGAATATTAGCTTTTGGAAGGTGGCCATTATTCAGCCTGCACCCCTGCCAGTACAGCATATGCACTCACATGGACTGGATATCCAAGGAAATTGATACATCTGGAATACACACAGCATCTGAGTTCTCATCTGCCATGGAGGCTTTCGATTTAACCCCTCGCGTGTATCTGGAAGCACGGCATCACTGTACACTCGGAGACATGTGAAGGCCGTGTGTAATCCACCATATGGTAGAGGAATTTGTCCTCTCTCAGTTGTCAGTCGTGTTTGGCGATGATGATGGGTTGGAAGAGCCCACAGCCAACCCCTCCTATGTGTTGGCAGAGATTCTCCTTCATGAGTGAAGGCTAATATTTTTTTTTTTTGAAGGGGGGGTTTCGGGGCAGTAGGCCTGCTTTCGAATCTACTGAGATAAAGCATAGGGTTTGCCTCCTGAGATACATCCAGCCATCCGGACACCCCCCACACCTTTTATTCCCCACCCACATCTGCCCCTCCCCTCTATTTCCCTCCCATCTCCGCCCCACTGCCCCCATGCAGCAACCCCTACACAGAGAGGAGGAATATTGAATATATTAGCATAACCATCTGCCTGAATGTCTGATCTCATCTTTGTGTGAGGATCAGCTCTGCATCCTCCTTTATCCCATCCCTCATTCTTCCACACTTTACACCCTGCTCTGCCGCGGCATTAGCCTCTTCTGCTATCTGTCTGACACCAAGCCATTTTGCAAAGTACTTTTAGCCCTAATCAAATAATTGAATCAGTTGTGGGTATTTTATTGTTTGTGTATTTGTTAATTGTATTTTCCTTCCATGGAAAAAGGCAAAATGAATAGAAAATGTGGAAACTGTATGTTCCAAAGAAAATCTGTTTTTATTGATTAAAGTTAAAACCAAAGATATAATAATGTGAATCAAATATTATGATTTACAGTATTCCCAGTGTGGTTTTGTAATACAAGTATGTGCGTGACAATGTAGGTTTAATAAAATGTAAATTTCCAACAGCTGGAATCTTTTTATGCTTGTTATCCGTAGCTAAACACCATTCTGATAGGAATATTTGTGTTTTGGTTTCATGTCTTTTTGTTTTGCTTTTTTCTTTTTTTTTTTTTTTTGCACTCTTGGACTTTTTCGAAACACTCTAGGCTATTCCTTCTGGCTATTCTAACAGCTCATCAACGCAGAATATCAAAACAGTGCTAAATGGATAATAAGTACTCTTTTATTTATGACGCTGTGGCAGCTGAGGGTCAGTATCCGTATGCAGATGTGTAGAGTAGTGCAGGGAAACAGGGCCGAGAGGGGTCATATTTAATTGAGCCGCCTTGAATTTCTTCCTGCTCTCCCCCCACACACATACACACACAGATAGTGACCCCACAACCCTTAACTTGGCATGAGCTTGAGATCAGGATTAGGTAAGCATAGCGAGAGAAAAATGTAAATATAACAGGTGTGCGAAAGAAGAGAGAAGAGTGAAGTTGTGTGAGAGGAGGGTAGATTTGAGAGTGCACATGCTGTGTTAGAGCTGAAGGAATCCTGCAGCTATTTTAATAAATGTGTTGTTCATTTTGTTAAGAACATAATGCAATAGGAGTTGGCGATCAGATGTGGTTTTTTTTTTTTTAAACAAATTTATATAATTTGAAATGGAAAGCTCCTCTGAATTTTTAGAAGAATTTTGAAGCTCTAATTCGTTGCTGTTTCACATTACCTCAACTGCTGTAAAGAAAACCTTGAGTAAACCAAAATGTCATTTGTTACTGACATCTACCTTAATGCTTATTGCTGACATTGAAAAATATCCACAGTGCTGGAGGGTCGAAATGCATAAATCTGGTACAGATGTATGATTTATAAGACACTGAATTTTATTTAGGATTTAATTCCCAGAAGGAGGATAGAAAATATCGGTAATTAGCTATAAAGGTTAAAAACCACTCTCTATGCATTTCGCTTATGCTTTTTTTTTTTTCCCCCATGCATTTGTCATTATTGGTCAATACTGAAGGCTGGAACAATCTTTTTTCCCCCCTGCTGCTTCTTCAGCAATGAGTACAGACTCTGTATCTGTAATCCAGTCTCCCAGGTGAGACGAGCCATAGAGAAGAGGGACCGGTTTCTCAGCCTTCACCACTCACTGTCTTTACCAGGCACATGACTAAAAACATTATCAGTTCACAACATTTAAACTGATAAATGCTCCAACCCAAAGACTACAAGGGCACTTTGAAAAGCAAATAGCGATCTGGCGAAGAAATTGATTTTTTTCCCCCCTCAAAATGGCTGCATGATGCATCATTTGACTGTGCTGTGTCCAAGTGCTTGACAGAGATAATCTCAGCAATCCCTTGGGTGACCTTATCGTTCCTGGCATTGCAGGTCTGTCTGCGTGCCCGTCTTTGTGCACGTCAAGGTTTCGCAGGGCAATGTTCTTCTGGGAGCTGAAGTTCCCAGCTTCTTCAATTCGCTATCATGTCAAAAATGAAAAGATTAAAAAAAATAACTGTCATAAATCTCAAAGTCAAAAGAAGTTGTTAATAATTGGCTTAATGTAAATTAGAGGCAGATCAGCAGCACAGTGGAAAGCCTGTCATGGTTTTTGAGTAAGTCTAGACAGTATTCAGGCCTAAATAACTCTGAGTGAAGATACAGAGGTGATGTTTATTAACCTTCTCAGTTGAAACGTTCTGAGTTGGGATCGGCTTCTTCTTTTCAGATAGTTCTTAGATAATTCTATAATATGGACAAGGAGACACTGATTCAAGGTCAGTCCTGTATCTCAAAAGAGTAAAAGAGGAAAGACGGATAGGTTCAGAAGAATGGAAGAAAGGCAGGCCGTCTGGGGAAACAAGGCGACTGCTGAAACTCGTGAGCAGATGGGTTGGCAGTACATTGTCAAAGTCATTGAACTTTTGAGATAATTGTCTCTTTTTGGCTTTTGTACAAAATCCTTTGTTTAACAGATTGTTCTTTTTTTTCCATCTTGAGCCACAAATACTCACAGGCGCATAATCAATATGGGTAAATAATTTATTGAAGGGGACATGCCATACACTTTTCAATTTCAATTTTATATTATTCCCTGAGATTCTTTTGTAAAGTTTGCACTTTTATATTGAAATTTTATATTGAAAAAAGTCTTTGTTGTTTTTTTTCTCACACTGGTATATCATAGTTTTAAAACCCTATGCAGTGAAACAAGCTGAAATGCGCTTTTAAATATTAATGATTGAAAACGCTTGCCACTGACTGGCGAGCATGTTCAAATGAGAACTCTCTCAACCATATCCACACCCACAGTTGATTTGCTTTGGTCCTCACATTGCTGTTTTCATCATCTCCAGATGTTCATGTAACATTCATTCATTTGAAACATTCATTCATTTACTGAACTGCTTAATTCTACTAGGGTTGTGGGGATGCTGGAGCCTATTTCAGTTGACTCTGGATAAGGGCAGGTTGCACCCTGAACAGCTCACCAGTCTACTGCATGGCCAAAACACACACACAAGTTCACACTGTCACTTAGGAGTAGTTTGGAATAGCTAATTAGCCTTATGTGCATGTCTTTTCATTGTGGGAGGAAACTGGTATACCCAGAGGAAACACAAACAAGCACAGGGAGAACATCCAAATGCCACACAAACCCTCTCAAGCCCAGGACTCGAATCTAGGACCTTCTTACTGTGAGACAGGACAGGCTAACTGCTATGCTCTCGAGCCATCAAACCGATACAAAATCCAAGAAGACTTGTTGTTCTGCTCTTTGACTCTCAGAGGTGCTCCAAAGCAGTCATGGACAACTCAGAGCAGCTGAGAGAAAGTGGAAGAAATCTCAACTTGAATCAGATCTGGTGTCCTACCATGTTCTTCAATCCACATTTTCATCTGATGAGACTTCTACTAAGATGGCCTTCTATAAGAAAAAGTTGGACAATGCTGCACAAGACCCACACAAACTCCAGAACATCTTTTCATTTTTACTCAATCCATCTGCTCACCTTGTACTATCCTCCCTGACCTCTGAAGATTTTGCTGACTTATTTGATGGGAAGATTAAACAAATCTGTGAGACATTTACTCCCAGCCCAACTCCTACACTACATGGGGTCGATTCCACCTCCCCTTCCCTTGCATAGTTTTACAAACTGACAAATGAAGACACCCAGCAAGTCATTTCATCCATCATGTAATCCTACCACCTGCTCACTGGATCCAATTCCTTCCACAATACTTCAGACTATCTCTCAAGACCATCTTCCATTTACATTCACTATCATCAATAACTCCATATCATCTGGTCATGTACGAACAGCGTTCAAAAGTGCCTGGGTTCTTCTTCCCTTTCTAGATCCATCAGACATCAGCAACTACACCAGACCAGAATCACTTCTTTATTTCCTTTCTAAAATTCTTGAAGGCACTATTTATAGCCAAATGTCTTCCTATCTTTTGCAGAATAACCTCCTTTACCCTAATCTGGTTTCAAAGCAGCACATTCCACAAAGACTGGACACTTGGCTGTTACAGAGAAGCTACATTCTGCAAGATCAGCCAAGATGTCATCACTCATCATCTTGTTCGACCTTTCAGCAGCATGTGATATGGTCAACCACAAGACTCTCTTGTCCATTCACAGGATTCTAGAAATTTGTGGTGCCGCATGGCAGCAGTTTGCTTCCTACCTTTAAGGTTGATCATATGAGGTTACATGGAACCTCCACGCCGACTATTCAAAGGTGTTCCCCAGGGCTCAGTTCTTGGTCCTCGACTGTTCTCTTTTTATACTAAGTCCCTTGGTGATGTCATATCTTCACATGAGCTCTCATACCATTGCTATGCAGATGATATTCAACTTCATTCATTCATTTTCTGAACTGCTTAATCCTAATTAGGGTAATGGAAAGGCTAGTGCCCCTCTCAGCTGACTCTGGGTAAGGGCAGAGTACACCCTGGACAGCTGACGGCTATGCACCCTACTCTTGACGAAAGTCAGCAATGGTTCTTTTACGTTCCTCTCACCTTAGACTATGAGACACATGGCCGGCCTTTGATAACTCAGCTGCAATGAGGGACAGTGACAACCCATTGAGAGTGGGGCTTGAACCCCCAACCTTGGGATCAGCGATCCAGCACCTTACCACTAGGCCACCACTGCTGACATTCAACTTGTTCTTTCTTTTCCTGCCTCAAACACTGATGATTCTGCCCAGATCTCTGCATGTCTGGCAAGTATAGCCTCATGGATGGCAGCTCACCAGCTGAAGCTTAATCCCAGCAAGACTGAATTGCTGTTCATCCCAGCTAACTCATTCCCACATCAAGATCTTGCAGTCCGCTTAGACAATGCTGTGATCTCTCTTTCAGGCACTGCACGAAGTCTTGGAGTCACCATGAACAATTGCCCATTCTTCTCTTCTCATATCACTAATCTTTCTCGATCATGTCGATTTCTTCTCTTTATCATCCGAAGGATTCATCAATTTCTTTCCCGTAAGGCCATTCAGATACTTGTTCCAATCCCTTGTCATATCAAGACTAGATTACTACAACTCACTCTTGGCAGCTCTACCTTCGAGTGCTACTTGACCTCCGCAAATGATCTAGAGTGCAGCTGCACGGCTTGTTTTCAACCTCCCCAAATTTTTCCACACCACACCACTGACTGCTATGGTCTCTCTACTGGCATCCTGTAGCTGCTCGCACTTAATTTAAAACACTAAGGCTTGCCTACAAAGCCAAAAATGGACCTGCACTTTCCTACCTCAAAGCACTTACCACACCTCGCACTGCATCATGTTATCTCAGATTCTCTAGCACTGCTAGACTGATCCCTCCCTCTACCAAGCGATAAGGGAAACATGCATCTAAACTCTTCTCTGTTCTGGCTCCAATGGGGTCGAATGAACATCCACTTGGACATCCTGGACATCCAGACAGCTGAGTCACTGGTTATCTTTAAACAATGGCTGAAAACTTACCTATATCAGTAGTACTTAGATTCACAGTATGCTATATACAACACACACCGCAAAAAAAAAACCCACAAAAAAAAACAACACCAACCAACTAAGTTTGACTGATAGTCTGCTTATTTTGTATTCTAACAAACCTATATAATGATATATTCACTGATGGTGACTTTAAAGCACTTCAGTAGGTCGCTCTGGATAAGAGCGTCTGCTAAATGCTGTAAATGTAAATATTCCCAGAAGTACTGTATAATGTTTACCTAGCACATCCTTAACATCGGGCAAGATGCTTAACCATGGTAATCCATATAAGCAACATTTAACTGGATGAAGTAGTAAAAAAAAACAACCTTTCCACTAATGTTAGGTCTCACCTCAATGCATTATGGCTTGCAGATTTATAAAAAGCACACATCAAGTTTTACTAATGGTTCTCAAATTTGTACTTGACATTAACATTCTTGGTACTGCTCCTTCTTCTTGATTCAGATTTCTGTGGTTGGTCGTGTATAATAAGGGGTGGTACCATAAATATGAGATAAAATTCTGAATAAGAAGCATGTCCTTTTAGAACTGTCCTGTTCTCTCTGTCTGCTTTCTTCTTATAGTCATTACAAACTAGAAATGTAACCGTTCACTTTGATAGGTCCACTGTGCCAATGAATCACTTTGGCATGTATCAAAATGAAGAACAACAACAATAAGTTTTCCTTATTATTGTTGTGCACCAAAGGTGAGGTGGGTGTTGCTGAATGGTTCTGCATAGATGGAATGTCAAGGGGACTATTTAATAAAGTGGCATTCACCGACTGAGGCACATAACTATTTTAGTATAAACTATACAGTCAAAAATGCACACAAAAATGAGATTTCTAGTTTATATTTACATATTTTAAGCATATCACTGAGGCAGGTCACATCAGCCATTTGCTTCGAATCAATGTCATTCAGTCTACTGATCACAAAACATAAATAAAGAAATTATTGTTAAACCATATTTCCTAAAGGTGGTGTTAGTATATACTGTAATAGAAATATCCATTCAGTTTCTGAACCACTTAATCCTAATTAGAATCACAGGGCAGCTGGCACCCATCTCAACCAACTCTGGACAAAGGCTGGGTACACCCTGGACAGCTCGCCAGGCCATCGCAGGGCCAACACTTAAACAACTATTCATACTCGCTCTCAACCAAAGGTCAATTTGGAACAGCCATCAACTTACTGTGCATGTTTTTGGACTCTAGGGGGAAAAAACAGAATATCCAGAGGAAACTCACACAAGCCCTAGGAGAACAGCAAACTCTGCACAGAAATGCCCAAGCGGGGAATCAAACCCAGACCTTCTTGCTGTAAGGCGGTCATGCTAACCACTACAACACCGTGTCAGCCGAATAGAAATAAAGAGCAGTAAAGAAACTTTTTCCATTTAAAAAGTGATAATGAAGATGTGGCTTGCCTCAAGTGACCATGAGAAACTGTAACTGTGTTGTTTTGACTTAAACATTATCCACTCAGAATAAGGATTTGCAACCTTGAGATAGTGGACCAATCAGGTTGTGCCATATCCGTGTAGCAGATACTAATTAGTAGACTTTGAGCAATTGTTAAATCCATTTCTAACATATTAAGGCATTTCTTTAAGCTAGGCATTGGTTATATTTAGATATAGTCATATCAAGTCATTGAATGTGCTTCCACTCTCTCTGTGGTGCAGTGTGGAGCCGACTGTGTATTAGCTTGGCTGCTATCACCCGTATCTAAATGGCTCTTTGATAAGCACAGTGGCCAGATTTCTCCCTATCCTCCAGCGCATGTCTGATATGGTCACTCTCATTTTAGATGTCTGCTGCCACTTATTAATATCAGATACTGAATCTGTCCAATCACATCTCCAGCCTGCTGACACGGGGATTTTTTTTTTTTACCTGCCTTTGATCTGAACAGTGATCTTAAATGGGGGAATCTGGGATAAGGAATATGACAAATACTAAACTATTTTGTGATCAGTGGTGGATAAGGTTTAATTTAAAAATGTTTGGATTTATATTTCACACTTTTCCACAGGGATATTTTTTCTTTAATATCTTTGACAAGTCATTCAAACAAATTTAATATTCTTTGTATCCAAGCTAAGAAAAGAACTGTTAGTCCAATTGTAATTTACCATTTAAACTTAATCTGTGAGTATCATTTATAGCAAACAATGCCAAGTGTTTATTTATGGTGAAAAGGCCTTGTGTCACATTTACCATGCATGTGCAATTTATCTAGTGATGATTACTGCTGAGTCTAGAGCAGTTTTAATTTCATTTTGTAATGTTGGACCTGTAAAGAAATTTCAGTTGTGTGCCATTTTGAAGTGTTAAAATTTTTTGGAGTGCATGAACAGATGGATAGGTGAGCGGTGGCAAAGAGAGTGTTCATATTCCACTGTGCTGGCAGGACTCAGTGTCTGCTCACAGGTGTGTCATGTTAAAGGTGAGCTATGTTAAGTCCAATATCTCTCTGGCACATTAAAGTACATGCTATTGACCGTACAGAATGGTACAGAATGTCTGCCAAAGTGAAAAGTTCAGCACACCGCACCACATGCCAGCAGAGACACGGGAATGTTGTGTGCATCCAGATGTTGTGCATTAACCGTTAGCAGAACATGTCAGATTTAATATGATAAAGGAATGCAAGTAGGAGCCTGATTAATAATTATTATATTAAAATGAAAGAAATATGTAGCTAATAAGAATTAGGCGGCTACACGATGGCGTAGTGGTTAGCACGTTGACCTCACAGCAAGAAAGCCTGGGTTTGATTGCCAGCTTGGACATTTCTATGTGGAGTTTGTATGTTCTCTCCAGGCTTCCGTGAGTTTCCTCTGGGTGCTCCAGTTTCCTCCCTCAGTCAAAAAACATGCACAGTAGGCTAACTGACTATTCCAAGTCACCCCTTGATGTGTGAGTATTGGCCCTAAGATGGCCTGGAGAGCTGTCTAGGGTGTACCCCGTGCTCATTGAGCATCAGTTGCCGCAAATTAATTAGGATTAAGCAACTGAGAAAATGAATGAATGCATGAATAATAAGATTTAGAGAAGTAAGTGTAACTCAGGTGGTAGCTAACCTAAAATTATATTCATTTCTTTTCTCCATTTTCTATAAAAGACGCTGTCTTGACACTTTGTCACGGCAGATCCTGTTAGATGCTGCAAAATGTGTTTGTAATCACTCTGTGTATTAAGGTCTAAGGCAGGAAACCCATCATATGGGGGTATAAAAAGCCCAATGAGGCCCTGTGACACTTGCTATGGAGAATAATAGATGAGACTTGACCCTCTCAAAAAGAGGAGCACAGACGTGGACACCATATGTAGCACCTATTACCATTTCCTCACCTCAGAAAAAAATAAGAGCATTACTGAGAGTTGGAAAGCAGCAATAGGAAGGAAGAAGGAGAGAAATAGATGGATAAAAGGATGCATGATGATTTTTTTTTCTATCATCAGGCCAATCTTTCTGTAATTGTGTGAGAGTTTGGGAAAGTTGTGTATAATTTACAAAATAAAGCATCCATATAAATAAATCTGAGCGTATGTAAAACAGCCTTAGTTTTGTTTTGTATGTTTCGTAGTAAGAACTGCTTGAATAATATTAATAAGCTGTGCTTAATTGCTTCAAAGACTTTATCGTCTCCATTCAGTTTATAAGTCTAATACCACTACATTTATCTGTATTTATGTACATGTGCTTTTACAAATGAAACTTCATTACGGTTACTTAATGAGGGTGCTGTGAACAGACACCCCTGCACCATAACTATGAGAAGATAAGAGAGAGAATTTGCTCGGAGGTTTTCCAAATGTCACTGCCATTTTGTGTACAAGCATGATAACTTCATCCATCCATTATCATGAGAAGCACCTGCAATGATGCACAATGCACTCTAGCCTGTATGATAGATAATTAGTAATGAATCAATACTTAGAGTTGAGAGTGGATGGAGAAGGAAGTACAGCGCACCTTGAAACTGATAAAGGAGTAAAATAAACAGGCGAGGAGCAACAGGGACAGCAATGAATGATGAGCACGCTCCCTCATTCCGCCTCAGAGACGCATCTCTGTTTTTGAGGCTCGTATAATATCTGTTCTTCATCCTTTTGGCTCTGTTCTGATAGGACTGCATTCAGAAAGAGGAATGTCAGGCTTGGTATCTGCTGCTGGGCCAGAGGCACTTTCTAATCCCTTTACATCCATCAGACACGACACATGAATGGGAAAAGAAATCTCGTCATTTGTCTCATAACAAGTGAGAAACAGTTCTGCGGGATAATGACAAGCATGTGAGTAATAGTGATTATTAGTTCAGCTTTGATGATCATTAGTGCAGCAAATTTGACTGGAGCAGGTAAAACATGCTTAATATGGATATAGGGTATGAGAAATGTACATCCTAAAGTTATAGCTTAGCTTTAGACTCCAGAATCGAGATACAAGCAGAGCTTGTGCGTGATGCATGTCGGTCATTGTCATGATGGAGGAGAGGGAATTCCATTTGTAGGAAGTGAACGAGACAGAGAGGAAGAGAGAAACAGAACGCGCGGTATAAGGACATCTCATTCCCTCCTCAATAATGTGGGATAAAGACATGGTTTCACATATGGTGTATTGGTAATGGCTCACCCCAGCACAAATCCTCTCATTTAAGTGCAAATGGCTGTCATTTTGGGAAGCCTGAGCAGCTGTCTACCAATGTCAGCCTAACCCTATGCTAAGAGTTTTATTTTGTTTTAGTTCAGTAAAAAAACACAAAACAAAACACATGGACAGGGTAGACTTATAATATTGAGGCGTAAAGCATGGTAGGAAGAGTTCCAAAAATAAAGTGTTCTATAAAGTAACACCAGATTGTTTTGTGGTCTTCTTTCTGTTTTTTATATATTTATTTATTTATTTAGCTAGCTCATCTTCTTCTGCATAATCTGGGGTCGAGTCCCGGGGGCTACAGCCTGCAGTGAGGTCCAGACATCCCTCTCCCCAGACACTTCCTCCAGTTTTTAATTAATTAATTTATTTATTATTATTTTTAATTTATTTATTACTACTACTACGACTACTATCATTATTATTTTCTGATATTATGTTTAGCTGCACAGATCATATTTAGGTCATATTTGGAGACAGTCCAGCTAAGTCAATACATTCACTAGCTACAGAAAATGCATTATATTCACTGCTCCTATTACTCATTTTAACTTTTATCTCTAATAACGAGTGTGGTATGACATATTCACCCTCAAAAAAAACCTACATCGGCGAAGATTTACCCGGTACTGAACCTACAAGCTCATACATGCAAACATTAACATCATTTCCACTTTATGACATAAAGCTCTTTGCATGACAGGATGTTAGGATTAAATTCCCTCTATTGTGCACCAGATTTTGACATGCGGTATAAAAATACTGTAATAATAGACTTAAAACCTATTTAAAATGCATTACATGGCTAATAAATTGATGTTTTTTGCACAGAATGAGTCCCAAGAGAGGGAAGGACAATCATGGTGGTAGTATCCTGGCTTAAAGTGTAGATTGGGTCTTTCTTTAAAAAGCAGAAAAAAGGATTGTGGACTTAAAGCTCGTACTGGTTACGACTTGAAAAGACATCGTCTCATCAATATTTAATCAAATGTGTGAAAATTCATACATAAAGGGATTGGATACATGTAACCCATGCAGCAAGAAACTGTAAAACAACCACAAGAGCAAAATAATTTTTAATTCATTGATTAAGTGTATGGGGAATGGTGGCATCATGGTTAGCACTCTCACCTCATAGCATGAAGTTTCTAGCTTCTAAGCCCTGTGGTTGGCAAGGGTGTTTCTGTGACGAGTTTGCATGTTCTCATTTTAATGGCATAGGTTTCCTGCAGGTACACTAAATTGTGCATATGTGTGAATGTGAGGATGACTATATGTTTATCTAAGGTTCTGCAGAGGGCTTGTAACCCATGCAGGTGAAAACACGCACTGCAACATAAACCACAAAAGTGATACAACGCATCCATGTATATGAAATGGGAACATATATAGAAATAAGTGCATAGCACTTTTAGCAACAGATTGGGAACCAAAACAGGTTCATAGAAATCTGAATATAAACTTACAACCTCAGTGAGATCTGACTTTATAGAGGAAAATCTCCCTGAAATTCATAATCAAAGCCACTGAAACCAGACTTAAAGCTAGTTTCTTATGGAATGTTGACGGATGTTGCAAAAGGCAGGGTTCGGTTCTGTCATTAGTGACATAAGTGACAATTATCAATGTTACTTGAATGTTTCTGAAATGTTTGCAAAAGACAGCTGGCAAACATTAGCAACTGTTATCAAATTTTAGTGACAGTATTTGCGAAGATTCGTAACGATTTGCCACTTCTTTGGTACTGTTCAGATGGGTTTTTTTACCTTTTGCCAAGTCCTGGTAAAATACCAGGGGAGCCACCCTTAACACTACTGATGGACCCAACCCTATAAAAAGTTATCCAAACCCTTCCCAGCATTGGATTCACTACTCGGAAAATCATAAAGAAATGTTAACGACGTGTCTCAATCGTTTGTAAATGTTGGCACCTCTATGTGGACAAATAAATTCACAAAGAAACTGCGACAAGAAACATTATTTGTGATTCTCAAACTGTTTGCGCACCTTTTATGATCCCTAATGAAACACAAAACTTTGTCAGTAAACTAGCTTAAGTCTGAACCTCTTTTGAGTGATGACACTGGACAGTGGGTTGATAAGGACAACAGAGTAAATGCACTTATATGCTGGATTTTTTTTTTAATGATAATAATCTTTTTTAATATAAATTAATAATCGGAGGTATAAGGCTATGATACTTCTAGTTTAATTATGTATGTTCTTCAGATGCTCTTTGTACAGACAAGCCCTGGACAGATAATGAAATTTTTATGAAGCCTGATAGTCAACAGCTATTAGTGGAATACTCAGGAGAGATTCAGGTATTGTTTTTTTAGTCACTACAAGTGCCATTTTTGCTCTACACGTAGCAGAGTGACGTGACTCCTCTTAAGGCCACAAGTTTTAAATTATGAACGCATTTAAGCAAATTTGTTTATATCATGCAAGGCCACAGATCAATCAGTCTGGCACTACGAGCTTGAATATCTTACTTCAGTTGGTTAAAAAAAAGAGCTTGTTTTGATGATGCTGTCACTAAAAAGTCATTTAGCCTGAGGCAGGCCATCTTTGTCCCTTGCCGTTTAGATTGGTTTAGAGAAACACTGGCATGCAGAATATCAAATGCATGTCTGTAATGGTGTCTTTCAGTGATGTTCTGAATGCAGTATATGAGTCGATTATAACTCTCTGCCTTTTTTGAGTTTGTATTAAATGCTCTAGGTAGATTTTAATAAGTTCTCTCTGGTTGCACTAAATGAAATGGCTATTGCTGTGCTGGGATAAATTATACAGCCGGGAAATCCATCAGCAGCATCTTTTCTGCTTAGTATCAGAACATAATAGGCCATTCTGACAAATATACAAAAGTATATAAGCTATTATTATGGACCCATCGAAAATTTTATCACTAATATATGATCCATTTTAGTATGTTAGTCTAAGAATACTGAGCATGAGGTGAGAATACACCCTGCATGGGATGCAGTGTATCAGGGGGATCCAGGGATACACACATTCACTCACTCACACCAGGAGGCAATTTAGCATATACTATTAGCATCTGTCTCACTCTATCTACTAGTATGTTTTTGGAAGAATGGAGGAAACTGAAGAACCCAAAAGTTCACGGCTTACGGTGAAACACATCTACACTTTTATCAGTGGTGATTGGAACGGCAAGGCTCACAGTCCCAGATTTTTCAAAAAAAAAAAAAAAACAATTATCTTGTTGCAAATTCTTTGTTGGGTTGTTGCTCTCACAGCTGTTCATGATATAGAATTCTGAATAAAGAAATGCCCTGTAATGGTTTGGAAAGCTGTTCAGGATGTATTATGCTTTCACTCAGACTCAGCCATGGTGGGCTTCAGCCTCCCTCGCAGCACTAATAAAGGATAAGCATTAAGAAGATGAAATACCGTATGCCTGATAAGCATACAGGGCGCTTATTAAAATGTTACCAGCAGAGTGTAAGAGGTTAGTGCTTATTAGAATCGAGGTGGAAAACATGAATAGTAACAGAACAATAAAAGAGTTTTAATGGTATTTGTATTATTTGTTTTGTGGTATCAACCAAACTACTTACACAAAAGCTGAAAATAAACAGAAAACAGCATAAATTAAAAAAAACAGACCGATTACTTTTCCCTCCCTTTAAACATTTCCTTTAAAAATCTAGCTAATAGCACATTGCACCTTGAACCAATTAACATGAACATAAACAAAAGCACATGGCCAGGAACGTCTTTAAATTTATAAAGTTAGTGAGCAGGAGAATCAGGTGAAAACTACTCTCACTTTCTGATAGGTCCATATCTGGCTCATTGCTCCATTCATTCAGAGCATCCAATAGTTTTGCTGTAGCAGTTTCTAATGGTTCATCGGTTGTTGGACATTTACCAAGAGAACACAGCAAAATATTTTCCTGTTTTTTAAAGCACTGTGGAACAATCACATGTGTTGTTACTGATGAACATAGACATTCCAGTGGCAGGGGGGTCTTGATATACCGTGTAAACTTACTTTTACATGCAATGAACACTTCATTTTACTGTTACATCTGATCGAATAAAATTGGTAAGTTTGATCTACAATTTTGCTCCCAGTACACATGGATGGTTATTAGACGTACGATCTAAACACTGGGGGGGGGTGTACATTTATTCATTAATTTTCTGAGCCAGTTAATTAGGGTCACGGGGAGGCTGCTGCCCATCTCAGCCGAATCCGGGCAAGGGCAGAGTACACGCTGTTCTTTTCCATGTCTATCACCATCGGTTAGTGAGAGGCATGGCCAGCAAAATGAAATATAATTAAATAACTATAAAAACAGTATTACATATACTTTGAGTCAAGATTACCATTCATGTCTAATATGCTGGTATGATAAAGAGCTATAGTGATAAATTGCATTATAAAATTAATTCATAAATTGAACCCCAACCTAATATGAGATGTGGTTTTCCACAATGGTTTCCATTGATAATCTATTGGAAACTTAATATTGGCTGGTCATCTATTATATTGCTCAGTTGTTTTACAGTATCTAAAACCAAATGTACATATTAGTGTTTAATTACTGCCCATAGTCTTATATTTCCTTTAACTCATGAGAGACAACCCTGAATAGAGGAGTGCTGTGACTTTTCTCCCATGAAAATGAATGGGTGTATTAAGTCCTCTGATTATCATGGCATTTTAGAGCAGAGAGCAGCAGGCATGCCGATCGATACACTTTTAATGGAACAGAGAGAGAGAGAGAGAGAGAGAGAATGAGTCCAGGACCCTTCGCCATGTTTCTCATTTGTTTCCTGCAGGAAAACCCAGCTCACTGCTAAGATAAGATGGAGGACTCATTTACATTGCCTCTGTCCCCATACTGCACAGTTGGGTAATTGAGAATAGATTCAAATGCCATATAAGAGAAACCAATGACTATATCTGCTTCAAGTAAAACCAGTGTGTGGTGCAGCTAGAATTTATATTTCCTGTGATTTTCGAAGGTGGGAGAGGTTTGGGTATACATTTTCATACTCTCATTACATTCAAGGGGCTTAGATGAAAACAGAGGACATAAAACTGGAAGAAATGGTTTTGTTTTTATTATGTTAAATCATTTTATTCCAGTGGTGTATTAATATGCTTTCTCTTCTGGTTTTTCCTATCAGTTTCCACTCTGGTAGCCGGAGAGGAGTTGTGAGCTGATATGATGTTTCCTTGGCCTACCTTGGTTGCTAACTGTAATTTACTTTTCTCTGTCTATCGCCTGCAGTCTGCCTCATCGCTGCTTTGTTGAACGATGTGCTAATCCATTATATTCTTCAGACAAGTGTATCGACCAGTATAAACAGACCGGAGGGCACAAACTTAAATGAAAGCCGTAGTTTCCCTCGGAATCTTTTAACTAGCTCCCAAAGCAAGTGTGGCCATATCTGCTTTATTTTATTTCATTGGTAAATTTACCTTAAGATGCCATTAAAAGTGCTCGTAGAGCTAGAAAGCAGAGGCATTTGATCAGATCAGATGTTACTGTTCTATCGGTTCTCATTTCAGTTGTTCTTGATGCATAATACTCATCTTAAATCTTTCTGGAATTTCCTTCTGTCTCAATTCCTCCATCATATAAATGCCTTGGTCGTATCTCCCCCTGCTGTCTGATTTTTATATGTTATGGTTTAGCACTTTTCCATTAAAAGTATGTTCATGGAACCGAGCAATCAACAATATTCTCATGTATTTACATCTCTTGCCATTTTATTATTTATATATATATATATATATTTATATATATATATATATATATATATATATATATATATGTATGAGTGTGTGTGTGTGTGTGTGTGTGTGTGTGTGTGTGTGTGTGTGCATTTGCATATTCGTTCCAGTCAATGAGTATTTTCATACATTGTACATAACAGCTCATTACTAGGACAGCCAAGAAAACTTTCTATTTATTAGGAGGGTTTGTTTGTTGTACTCTTCAGTTCACACTCATTTAGTGAACGTTAATAATCAGTGCAGCTGTAGAAGCCCAGCAATTTGCTTCAACACAGCCATTAATTATTTGCTAATTGAGACATGAGCATAGAGCTGTTCTCAATGTGCCATGAGACCCTTGCAGCCCCTCCAGAGCCCCCACACTGCTTTCTTCCAGATGATCACCCGTTCAGATGTCTCTCCCCTGCTTTCAGTATAAAATCCACACGCATATATACACACAGACAGAAAAGAGCAGATAGACTGTAGGGAATCTCTCAGTGGGTGGATCTAAGCACACTCAGTATGGTGTAAAACACTCAGCAGTACAGTAAAGGAGAATATAAAAGAAACTAGGATATGGAGATAGGACACAGCAGTAGGTGTTTACATCTTGTTGATGCTTCACTACACTCCCTAGATTGTTACTCACCATTAACCCTCATTGGTGGTTTTGGTAATTTTTAGAACTAAACATGGCCAAGATCCACCTAGTTTCAGATGAGGTGTCAGTGGGAGTTTCCAGTTAACAGTGTACAAGACAGTGTTGAGGCCAGCGATGTTGTATGGTTTAGAAACAGTGGCCCTGGGGAAAAGACAGGAGGCAGAGCTGGAGGTAGCAGAGATGAAAATGTTGATGTTCTCTTTGGGAGTAAGGAGGATGGATAGGATCAGGAATGAGCACATCAGAGGGACAGCACATGTAAGACGTTTTGAAGACAAAGTCAGAAAGGCTAGATTGAGATGGTTTGGACATGTACAGAGGAGGGATAGTGGGTATATTGGTGGTCTGATGCTGAGGTTGGAACTACCAGGCAGAAGGCCTAGAAGAAGACCAAAGAGACGATTCATGGATGTGGTGATGGAGGACATGAAGGTCGTTGGTGTAAGAGAAGAAGATGCAAAGGATAGGGTGAGATGGAGGTAGATGATCGCTGTGGCGATCTCTGAAGGGAAAAGCCGAAAGGAGAAAAAGATTACATTTTGCATATTTAGTATTTTGGCAAATAATTAGAAGTTTAAAATCTTTTATTCTACTTTTACTCTGTTTCTTCAAGTGTAAACTTCAGCATTAATTCAGTAATTAATTAATTCATTCATTGCTCCAACAACATTACTGAGTCATAAGTGTTAGTTCATATCATAAGCATTCGATGGTCTTTGAATTCGGGGTGGCACACCTGAAGCTAACATTAATGAGTCAGAGATGTTATGATTTCTAGTTTATTTAGTTGTTGAGTATTATAACTGCATCAACAGGCTTGAAGATTTGAAGATGAGATTGTATAAGAAAAAAAAACTTTCTGAGGCTCTGTGCTAGATTGAGATCAAGGTTATGCTTTAGCTGTTTCTAAACAAGACACCAAGACTCAGACTTATGTAAGATTAGTGCTTGAAAGATGTATCCTGGTGACATGGAGTGGTACATTTCAGCCCCAATGAGCTAGGGCACAAAGGTCTGTTCAGACTAGCATGGAGCGCAGCTGGTGGTTTGGGGGTGGAAACATACACACACACTTTCATATTCAGATTTTCCCTGGGTGAATTCTTCACACTGCTCATCCATACAAAATTCATGATCTGGTCTGCGTTGTGCGCATAAAATACACGCTTCGTCGTGGACAAGCCCATTTCCGCTGCTAGAGAAACAGCTGTACTGAGATTAACATAAATCGGCAGTTGGTTAGAGCGTGTTTAGCAGTGCATTAACAAATTTGCCACCTTAATGAGTTGCTAAGTAATTGCCTTCCTGCCCCTGAATGCAAACAGTCCATTACCTACAACTATATGATTTTTCAATACCAAAACACCAATCCCCAGGCTGCTCACTTAACTTGTTTTTAAATTAAGCTGTGCTAGATAGTGTTTTCTCTTCTGCCTGGTGGTATTAATTGTGTGTGTGTGTGTGTGTGTGTGTGTGTGTGTGTGTGTGTGTGTGTGTGTGTGTGTGTGTGTGTGAGAGAGAGAGAGAGAGAGAGAGAGTGAAAGAAAGAGAGAGCACTGGGAGTATTTGCGCACAGAGTCCTCATTAATGCAGTTTGATCTCACTCAGGTAGTCACAGTTTTTGCAAATTGTAGCTGCTCTGGGTAACTACATCTTGTTTACTAGTAACTGAATTCCAGTCTTTTTTCTACCCATTTACTTCAAAGCTTTCTGGAAAACAAGTAAACAACAATTCTATGAGTTGTATCTATTTAGCCCTGTTTACATGCAATCTGTGTGCTGTTAAGCTAGCAGCCATGCTCGAGTTAAACCAGCGTGTTATTTATGGCTGTGTTCATTGGCATATGGAACGAGATCTCCAGTCTTTCTCGTTGTTTGACATGGAAGAGAGCTAAACGTCAGCAAGCTTGATAGTCATATTTCTGCTCTTTTTATTCTAAGAGTGTTTGCCATCATCCTTCATGGGACTTCAGCTTGGCAACCATTCTACCATGTGAATCAAGCGCAGTAGGGTGGAAAAATATTAGTTTACACAAAGCCAGGCTGAGAAATTAAAGATGATTTTATTTTCTTACCATCTCCACAAATTCATTACTTTTGCAGTACATGGCAGGCTGGGGGGTTTTCAAGGGAGACTAATGGTGTGTCTCCTGCATTGAGGAAGTGTTGTTAGCTCGTCCACATTAATAATCAGGCCTCTCTATCCTGTAGGGTAATCTGGATGATCTCAAATTGAAAACAAATAGTAATTTCCCATATTTTCTTTAGCTGAAGTGTTCCTTTCACACCTGGTTCATGGGGGGTGGGGGGTGTCCCACAGTGCTGCAAATACTGCACCTTTCTCATTTTCATGTGTTTTCTCTGAATCTGTCTCTAGGTGAAGTGTGCCCTTTCAAGTTACAAGCAAGTCAAAGTACGTGGTGGTGGTGGGGGGGCACCGACTGTGTGGAAATGCTTTGCAAACTCAACTCTGTCTAGATTCCGATTTATAATTCACAAAATAAAGAACTTTAATCCAAAGTTGTTTTAAAGACAGCAGCAGAACGACTACTTTTTGTTTTCCCCATGGTGGGTTGTATATCTGAAAGGTAAAGTTCCTTTTTAATGGAGGGTGTAGAGAACAATTGTCCTTGAAAAGGAAAAGTGTCAGTGTCTCACCTCAGCATCGCTCTCATGCGCTTTAAAGAGACTATGATTAAGTGTCAGCCACTTTGTTGTTTGCACATGGAGGCCCCATCCAGCCTATGCTCACCACTCCCACACACACCAATACACACATTTAAATACATAAAGAAGAATGAAAGAAAGAAAGAGGTTACAGCCAGTGCGAGTGTGTGAGAGAAGAACCGCAACAACCTTTAAATATGAGGTAAAAGTGATTGGATGCGAGTAAAACTTAACTTTGTCTGTTTTTCCTTTTCCTTGCTAGTGTTTTTCAGAATAAATAAACCCCCTTTTAAAAGTGGTTCTTTTATTTCAGAGCAGGTTTGAAGAGTGCAGCTGTGGGAGGGTAGCTGAGGGAGAATGAGCGCAAGAGAGAATGTGACAGTGCGAGAGATAGAAAGTTAGCAGTTTTCTGTGCTTGGCAAGGTCATCTTTAACAGCTGAATGTATGGATCCTTTGGGAGAAAGGCAGAAGCAGGCAGAGCCGGACTAATAACAAGAAAAAAGGGGTGGGGCTGCAGTCAAAACCACAGGCTGGATTTACCTTACTATGAAATTAATTGCCCCAGCAATCTCTCCCTATGACCGTCCAATCACAACTGGAGAGGGACTGTAGCTACAGATATGTGTTTGACTCTCAGACTGCTACGTCCTACACTGACAGACACACTTCACTTTTTGATCAAAGCTTTAACCTTGTAGTTGAACGGTAATCTGTCTGTAAATACAGTGCTTGATTGGAATGAAATAGGTTTATAGTTGTGTAGTATATTCTGTGCCAAACCCAAACAAAAGTGTACAGGACCGTGAGTCTTATTCTAACAGCTGGTCTGGTTACACATAGCAGTTCTGAAGCAGAAGATGTCTGATGCTCTGGTTTCACTGACAGAGACCTGTAATTGCACTGCCCTTGTAAGTGAGCGCAGGGCAGAAAGGGGAAGCATGAGCTTTATATTTATTGCCACCGTTCTCTGGCTTGTTAGTTTTTAGTGCACCATGTTTTTTATTCTCTATGGGCAGTGGAGAATGGCTCAAAAACGACTTTTTAAAGAGCAGCATTATTATGAACGCTCTTGCCATTTGAGGGATGCATTTCAGTTATTTATGCCCTGGCTCCTGCATTTGTGTAAACATAAAATCCCATGCTTTATTACATCCCTCCTGCACCCAGCGCCTTGACCCCCGTCCTCGTAAATTGAGAAATAGTGGGGAACTAATGGAGACAGATGGGACTATGGCATGCCATTTACTCAAATTGGTGAAGTAATTAACCTCGAGGTGCTGGGGGTTTGTGAGAGAGATTGTCGGAATATCTCAGCTAGTCAGATAAACAGACTCCCGGCCTAACCACCTCTGACAACTGCATCATAAACTAGACTCATTCTCTTCAATTGACCTGTCAACATCTCAAGACCGAATAAAGATTTGTATTGCCGAGCAGTTAGGAGGACTGGCAGCGGGTGGCGGGGCCACTGCATACAAAACTATGTAGCCACACACACACACACACACTGTCTTTATTAGCAGACGTCCAAATTGAGACCCATTGTGTCACACATCTAGTCAGTTAAAACAGGCAGACATTCAGAGTTTAGTATGGAGAAGTTAGTCTGTGTCATTGACAACAGCACAAGAAATATTACATTGGATGCTTATATTTACATACAGCCAGTCTGTCCAGTAAAAGCTCTGAGGGATTTCTGCAGACTGTATTAACACCGGCACTGCAACGTGTGTGTGTGTGTGTGTGTGTGTGTGTGTGTGTGTGTGTGTGTGTGTGTGTGTGTGTGTCTGTCTGTCTGTCTGCCTAGAATGCACATACCTGACACTTTCTCATAGCTATGACATCTGATATGACAGTGACGGGTGATTTGGGTCCAGCTCTAATAAGTGAATTAATCGGAGGTAAAACATAGCAATCTGTCATGTACCTGATACCTTAACAGCTGGCTGGCTTGTCCGTTAGTGACAAGCTAGTTTGTCCTGTGCAAATCTTCTGTCACTCCCCAAAAAATGGAAACGCAGTTTAAAGGGAGGTGGGGCAGAGAATGATGTGACCATGTTTGGGCCGAGTGAGAAATTTCTTGTCAAGCTTTGCCAGCTGTGCCAATAATATTATCTTCTCTCGCATTCATCACACTGTTCCTGCAGCACTTCCTCCAGCACCTCCTCATTTCTTCGGCTCCCTCAAGAGCATAGCAGCAGGAACAGGGAGGGACTAGCAGCTTCTTTACCTTGGGGAGAGAAGGGGGAGAGAGAGAGAGAGAGAGCGAGAGAGAGAGAGGATGCATTCCGGAAAGCTGCAAGTGATAAATGAGGCTCTATTACCATCCCTTGAAGACGTGCACACAGTCATTAGGAACTAGGGCAAAATAAATCACTCATATGTGGAATTAAAGAATTGTTACATGCAGTAAATTGGGTTGGTTGGGTAGTTGTTTACTCTGTGTCCTTGGTAATAGTGCTTATTGCTGTAAAGGGTGTGTAACATGAACACTACAGTAAGCTCTGGGTTGAACGCTTATACGGTTTCCATACTGTCATGCCCTTTGGTTATAATCACGATCCAGGGTTCTTCACTGTACCAGGATGCTATACATCTCAATGAGCTTTTTAGTACTCTTAAAATCTTTTGTCGTATGAAAGGTAGATCTGTAAATAAATAAATAAATAAATAAATAATTGTTTCAGAAATGCTGCATAAATAAATCATGCAAGTTCAGAGGAACTTTTAGCCCTCACCTGTGTGAAAAATGGCTGTACTCTTTACAAAGACAGGATTATGTGTTGTGCTGGGAAAGTTAGCTTCCCTTTGAGGCTAATATCACGGTATTAGACATGAAAGGCTATTGGGCCTCTGACACATATTTAGGTGTGTGGGGAAGCAGAGGCCCAGAGGCAAACGACTGGCTTTGTGCAATATAAAACTCTCTGAACACCTTTGGCATCAAGCTGCCACAGACTTGACACCTCGCCAAAAGAAACCCACAGAGACAGGACTTTCACAAAGACAACAGTGAATCGATTAGCATTAGCATGCTCAAAATACCAAGTCATTAAACTGTGTAGCCTTGGATTACAGGTCTAGGAGATAGAACACATTTGTTTTTAGCTGGATAATATTGTTTTTGAAGAGGTTTTATACATGAAGCACTGTTTCTGTGAAGCGCGGATCTGTAGGGTAGTACAGGCTACCAAAGGATATTCAAACCATCCATGGAAGATAAAGCAAAAGAGGGAAAAGCATACTGTTCTCTGAATAGTTAAAAAAAAGTTATTTCCTGATACCTTACTGCAATGCTTGGAAAATGTGGTATCCACAAATTCACAAAAGTGAATTCTCCTGGATAGGTTAGACATTATGATAGAGATGAACCAAACAGCAGGTAGGAACTGGAATGTAAGAGGAGAAACTTGGCAAAAAAAAAGGGGATTTTATGTTTATAGCTTTTTCCTTCTATAAGCTTCTTACCTTCAGACACTGTATGCCAGCAAGTTACATTAGTAATCCTAACAAGCACAAAACTACAGCAGGTAAATTCAGAACTGTCTAATAATGTTTTTATACCCTGGATCACAAAACAGATAAAGTTAGACAGCTTTGCATTGACTGCTCCTAGTGGTTGGTGTTGGCTTTTAGAATTGGAGATTTAGAGGAGATGGGTGCATGGAGGTGAGATGGGGAGCTTTGTTTTGTGCTTTGCTCCAAGGTCTGCACTACTATGCTTAGTGCTCTTAGTTGTACAGGCACTGAACCTCCTGGTGTCTGGATCATAAGCCCTGTTTGCAGTAGAGCCATAAATTCTGCTTACACAACAAGAATGAAATGTCAGCCAGGCCTCAGTTTGACAGACGCATTTGTCTGACTGGGGAGACTGAGTGATTGGTTGTGTGTGTGTGTGTGTGTGTATGTGTGTGTGTGTGTGTGTGTGTGTGTGTTATTTATAGGTTGCAAATATGGACGTTCATTCATTCATTTTATGAACCGCTTAATCCTAATAAGGGTCGCTGGGCGGCTGGTGCTCATCTCAGCCGACTCTGGGCAAGGGTAGAGTACATCCTGGACATCGCGCCAGGCCATCGCAGGGCAGAAACACACTGACGGCTATGTAGCCTACTCATGTCGAAATTTAGCAATGGTTCTTTTACATGAACCTCTCACCATAGACAGTGAGAGACATGGCCGGGCCTTTAATAACCCAGTTAGCTGCACTGGGGAACAGTGGCAACCCATTGACAGTGGTGCTTAAACCCTCAATCAGTTAGCCTCGTATGCATGTCATTGGAGTGTGGGAGGAAACCACAGAAAACCCTTACAATCACAGGGTGAACATCCAAACTCCACACACAATCGCCTGAGCCTGAGAATCAAACTTGCTAATCTCTCTGCCTCCTGTACCATCTTTGGTCATTTTTAAACTTTGGTACACAGGAGTTTCTCTTCTAGATTTATGCTTTGTCCTTGTTTATCCAATAAATGAACTATAGCTCAAACTATATTGCGATTCATAAAAATGGCCCCAACACTTAATACTCTCTAGAGCCAAATAAAACAGAAATAAACCACCCTGTATCATGAGAGTGTGTTTGGGTGTACTAGCAGACAGAGGCAGAGACTCCAAAGAGCATCTTAGTTCGAGTGGGCAGGTCTGTAGCACTTTGTATTTCAGGCAATTTACCAGAACCTCTACAGCATACTATGATGTTATAAAATAAACAGGTCAATTTTTACCTGAAGACAGCTAAAGAAGGTTCCAGGGTCAGACTACTGGGTACATTATAAACATGAATATGCAATATGTAGCAGCTATATGAGTTGATAGAATTTTTCATTTAAATTAATTTAACCCATTCCAGACCAGAATGGCCTCATAATGGTTGCATTATAAATAACAGAATAAGATGAAGCCATCGTTATAAGGTGTTCTTTATTTTTCACAAGTCAATAAATAAATAAGGACTAAAAGTTGTGAAGGGGGCACAAACAACGTAGAGCATGCACTACAGAGTAGGTCCAAAATTTGTAGGGTTTAAGTTTTGATGAACGTATTGTAATCATTGCATTTGTTTGTCAGATTGTGAACAAAATCCTGACCAAATCTATGCATGGACTGTCCCCAAACTTGGTGGGGACACTACCCTACCTGAGACAAAGAGATAATTTGATTTTGGAATGTCTATTTCTATGAAAGGTAAAGGTCAGGGCAAGGTCACAAATTTGTGGAGATAGAGAGCTTATAACTTTGTGGAGCTGTGCCATTGCTATGGAACACAAATTGGAAGCGACGTATGGACCACCAGAAAGGACTGATTACATCAAGACTTGCCAACCTGTTGCTCCCGAGCCACATGCGGCTCTTTGCCTGGTTTCATGCTTGTTCATTTTGAAGTTTGTGTTTGTGGTTTTTTTAATGTGTGTGTTCACATCGCTTGAGTTCAGTACAGTATTTCTGTCAAATGCACATGTGCGTGAGATGAAAATACTACAAAGCTTCCCAGTATGGGCAAGATCATTTAAGTAAACAATTTGTGTCAAGTTTGCTCTCAAAATGGTAGCGAAAAAATGCACAGCAAAACAAAAACATGAAGATAAACACAGAACGTTTTTAACAGAATGGAAGAGTTTGGTTTTTTGGTGAATGTAATGGCAAACCACTGCCTTATATGTCAGGCATCATTAGCACATTTGAAAGCTTAAAATCTTCAGCGCCACTTCAGCTCACGTCATGCTAACTTCAACCAGGATTTTCCAAAAGGGACTGAACTTCGAAAGCACAAGTTGTTCACTTTGAAAAGTCAGGCAGAAAAGCAGATACAGTTTTCCCCAAAAATTTACAAAGCGCTCAGACTGTTAGTTGCATCATATCAAGTGGCTTGGAACGTTGCACGGGATAAAATGCCATACAATGAAGAAGAGTTCATTAAAAAAATGCCTCAGTAATGTTGTTGAAATCTGGTCTACTGAAAACGACAAACTAAAACGCAATGTCCAACTCTCCCACCACACTGATGAACACCGAATATCGGCCATTAACATGGCTATTAAATCACATTCACTCTCACACCTTCAAAGATGTGAGTATTTTATCATGTTGGTGTGTGAATTTACAATAAATCTGACTGAGCAGAGGTGTGTGTGTGTGTGTGTGTGTGTGTGTGTGTGTGTGAACGCAAACAGTCCATTACCTACAACTATATGATTTTTCAATACCAAAACACCAATCCACAGGCTGCTCACTTAACTTGTTTTTAAATTAAGATGTGCTAGTTAGTGTTTTCTCTCCTTTTTTTTATCTTGGGTCTCATAACCACCCATGTGTACTGGGAGCAAAATCGTAGATCAAACTTACCAATTTCATTCGATCACTCTCCGTAACGGGGAAATGAGGCGTTCACTGCCTGTAAAAGTGAGTTTACACGGTATTTCAAGACCCCCTGCCACTGGGGAATGTCTATAATGTTCATCAGTAACAACACATTTGATTGTTCCGTGCTTAAAAAAACAGGAAAATATTTTGCTGTGTTCTCTTGGTAAATGTCCAACAACCGCTGAACCATTAGAAACTGCTACAGCAAAACTATGGGATGCTCTGAATGAATGGAGCGATGAGCCAGATATGAACCTATCAGAAAGTGATGAGTTATTTTTCACCCGATTCTCCTGCTCACTAACTTCATAAATTTAAAGATGTTAGTGGCCATGTGCTTTTGTTTATGTTCGTCTTGATTGGTTCAACATGCCATGTGCTAAAGTTGACATTCGTGTTGATTGGCTTGATTTTGCTTCCGGGAAAATGTTTAAAGGAACAGCATCGCGAGGGAAACGTGAGGGGTCTTTTCTTTTAAATTTATGCTGTTTTCTGTTTATTTTCAGCTGTCATGTAAGTAGTTTGGTTGACACCACAAAACAAATAACACAAATAACAATACAACTCTTTCATTGTTCTGTTATTATTCATTTTTTTCACCTAGATGATAATAAACACCTACTGTTCCACTCTGCTGGTACATTTTAATAAGAGCCCACCCACTCCAATTTTTTAAGCGCCCTGGGCGCTTATCACGTCGAATACGATATCATCATCATGATCATCATCTTCCGCTTTTTTTTCCGGTCGGGTCACGGGGGCAGCTGCCTAAGCAGTGAGTTCCAGACATCCCTATACCTTGTCACTTCCTCCATCTCTTGGGGGTTACCATGGTAATCCCAGACCAGCCAGGAGACATAGTCCCTCCAGCGTGACCCTAGGGTCTCTTCCTGGTTGGACATGCCAAAAAAACAACACCACGGAGCTGTTTGGGAGGCATTCTAATAAGATGCTTGAGCCACCTCCGTTGACTCCTCACAACGCAGAGGAGCAGTGGTTCTATTCTGACCTCCTCCCGGATGGCTGAGCTTCTCACCCTATCTCTAAGGTAGAGTCCTGCCACCCTATTAATTAGCTCATTTCAGTCGGTTGTATCCGCAAGCTTGTTTTTTTTTGGTCGCTACCAAAACCTCATCACCATAGGTGAGGGTTAGAACGTAGATTGATTGGTAAATTGAGAGCTTTGCCTTGCGTCTCAGCTCCCTCTTCACCACGACGATCCAGCACAAGCTCCACTTTACAGCAGAGGCTTCTGCTATCTGCCTGTTGATCTCTCGCTCAATCCTTCCCCCACTCATGAACAAGACCCTGAGATACTTGTATTCCTCCACTTGCCGCAGGACTTCATTATAGACCCGGAGGGTGCAGTCCACCCTTTTCCAGTTGACCGGGGAGTGCTGACCTCTGACCTGGGAGTGTTGATTCTCATCCTGGGTACTTCACACTCGACTGCAAATCACTCCAATGAGACCTGGAGGTCCCTGCTTGATGAAACCAAAAAGGCAGTATCATCTGCAAAAACGGACAAAATCTTATGGCCACCACACCAGAACCAATCAACGCCACTGTTGTACTGAGAAATTCTGTCCATAAAATATTATGAACAGAATTGGTGACAAAGGACAGCCTTCGCATACTCCTACCCTCACCGGAAAAGAATTCAACCTGTGTTACCAATGCGATCCATGCTCTGGCAGAGACCCAATGGCCTGGTCTGGTACACTGTACCTGCAACTGGTCTGGTACACTGTACTCTCAGAGTATGCCCCACAAGTTAACCATGGGGACACGGTCGAAAGCCTTATCTAAATCCAGAAAACACATCTGGACAGATTGGGCAAACTCCCAATGCCCCTTGTAGGATCTTGTAGTGTGTATAGATCTGTTAAAGAGTGCTGCAAAAACCACATTGTTCCTCCTGAGTCTGAGGTTCTACCATCAGTTGGATCCTCCTCTCTGGTCCTCCTGCGTAAACTTTCCCGGGTAGGCTGAGGAGTGTGATACCATGATAATTGAAACACACCTTCCTGCCCTACTTTTTAAAAAAGGGGACTACCACCCCGGTTTACCAATCCAAAGGTACAGCCCCCAATGACCATGCATTGTTGCACAAACATCCTACAGTCCTCCAGCATCTAGAGCCCAGCGGTAGATCGGACCCCCACCAAAACCACTAGAGTCTTCCTCCTCCTCCTCAGAAGGTATATTGGCAGGTTTGAGGAGGTCCTCGAAGTAATCTTTCCACTTCCCAACAACACCCCCAGTCGAACTGAGCAGCTTTCCACTTCCATTGTAAGCAGTAATTGTGGAGAGCTGCTTCCCCCTCCTGAGGTGTTGGATGGTGGTCAAGAATCTTTTCAAGGCCAACCAATAGTCACTTTCCAAGCCCACACTAAATTCCTTCCACACCCGAGATTTTGCATCAATGACAGCTCAGGCTTCGGCATGTTTGATCTGCCAGTTACCTGTCTGCTGCCTCAGGAATCCCACAGGCCAATAAGACCTGATAGGCCTCCTGTTTCCCCTTCACCACTGATGTCTACCATTAGGTTCGGAGGTTACTGCCACGACAGGCAGCGGTGACCTTTCGGCCACAGATATGGGCTGCCACCTCAATAATGGAGGCACAAAATATGGCCCATTCAGATTCCCTGTCCCCCACCTCCTTTGGGATTTGGCTGTAGCTCTGTCATGGGAGGGCATTAAAGGATCCTCCAAAAGGAAAACCTAACTACACACTTGGGTCTACCAGGTCTGGAAGGTGGCCTCCCCTGCCATCAGAGCCAGTTCATCACTAGGTAGTGATTGGTTGACAGTTCAGCTCCTCCCTTCACCTGTGTCTCCAGAACATTGCAATGAAAGTTCAGTGATTTGACTACAAAGTAGATCATTCAACTGTGGCCTTGGGTGTCCTGGTGGCAAGTGCACTTATGGACACACTAATATTCGAACATGATATTAGTGATAGGGGCAGTGGTGGTTTAGTGGTTAGGGTGCAGGATCGCTGATCCAAAGGTTGGAGGTTCAAGTCCCCACAGGGTTGTCACTGTCCCCCTAGTGCAGCTAACTGGGTTATCAAAGGCAGGCCATGTCTCTCACTGTCTATGGTGAGAGGCATGTAAAAGAACTATTGCTGACTTTCGTGAAGAGTAGGCTGCAAAGAAAATTCAAGGAGGGGTCTTAATAATATCTCAAAACATAATTTATACAGGCTACTGAAGTTTTATGTGAAAAGGGAATGCAAGAAAATTACATGCTCATGATGACCAGTGTGACCAGTGGAAAAATTAGTTTAGAGATTGGCATTCTCACAATACAGTGAGATTGTAGAATGGAAATCAACATATCAGATATCCTATCAAATAGGAAAACAAACAAATTATTTTGCAAACACTATAAGATAAGTCAAGAAACAATTGAGTTCCTGTCTGCAGATTATCTTGACTTGAGCATGTGCAATAGGTGCTCAGGATGTTGTACTTTTGCTATTTATGCTATATTTCTCCTGTGTGATGATGAAAGATGCAGTGAAGTGATTTTTTAGCATCTTTTTTATTACCTTTATTCAGAGGGCTAAAATAATTTTAATTTAGGACATTTTTCCTTCAGACATGAGAGAGAAATTACCGATAGGTTAATGCTGACTCCACCAGAAGGATAACTGTCTACAGATATTATTAATAAAATCCACCTAAATATTGTATGTATCATGTATGTTCATTGATGAATAGAAGTTTTAGTGCAGATTTCGATAACTGGTTGTGGATAATTCTGAAGTAAAGTTTGCTAGCATATGAGGCTAAATAGCTAATGTGATTGTCCTGTTTTAAAAGAATACTGAATACTGGTACGTGTCCACAAAAAAAATACATATTAGTGGGTATATAATAATGGTTTCTGTGGTAAAGTTTCTTTAAGTTTACATAAGTCAGTGAATGTAATGAAAAAACAACGTGTTGCTCAAGCTTTAAACTTATAAAATAAACCCAGTAGATGAAAAGTTGGTTTAAATGAAAAAAGAGGACCAGGAAAATTTGTTGTTTGCCTGTTTACCTGAGGATAGAACGGGCTAAAATTTGCACTGGCATCAAAATGGTATTCGTTTTTGATAATAGAACAGCTGTCCATATACATTATTCCACAGTCATTAGCTGTCCTCTCATTATCATGCCAAAGTCTGGTGGCCTGGTGCAAGCAAAAGTCATTACCAACTCTACTATCACTTTCAGGGCTTGATCACCCCGCCCCATGACTTCTTCAAGGCTGGAAGTCTGAGGAATTTGCCCCAATGATTACTCATGTGCCAGATAAGGCCAATTGGTGTTTAAGGCAGTGTCAAGATGAAACACATGGTTTAACTCTTATAGTCTACTAGATATTTTGGTGGAAACATTTATCTCCATGGTATCATCATTATTTATGTTCAAATATGTGTATATATAGGAAAACTAGTGAAGAAACTATGCTAAACACTAGCCAGTTACAACAGCTAAACTAGCTAACCAGAACTACCCCTTAATGTGATCATTCGATTATTGTTTGTTCGGGTGTATTCATTTACTGCGGTCACATAGTCAGCTTATGGGCAGGGTAATTTCAAGTTCAAGTTGGGCTATAGATACAATAATAGAAATGCAAATGTGTTCTCAGCTCAAGGCTTAAAGCTCCAGGCTACAATCCTCAGTAGCCTTGAAACAGCCATGTCTCTTCTCAGCAGGATAGTGCAATAGCAGCTATTGGTATAGCTGTTGGTGAGTAGCATGATGGGAAATAAGAAGCTTGAGAACTTCCTTCTAGGCAATCAATTTAGACATGAATGCACAATATGTAGCAGCTATATGAGTTCATGGAATTTTTTTAATTATTATTAAACCCCTTCCAGACCAAAATTGCCTCATAATAGTTGCATTATAAATAACAGACTAAGATGAAACCACTTTTTATAAGGTGTTCTTTATTTTACAAATCAAGAAGTAAATAAGGACTAAAAGTTGTGAAAGGGGCACAAAAAATGTAGAACATGCACCATAGAGTAGGTCCAAAATTTGTAGGGTTTAAGTTTTGATGAACGTATTGTAATCACGGTATTTGTTTGTCAGGTTGTGAACAAAATCCTGACCAAATCTATGCATGGACTGTCCCCAAACTTGGTGGGGACACTACCCTACCTGAGACAAAGAGATAATTTGATTTTGGAATGTCTATGAAAGGTAAAGGTCAGGGCAAGGTCATAAATTTGTGGAGATAGAGAGCTTCTAAATTTGTGGAGATGTGCCTTTGCTCTATGGAACACGAATTGGAAGCCCTGTATGGACCACTGCAAAGGACTGATTACACCAGGATTTACCAACCCATGGCTCCCGAGCCACATATGGCTTTTTGCGTGGTTTCATGCGGCTCTTCAAATTGAAGTTTGTGTTTGTGTTTTTCATTACAGAAAACCTGGCATAGAGACTCAGCAAACAACATAACTAAAAGTTTATTTAAACCTAGTAGGCTCACTAAAATTGTACATGCTTAAACTCTGAGTGTTGAATTTAATGTGAGCTAGTAATCACAACATCGAGTCACAAATTAATTCCATCCATCAATGAATCCACAAATGAATTCTATCCATGAATGAAAGCTATTTGCTGAGCCTCTGAATCTTACTAGGGTTGCAGGGAGGATGGAGCCTATCTCAGCCATGTCTGAGCAAAGGTGGGATACACCCTAATTCCATTGCAGGCAACACGCTCAAACCCATGCAATATCTGTGCCTGAGACTTGAACCAAAGACCTTCTTGCTGTGAATTGAATGTGGAAACCACCATGCCACAAATGAATTTAATTCGGAATTAGCTACCCATAAGCCAGGTGGAAACTCCTGTTGTGTGTGATCTAAAGTTTAAAAATATAACTTTAAGTCTAAAGCAACATAGGCTTCAATGTCCCTGTAGTTAGTACATTAAAATTTCTTTCATTCATTCATTCATTCTTCCTTTTTCTTTTTTTGAGACATCGTTATAGTAAAGCTACATATGTGTTAAATTCATTAAAAACTCCCTGCAGAAATATGTCCCTAAAGCAATATGGCATGTTTAACTGACAAAACTCCAAGGTAATGTTCATGGTTCCACCCTTTCACTTCTCACTCTTATAATGTAATATTTCCTTAATCATTTTTTCGTGTAGTTATTGGATATACAGGAACAAGCCTTGGGGTTGGAAGGGTAAAGGATCATATGAGGTTAATTAGTCTCACAAGCCAGTCCTCCAGTGCATTGTAGAACAAGGAGCCAATCAGATTGCAGCCTTCATCATTCTGAAGATTGTGGCTAGAAAAGTGCACACAAGATAGATGATGTGCTGTATCCCATAGTCAGAGACTAGAGGTTAACTAGTGGTAATTATCACACTTTCAGGGATGGTACATCTGTATGCGTGCATATGGAGGGTATTACTTCTTCCATTCATCTTCGAAAGAAATACAGGCCATTTTGTTACCGACTGTGTCAGCATTCTAACCACGGGCTTCTTGGTGTGTTGTTAGAATTGGAGCACTAACACTGAGGAGAGCTCGGTTGACTGGCATCTGGTGATAGTGTCCTCTTCTCTTCAGCACTCATTTCCTGTTTCAGAGCAGAAGCATGGGCTGGGTGTTGAAGTCCTTTTGAAGGGAGCTCTATCTCCAAGAGACACATCTGTAATAAATTTGGGGAAGTGCACAGCCCTGTGTATCTGATCCGGCTCCTCTATTCATCACATTTGCAGATTGTATCATGGTAATCTTATCCCTTTGGCATTTGATTTTATTGGCTGGGTATTCCTGTGAGATGTTACCTGAGAGGGTCTTTAAAAATAAGTTTAAAAAATGTTAGAGTGGGGTGCCTGTGCCTTGAGCTTTCACACATGTAAAGGCCCCCTTTGACAAGATCAGCAGCTCATCCCTGAAGTCAAGAGGGATACATTGGCCTTCCTTTGATTTGGCTCCACCTAAAGCACCGGTGCAGAACGTTCTCACCTGAACTGTTTAAAGCATACCAGTTTGACACCCTGGGCAATAAAGGGGGTTTTGGCACCACTGGCATCCTAAGCAAAGACCGTCTAGAAAAATGACTTTTTATTCCTCAAACTGGACATCGATCCAATTAAAGATGTCTCTCTTTCGCTCTGATATCCATGTGCAGTAAAGATGTCTGTCCAGACCTTATCTCAGGCCACTATATGTGTTTTTTAGCCTGATTTATGAAGCCCTTGAAAAGGTCTACTAATCCCATAGGCTTCAGTAATGCAAAGGATTCTGAGCCTGTCAGTGTCATGTTTCAGTATGCCCTCCACCTCAACCCCTCATTCCTTTTTTTTTTTCTACATTATTTAATAAATCAATGCCTTATTTATCTGACCGTGACAAAGACCACCCAAAAAGTCCTTCTCTTGCTCCTTTATGTGTTATGCTGATAAAAGCGAGTGATGATCTGGGCCTTCTTGTACCCAGTTGGATGTTCTAATGAACCCACAGGCTTGCTGAGGTTAACACTTCTCCAAAGCTGCTCCTCTTCCTGTGCAGCGGCCAGTGCTACCAAATCCACCTCTAGATCCCGGGAGCAATTCCACATTTAGAAATGCTGCCACAGAGGCTTGACTTCTGTCAGTTCACAAAGCCACATCTACAATCCACTGTCTGAAAGTCTGTTTCGATCACCAGCTTTTTTGTTTTTCAATCACATCAATCTGTCATTCCCCTTATGAGTTGTTCTTTCAGTTTGATTATTATGCGGTGGATTCTAACGCTCAGCCTCCGTAAATCAGACTCTCCTCAGGAGCCAAACAGAGTCGTGGCATTCTAGTATAAATTCCAGCTTTACAAAAGCTAGCATGCTCATAATGAATGGATTGTGCATTTGTGGTACAGAAAAAGAATGATCTTTTTTGCAGACAGAAATTTTTATTTGTCCTCTGTTGATTCATCATGCATGCAGTGTGTTCCCAAGCTCAGAATTAGTCATCAATTGCGGCTCTTTCAGAAAAAATAAATGCGGTGGTGTGTTTTCCCACAAAAAAGTCACACTCTCTTTAATTAGAACGAATGCTCATAGTGCTGGAGTAATTTAAATAAATTATGTTTTTAAAAAAGCAGCTATTGTTTTTCAGAGCTATTGCTAACCATTCAGCCCTTTGTTATTGTCGTATACAATTTGCATTTTACTGTCTTGTGAGCACCTAATGAAATATACCTAATGTAATTATTAATTCACTGATTAATGCCTTAAGCTAAGATTTTTGACACGAAGGAAAATCTTTACTTAATGAGCGCATCAAGGTCATTGTCAACGAACATGTCAGAGCACTGCCTGTAGTCTCAGTAGGTTTGCACGTACAATGTAGAGTTATTTTATGTATCAGTGTACAATCTGCATTGTTTCTTTTGAAACTCAGCATCGCTCTCAGCAGTTTGTATGACCGCTTCCTCTTCAGAAATCCTTTTCAGGAACAAAGGACCTAGACAAAGGCACTGTGTATGAGCGGCTTCTCTTCTGGGGAAGTGGAGGCTGTGGATGTGGATGTATTCAACACTCAGAGGTCCATGTCAGTCATTTAGAAGCAGAATGCAGTCTCTTAGGCATTCTCACAAATCCTGTGGGTACTAAAGAGAAAGAAAGCTACTAAGTTTTCCATTTTAACCAAGTCGAAACCACTGCAAGTCCAGAATATACAAACAGGAAATACTTTGCTGTAAATATGTCTTTTTTATGTCAAATCCATCAGATGTTGTGTATTTATGTAGCCATGTGCGCACATGTTTGACCTCCCGCAATCAGGCTGTTTTCACTTAAAAGAAAAAGCAAGCAAGCCCATACTTAAACAGCTAGTAAGAGCTTTACAAAGAATATGAAGATTAGTGTGTGGTGCCTCCCAGGTGAACACAGACAAGTGGAATGATCGATGGGTGGAAGGATGAATGGATGGATCAATGGGTGCTCATGAGAGCATGTGGGTTTGGTTGCTGGGTGTGGAGTCTCACAAGAAAGAAGAGAAAAAGAAATGTG
>CM045732.1:54295995-54333495 GCA_024760905.1 Plotosus lineatus
TACTTTAAATGACATTGTCATAATGAAGTTATTTATTAATAAGAAAAGTACTTCTTACTATTAATGTGACTTCTGGTGCTGCATGGTTTTGCTGATGGCTTTGTATCTGGTTGATATGTGCTGAGGTTCAGCTTCATGCAGCCGTTTAGGCTTCCATCTGTTAAACATGATCGCAGGTTGGTCTTGATGTTTTTCAGGTGAGAAGGACCGCTCACGTGTCAAACATGGTCAATATGGAACGACTCACACGCTGCAGTGTTTGTGACAGGAAGCGCATCCCAAGTTTTTGTAATCAGCTGATCTGCGGGTTGAAGTTTTTCCATCTGTCCATTTGTGCTTGCTTGCCAGCTGTGCTTGGCTTCGTGCAATTGAGTTGATCAAAACGAGGGAAATTTACCTCTTTACTCAAAAGCAACACATGCAGTCTGTGGCTGTTGTTATAATCCAATAAAATTAGAGTTTCAAGGTATCAGACCCGCCCGCATACTGGCGTACAGAAAGGATTAGCTCTCAGTGAGATGGCATTGAAAATAGATGTATAGATTTTTGTCGTGATATTTATTCATCTGTTTTTGTTTTATTTGATGGGTTTTTTGTATTTTTATTTAAATGACGGTGAAATTGTGTATTCGTTATTCTGTTAAGAAAGGCCACCTGATTTATCGGAGAGCCAGATACAGTCATCAAAAGAGCCACAGGTTCCCGACCCATGCCATAGAACCTCTAACTGCCAAAGCTTTCAACTCTACTCTGCAACATAGCTGTGAGAACACAGACACATAGTGGTAATCAGCCAACATGTTCCTGTTAAATTTTGGTGAGAATACATGCACTGTTGGCATCGTTAAAAAAAAACCCAACATTTAAAAAAAAATCCCTATTTCTTATAATGGATTAATTAAAAAAAAATAATAATATCTCTGTCAAAAGACACCCAATTTAACTGAATTTTTATTTGTATATTCAGGATCAGAAGTGTGATTTCACACCAAGTTTCATCTCGATCCAGATAGTGTATTTGGTGACAAAATAAATTTCACATGGTAAATCCCTTTTTTTTTTCCTCGGTCACGTAATACAGCAGGCCCAGACTCAGGTGCTGTGTACTTAATGTTTATAGTTTCAGAAATTTGCACTCTCCAAGTGCTTTTGTGTGATTCTTGCAGTTATAAGGCTGTTTCCGTGGTTAATTACAGCGAATAGGATTATCCCAACTTCAACAATATGTACTTCATTTAGATCAAACAGTAATAAATTCATAAATAGTCTCTACTTGTTCATAATTCGCTTTTGTTTTTAACAGCAGACATTGTCACACCTGTACAATATATGTTCAAAAATAATATGTTCAGTATGAGTGTCGTTGTCTTCATAATTTCACTCAGCAGATTGTTCTAGAAACAATGAATATTTCAAGGAAAGATTAATCGTCGCCACAGTGAATCATCTGATTCGAATGTTTGATTTGGCATAGGTTTTTACGTCGGATTCCGTTCCTGACAGAACCCTTTAACAAAGGACAGAAACACACTGACGGCTATGCAGCTACTCTTTACGAAAGCCGGAATGGTTCTTTTACATGAACCCCTCACCATAGACAGTGAGAGACATGGCCGGCCTTTGGTAACCCAGTTAGCTGCACTGTGGGGACAGTGACAACCTTGTGAAGAGCAGGACTCGAACCCCCAACCTTAGGATCAGTGATCCAGCACCCTTTACCACTAGACCACCAGTGCCCTGGAAAGATTCAATACATGGCTCTAATAAATGGTCATTAATGTACAAATTGATAGGTCATCTGATATTTCCTGAGGATGATGTTCAGAGAGAGTTCAATTTATAAATTGTGTGCTGTTTAAGGGCTTGTTATTCATTTGATGTCTGTATCAACTGGATTGGTACATTTCTTTTAGATTCAGAAATGTGATGGAGAAGTGTTCTCATTGGTATTGTAAATACAGCTAAAGACAAATTCATCAAAAAAGTTTGAAAATGAGTTCATGCACTTTGTCTAATATAGTTGTTCTTATACATGCTACAAAATTGTAGTCAGTTGCGATCTGCCTGCTGTTACATCACTTTGTAGTAGCTTTGTAATTCAACAAATGAGCCTATAGTGGGGTCTGTGCAAGACACAGTATATAGATATGAATCTATGTATATGTTTGTGAGTGTATTCGTGTCTGTATGTACACTCTTCTCTCCTGTTCAATAATTCATTATTTTAGTACTGCAAGGAACAAAGATTTATGGGCTGTGATTATGCAATGTCTGGGTTTATCAGGACCGAAGGGAGAAAATTGACCAAAATGACAAAAGGCAGTTTCCACATATTATTTGATCAGTATGAGAACGTATCAGAACAAGGGGCAGAGGAAACGAGGGAGGGAGAAAAGGGATAAGTGAATGAAAGGGAAAAAGGAAGAAAGAGACAGGTCAAGGAGGGGAGGGGTGTGGAGGATTCATTAAGGGATCATGGTGGCCTCCTGGTGTTTCCCATCTTCATCCTCTGATCCACAGAACACACTCTGCCTCAGCCTCTCCAATTAATATGGAACCCTTACAAGAAAATGAGAGTTTATTGATTTAGTTTAAGGCATGCATGTTTCTAACGGGGAAAGCTATTCAGATGCGAGGAGGATAGATAAGTGATCCCAATAAGGGCACAAAGAATGATGTATGAGGGGGTAGGAGGAAGGATGAGGGAGAGAGAGAGAAAGAGAGAGAGAGAGAGAGCATTGACTCAGTGATGTTTAATCTCTCTTCCAAAGAAGTCTAATAGAGGCCGTTTGGCTGCATTTTATTTTTTTGGTAATTTAATTTGGATTGGGCTATTGTTGGGAGGGGTTATGGAGAATGGTTGCTCACAATGGTAATACTCTTTAGGAGGAAAAAGAGCAAGGCTGAAATCCTAGATTACCCCCTCCACCCATGACACTTCCCGCTCATGAAGAGGCACTGGGATGTGACCACGGAGACAGACGGGTTATTGCCTGGACAGATTTCTCCCTGAGTTGATTTTCATTTTCTTGATTTTCAAAGTGGCCAGTGATCTGTAACAGGCCCTTCAGCGGGCAGAGGGAGGGGGGCAGGCGCACAGTGGACAGAGGTTACTCTACTCTCGCAATGAAAAATAAAACTTGGACCAGCTCGCCTCCCCTCCCTCTTTCTGATTGACCACATCTTACCAGTTACCCATCACAAATCACACCTTTTCAGATTGTCCATGTTCACAAAGCCCGCGTTATTTGCGGGGGTTACGTTCCTACCCCACACTCGGATCCCAGAAATCCACGAATTATTGATGTGGTTTTAAAACCCTATTACATGCATGCATGCATGATATTACATGCACTAAAATATGCTTCTTAAACACATTCTATAGACAGTCTTACTCATTAATACAGTAATACTGTTGTAAAATGTAGTAATGATTAATTAAAAACTTTTTAATTTTGTACTTTGATAATATTTATGAATAAATAAAGTGCTTAGGCTCCTGACCAGAAGCTAGAGAAGATGTAGGGCATTTGAGTGGCATTAATAGGGCTTTCGTAATAATTAAAAACACACAAAAAAAAACTTGAATTACGCAATAATGATAACATGTGCGCGAAGGAGAAGAAAAGAGGTGTACACATCATCTGCAACTAATCAGTAGGAGGGTGTAACAAAAGCACTCGGCCATTGGTTAAATTTGAATCATGTGCCAGTAATGTTGTGATGATGCATATGTGTAATTTACTGGGGCTTCCGCTAATTCAGTGCTTCTCAAATAGTGGTGTGATGCCAGGGGGAGCACGGATGATGCTTTTTTCCACTTTTACTGTACTAGAATTAAGTGCATTTTTTATTATTTAATGCATTTTTATTTTTAATGTCAATAAAGATACAATGTTATGCAGAGGTGTATTATTAACAATTTTATAGACAAATAATACTATTTAGCGGAGCACTGGGGGGGGCATGAATGTTTTTCTTTTCTTCCTAGAGGGGGGCGTCACAGAAAATAATTGAGAGGCACTGCGCTAATTTAAAAAGATGAAAAAAAGCCTTTGAGACCAAAATCCGCGAGTATGCGGGGCCACGAACAGTGAACAGCAAATGGGCGGGGGCTTACTGTACTCTAAATATTTGTTTTACATGATTAAACTATTCAGTTAAAGAGAACAATTAAAAGGAAGTATATGCAGTAAACAGACTGTACATAGGATAGCATGGAGGTGTTGTGGTTAGTACATCCACCTCCCAGCTAGAAAATCCTAGATTTGCGTCCCAACCTTGGTGAGGGTATTTTGCATGTTGTCTATCTGCATGCATGGGTTACCTCTGCGTTCATTCCAAAGTCTGGGAAATTAGGCTAAATGTTTGTTTTAAATGTGTGTGTGTGTGTGTGTGTGTGTGTGTGTGTGTGTGTGTTGGCCCTGCAGTGGTCTCTTGAGCCATTCTTGATTTTCCCCGCTTTTACCCAGAGTTGGCCGAGAAAGGCTACCGCCTTCCCGTGACCCTAGTAGGATTAAGCAGTTCAGCAAATAAAACTGAACAGACTCTACATTGAATGTATTTTAAATGGGAAACCCTCTGCTGTACCTTGTTAAGTAACCTGTTACTTTCTCCCACTGGAATAAGCAGTGCAAGGTGCAGCTCCCCACCCCACCCCCACCCCCACCCCTTGCTGCCACACAGTTTTCCTGCTAGTTCAGACCTTATGGTCTCAAAGCTGAATCTCAAGCCATTAGGCCACAACAGCTCCCAATCACCATGGTAGTATTTAGTAACAATTTTAGAATTAGAGAAGGGTATTTGCAGTTATTTTTGGATATTTTTCCTGCAAACTACATGATTCTGAGACTTATTTCTTTACCCGTGTCATGTGGGGGTGGCATGGTGACATGGTGGTTAGCATGTCAAGAACAAGGTTCAGAGCAGGAAGATGTGTTTGTATGGGTTTCCTCCTGGTTTTCTGGTTTTCTCCAACAGTTCAAAGACATTTGTGTAAGGATAAATAGCGGTTCCAAATTGCACTTAGGTGTGAGTGTGAATGGTTTTGTGTATATGTGTGTGTGTGTGTGTGTGGGTCTGGGGGGGGGCTCTGCAATGGTTTGGCAAGCTGTCTACTGTGTACCCTGCTTTTGCTCAGTGTTGGCTGAGACAGACTCCAGTCTACTTGTGACCCTATTAGGATTAAGCAGTTAAATGAAAGGTAAATGAGTTTAATAAGCATGTGTTGTGTGGACTTACCAGCTGGTTTATACACTCATCCTATGTACACACACTTCCCTTCTCATTATTTTGAAAATAGTGCATGTCAAAATAAATAAATGGACATTAATTTGCGCTTTCAATAATTAACTGAATATTTTTTTATCGTGGTATCTATTACAGTGTTTGATAAAAGGCAGCAATAATCGTAAGATCATTATTTTGCAAAATTCTTGATGCTATATGTATATCATCAAATATTTGATCGTGAAGTAGCTCAGAAGTGTCAGAAGTGCTATCTTTGTTCTGTGGATTAAGTAGCTGGTGTGCCGAGTTCACCGGTTGTTCTCTCCTTTGTGGGTTGCCTTTTGGTCTTTGCTGTCACAAGTTCTGAAGGTTGAAGAGAAAAGCGGTGTCAGGAAGCTGATTGCTAGCACAGAATTTCTAAGACAATCTGAATCTCATATTCAGCTACTTTGCCACAGTGGATTAAGATGATCTAAGAAGGCTTTGTGGGGCTCGATAAAAATCAGGCACGCTGGAGGAAAGAGCACCGGGAGAAATTTTTCCCTTTTTGTCCTTCAAAGTTAATTGTTAAAGTTATTTTCCCCCCTCACTGTTGCATGTGCTTTACCAGGAAAAAAGAGCAGTATGTTGTGCTCAATTTTAATCACTATCTGAAAGATTTTAAATAAATCCTCCAACTGTAGATATGATCATTTCTTACTCCTTTGGACAATAAAAACTGAATGTTCCATTATGCCAACAGGAGATTCAACTTGTACCAAAATTCATCACTGATTGACAGTGTCTATAACGACCACTATGCCTTGCCTTGATGCTTTCCATTTCTCCTGAAGTGGAAGGCTTTATTTGAGCAGGGAAGATTAAGGCCATGTGGAGTAGTGGCACAATACAGTATTAAAAGGAGAGAGAGAGAGAGAGAGAGAAGCAAAGTGCTCCTCCAGTAAATCTCGCCTGTCTGTCTGTCACTGCCCAGTTAAAGGTTACTGTAATCTTAGCCGTGTAACACTCGAGTAGGCTGGAGAATGCTCTCACCAGTTAATAGTGCAGCCGTGATAGATAGAGCTTCAGCCAGGCAATAGAGTAGCTAAGAGGAAAAGCAACAATGGCTTAGCTCACCCCCTCTTCTGAAGATGGCAGAGAAGCCGAGTGATGTCACACATACACAAGGCGCAGTTTGGCTGTTTGAATTGTGAAATTAGAAAGCCTCACCGACAAATATTACTCCTCAGCCCTGGGCTTGGCAGCCTCTTTGCCATCCATCACTTTCATGCTCGAAAGTCCACTGGCTGTCTCATGGAAACTTTCCAGAAGCTTTTTAGACTTTTTTTTTTTTTGCTTCCTGAAAGCATTTGGTTATTAGACAAATGAAGTAAGGCTTTGCCGACTTCATTCTTATTCTTGGCAGTGTGCTTTTTATCATAAGGCAGATAGTCATTAATTTACAGAATCAGCGGCGGGAACATCTTTTGTGATCTCATATTAAATTTTTTCCCCCTGAATCCACCCCTCGGCAAAAATTACTCACATCGTTAAAAAATATTTAATTAGGCTGCAGTTTATCCATGGCTCACAGGGGAGAAGGGATTTGCATGAAGCAGGTCACATGCCGCAGCAGTGAGGGAGATTGGATGTGAACAAGGTTCAGAGGGTCACCGCCTCTGCCAAGGACTCCCATTTGCCAAGGTCTTCAGGTAGCGAGGTTTTCCCCCGGGTCTCCAGTTAAACACGACAGCTCCAATTGGCCTTTAATTAGGCCCTTTCTTTAAGCCTCTGCCTGCTGTTGGGTTTATAAAACTACCCCATACTTTAACCCTTTGCTGTTTATTTTGGAACATCATCAATACACACTGTTTAGTGTTATAGCAAAGCTACCAAAAAGATATTTAAAACTCTTCTATAGTTCAAAAAGTATACAGATATAAATTATTTAAAATTGTATCTAAAAGAGCTTTCCTTTATATCTTTTTGCACGATTGATTTAAAAGTAGTAATACAGTAGCAAAAGATAAGTGTGCCATGTGCATATGGGTTAAAATAAAACTATAATACTTTATTTGTGTTCAGATTTTTGTATTAAAAATGTTTGTTATTATGATTGTTATTGTTGTTATTTATAATAATAATAATAATAATAATAATAATAATACAGTGGTACCTCACCTTACGAAATTAATCCATTCCAGAGCCTTTTTCGTAACCTTCATTTTTCGTAAATTGAACCGCATTTTACATGTAAAACGTTTGATTCGTTCCAAGGCCCAATACTACCCCCTAAACCCTTTAAAAATTATAAAAGCATACCTTTTAAGGCCTACTTCTGCTTCAATATCATACCGATAGTAGATGGGTTTGGCCGTATTCCTTTGCGATATCACTGGAGCCGGTTTTTTCTTCTCACTCGCACCAGAAATCACACACACACACACACACGTGCGCGCGACCATGTCTTCTTAGCAGAGTAATAATCTTACAAATGTTTATGGAAGGTTAAAAGCTTGAGTCAAGAAATAAAGCATGAAACAACAGTAACTCTGTCCTTTACACTAAAAGCATTGTGGTAGATGCAGCTGCATAATAGCCAATAAGAGGGAGCTGCGTCATCCTGCCTAGCCAATGGGAGGCCAGCAGGGCAGGATGTTGGAAGATAGGCAATGGGAGGTAGCTGTGTCATCCCTCCTAGCCAATGGGAGGCCAGCAGGGTGGGATGTTTAAACGGCCCTAATGGGAGAGCAGCTCATGCATTGTTTGAATGGCGCGTTTGAATGTTTGAATGGTGCGTTTTTAATGTTTGAATAGAGCGTTTGAATTTTTAAGATGGCCCTTTTGTAACGTGAACTTGTTTCGTATCCAGAGACAAACATTTTAGGAAAATCTCACCTGAATTTTTCGTTCGGTGAGACTTTCCTAAAGTGAGGTACCACTGTAATACGGCAGCACGGTGGCTTAGTGGTTAGCACGACTGCTTCATAGCAGAAGGCCTGGATTCGATTCCCAGCCTGGGCGGTTCTGTGTGGAGTTTGCATATTCTCCCCGTGCTTGCGTGGGTTTTCCAGTTTCCTCTCACAGTCCAAAAACATGCACAGTAGGTTAATTGGCCGTTCCAAATCTGCCCTAGGTGCGAATGGTTGTGCATTTGTCTCTCAAATGTCTGTGGTGAGAGGTTCAAGTAAAAGAACTACAGTATTGCTGAGTGTTGTCAAAAATAAGCTTCATAGCTGTCAACGTCTTTCTGCCCTGCGGTGGCCTGGTGAGATGTCCGTGGTGTACCTTGCCCACACCCGAAGTAGGCTGAAATGAGCGCCAGCATCCCCGTTACCCTAATTAGGATTAAACGGTTCATAAAATTAATAATAATAATAATAATAATAATAGTGTAGTGGTAGCCTGGTGGTAAGGCGCTGGATTACTGATCCCAAGATTGGGAGTTCAAGCTCCACTATCAGCAGTTGACACGGTCCCCCTGGTGTAGCTAACTGGGTTATCAAAGGCTGGCCATGTCTCTCACTGTCTATGGTGAGAGGTTCATGTAAAAGAACCATTCAGGCATAGCCGTCAGCATGTTTCTGCATTGCGATGGTCTGGCAAGCTGTCCAGGATGCACTCTGCCCTCGCCTAGAGTCGGCTGAGATGGGTACCAGCCTCCCCTGCCTCTAATTAGTATTAAACGGTTCAGAAAATTAATGAATGAATAATATAATAATAATAATAATAATAATAGTTGTAACTACAATAATAGTATACATTTGTATAATTCACTCACTCACTGGCCACTAAATCCTATTAGGGTTGCAGGGAAGCCGACACGATCACGTTCGACGACCTTCACGTATTGAATGAAGGCTGGTATATCTGGTCCGATCCCACTGAAGAACTAGTGTAGCACAAACTGCTGAAACGGTTTATGCCGATTATCATAGAAAGGAGACACACTGAGTACACTGCAATTTGCTGTATACTGTATAGGGCTGCCTAGCCACAGACCAGCCAGATACTGTTAATATTATAACTGTCATGGATAAATTTTTTGTGTACTATATAGTGTAGGCTCTTTTCAAAAAGAACTTCTGAGCACTAAAATAATGTCAGTTATTTTAAAAAGAGGTTTCTAACAAACACATTTACTCTTTTCTGTTGCTGAAACAAATAGATCAGGCATTGGTGGATAGAAGAGATTCTGCCTAGAGTCTCTGGCATTTCTATCCTTCACTGTTTATTTGGTTTCATTATTTACCAGCGTTTCCTCTCACACTGTGGCTCTTTATTGTGTATTTGTATGTGTGGCCCAGACCAAATGTTGGAGAATTCAAGGCAGGTTAAGTGGCTGGGGGCAGGAGGTGAGCATGTGTGCAGTTGATGCCAGAAAGTAATTGTATCATAATGAGGAGGATGAGGGCTGGCACGCTCCCATGGCACTTCAGCAGGGTTCGGTGACACTTAACAAAGCAGCCTGAGGCTCAGAGGGCAGGAAAGAGCGACCAGTGACAAAGAGAAGCTTCCACTAGTGTTGCATACTGTGTGTGTGTGTGTGTGTGTGTGTGTGTGTGTGTGTGTGTGTGTGTGTGTGTGTGTGTGTGTGTGTTGACCCAGGGGTTATCATGCTCATTAAACAGAGAAATATGAAGATAGGAAGAAGAAATGTGGGCAAAGCATACAGGAAGGAAGCTGTTGATCATGTGATGAAAGTGGGCGGTGGTGCTTATAGCTTTGATGGAGCAGAACATTTAATAGCCGACAGCTGACATTTCATGAAACCCTGCTAATTAAAGCTTTTCCTTTTTTAACAGAGTAAAAGTCCACCCCTCTTTCTCCCGTTCTCTTTCTCTTTGCTGCTATGTTTAGCGAATCATGTGTTTTCATTAATCCACGTCAGTCAGTCTTAATAAGCCAGCGGAAGAGAGATGAGGCTGTGGTTTATATTGAGTGTCCTTCTATGGAATGAATGTGTTGCTGAGAGCAATGTCCATATCCATTCTCCACCAACGCAGCCTCATTCACTATGCAAAAGCTCATGCAGTAATCCAAGTGTCCTTTCTGCAATCACAGAGTATAATCTGCTGCTCTCTTGTAACGCATAACACCAGTACTTTACCACATTCTTTTGGTGCACAATGCATATTAGAGCTGGTATTATTGTTAGACCTCCCCATCTCCCCATCACTGAGAATAACACCACACAAGTGCTTTGTGGAAACACTTGTGTTGAAAAGTAGGCTCATTGTAATACAGTTAGAACAGTCGACAGGGCCGTGTTCATGAATTATAATAGACACAAAAGGTTTGTCTGCGGGAGACCTGGGAGACAGAGATAGCTTTGGCATTTCATCTCCATTCGGAAATAGATTTTTTAAAGCACTCAGTGTAATGTATGCAGTGCACTGTTGCTGGCGTACCGACACACTGTCATTTCTCTTATTATTCAAGCTTAATCCAATTGCTCATTTGAATCGCTATCATTCCTCCCATCCTCATAATCCATTTTGCTGTTTGTCTCTCGAGGTTAAATACAGTTGTAAAATACCTCTGTCCTGTTTTTGAAAGGGCGTTTTGTTAAAAACAACCTTCAAACTTCTGGAAGAAGATCGGCAATCCTTCCCTAACCGCCACACATCCACTGGTCCTCTGATCTGTCATTCACAGAACTTTTCTTTTAGAGTAAACACATCTCCTGCTACATTCGATGAATGACACACTGCATGGACTCACATTTGGGTGAAACTCCTCTGAATGGTTAAACGAAACGGTCGTCCAGTCATAAAAGCAACTCCATCTGTACACACACTGACACAAAAAGACTGATTCAGTTTTTCTGATACATAATCATTCAGAGACGAATATTTCTGTAGCTGTTGTGTTTGTTGGCAACAACAGTGCACTTAACACATCCTCATCCTGTGTTGTCCTGATAAAGATATCACACATAAATAAGTAGTGTTTCCTTGTTATTAATATCAGTGCTCTCATCAACCTGAATCGCATACCATGGTGACTTTTTAATTCTCTCCAACAATTGCTCTTCAATGTCCTCCACTAAGTCCTCAGTGCTTCTGGTGATGGCGCTGGCCAGTAGAGTGCATCCATTTTAACAGCGGTCTTACCTAAAAGTTCACAGAAAATATCTATGGCTGCAGGCATAATAAGTTCTTCTCCAATCATGATGGTTGCCAACGGTTTCTTGGCTTTAGCAATACGGTTAGCCACTAGGTATAATGCTCTCGGTGCACTCACATTTGTTGATGTGGTGGCCCTCAGTAATTGTTTCTGTTCTTCTTGCTCATGTTTTTTTTTTCTTTCAAAAAAAGTCCAAAGGCTTATCTTTTATTCCTGGGTGCTTAGTCTCTAAGTACCAAAGCAGCTTTGAAGGCTTCATTGGCTCATTCATTCATTCAAGGCCTTGTTTGCTAGCTTTTGGCCACATATTAAGCAGAGCGAGCTTGGCGTCCGAGAGTCATCTATTGCAACAAACCCATATTTTAGATAGGACTCTTGGTGTTGTCTGTTTAAAGAAGCTTTCTTTTTCTTCGCAGTTGTAGGCCATGATAAACTCATCATTTGGCCTTTTCCCCTTTCTAAAGATGCTGTCCAAATACATGTGGTTTTCAGTTATTTTTTTCTAACTTATGGGCTTATTTTTGGGGGGAGAATGAATCTGATTGGCCAACGTGACACGTCATCATCAAGAACAACCGTACAGATAAATAACAGATATATACTTTCTATTAATTCCAATGGATTTCTATGATGACTTCCTATACAGAGTTTTATTATATATCTATGGACAGGCGTATTAGTGTATCAAGAGGCACAGTTGAAAGTTAAGTTGGAGAGAATGAGGTCATATATATATATATATATATATATATATATATATATATATAATTTTTTTTTTTTTTTTTTTTTTTCTGTGTGGCCCGATAACAAATGAGCCGCGGACCAGTACCGGTCCCTGGCACGGTGGTTGGAGACCACTGATTTAAACTACCACAGCCTGTTTTTTGTCACCTTTTACCTGGGCTAGAGGGGACTCGGAAACCCATGGAATTTTATCAAGAAGTTTTTCAAGTTGTGTATAAACCTTTGTGACTGGTGATGAGTATTTAAGTTTGAGTAAAACTTAGAGCCATTTTAGCAACAAAAATAAACAAATCTCATCTAGACGCTGCCCAGAAAAAGTCAAGAGTGTTTAACATACAGGAAAATATCTCTTGTACATGCAGGTTCATCTCTGGAGGCTACTTTACAAATTACACTCTTAACTTCAACTTTTAATGAACTGGTATCACATTTAGAGTATTTTTATTGTGTTAAATTTTATTTAAATGGTTGCTGGAGCAAATACAAGCATTCACTGACCTTTCACATGGCACCATCTGGCCTATATAATGCCAGATCCATGTTGTTGCAGAGCTATATAATAGAGTCTAACGTTATGTTACGTTACATTATCTGACTGGTGTGTTTACACTAATAAATAAGGGCGTTTTCCCTTTATCAGGGATCGCCACAGCGAATGATTCGCACGTTTGATTTGTCATAGGTTTTTTTACGTCAGATTCCCTTTTGACACAACCCTTTAGCAAGGGACAGAAACACAGTGACGGCTTTGCAGCCTTCTCTCTACGAAAGTCAGCAATGGTTCTTTTACACGCCTCTCAGCAGAGACAGTGAGAGACATGACCCGCCTTTGATAACCCAGTTAGCTGCGCTGGGGGACACTAATAACATTTGTATTATCATGATATTAGTTACTATATCATAAGTGGAGAAATTCAGATTTACAAACTTACCTCTCTGAGTCTTCGGACACTCGCATGCTTTGTCTAAGTTGAAAACGAAGCTGAACTTCTAATTGTTTAAATAGATCCTGGCGTTAGACCTATTGGAAGGTTCCTGTCCATGTAAATGTAATAATTGTCAGAATATTTTCTTTTGTACAAAATCTATAAGCTCACAAATGTCTAGTAATAATAACATCAACACTATATGGTTCACACAAAAGGTAATAACTTACTAGGACTGAGTGCGCTCTCGTGGACAGACAAGCAGTTCCTTAAAGAATAAAAACTGCTCCCTCACAGTAGCTTCCATGTTGCTCACATCAAAAGTAATAAACATGTTGGACTTCATAAAGGCTTTTCAAATTATTTGTTAGATTTACACATTTTATTTAGTGTGCCTTTTTTTTGGTTTCTGTGTGATATATGCTAAAGCAATGCTTCTCCTTGGGTGTGATTGTATTCCCTAAACAATCCCCCTTGACTTTCCATCTCAAGGATCATACAACAACATCCACCCTGCATTCAGCAATATTCAGCAATAATTGTTCAATATTATCCCATAACCATTGTTTAGCCACAAATATTATATTTATATTTACTGTGTATATATATATATATATATATATATATATATATATATATATATATATATATACACATACATATATATATATATATATATATATATATATTTAACATAAAACATGCATATATTGTGTAAACTTATGTCCTAAAATGTCATAAATGTGAGTATGTGTGTAGGATGGGTAAGAAATCGCTACCTCTCTGCTCTTAAATGTTTAATCTCCCACACTTTCAGTCTGTATTATTTCTACTGTGTCAGCAAAACAGCGTGACTTATGTATATTTACAGACTGTATTACCGTGCCGTGCCTCACACTATAGTATGATTGATAGACAATTTTGAATATTTCATTTGGGCTTTCTTTCCCTATGCTCCTCTCTTTTTCTGTATTATGAATGATTACAGATGCAGGTTGTCATCACGTCTTCTGTGTATGACTTATTTCAGCTTGGAACAGTAGAACTAGAAACTGCTCTGAGGAATCACACGTTAACCGGATTATTTGCATGTAATCCAAACATCCCTGTAGGCCGAAACCAGAGATGCACAACAATGCAACTTCAGGATACTTAGGACTCACAGGAGCATGGCAGTGCAACAGCTGTATTCTTGTTAGATTTTCTTTTCTTTCTTTCCATTTTTTCCTTTTCCTGTCCTAAAGTAAGCTACGCCATTCCTCTTATTTGTAAATTTGTTCTCTTATCATGCTGTGGTTAAGGTATGCAATAGCTTGATACTTTTGAAGGACACCAGGTGAAGGGCATCACTGTTTTTTCTGCTTAAATCTATGCGCTGAAACCATGCAAAATACAGAACATTTGCCATGAGTCTCAATTAGCTGGCTCCAGTCTTTCTTTTGTAATAGCAAAATAACTTTTGTTTATAGTGAAAGACGGGTGTAAGACTAGAACTGGATGATATAAAATGCAATAAATTAAATTTATTTGCAATAAATTATTGAATTCTGTGTGTGTGTGTGTGTGTGTGTGTGTGTGTGTGTGTGTGTGTGTGTGTGTGTGTGTGTGTTGGTTGGGTGTAGGTGGAGTTAACAGGCAGCAGTGTGTTTGACTACGTACACCCAGGTGATCAGGTGGAGTTGGCCGAGCAGTTGGGGATGAAGATTGCTCCAGGCCGAAGTCTGCTGTCTCAAGGAGCAGGAGCTGAGGATGGAGCGAGCTCAGCCTCTTCATCTTCACACTCTGAGACACCTGAACCAGGTAAGAGTAGGAAGGATCTGGAATATCCTGTATGGTTACTTTACTTGCTATCTAACAAAGGTGTGTGTCTTTGTGTGTATATGTATATGTGTGTATGTATGTATGTATGTGTGTGTGTGTGTGTGTGTGTGTATATATATATATATATATATATATATATATATATATATATATATATATATATATATATATATGTATGTATATATATATATATATATATATATATATATATATATATGTATGTATGTATATATATGTATATATATATATATATATATATATATGTATGTGTGTGTGTGTGTGTGTGTGTGTATGTATATATATGAGGGGCAGCTCAGCCACGCCCCTCAGCCGGAGCGAGTACAAAACAGAATTTTAGAGTGAGAAAGTTAGAGAGCGTTACAAACCAAAGAAGTGGTGATGTGAGTTAATTCTCTGGTGCAGAGGTGAACATGCTTTTGTTTATTGGGAGTAAATGAGAATAGTGAATTCAGGTGTGTGCTACAGAGCAGCTCAGCCACGCCCCTCAGCCGAAGCGGAGAGGAAACAGTTAGTTAGAGGCACAGTGCCAAAATCAAAGTCCCCCAAAACACAGACCATAACAAAAAGGACATAAAAGTACAAGAACTGTAATAAATTGGATAAACAAAACAAAATGAGAAACATGCTACACCACAATAAATAAAATATAACACACAAACATTTTAAACATTACCTTAGGTCATGTACTAGAATAATAATTGAAAAAGACATTAATAGTGGAGTGTTTTACAACAGTTCAGACGATTATTCCTCTTCAGGCACTTCAGAGGAAACTGTCGTTTCTTCCATAGAAAATCTTATTTCTTCATAAGAGACATCCAACGTCATTATCTTTTTTTGGTGCTTAACAGGCATTTGAGTGACATCATAGAACTTAACTGGTAATTAAAACACACTAATAAAAGGCTCATTGACAACTTGTGTGCGAATATATATAACTGAACTGGGAAGAAGGAGGGGCAGGTTCAGTCTGTCGTTTGTAAACAATGGACGCAGCGTCATTACGTCATTGCGTCATTACGTCAGCGGCCTGCATAGGTATGTCTAAACCCAAAATTTGACTTTTTTTTTTTTTTTTTTTTTTTTTAAACTAAAATCGAAAAAACGTAAAACGGATGAACATAAGTCGGGGAGCGTCTGTACAGAAAATTTAGGACACAACAGTAAATAATCAACTCTTTATTAAGAAATGATCACATAACAATGTCCAACCTGGTTTTTATTTATTTCTGGTAAAGAAAGTGATTTCATTGTAATTAAACAACATACATAATACATATAAAATATAATTACAATGAAATCACTTTCTTTTCCTGAAATAAATAAAACAAGATTGGACATTATTATTTGAACAGTCCTTAATAAAGTGTTGGCTATTTAATTTGGGTGTCCTAATGTTTCATATGACTATATTTTTTTATATATTTGGGACATACAAATTAGTAGCAAGAAGGAATGGACTTACTGGCAACTGAAGCTTTTCTATTAACACCAGGAATGTTTATGTTGGTGTCAAGTTCTGCGTGTTTCTCACTTGTGTAACTGGGTTTTATACAGGATCACATCAATATTCTGTTACATTCTGAAATGTAAATACAGAAATGGCATAGCAGGTCATACCTACATATATGCAATGATTTTGACTGTAATATGCTAGTACTGTACTTCACACTGTAAGAGAATAAGAGTTTATCGAAGATTCTTTCTGTTATTCAAGCAGCTCTGTGAACCCTCCTTATAAATATTCAAGTGTTGTACCTGTCATACTAATGTGCCATGTTGCAAAATAAATAAATAAATAAAACCCTAGTCTCACCCAGAAAGGGATGGGTTTGCTTTTAGGTTGGATTTCTGTTCAGGTTTCCTCCTCTTGCCATCTCAGGGACTTTTTCTTTGGCACCGCCACCTCTGACTTCCTGGGGTTTCATTTAAAATTCTTTTCATTCATTCATTCATTCATTTTCTAAACCATTTTTTCATAGTAGGGTCATGGGGTGGCTGCATCCTATCTCAGCTGACTCTGGATGAGGGTAAAGTGGATATGCTAACCACCACGCCACCATGGGGCATACTACTGTGACATAGTAGTTAGCACGTCCCCCCTCACAGCAAGGCCCGAGTTTGATTCAGAGTTTGGGAGTTTCTGTGTGGCGTTTGCATGTTCTCCTCGTGCTTGCGTGGTTTCCTCTCACATAGTAAAAACATCTACAGTAGGCTAACTGGCTTTTCCAAATCACCCCTAGCTGTGAGTGTTAGTGTGAATGGTTGTGTGAGTGTTGGACCTGCGATGGCCTGGCAAGCTATCCAGGGTGTACTGTACCCTACTCTCGCCCACAGCTGCCTGAGATGGGAGCCAACGTCCCCACAACCCTAATTGGGATTAAGTGGTTCAGAAAATGAATGAATGAATATTTTAATAATTATTTTATTATAATAATAATTGTAATAATGATTTAAATTTTAGGTTGGGATTTTTGTAAAGCTGTTTTTGATTGTCCCTTATGAAACTGCTGTGGACATTAAAATTTGTATTTTTGAATTGAGTCTTCAGGTTTTGGGATTTCCATGGAAGTGAACAATTGTAAGGCCATTGGTTTTATTTCACCTGAATACAGTTTTGATTTTAAATCATTCTTATGTCTTACGGTTTATTTCACTAAAGGAAGGTAAGTAATCATTCCTGAAACAAACCGTCATATTTTGAGCTTAAAGGTTTTCTGAGAAAAGGTATACCAGTCAGAGGCTGGGCCAAAAGTCGAGCGTTCCCTGAGTGTCGAAGTGGAAAAGCTGTGGCGGGCTGGCTGCACTGTAACACACACTTCTTCCCCGCCCCTGAATTTAATTAGAGGACTTGTATAGAAGAAATGAAAAGAGGTGACATTCCTCATTAGAATTCTTTTCAGGCTGGTTATAGACTTTGCCTTCCAAATGTTCCCATTTTCATTGTGTTGTACTGATGATAATTTAAGTATTAGGGGAAAATCCATTTATAAATTAAACAAAATGACTTGATATCCATCAGTCCCTTAGTTCATCAAGCTGTTCAAACAGGAGAGAGATTGGCTGTTCGGTCCGGGTCTTCCGAGAGCCTCAGTAATTAGATATGCCAAGGATTTATTCTTTGCTGATTGGGGCTTTAAATTAATTGAAGTTCCACATTTGTGGCTTTGTCCTTTTCTCTGGCTTTTTTTTTTGGCCATCAGATATTACACATTGGTGGTGTGTGTGTGTGTGTGTGTGTGTGTGTGTGTGTGTGTGTGTGTGTGTGTGTGTGTGTGTGTGTGTGAAGGACTTGACAGTCCTCATTTCTTGGCTGCAGTGAGAGAGAAAATCTTTAATGGAGGAGATTGTGATATATAGATTTATTTGTTTACCCAGAGATGCACCAAACACTTCCCGACCTCACCTACCAGACCCCACCCCCATCTTTGTCTGTTTCTCAGGACAAATCCCCACTACAAGATGTAATGCAGACATGAGCATCTGTTTTGCAAACATCGTTGTGTTTTGCGTTCGCCTCCCTTTCACTCTACTCATGATGTCACGGTTCCCTTTGCAATGTCACCTTTTCTTATGCTGTACCTGTGAAGTAAATTGTCTTATCAACACTCTTGTTTAAATGTCTGGCACTGCAGAGACAGCAGTACCTCCTCCCCAAACCCCACCCACTGGTTCAATCTTCTCTCAAGGGCACGTCATATGTGTAATAAAGCAGTAAATATTAAATATGGCTGTATTTCTTTTTGGAGATACTAATCTTGATGTTTATCAACAAATGTCCTTTGATGAGGATGAAAGGCAGCACTGCTTGTGTGTGTAAATACATGAATAAAACAGAATGCTGCCAGCATTATTTGCATTAAGATAAATTCAGGGACTCCTACCACATTCTGTGACATCATATCCGAATTAATTCAGCGTAAAGAGATGGCAGAAACATGGTTTCACTGTAATTTCTTTTTTGTTTAATAAAAAATAAAAATAAATCAAATTCAATCCAGACAGAATTAATTAGGTTTGTGAGTTAGTCTATCATATTCTTACAAATGAGCCAACTTTATTAAAAAATTACTCTGATATCTGTTTGTTTGTGTTTTTGGAGTAGAACGCTGCTCTTTTTTTGCCCCTCAATAATTTACTTTACTGTTGACAAGCTGATGAGTCACCAAGGAGCAACATATTGACTGGATCTGTAGCGTAATTCTTTGTGTACTCTTTTTACGTGGACTGCTTCTCAAATGATGGATGTATTTGTTTTCTTTTAGCTTCATTATACTTAATAGCACACAATGGTTTTAAAAAAGCAACTCTTCGAAAGATTAAAAGAAAACAAAGTTAGAAGTTTCTCTTTGTCAGATCTTACAAACAAAATACCAGATGGAGCCAAACTGTCTTTCTTTGTGTGCGGCTATAAGAATGGACTTTATATCTGTGACATAATTCAGCACAAAGAATTATTTGGAGCCACTGCACTACAGAAAAAAAAAATCCTTTATAAATCTCAAAGAAATTTTAGCTTCCTACTGCAGTGTGTACTAGAGAAAAATCCTTAACTTCTACTACACACAGCCTAGTCATGGTTTTCTCATCTATTATGAGGCTATATGTGTGAAAGCAGTATGTGGCTAGAAAGCAGCAGTGTTGAGATGCAACACCGCAACAGGATCTTGAGGCTCCAGAGCAGGACTATCCTTTGGTCAGGGTGAACCTGCCTCTCCCTCAGGCTCAGACCTTTGATTTGTGTGCATCCTCCTCTGGCTTCAAACAGGTGTCTGGTGCTGAGCGTGACATTTGAAATGCAAATAAAGCTCTTTTCCACCAGGCCCCCAAACCTGGGCCTGTCAAACCAGAGAAATACCCACATCTCCAACAAATGCAGCAACATACACACACACACACACACGTGAGCATGTGTGTCTGCGCGCACGCGCGTGCGTGTGTGTATACTTCTAGTTGTTGTGTAATAGTATCTGTAAAAGAGGGGACGATGAATCATTGGTGCATGTAATGTACAACCTAACTGTTGTGCATTTGTGCTTCTTTTACTCCTAACTGTGTGCTGAAAAGATCATGGCTAAATGCTTGCTCAAGAGTCGTGCTTAGCATATCCACCCTACAGCTAGACGGCTCTAGGTTTGAGTTCCAGGCTCAAGTATTTCTGTGTGAAATTTGCATGTTCTTCCCTGTGTACTCCAGGGAGTTTAATCCTCCTGTCCAAAGATATGCTCATTAAGCTAACTGTCTGTTCTAAATTACCCACAGGTGTGCAAGTGAGATTGAATGGTTTTGTGTGTGTGTGTGTGTGTGTGTGTGTGTGTGTGTGTGTGTGTGTGTGTGTGTGTTGGCCTAGCAGTAGTCTGGCAAGCTGTTGAAGGGTATAGTCTGTCTTTACCCAGTGTCAGCTCTGGCAACCCTACGATTAAACCTGGATTTACACTGGGGTACAATATCCATGATCTCCATGATTTGATAAAATGTTTTGAGCATGGGGGGGTTGTGATATCGAATCAGGATAATCTTGAGGAAACTTGGAGGATTCATGATGATCATGCTGATCATAGCAAACTTTTTGGCTGTCATTATTTAATATCATTCGTGACCAAAAGTGGGAAGCGCTGTAGAGCATAACAGACTATCGTAGGGGTCTTGATGAGAGGTTGAGATGAGATTTCCTTTCAGCTTTTCCCTTTTCAGGGGTCGCGACAGCGACTGATTTGCACGTTTGACTTGGCATAGGTTTTTACGTCGGATGCCTTTCCTGACACAACCCTTTTAGCAAGAGACAGAAACGCGCTGACAGCTATGCAGCCTACTCTCTCTTTATGAAAGTCAGCAATGGTTCTTTTACATGCCTCACACCATAGACAGTAAGAGACCTCACTGGCCTGCCTTTGATAACCCAGTTAGCTGCACTGGGGGGGGACAGTAACAACCTTGTGGGGACTTGAACCCCCAACCTTAGGATCAGCAGTCCAGTGCCCTATACCACTAGACCACCACTGCCCCAGAAGGGGTCTATCGTAGGGTTCTTGATGAACTTTGAAAAACGATTCTGTCAAACTTCATTTCTTGGATGCATTCTGCCTTCTTTTAATAGTTCAGTCGTGCTCTTATCCAAGGCAACTTACAAATATAATTTTATAGAACAGCAATTTAGGGCCTTGCTCAAGAGCCCAACCGTGCTGTGGATTGAATAACCCATTGCCTTAACCACTTAGCCACCACTTTCTCCCTTTTTAGAGTCATAGACATTGCGGACACCGTGCCTCACTGTAAAATCCCAGTTTAGTGGTTCCACAAATTGGTAAAGTAGAGTAGTTTAGCTCATCAGTCCATCACAGGTCTGCAATATTTTACAATTTCTTACAATTTGAATTGTTCAAATTATTACTAATTTTCAAATGTATTATTAATTATCTGTTGCAGTATTTTTAAATGTGCTTGAAGACTCTAGAGATCCCGCTTACTTCACAGTGTGATAGATTCAATTGAGAATTTTAATCAGTCTGGTTTAAATTGGAAACATGGCCTACAGTAAAATTTTACAATGTCTTGTTAAGTCTTCATGTAAGTTTGAAATTCGCAGCACCTTCTTGAACCCTTCTTGCACAAACTTCTTCAATTTTGCTCTGAAATGGGTAACCTGAGATGGCTGTGTACTGGTGTTTAAAGTAAAAAAACCACAAATAGACAGAGAGTTGAATGAGTCTGACCACTCCACATGTGGCCCTGTCAGACAGCAGAAGCAAAGGTCAGTGGCCTCAGCCTGGGGTCTCTGAGCTGGCTGAGGCAGGATGAATACGCTGTATGCAACAGTTCTCCCTGGTGATTCCCCTTCACACACTCAACAGTAAAGGTGTTAACCCTGTATGCTGGAGTGTCCTTGAGAAGTAGAGTCAGGGGTCAAAAGAGCCATTTGTACTCACACAGAATACAGATAATGGGATTAGTGCCCACTGAGAGCAGACATTAGTCTGACCACCTGTCAGTGAGACTGCTTATCATGGGCATACATATATTTTAAAATGTAGCTGGAGCAGAGAGGCTTCCCCTGCTCTGCATTTGTATTTGTAATGAGATAGTTGTTTTGATTTAGTATAGTGCCTACACGTGTGCGCGTGCACACACACACACAAACACACACACGGTATGTGAGAGAGAAACAAGCACACATTAACAAGCACATACACAAACGTACAGTAACTCAATTGTATAGTAAGGATAGAGTAGTCAGATGTGATCACATGGCCTGAGCAGCGCTTTAATTGAAATCTGAAGCCACAGGTCTGTGGCTCAAACACATTGATTTCACTCAGGCTGACCCAGCCAATGGGGTCACATTCCAACTTAACTGACATTTCTTTTCTTCAATCTGTCACACACTCAAGCAGACCCCAGTCTCTTTGGCCTGTTCTGATCAGAGAGAGAGAGAGAGAGAGTGTGTGTGTGTGTGTGTGTGTGTGTGTGTGTGTGTGCGCACGTGGGTGTGTAAGAGTAACACTGGCAGCCCAGATTTGTTGTTTCTGCGATTTGTTTATGTGAAAGATCATCTGCTTTCATTTATTCTCTCTCACGTCTCTTTTTGATTAAGAATGCAAATCTGATCCTTTTGTCCATCTGCCTTTCTGTCAGACAAGGAGTGTGTTCAATTAAATAAACATCAGTATGTGCTGGAACGGCCGCTCTTCTCATCTCCAGCCCCCACCTGCTAAAATCAGCCGAGCATCCACCCCCCCCCCCCAGCCCCCTCCCCTCCAAATGGAAATGCTAATGGCACTCTGCAAATGCAAGGCTATTCTTCACAGAAAAATGTATACATTTGTTTTCTGATATAATTTATTACAAGAGACATGACTGCTTCGAGGATTGGGGGATTTGAGACTGGATCTTTTTCCACTGGCATTTTCCTTTCACAGATGGCAGAAGGGATTTCTGTTATTCTCCGAGTGGAGATGAGCTGCGAGTGAGCGGCAGTTGGAGCACTGCAATGAGCTTGCCTCAGTCTTCTTTATTGCTTTAGAGAATCCCTAAAGATGAGGCAGAAATATGGCTGTCCTCCAACCCCAACCAGTTGCTAGAAACCAGAATAGGCATCAGACTTTTCCTTTGATTTGTTTCGACATGTTTCAATGAGCAGTTGCAAAAGTTTATGTCCACCATGGTTTCTTAATATTAAGGGGGAAATGTGCAAAATAATAGAATTCTCTCACATTCAAAATGTAAATGTTCGTGTATCCTGAAATGCATCACAATCCAAAAGATGGTTCATTTAACAGAAATATTACAATGAAATAAAAGCTGCTCAGAGTTTAAGATAGGTGGAGGAGACAGATATAAAGGAAAGTTATAGGCATACAAGTTTTAAAAAAATCATATACAGTGATACCTCTGCTCACGAACATAATTGGTTCCCAGAAAGTGTGTGTGAGGCGAAAAGTTCGTCTTCCGAACATTTGTTTCCCATAAGAAACCATTAAAATGAGAATAATCCGTTCCCAGGTCCCCATAAAACATAATTTTCTACTAAATAAGCCTTAAAACTACACAAAAATATACCTTATTTTATGTATAATAAATGTGCTATTGTATTGTAATTAAATAAATAAACTGTACTGTATAATAAAGTCGTTTTATTTACCTTTGTGATGCTAGTTGATGGCTTGATGGAATGGAGTGGGAGGAGGAGGGAGGGAGGGACTTACTGTTTGGAAGGAGAGTTTGGAAACGCCTACTGTTTGGAAACACCCTTAGCCACACACGCACCCTTAATAGCTTCCTTGTTCTTAAGGATGGTGGTATTGGTACTGGGACGCTAAGTCACACAAACACACACCTCGTTCGTGTTTTTCAATGATCTCCGCCTGTGGTGGGGTCTTTTCCGGTCCCATAATAGCAAAAGTACACTCAATATGGTCCAAAATGTCTATCAAACACAAACCACTTCCGCATTCAAAGAAAGGGGGTGACGAACTGTGACGCCGTGAGCGTGCGTCAGCTTCTCGTGGCCGCCACCGTGGCGCTGTTCGACCGCGTGGTTTGATTCGTCCGCCAAAAACTAGTTCATCAACAGAGACAATATGCTCGCAAATTTAATGTTCTTGAGGCGAAAAGTTCGTGAGCTTAAGCGTTCGTCAGCGGAGGTTTTACTGTATCATATTTGAGATGATGTCATAATTGAACCCTTTGCTTACATCTACTAATTGTGGATATAACAACCACATGCTCTGACTGGCTCCACAACTAGGATATCAGCTATTGTATCTTGAATCCAGAAAAGCAAAATGGAGGAGCAGTTTGGCAGATCAACTGAAGACAAAATACATTCTCTGTCTTCCTTTCGGCTTTTTCCCTTTTTACTCGGGAGTCGCCACAGCGAATCATCTGATTCGCATGTTTGATTTGGCAGAGGTTTTTACGTCGGATGCCCTTCCTGTCACAACCTCTATATATAAAAAAAATGTATTAAAAAAAGGCTAAAAGCAGAACAAATTTGAATAGAATTTACTGGCTAATGGTTGGAATATGTATTGATGTTAAAAATTATATATATAAACATTCTCTATCTAAAACGCATGTAACAAAAAGTAGAATATTTACAGGGATTCCTCACTTTCCGCAGTTAATTGGGACCGAGATCTCCACGCAACCACCGAATTCTGCGAGGGATCTCTGTAATTATAATTTACATTTTTAATAAAAATTATAAAAATGACACATTTCTAAGAATCAATGGATGTGTATGTTCATTTGTTTTCTGAACCGCTTAATCCTAATTATGGTCACAAGGAGGCTGGCACCCATCACAGCTCACTCCATGTAAGGGCAGAGTACACCCTGAACAACTCGCCAGGCCATTGAACGGAAGAAACATGCTGACGGTGTTGCAGCCTATTCTTGATGAAAATCAGCAATGTGACAGTGAGAGAGGCATGGCCGGCCTTTGGTAACCCAATTAGCTGCACTGGGTGACAACCCAGTTGATAGTGGGGATTGAACTGCCAACAACCTCATAATACGTGATAGTCCTGTATTAGCTGATCAGTTGCTGTATGGTATGGTTTTGTTTAGTAATTGTTAACTCTAGGAGAATGAAGGAGACACAATAAACTGACAGGAGGATTTAAATTTTTTTTTTTTTTACAAATTATATAATTTACTCATGAGTGGTGAGAAAGATATTGTGCATTTGTATCATAGAATGAATCTTGTGACAGAAAGTGCACAATGAATCTCATACACTGTGAAAAATAAAATCAGCAATATATTAAAAAGTTTCTAATCAGAAAGTCCTACCCCTCTCCCAGAGCCACTCCTTTAAAACACATCAATGCTCACTATCTGATTACAATGGGAGAGCGAGCCCATGAGACCACTGTGGGTAAATGAGCACATTATAATACCACTTATCATGTTTACATGTAAGAGAACAATTTATCATCATCATATGATATCAAAAATGGATATAAACAATGAGTATACATTGTTATTGTTAGTACTGAACAGCCCACTAGCTTCAGCAATGTCTATAGAAGCCTTGTTGAAGTTTCTGGTTATGCACAGTGAGTAGAGATGAGCATAGGAAGGCAAGAACGTTGGTTGACAGGCAACTATGCCATTCAGTCATTATTCATTCATTCATTTTTTTGAACCACTTAATCGTAATTAGGGTCATAGGAAGGCTGACGCCCATCTCAGCCGACTCCAGGTGAGGATGGGGTACACCCTGGACAGCTCACCTGGCCATCGCATGTCCGGCAATTCAGTCATTATTTTTGGAATGATTGAAATGCCTGGATGAGCTTTGTTAGCACTGCCACTGCCATAGATTTTTTTTTTTTTTGTCATAGCATTTAATTCATTCATGAAAATATTCATGATTATTTAAAAAAAATACAACAAAATATATATATACTAGTCCTCCTCAAAAATTAGCATATTGTGATAAATTTCATTATTTTCTGTAATGTACTGATAAAAATTAAACTTTCATATATTTTAGATTCATTGCACACCAACTGAAGTATTTCAGGTCTTTTATTGTTTTAATACTGATGATTTTGGCATACTGCTCATGAAAACCCAAAATCCCTATCTCAAAAAATTAGCATATTTCATCTAACCAATAAAAAAAGTGTTTTTAATACAAAAAAAGTCAACCTTCAAATAATTATGTTCAGTTATGCACTCAATACTTGGTCGGGAATCCTTTTGCAGAAATGACTGCTTCAATGCGGCGTGGCATGGAGGCAATCAGCCTGTGGCACTGCTGAGGTGTTACGGAGGCCCAGGATGCTTCGATAGCGGCCTTAAGCTCATCCACAGTGTTGGGTCTGGTGTCTCTCAACTTTCTCTTCACAATATCCCACAGATTCTCTATGGGGTTCAGGTCAGGAGAGTTGGCAGGCCAATTGAGCACAGTAATACCATGGTCAGTAAACCATTTAGCAGTGGTTTGGGCACTGTGAGCAGGTGCCAGGTCGTGCTGAAAAATGATATCTTCATCTCCATAAAGCTTTTCAGCAGATGGAAGCATGAAGTGCTCCAAAATCTCCTGATAGCTCGCTGCATTGACCCTGCCATTGATAAAACACAGTGGACGAACACCAGCAGCTGACATGGCACCCCAGACCATCACTGACTGTGGGTACTTGACACTGGACTTCAGGCATTTTGGCATTTCCTTCTCCCCAGTCTTCCTCCAGACTCTGGATCCTTGATTTCCAAATGACATGCAAAATTTGCTTTCATCCGAAAAAAGTACTTTGGACAACTGAGCAACAGTCCAGTTCTGCTTCTGTGTAGCCCAGTCCACTGCTTCCACAGGTCCCCCAAGGTCTGGAATCAGCCCTTCTCCACAATCTTCCTCAGGGTCCGATCACCTCTTCTGAGCATTTTCTGCCACACCTTATCCTTCCCACAGACGTCCCACTGAGGTGGCTTGATACAGCACTCTGGGAACAGCCTATTCGCTCAGAGATTTCTTTCTGTATCTTACCCTCTTGCTTGAGGGTGTCAATGATGGCCTTCTGGACAGCAGTCAGGTCGGCAGTCTTACCCATGATTGCAGTTTTGAGTAATGAACCAGGCTGGGAGTTTTTAAAAGCCTCAGGAATCTTTTGCAGGTGTTTAGAGTTAATTGGTTGATTGAGATGATTAGGTTAATAGCTCGTTTAGACTACCTTTTCATGATATGCTAATTTTTTGAGATAGGAATTTTGGGTTTTCATGAGCTGTATGCCAAAATCATCAGTATTAAAACAATAAAAGACCTGAAATATTTCAGTTGGTGTGCAATGAATCTAAAATATATGAAACTTTAATTTTTATCAGTACATTACAGAAAATAATGAACTTTATCACAATATGCTAATTTTTTGAGAAGGACTAGTATATATATACTTAGATTTATTATAGAATTTAATAAGGGTGGTGCGGTAGCACAGTCTGCCTCACAGCAAGAAGGCCTGGGTTCAATTCCTGGGCTTGGAACAGTTCTGTATGGAGTTTGTACGTGCTTGTGTGGGTTTCTTCTGGGTACTCTGGTTTCCTCCCACGGTGTAAAAACATGCACAGTAAGCTGATTATCAGTTCAAATTGCCCCTAGGTCTGAGCATGAGTGTGAATGGTTGTATGTGTTTTGGCCCTGCAATGGCCTGGCGAGTTGTTCAAAATGTACCCCACCTTTGACTAGAGTCGGCCGAGTTGTCGCCAGCCTCCAAACAACCCTAGTTAGGAGTAATCAACTTAAAAAAGGAATAAATAAATAATGTACTATATACTGTAAACAGTGTTTACACTAATTATAGACTTTGGTTATCGATTTAGTAAAGCAGTATCCTTCGTTAATATTCAATAATCCAACAATAATAAATGTAATAATATTCAGCATTTTGGTTTAAAAATGAACACTGTATGTATTATGTTTTATTCTTAACTTCAGCATGAAAGCTATAACTCCTGTTGTATGGCGTGTTTCTGTGATTAATGCGTCACGAGGCTCTTAGGCTCTTTAATAATTGAGTCTCCGTAACACTCCTGCTGAAGTAAAAGTCATAATGCTTGTTAATTTTCTGTGCGCAGTCATAAGTTACTCAGTCATTATGAAAGTACCTATCACTTCATCAGACAGATTCTCTGTCGGTGTTGAGTGTGTTGATCATCCAGCCACCATAAATAAAGGCCAAGTCTGTTTGCTAAGACAAATGGTTTTAATCATCTGATGTGCTCATTTATCCCAAGCCCTAAGTTTAGCCTTAAATTAAAGCTCTAGTGAAAGCATAACTTGATTTCAAGAAATGCCCATCAATCTTAACTGCCTTTCACACACAGGTTAGGCAGTGATGGAGTGTTGTGGGGTTTTATTTGTTCTTTGCAGTGCAGAAAATGTTTAAAGCTATGGGCTTGACATGTAGAACCTTCCGCGCAAGGAAACAAGTGTTTATTATGGAAATTAAGTTGGCCGACCTCGTATTCCGCACTCGGCTGCATTAGTAAGCTTTCAAACATCTCAATGTTTCACCTGTCAATCCAATGCTCCGTATCAAAACCATACAGAAACACGTGCTACAGAGTCTTCCGTGAGGAGCAGAGAAATTAATGACAGCTTAGCCAGTCTAAAAAGATAGAAAAATCTGTCACAGGGAAAGTACAAGATCACTCAAGGAGGAAGGCTTCAGAGCTTCAGAAGACAAAGGTGGGATCAAGCAGTCTCCAGACTATTAGAAGCCAGTTTTCTTTAAGCTTATTCAGCTTGTCAGAAAGGGCTTTTTATCGAGAGACGTTGAGTAGACATCATGCATTAGACCCGAGTTCACAGGCAGCAAGAACCTCCGTGTCTTGCGGTGGGAAAGTATTTGTGTAAAGCTGAATGGCTCGTTCACACAGGAAACCAGCCAAGTGGTTATGTGCTATGAGGGGAACACGGAAAAATTAGCATTCGAGGTGCGATAAGCTGATTTTATTGAGATTTTTATTGAGAGTGATACCTCATCTGGCTTTTATATGCAGTGTTCCTGGTTTGTGTGAAATTATTATAATAAAAGGAATGTCTCATTTTATGTGGTTTGGGGATGGTGTTTGTGGAACATATAGACATTGTTAATATGTTTTAAGGGCACAGAAATACTGTAATTATCTTCTCTTTATCCCGAAAGCACACTTCTGCACTTGTGTCATTCGGGACACAGGTCATTAGGTGAACAGTTCGGCTGTTTTGAGTATGGTTCTGTCCTTTTACAGTTTGGGTCACCACATTGCTGTAGCGCTTATTGATGGAGTGCTTGTGCCAATATGCCTGCCTCTCTCCACCCATCTCTCAGATCAGTGCATGTTGAAGATAGTGGACTGATTTGCTGCTTTGTGCGTTATTTAGACTGCTCACCCCCAAGAACTGATTGCTTTTGTTGCCAAATTTCATATATACACACTTTTGTTTAACTGGGTCTTATAACACTGCAGAGATAAGAAGGAACAGTGAACAGGTCTTCGCCCAATAAACAGGGAAATTATCTGGCCTGCTTTTCCTCGTGACACAATTTGTCAGACCTGCTGATAGGAAACAAATTCTATTCATAAAGCTCTCCTCTTCTTGGCTCCAGTGCGATTCGGTAGCAATTCAATTATAGTTTTGTGCGATAGTGAGCCCGGAGAGAGAATCCTAGCTGACAAGAAATATGACAGGACAGTTACTGAGTGTTTATGCAATTAAACTTTCACTGACAATACCTGCCGAGTGATGAATGCCTGGGCGGAGGTGGATGTGCACAAGCAGTGCCCCACAAGGATTGCACATTTTTCATTATTTTACAGTCGGCTGTGATCTTTCAGGGATGGCTGCAAGGAGCAGAGCACAGCAGTGTGTGTGTGTGTGTGTGCGTGCGTGCGTGTGTGTGTGTGTGTGTGTGTGTGTGTGTGTGTGTGTGTGTGTGTGTGTGTGTGAGAGAGAGAGAGAGAGAGAGAGATGCAGACACAGGCCAACAGAAGTAGAAAGGTAAGAGGATATTAGCTTGAGTAAAACAAAATGTTTGAATATAGTGAAACTCTCATCTACATTGGAAAGAGAATATTATATAATCCCTTTCTAATCAAATCTGAGCATGCACATGGTTTAAAAAATAAATAGTTGAAATTTCTACTTTGCTACTTTGTGCTTCAATTCATGCGGCTTCAGTGTATCGTGTTTTTTTAAATATTCATCAAATTAAGAAATAAGGAAATTAAGGAAGAATAGGGGAAAAGGTTAAGGAAAATGCCACAAAAACAAGGCCAGTTATGCAAAAAAAAACCTAAACAAGCACAAAACAAAAAACAACCCATAACCTCCTATCAAAACTACTTCCATTTTTGTGAGATGCACATCTGAGTGCATGCACGCGCATCTCTGTATTGTCTGTGTGTATTTATATTTTATTTACATCTTATGCATTATTTTTGAATGTTTAATTGTTATAAGCATTTATAGCATTAAACATGTATTTATTGATATTATATACACATATACATGTACGTATACCTCAGTCGGGGGGGTTGAGGGGTGATCCTACTCCGCAGAATTTGGTGGTCGTGGGGGGATCTCGGTCCCAATTAACCGCGGAAAGTGAAGGATCCCTGTATTTTCATGCTTTCTTTGTGTTATACAAGAAGGAAATGATCAGTATAATACACACATTAAAATCCAACTGGAAAAAATTACACATTACAAAGATCTTTAAAAATCTGTGTGTGTGTGTGTGTGTGTGTGTGTGTGTGTGTTATATTTTATTTTTAATAGTAATTTTTAATAATTAATCATAAATAAACTTATTATTTTTGTCATTACACCTCTATTTTGTAATTAATCCAAAGAATCTTTTTAACATGCATGTGTGGGATGAATCAACCGTGACAGAGGTTAATAATAAAATGAAAAAAATCCAAATCTTTTGAGTGGGTGAAAGTAGTACAAAATCAAAAGTAAGTAAAGAATACAGTACTATTTACACTGATATCAGTTTATATCATTGTGTTTTTGTTTTTATTAGCATTTTAAGAAGCTTTATGTGGCCACTACTGATTGTGAAGGTACTGTATGTCTTTAGAGCAGTGGTGGTCTAGTGGTATAAGGTGCCGGATCTCTGATACAAAGGTTGAGGGTTCGAGTCCCACTCTCCACAAGGATGTCACTGTCCTCCCAGTGCAGCTAACTGGGTTATCAAAGGCCGGCCATGTCTCTCACTGTCTATGGTGCGAGGCATGTAAAAGAACCATTGCTGACTTTCGACAAGAGTAGGCTGCAAAGCCGTCAGCGTGTTTCCGCCCTGCGATGGCCTGGCGAGCCGTCCAGGGTGTACTCTGCCCTCGCCCTGAGTTGGCTGGGATGGGCACCAGCCTCCCCGTGACCCTAATTAGGATGAAGCGGTTACAGAAAATGAACTGAACTGTATGTTTTTATTTGATCATATTTTAGTACTTGTACTGGATTGTATGTACATATATGCAGTATGTGTATTGATATGAAAGCACCTTTGTTTGTAGCTGCTACATGAAGTGGGTCAGCTATTAGCTATTGGTCATCTGCTCTGTGAGGTGGTTATTAGTGTGTTGAGTTATTGTAGAATTCTATTGGGACTTTCAAGTGCCCTATTTGTCCAGAGATGAAAACTGAGGTGTGCTGTTTTTTTTAATTAATCATTTGTCCTTCAAACAGGGAAGTTTCTCTCCTCACTACACACTTTCCACAGATAATTAGGCCCCATAGTTCAGCTAATTCCATGAGAGACCTGCTTGTAGCCACCTGCTCTTTTTGTATGGGTAATCTTTGTCTTGTAAGATTCAGTCCCCGGAGAAAAGCTTCGCCTTGTGAAGAATAAGAAAACCTCAATGCTTCTCCCTGTAGAATCTCACCATGCTTGCATTTGTAATAGTATGCATGCAATACACACACACTCCCTCTCTCTCTCTCTCTCTCTCTCTCTCTCTCTCTCTCTCACACACACACACACACACACACACACACACACACATACCTTTCCCCCAAGACTTGTCGCTCTCAGTGCGCATTGATAGGGTGGTGTTGATTTTAGGTGTATATGGATCTTCAACTAATCCTATTAATTCAAAGTGAATAACAAAGCGGACCAGGCTTTTTTCCCATGTCATTCCATTTATTCAGCCCTGCTAGTGTTTTGTTCCTCCATCATAATTATTTCCGAGTCAGATGTGCACTGATTTCCTGGTGGACTTGTGTACCTCAGACTGACTTCAGGAACAGCAGAGCTGGGATAATTCGTGCTGCTCCTCTGGGGTGCTGTTCTCTGTTTTGTCAAGGACATTTTTATTACAAAGCTGATGGAATTTGCATATTAATTCATTTCTTTCAATTTTTAAGATTAAATGTTGTCAACATGTATCAGTGCAAGGCTTTGACAGACCTGATGAAATGGGTCAGTCATGCTTGAACATTTTGGAGTAAAGCCACCAAGTATAGCCCCTCTCTCTCTCTCGCTCTCTCTCGCTCTCACACACACTCTCTCTCTCTCACACACACACAGACTCATCCCCATTGCTTCTACCATCTCTCCTTCATTCCTACTTACTCTCTCTCATATTCTCCCAGTTAAGGATGTGTAGAAAGACTGTAAGAGGGAAAGAATACAATTCTGTCTTCCTTTCGGCTTTTTCCCTTTTACTCGGGAGCCGCCACAGCGAATGAGAGTGGGACTTGAACCCCCAACCTTTGGATCAGCGATCTAGCGCCCGATACCACTAGACCACCACTGCCCCCAGGGAAAGACTACAATGACATACCAAATTCTGTCAACTTGTACTTAGTGCTCTTTTGTAAATTAGGACACTATTAGCACTTGATTTATAAATGCATTTCCATATCGGGATTTTTTCCGCCTTTCATAACTCTGTGATTTGTGCTCATGGACCTGATCCTCTCTATTAATCTGCAGGTGAAAAGTGACTTAAGTATCTTAAAGCACGCTAGTATTTCTGAGATGAAAACAATGCTTTGGTTTGAGGATCACGATCCAGATGTAATTTTCTGTCCTGATTTCTTTTACAGAAATAAAGCAATCAATTGGTATTATGTGGTATTACATTTAATTTCTGTTTGGTGGTGTCGAAAATGTGGGATCCCTGGAAAGATGGGATCAGCCATAGCCTCATAGAGATTGCAGGTTTGATTCCCAAACCAACAGGAAAAATGAGCTGCACCTTCCCTTCCTCCACCTTCATAGTTGAAGTAGCCTTGAGCAAGGCACTGAACCCCCAACTGCTCTCCGGGCGCCCTAATGTGTGTGGCAGCCCAGTGCTCCAAGTGGGTATGTGGGTGTGTGCTCACATTGGATAAATTAAAAAAAAAGGCAATCATTTCCCTTGCAGAATTAATACAGTATCTCAAAAAAATATAGTATTTGTGTCAGAATTATTATTAAAGTATATCTCCTCGAGTCTATTTTTTAATATAATGATAGATAGAACAATAATAAAATAAACTTTATATGTAAGCACTTTTTTTCTAGCACAGAGAACAGCAACAATAATAATTAATAATAATAATAAAAGAATAATTAAAACTGTATATTTGTATTAAAACTTTGTATTAATTTTATTCATTTGCTAAACTGCTGAATCTTGTTATAGTCACATGGCTCTCAGCCGACTTTGGGCCAAGGCAACGTACACTGTGGACAGCTCGTCCGTTTATAACAGAGATAATACCCACACTCAGTCATTCACACTCTTAATAAAACTGATATAGAACAGTCAATTAGCTTAATGTGCATGGCTTGGACTTTGAGAGGAAACCAGATTTGCCAGAGGAAACCCACACGAGCAATGGAGACAACAGGAAAATCTGACACCGACATGCCCTGTGCCCAGGATTCAAATTTTCTTGTTGTGAGGCGGCTGTGCTAACCACTACACCACCGTGCCTCCCTTATATTAAAACTTGCAGAGTCTAAAGAGAACGTGCAGTAATGATCTACACCATGTTAGTGAACAGGGTAGTGTGGCATGGCAGCGGCTCCCGTGGGCTGAACACTCATTAGTTTTGTCTGGAGACATCACTGAGACAAGCGGTATCACTGCTACATCCGCTCCACCTGTTCAACCTGTCTGCCTTTCACTGCTTCAGAGACGTGCTGTAGAGACACCCAACACACACACACACACACACACACACACACACACACACACACACACACGTGCATTCATGCTGACTATTCACTAAAAAATGTGTAAATATCTTCATCCTTACTTCTTTAGGTTGTGATATGCAGCTTTATCACATTTAGATGCCACAATCCTGTGAAAATGTTGCTGACTAATTAGTCTTGAGTGTACAGGAATGACATGACCCTGTGCTGATAAAAACTGTCCAGCTTGTCACTGCTTTACTCTTTTTATCATTTTAATAATGGATGAGTCCACGAAACATGCTTGACTCCCAAAAGGGAACAGGATGATTGGTTATCTGTTTTCAAATCTCTCTTCTTCTTCTCTTTTCGGCTTTTTCCCTTTTCTCAGGAGTCGCCACAGCGAATCATCTGATTCGCACATTTGATTTGGCATAGGTTTTTACGTCGGCTGCCCTTCCTGTCACATCCTTTTAGCAAGTGACATTTTTAAATATTATACTAGTATAGTATAATAATATAGTAGTATAATTAAACTATGATATATACAGTCATACCTCACCTTATGAAATTAATCCGTTCCAGAAGTGGTTTCGTAACCTGATTTTTTCCTAACTTGAGCCGCATTTTATATGTAAAAGGCCTGATTTGTTCCAAGGCCACCAGTACTACCCCAAAACCCTTTAAAATTATAAAAGCATACATTTTAAGGCCTCCTTCTGCTTCAATATCGTACCAATGGTAGACGGATTTCGGCCATATTCCGTTGCGATATAACTCAACTGCATGCCACGAGCCCGCTTCTTGTTTTCACTCGCACCGGGAATCACTTTCACCAGAAATCACGTGTGTGTGTGTGTGTGTGTGTGTGTGTGTGCGTGCGCGTGTTGCCATGTCTTCTTAGTAGAGTTATAATCTTACAAATGTTTATGCAAGGTTAAAAGCCTGAGCCAAAAAATAAAGTTGCAATGAGCACACTTGAAAAACTCACGAAACAACAGTAACTCTGTCTTTTACGTGTGTTAGAACTCCGTGACGAACAATGGGTCAAAGGCACACGAAAAGCATCATGGGTATTATGGAGATGCAACTCCCTCCTAGCCAATGGGAGGCCGGTGGGGTGGGGTGTTGGGAGATAGCCAATGGGAGAGCAACTTGCGCATTGCTTGAATTTTTGAGATGGCGCGTTTTGTAAGGTGAATTTGTTTAGTATCCAGAAAAGGGAATTTTTGGTAAATGCGTTTCGTAACTTGTACTTTTCATTTGTTGGGTCTTTTGTAAGTTGAGGTACCACTGTATATTATTCTACAAAACACACAATTCTTTAACCAAAGCTGTGTAATTCAGACTGTGCTAAGAGCGACTGTAACTTTTATTTATCTATAACACTGTATGATCCAACACAAATAACCAATATGGCTGTTTCTATCAATACAGCAGTGCTGTCATGTAGATATATAAGCAGTAATCATCCCTCTGGCTTGATCTGAGCAGAGGGATATTGTTGCATATTTGATTGATATTCACCTTTTTTCTCCATGCCCCCATCAAGCTTTTATGGCAGATGACATGTCCGAGGGAGCGAGCGTTCGTTTTGTCTGTGTCAATAACACTGTCAGTGCACAAGTTTGCTTTGCCTCTAGCTGTCATAATAACATCAAACGGTAATGTGACTGATCTCGCTGCAGATTGCTGTGCATGCACTTTCTCCCTGCTTTAGAGTAATGGATATCCACCGTTGTGTTCGACAGCCTGTAATTCAACGTTAATGTTAGAGAATGTTTGGAGCAACTCGCTGTTGCAGCCTGATCTCTCAAAAAATATAGTCAAAAAAATTCATGGCTACCATTACCCTAAGTAAACATGACCCTGAAACCATTTTGATTGATTTGTGTCGATGGATGTAAAACAAGCAACCAATAAATCTACTCGTGCTTGCTTCGATTTGAGAAGGGGAGAAAATGGGCCTCAATTAGAGCACTTCAAAATTTATTTACAACCCCATGTTTGATTATTTCTTTACTTTTGCAGATGAGGGATTAATTAAAACAGTGTTAACAGCCGCTAATTGATATCTCATGTTTATGACGCTTGGCAGTGTTTTGGTGTAAATGCAAGCCTTTATCAGGGGCTGTAATTACACCTTGGCATGCTGATTCAAAGCACTGTCTGTTTCTCTGCCACTGAAAAAGCTTCTCTTTCCGTCAACTTGGAATTTGAGCACACATTTTAATTCAACCAGGATAATTAGTCTGATGCGACTCTGCATATTTAATTTGGTGATACATTTTTTTCAGTTTACTGATAGATTCAATCTGTTTCTCTATGTACATCTAATATTCAAGAAAACAGTGTTATGAATACATACACACACACACACACACACACACACACACACACACACACACACACACAACATGGTGGCGATTCAATTCGTATTTAAAGCCAACAAACAGCTATGTTTATACAGTGGAGCCTCATCTATCCCGAGCATTCTGTAGAGCTCTAGAGTTCTGCTTGAGTGTTTATACTCTCGCTAACACAGCTACATCGGGACTGTTTGCAAGTGCATGTCCACCACATTTTAATGGATTGCCATGGAAACAGGGACATGTAAACCCCTCCCCCTCCCTCACACACACATACACACACACACACACACACACACACACACCTAAAGATACAGTGGGTACAAAGAGGTTTTGTGGGAATTTGATATCATTTATATGTGTCTATAAGTTAACAATCATTTCCACAGAGGGTTTGGTTTATTTAGGGTTTTTTGATTTGTTGATTTGGTTTTTGATTTTGAAGTTCTTTGATTGTATTAACAGTAAATATAATTTTCATACAATCTATTCATTCAGTGATTCGTTTATTCATTTGTTGTACTACTACATCACAGTCAATGTTATCTCATATAATTCATATAGTTCCTATATACCCTCTGTGGTCAGTACAGTTTTTAATCCAAATCCAGCCGCAGCACCTCCCAGTTAAAATTAATGACTTGGTCTGACCCCTCCTCCCCCAACCCCCTTAATCTGACATTTAACGCGAGTATGTAAACTGTACTTGACCCATTTAGTCCCAGACTGAGTAAACTAGCAGTAAGTAGTGTTTGAGAGAGTGTTGCTAAGTAAAAGCGCGAGAGAAAGGGGAACAGTGGACATCGGGACCTGCCAGGCTGTTAGTGATGGTCAACACTCACAGCATGCAGAGTTACTTTTAAAATCTCATTATTTACTCCTAGAGACAACTATTCCGAAGGGTTTCATAAAGAAAATTAATCCAAGAGCCTTCCAAACTAAAAATTACTCTGCTTTCACTCAAATGACATCTTCCCTTTATTATCATTTAAGAGACTGTCAGGTTAATGTGAGCAGCAGATTCACAAGAGGACAGTGGTGTATTACAGGAGATTGCATTTTTAAACTTGTAAAAAAAAAAAAAATAGTGTTCTGTATGAAAAGATGACTGCAATAATGTATATTTCTGGATTTGGGGATTAGTTTGGGGATTAT
>CM045732.1:54338495-54348495 GCA_024760905.1 Plotosus lineatus
ATTTTGTTTTTGTATGGAACAGACTACGGGCAGTGGTGGTCTAGTGGTTAGGGCGCAGGATCGCTGATCCTAAGGTTGGGGGTTTGAGTCCCCACAAGGTTGTCACTGTCCTCCCAGTGCAGCTAACTGGGTTATCAAAGGCCGGCCATGTCTTTCACTGTCTATGGTGAGAGGCATGTAAAAGAACCATTGCTGTCTTTCGTAAAGAGTAGCTGCAAAGCCGTCAGCGTGTTTCTATGAACTGGAGAGGGATGGGCTCCGCCAGGCCAAATCAGCCCAAGTCTCGCCATGAAGGCGCCCCAACGACATTCTCGGATATTAAGGGATAAGTGAAGTGAATGGAACAGACTTGAGTTCAAATGGCTGTTATATTTTGTTCCATTTAGTATTATATCAGCCCAATATATTATAATAATTATAAATAAAAATATTATAATTATATTTGCCTTTAAACTTTTAACAGATTTTAAAACAGGCAAAAACAGGCAGCTGCTTTTATTGTGGTTAGATTTGTTCACTTTTAGAGATGACAGTACTTCAGACATGTCCTGAATACAGTACAGTATTATGAATATAATCTGAGAAATGAATAAAGTTTGATACAACAAGTTCATGAACAATTATTTATGACTAAACCTCCTTTGATTATTAGCTATGATAATCTTGTAGCTTTCATATAAAACTCAAGTAGCACACATTAGCCACCAAAAATGTTTGGATGATCAGCTATATTTGGGGGCAGTGGTGGATTGGTGGTAAAGGGCGCTGGATCACTAATCCTAAGGTCGGGGGGTGGGGGGGTTGTTCGAGTCCCACTCCCCACAAGGTTGTCACTGTCCCCCCAGTGCAGCTAACTGGGTTATCAAAGGCCGGCCATGTCTCTCACTGTCTATGGTGAGAAGTTGATGTAAAAGAACCATTGCTGACTTTCGTAAAGAGTAGCTGCAAAGCCGTCAGCGTGTTTATGTCCCTTGCTAAAAGGATGCATCAGGAAGAGCATTCAACGTAAAAAAGAAAGAAGAAAAAACTATGCGAAATCAAACATGTGAATCAGAAGATTTGCGGTGGCAACTCCTGAGGAAAAAGGGGAAAAGCCGAAAGGAAAAGAAGAAAGAAAATCAGCTATATCTGGGGTGAATGGAAAATTATGAAAGTTCACTTGGATTGCATGGAGACTGGAACCTATCTATGCCAACACTGAGCAAAGGAAAAATCCACCCTGAACAGCTTGCCAAACCATCACAGGGCAGCACAGAACTGTTCAAAAAATATGCAAACTTCACACCGAAACGTCCGAGCTCAGGACATGGACTCAGTAGCTTCTTGCTGTGAGGCAGACGTGCTAACCACTACGTCACCACACGGCCCATTGTAATAATCGTAGTAAACAATTGTTTTGATGTTTAAGAAAGTTTCTCTTGTTGCAGTTGAGCATGCTTTTATAATCAAACAAAAAATTAGCAAGTACTCTGGCTATTAGCCTCTGTCAGCAGGCATTACAATAATATTTACACGTTAGCATTTTGTATATGTATTTTGACATTAAACCGAACCTGAAGGGCTTTTCTAAATCTGCTCATTAGTAATGCATGATATATGTTGTACTAGCATTCTGAAATGTGTTTGTACGGTACCATGACACCTTAATAATTTATCACACTAGAACAGACAACCACTGGTGTTTTTTGGGAGTATAATTAAAACATTGTCAAAGTTCTGTTGACATTTTGTATTTCCTCATTAGTTTGTGCTCTTCCATTAAACCTCCAGCTCGAGAAGATATAAACTCACCCAGCAGAGCTCTTTAATATCATCACTTCTGCAGGGCTGAACTGCGCACTATCATATTGAACAAGTAATGTAAAGTAATTGGATTTTTTTTTTTTTTTTTTTTTTTTTCTGTTGTGTTTGCACCTGCAGTGGAGTCCAGCAGTCCGAGTCACCTCTCTCCAGATAACACATTGGAGCGTTCGTTCTTCATACGAATGAAGTCCACGTTGACAAAGAGAGGTGTCCACATCAAGTCCTCCGGCTATAAGGTAACGTCGAGTCCCGGGGCCTTCTGCCTCTTCAGCTGAGCAGCTAAATCTCCTTGCACTCAATCACAGCTCCCCTGTGTGTGGTAATACAGTGTGTAGCGGACGTTTGGCTGAATATATTACGTTCGCTGTGCTGTCAGCCTCGGTAGCTTATTTGATTAGAGCTGTTTTGGGATATGCTGATGGATTTTTGCACAAGCGACTCACTTTTCGGCCCGCAGATTACAAGTTCTGAGTCATATCTTTCATTTTTATTTGGACGTGTGCTAATTGATTTGTTCAATTGAAGTTCTTAAAAAAGTTTAAAATGTTTTAGCGAGGTTTGTTCTTGAGGTTTAATTTCACCAATCAGAGACCTTGTGAATCAAAAAAAATTGAAAGATTGATTTGATACGCTTTGGTTTGTATATAACTGTGCATGCCTTATTATTTGTTGTTGCCGTTATTGTTTACGCTGGGAATTTTGAGTTGCAATCTCTAAATAAATCGGATATACATGTAAATGATAGATGGAGAGACAGCCAGCTCCCTCCTAAGTGAGTCCCCCGTCCCCCCCTTTGGCTTCAGCATCTGTCTGGACATGGATTTGATGCAAATAAGCATGAGGCAACCCCATCGCATAAAAATTCGCATTTGTGAACGTGTCCGTGTTCGTGTTATGAGTCACACAAGGACAGCATTATTTTATGGATTCTGAATTAAGTCAACTCTGTTACATAATAAAAAGTCGATATTTTGCTCCATGTTGGCATTCGGTTATAGACAAGAATCAAAGGAGCGAGGTGTATGGCACATTGTGGCTGCTTATATCCTCTCTTCACTCTGGAGGTCAAATAAAAGTGAATTCCTCTCCAGCTCAAGCCTATCTTCGTTTTCAGCATATCTCAAGATTCATCGCATTTAATGCACTCATGTAAAAGGTCCACGTCATTATTTGTGCTGTATTACATTTCAAAAGCACTCTAGAAAATCCCTAGGAACACACGAATCTTATTTCTTATGTATACCTCCTCTATATTCACCGAAAAGGAAGGGGCGCAGGAGGAAAGGGAGAGTGCATTGTGTGCTGAACAATGAATTATAAAAATTGATCCCTTTGTTATGTTAGCTTGTATTAAATTGAGATATGCTATGCGTCTGCCTCTCACCGCAGCCATGGTGAGCCCTTGCCATGTCAGTTTGCATTTAGCAGCCCGAGCATATTTAATGCTTTGCCAGAGCTTATGATGTTCTTGCCAAGAGCACTCCTGAAGCAATTCACTGCCGACACCGTCTTTGTGGCAATTACTTCAAAAGTTGCATTTTCAGACTAACTTTCTTGATGCTTCTAGCTTTGGGCTTCTAAAAGAATCATTTCCATTTTGTATATGTTTAATACATTTGAATGTTTATTTATTGAAAGGGTCTCCGTCTTTGTGGGGAAAATGTATGTTTTGTGGTAATGTGTATCTTGCAAAAACCTCTCTGGAGTGCTGCATAGTTTATAGGGAGCTGCGTGTGGGTTTGATATCTACTCGTAATTAGACATGTTCTGTTTCTGGCATTGTGCTGTGATGTCTTATTGAAGGCTGTCAACAGCTGTGTGAAGTGTCTCTACATGCCAATCCTTGTGTCTCATCCACATCGACTCCAGACGAATACAGACCAGCTGAACATCAACTATACACCGCAATCTTGTGCCAATTCATCCTCAAGCACACAACATCTTACAGCCAGGCTCCCCCAATATCCATGTTTTATTTGGGTTTTTTTTTTTTTTTTTTTTTTTTTTAACGTTATTAAATTCAGCAATGGCAAATATTTTAAATCTCTACAATTTACAGTGGATGTCAGCATTCTCTGGATCAAATTTCAATCATGTCTAATAATACTATAAAATGATTGACATAAATTAAATATTTCACTGTATGTTCTTCCTTATAATGTTCTCTAAAATATATTACAACATGAGGGGATACAAGTTTCTTCTCTCTATTTGCATTGCAGCAATATATGTTGTATATTTCCAATATAGCCTGGCTTTGAACATCCAGCCATGACATATTGAAAAAAAGACAAATAACATCAGTCCCCCACAGTCAATAACCCAGAAACACAGTAATGTTGTTATCTTCAAAGAAACAAATAGTCAACTATTTATACAGACAGCAGACAAGGTAACACGTCTGTCTAGCCTGATGCTCTGAATGCAGTACCTATGGAGATTCTGTCAGTTTAATTTGTGCTTTACAGGAAATCCTAAATGAAGCTTGTGGGCTGTAGTGTGTGTTCACTGTGATTTAATATGATTTTAAATATTTACAACCTACAACACAACGTATTCAAAGACAAATGCAGGATCAGATAACAAAATGGTTTGTCTTTCACAATGATCATCGCATCAGAATAGGCAATTATACTGCCATGAATTATTGCCATGTCATGGTCAGGAAACTGGCAACAATATGTGTTCCCCCGAGAGAAGGGTCAAGAAAAAAATATCAGTTATAATTATTAAAAAAGACGCCGAACGAACAGTTATCTGAGACATCACATCTCTGTTCTTATGCTAAGCAACACCACAAGGCCTGTTTGTCATTCCCAATGTTCAAGTTAGGGTCGGAAGCAAGGAATTTGTCAAACTCGGGCTAAATAATACAAGGCGTGACTTCCAGAATATTTCTTTAAGAGTGACTGATTTGAACTTGTATATAATACATATGGTACACAAATCTAGTTAATGAAGACGATACAAAGTATGCATAAACAACAAAGTTCAAATTGAAATCAAATTGATTGCAGCATATCCTGGAAATTAGAAACTCTATTATTGCTCGCTAATTCGTAATAGCCTTTGATTTCTCAAGTGTAAGAGCTGTGCATTCCAGCTCCAAACCCAGGTTCAGAAAAGGCATCATTTTCATTAACGTGGCAATCGCTCAGTCGTTGGTTTGGTCTAGTCCCAAGCAGAGCAACGTACAAGCATCAATGAAGATTCTTGGCCTTAGTGAGAAGCTCAGCTAATCAGTCTTGTCCTGAATGATGATTACATCTCTGAGGTGAAGCCGTCAAAACTCAGTGTCACAACTTTGACAAAACAAAAACATTTCCAAAACAATTCCCCTTGGGTTTGTCTGGCTGATTAAAATGGACACGCAAAGAAGGACACAGGGTTGCTGAGCTAGTAGTTGTCCCCTCAGGACAAAACGGGGTGAAGAGTTTAGAGCTTTGTAAAAGTTTAAATCAAGATAAAAATCATGATTATCTCTGCTGTGTTATACATTTTCATGATTTTATAGAGAAACAAGCTCATCCTCGCGAAGCTTTTTACATTTCATTATGATTGCATTCTTCCATTCTCTAAGGTGGAAGAACTTTAATAATAGTAGATGTTTTCTTGTCTGTGTACAGAGGTGAAGAAGCGTGTGCAGGCAGGTTGGAATGGTTGGAGAAAAGTTGTCCGGTGTGATGTGTGATAGGAGGGTATCGGCAAGAATGAAAGGAAAAGTGTACAAGACGGTGATGAGGCCAACGATGTTGTATGGTTTATAAACAGTGGCATTGAGGAAAAGACAGGAGGCAGAGTTGGAGGTAGCAGAGATGAAAATGTTGAGGTTCTCTTTGAGAGTAACGAGGATGGATAGGATTAGGAATGAGTACATCAGAGGGACAGCACATGTAAGACGTTTTGGAGACAAAGTCAGAGAGGCTAGATTGAGATGGTTTGGACATGTACAGAGGAGAGTGAGTATATTGGTAATAGGATGCTGAGGCTGGAACGACCAGGCAAAAGGCCTAGAGGAAGACCAAAGAGACGATTCATGGATGTGGTGAAGGAGGACATGAAGGTCGTTGGTGTAAGAGAAGAAGATGCAAAGGATAGGGTGAGATGGAGGCAGATGATTCGCTGTGGCGACCCCTGAAGGGAAAAGCCGAAAGGAAAAGAAGAGAAGATTACTATTAGTATTATTATGTAGTATTCTTATGTAGTATTATTACTCGCAGTATAACCTCCCTTCCCAGTATCTGAGTGTGGCTGCTCATAGATAAAGCATTATATTTAATGTTATGCACTGAGGACTTTGTGACACTTTGCTTCGTCTCTCTGCTTTCTTGAAGGTGATCCACATCACAGGCAGGTTGAGGATAAGAATGGCACTAACGCACAATCGCACAGTGCCCAATCAAATTATGGGCATGGTCGTGGTGGCTCACGCACTCCCTCCCCCTACCATTAACGAGGTTCGCATCGACTGCCAGATGTTTGTCACGCGAGTCAACATGGACCTCAACATTGTCTACTGTGAAAATAGGTAACATCTGAAGATTCGTGTAATTCAATCTGGTGAGATAGAACATCCAAAATATTCTATTATTCATTGTGATCAGCTGCATGATTTCTTGTTTAACCATATGTGCTGCGCCTGTTATTTGCTCCTACCACATCTATCGTTCTTTTGAAAGTCAGCCCAGAAAGACTGCGTTTTTCATTTCAAAACTTCTGTTACTATCAAAGCTGGTTCTGTTCTTCAAACTGAGAACATCCTAATTTGGTCTGGCTTGAAAGGAAATGTTTTATTGGTTTTATTTATGTCTAGAGGATTAAAGTCACCCCAGTCACTCCTGAATTTTTTTACTGCTCTCTTTATTTAACATATTTATGAGTGAATGGCATCAGGCCAAGTTTGTTGCATAGTTATCATCATTGCAGAGTTTGTAATTTATTTATTTATTTTATATGAAGTGCAGTCATAGTCTTACTCTCAAGTCCACCCTTTTTCTCTAACCAATCCCAGTGCTTACTCTGAACCTACAAGAATATACAGATGTGCATTTAAAACATACAGTGAGCAAAATATCTGATTTAATATGTGTGTTATTTCTGCTTTAACTTGTTTAGATTTGTAATTATAGAGAATCCTTTAATAGGAATTAAGACACAAATATTATTGATTTACTTGAGAATTTGGAAAGCATCGATTCTTTCTGCAAGTTTCAGTAAAGATCCTTTGACTGATTTGTTAGTGTTGGGGTAACACTGTGACAAATACATAATGAATTATCCATTTCCCCCCCTCCAGAATTAGTGACTACATGGACCTGACACCTGTGGACATCATAGGAAAAAGATGTTATCAGTTTATTCATGCCGAAGATGTGGAGGGCATTCGGCACAGCCATTTAGACTGTAAGTACCTAAAGGTCTTGTGAATGGTAACAGTATTAACATTCGTAAACATTTTCAATTGATTTTATATGATGACCGTTTGTATGAATGCCCTCATTATTTATTTGCTCTACTGAGATCACACCAGTGTTTACGTAAAGTTACCGAGAGAAGTTACTAATCCAGAAGCAATATTTTCCATGGTCAACAATCTAGTCACGTCAGTGTAAAAAGCAGTAATAAGGAGCTCAGTTCAGTTAATTTTCTGTAACCGCTTAATCTGAATTATGGTCGTGGGGAGGCTGGCACCCATCACAGCCAACTCCAGGCGAGGGCAGAGTACACCCTAGACAGCTCGCCAGGCCATCACAGGGCAGAAACACGCTGATGGCTATGCAACTACTCTTTACGAAAGTCAGCAATGGTTCTTTTACATGAACCTCACACCATAGACAGTGACATGGCCGGCCTTTGATAACCCAGTTAGCTGCACTGGGGGGACAATGCAAACAAAAGTTGCAAAACGTTTTTCAAAGATTTTCATCGTGAATGTATAATGGGTCAGTCTGAGGTTGCATATATATATATAAAACTGAACTGGGAAGAAGGAGGGGCACGTTCAGTCTGTCGTTTGTAAACAATGGACGCGACGCAGCTACTACGTAGGTATGTCTAAACTCAAAATGTGACTTTTTTTTTAAAAACGTAAAACGGATGAACGTAAGTCGGGGAGCGTCTGTATGTATAAATAACGATATATATAACTAAACTGGAAAGGAGGGGCACGTTCAGTCTGTTTGTAAACAATGGGCGCAGCATCATTACATCATTGCATCATTACGTCAGCGTACTACGTAGGTACGTCTAAACTTAAAATTTGACTTTTTTTTTTGGAAAAAAAAAACGTAAAATCGAAAAAAAAAACATAAAACGGATGAACGTAAGTTGGGGAGCGTCTGTAAGTCAACTGAAGTTGCAGAGAAATTCCAAACATTTTGAAACATGATGATGTCGGTTTACTATTGATATGCCACTGTACAAGCTTCTGTGTCTTTCAGTAATTCCTCCTGACTAAACTGACTGCCATTAGGTGATTTGCATGAGTAGTAAAGGTTTTCAGTTCCATAAACAAACTTTACAAGGTAATGATTTGGCATTTACCTAAGGATAATAAATTTAGCTCAGGAGCCATGATGTGACCAATATTTAAACATCATAACATTTTATTAGACATAGTAAAATAAACTTTTTACTATAGTCTAAATTAATATTGGAAACTCATGACTTTTTTTTTTTTTTAGAACATTTCTTTCCATTTTTATAGGGAGACACTAGAATAACATTGATAATATATTCAGATATATTGGGCAGGAGGTGTCCGATATTCAGTGTGCTGTCTGCTGCCAATGTTTAAAATATATTGGTTCAATCCTGTTAGGAAATTTAATCTAGTTATGACTGTACCACTAATATTAGGCAATCTTCAGACAATCTTCAGATAAACGGATTATACTTACATATATCCCAAAAGATATTGAATGACTGCCTTAATGGAACGTTATAGCTATGGATATATACATATATCCTACAAACACAAAGGTTTACTTGAGAAACCTTTATGACTTATCATTTCATCTGATACTCTTGTTCCTTAAAACATGACCAGCCACTCAGAACAAAAAGAGGCTGGAGAACTGTCTCCATGCTTCTCTCCGGCTTAGCTGCACTTCTCCATATACAGCCAAGTACATTTTGATCACACCTTTACACCATGAAATGTTTATCCTGGCAAATACCCTACAGAAAAACTCTTTAAAGGCTGCATAACCTTTGGCACACTCTGCTTTCATCGTTCACAGCAGGAGGACCACTGACTGCCTGTAGGTGCGACTGTGCTTTTTGAATATCATAACTCATCTGTTAAGTGTGTTTTGGCAGGGCACTCTTTTTCCTGTACTCTCCTCTTGCCTGCACGTCATGGTAGAGATTCAAAACATCATTGAGAGTAGCGTGGTGTTTCATACAGTAAATGCACGCCTTCCTTGGCAGCAGGCAAGTTGCCATTATTTAAGTACTGAGGGATGAGGCATGTGGGTGGGGGATAAATCCCTCAGTTTATTAGGTGTTTGTGGAGGAGGATGAGTGTCCTTGGGGCTGTTGGGTGAATTTGGAGCTGTCTGATTAGATATTGCAAGTTCAACTGAATTAGAGTGCAATTACCGCTGCACTGCAGTGTCCCTTTGCCTTAAAAAGCCACCAGATTGGGTCCATTAGGCCTTGATTTAAAACCCAGCAGAGAGAAAACAAAGAAGAGAACATTGATGAGAGCGTTAGAAAGCTAAAGACAGACCAGAACCACAAATCAACAGCTGTCCCTGTCTGTCTAACCATCTATTACACATCACAATGCAAGCAATTAATGGTATAAAATTGTTTATACATTTTAAATACAATTATAATAATATAAAAGTGGAAACAGGGGCAAGGAAAAGCTGCAAAGTGTGGCAACATTGTAATTCAAAAAGTAGCAAAAAGTCATGTGATGAATTTGTGCTTCCACAGAACTAATCTGCATAAGAATACATGGCGTGGTGTTCTTCCTTTTATATACGAGCGCAACTTGTTTTAATGTATGGAAACAGAATCAAGTATGAATTGTAGAAGTGCCTATATTTTTATTATATTCAGAAGTTCACTAGTTTGTGTCTGATTTGCTAGATTAATATCTGTTTACTGTTATTATTGCCATTAACTTGTCTTATATGAACTGGGTGATTCATGTCCTCTTATCACAATTTCATATTCACATGAATGT
>CM045732.1:54353495-54478495 GCA_024760905.1 Plotosus lineatus
GTGCCAGATATTGTCTCCTGGCACCTTGGCATGGCCAGCCCTTTGCCAGCCTTCATCATAAAGGTTACCGTCTGCCAGCTGCAGCTGGACTAGATCATGCCCCGACTCCTTCCTCATTCATCTGTCTTTCTCACTTTCTTTTGTTTTAACTCTTTTTTTTTTTTTTTTTTGCTCATGCAGTCAGTCTGGCAAAGCAGTTTGTTCATTTATTATACTGATAACCCTGAGATATTCTAAAAAAAAGATCACGTATGAAGAAGATAAACCTTTGAATAAAAACTACAATACAGCAATGTTGGTAACAGCAGTGACTAAGATACCACTCTGCTCTAGTGACTGCACAACAGAAATCAGGGCGCGTGGCCTAAACTGGAATAAGCCGGAGCATTTACTGCCATGACTGAATCAGTAACTGTTGATTCAACACTTAGTGACGATGACATTTGCTGCTCTACTCTACAACGTAAAAGTACTTTTTAAAAAAAAACTATTATTACAGCCTTAAAATATCAAATCAGTAGCAAAAGGTCCAGGGTGGAATGATGGTGCAGTGGTTACTGCTGTCGGCTCATCACTAAAGCTCCCTGTGTAGGTCCTCCGGGTACTCCAGTTTCCTCCTACACGTCCACAGAATTACTATTAATTCCTACTAATATTTTAAATGGTAGGGCAACATGGTGGCGCAGTGGTCAGTACATCCGCCTCACAGCTAGAATGCGTGGGTTCGATCCCCGGGTTCGAGCATTTCTGTGTGATGTTGTAACCGTGCTTGTGTGGGTTTTCCTTTGGGTACTCTGGTTTCCTCCCCCAGTCCAAAACGTGCACAGTAAGCTAATTGGCTGTTCCACATCACCTGTAGGTGATTTGTGAGCGTGAAAGGTTGCATGTGATGTGTGACCTGCAATGGTCTGGTGAGCTGTCCGGGGTGTGCCCTGCTTTCCCTCAGAGTCAACTGATATAGGCGCCAGCCTCCCCCATGACCCTGATAAATCTGAATTAGGGTCATGGGGAGGCTGGCGCGTATATCAGCTGACTCGGAGGGAAAGCAAGGTATACCCTGGACAGCTCATAGGTGTGATTGTGAGTGCTTATGGTCGTTCGGGTCGGGGTTAGCCCTACAAAAGACTGGGGACCTCTTCAGAGCGTACCTCGTTTCTCATCCAATATCATCTGGCATTGACTCCAGCTTTCCCCACATCCCTGAAGGGGTAAATCTAAATACAGTGATACCTCAGCTCACGAACATAATTGGTTCCCAGAAAGTGTGTGTGAGGCGAAAAGTTCGTCTTCCGAACATTTATTTCCCATAAGAAACCATTAAAATGAGAATAATCCATTCCCAGGTCCCCATAAAACATAATTTTCTACTAAATAAGCCTTAAAACTACACAAAAATATACCTTATTTTATGTATAATACATGTGCTATTGTATTGTAATTAAAGAAATAAACTGTACTGTATAATAAAGTCGTTTTATTTACCTTTGTTATGGTAGTTGACGGCTTGATGGAATGGAGTGGGAGGAGGAGGAGGGAGGGAGGGACTTACTGTTTGGAAGGAGTGTTTGGAAACGCCTACTGTTTGGAAACACCCTCAGCCACACACGCACCCTTAATAGCTTCCTTGTTCTTAAGGATGGGAGCAATGGTAGACTTAGTGTACTGCTACTGGGATGCTGAGTCACACAAACGCACACCTCGTTCATGTTTTTCAATGATCTCCGCCTGTGGTGGCGTCTTTTTCGGTCCCATAATAGCAAAAGTACACTTAATATGGTCCAAAATGTCTATCAAACACAAACCACTTCCGCATTCAAAGAAAGGGGGTGACGAACTGTAACGCCGTGAGCGTGCGTCAGCTTCTCGTGGCCGCCACCGTGGCGCTGTTCGACCGCGTGGTTTGATTCGTCCGCCGAAAACTAATTCGTCAGCAGAGACAATATGCTCGCAAATTTAATGTTCTTGAGGCGAAAAGTTCGTGAGCTTAAGCGTTCGTCAGCGGAGGTTTTACTGTATAGATAATGGGCGGAGAAACCTGCAAATGCATCACACATCCTTTACAACCAAATGGCTTTAGCAATGTCTATGAAGATTTTAAATGCATGCATAATTGTTGAAGGAAAAACCTACATCTATTAACTTAAACATCCACGGCATGAGAGTTAAAGCTTGCCAAGCACACTCAACTGACATTTCTTGATCGGGGGGGTGTCGGCGTTTGCAAACACTCTCTTCCTTAACACTGTAAATGCCCTGGATTGATAAATGTCATGCATGATGAGAGCGCTAGCAATGTTCACAATAAAACCTTGATTTAATAAAATAGCTTGAAGGAACACTTAATCCTCTGATCATTTCTATAATCCCATGTGATGTGTAAACACCCACTCTTCTTTATCTCCTAGAAGACAATGATAACTCCAAGTCAGATGGAAAAGGAAATCAGACTTCAGAGAACAGTGAAGAGCCAGAGTCAGACAGTAAGAAGCCCACCAGACACTCTGAGCAAGAAATGAGGCATCCGGAGGAGGACAGCTCCAGTAACGCAGAGAGCCAAGAAAGTGAGGACAGCTTAGAAGCTTCAGACTGTGAGGCTGAGGACAAGGAGAGCCGTTTGGCTCATCTCAGTGGTCTGCCCATTAAAGTGGAGCATTACGGTGATGGAGAGGGGGCAGAGCTTCACAATTCACTCTCATCCTCATCTGAGGAAGAAGAGGATGAGGATGAGGATGAAGAAGACAATGATGAGCTGATGAAGGACTACACCAGTGAAGGGGATCTGAGTGGTCCACTGACAAGTAAACGCCAGAAAAGAAAGAAAAGGAGGAAAAAGCAGAAATGGGAGGGCAGTCGTCAACGTCTACGACTTTCACCCCCTGAGGATGTGACAGCTAGTCCGGGAAGTCTCGAGCCAGCGTTGGGAGAGCAGCCTCCGCTACTGCCACCTCCATCTCCTGCCACTGCCTCGGTCCTTAAGATCAAAACAGAGATGGCTGAGCCTATAAATTTTGACAATGACAGCAGCATCTGGAACTTTCCGCCAAACCGGGAGATCTCACGCAATGAGTCACCCTTCAGCATGACTAAGCCTCCGAGCGCCCATGATGCCTTTCCCGCTGCCATCCCCGATTCAGTCCTCACTCCACCGGGCACTGAAGGAGGAGCAGGCATCAGGAAGCCCAACTTCACAAACAGCAGCAGCAGTAGTAGCAGTAACAGTGCGCCCACATCAGCAGGCTTGGTACCCCCACTGTCTAACTCCTCAACTTCTGATCCCCTATCACCTCCTCTTTCAGCCTCACCACGTGATAAGCAGCAGGGCACACCCACCTCCCAGAATTCTCTACTGTACAGCAGCGACCTGGAGACCCTACAGCGGCTACAGACAGGTAACGTGGTGCTTCCCCTAGTGCAGCGTGTTGCGGGCACACTGGCTGCCACCAGCACAGCAGCAGCAGCACCGCGCGTCTACACAGCAGGCACCATCCGATACGCTCCTGCTGACGTCACACTGGCTGTGCAGGGCAACCTGTTACCCAGTGCCCACGCTGCGGTCAACTTTGTGGACGTGAACGGGCCTGGCTTCGGTATTGATGCCAAGACACCCATGGAAATGCTCTACCACCACGTGCACCGGCTCAACATGTCGGGTCCTTTTGGTGGTGCAGGCACTGGTGCCAGTCTCGCACAGATGCCCACTGCCAATGTCTTCACCACGGCGGAGGGACTCTTCTCTACGCTCCCTTTCCCAGTTTACAGCAATGGCATCCACACAACACAGACTCTTGAGCGCAAAGAGGATTGAAGCAAAACACTGAGACCATATTACTGTGTTCAATTTAATCAAGAGACTCTTTTGAGGCCTATGACTGTGTTTCAAGTTGGGGGGGAGTTAATTGTTCTAGCACTTTGAATTTCAAGCAGTTGAGCTTGTGTAATTGAAACAAATGGTTTCTCTTCCTGTATCTCTTTATTTCTCTTCTCTTCCTCCTCGTCCTCCCTCCCGTCTCTAGAGCCAATAACATTTTCTTTAAACGAACTAAACAGGCTCATCTCTATTTCAGAGTTCCTTTGAGCCACAGAGAACTCACCACTCAGGTGTGTGGCTTCTCCATGGTGAAATGAGATGTGCTTTTTTTGACTTCATTACAGTGCATCCTTATTATGGGATGTGTTGTGTATTTAAAGGCAATTCACAAAGGAGAGAAAAGGAAACTGTTTGGGTAGGTTTTTTTTTTTTTTTGGTTTGTTTTTTTTTATCAATATCTTGATGTGATCAAGGCTGACACTTACAAAAGGATGTTACCCTGTTTGACATAGTTGAAAGGGTTTGAGAGTTCTTTTGTAACGAGGGAATAGTATTTTAGAAATAATGCTTTTCTTTGTTTTTTTATAGCTCAGATTTAACTTACAAATCATGCATTTTAAAAGCAATTTTAGCCGGGTATCGACCTGATCCGAATGTTACTACAAATTCCCAGGACTTTGGAACAGGTCAGTGTGAGATTTCTCCAGTTCCATCTTCCTTTTGCAGATCCATGGTGCTATCATCAACTAACCCTCACTCAGCTGGCTGACGTAGGTATTGTTCCAGAGCTCAACAAATGATGGCTTGAGAGATTTTCTACTGAAAGCTCAAACCTCGAACAGACAAGTTCATTTTTCTTGTGTTTACCCCCTGCAGAGAGTGGAGAAGGGTTCGGCTGTGGCTCAATCTGACTGAGTCAGAAAAGGGATTTGGACCGGGCTGTGAATCATTTCTTACCCCTCAGTGTAACTGAGGCTAATTTTTACATCATAAACTTGAAGATGAATGTGAAACTCTTAACAGGCTTCTCGATTTTTTTTTTTTTTTTTTTTTTTTTTTTTTACTTACTCTCCCTATTCATACTTGAAGCCTGGTAGCTTTTCCCCATTATTCTCCCAAAATCAGATTTCCTCCACTCGTTCTTGAACTCTGAAAACCACATATCAACGTGATTGTAATAAGGACATGCATTTTTCAGTCAAAATGTGTTTTGAGAAAATCACATTCCTAATTTTCTTTCCACTGTTGCCAAAAAAATAACCGTCACAGTTTGGTGTCAAGACACTGTGAATTTGTTTGGGGAAAAAAAATAGAAAGTAATAAAAAGGAAGAAAACTGTCGCTTCATCTTTTGGCAGCCATCCATCACGTCATCTATTACCAAGCGTGATAAGCGTAAACGTGTACAATGTGTAAGTGTCATTGGCTGTCAGTCCTCATAGCGATTTCAGTGTGTGTTACTATATGCAGTATATACCGAGCTGATGTAGCTGTTTCGTCCTTTGTCCTCTCTGTGCTAGTGTGGGCTTGGACAGGGAAACACTTGTTCTTCCTCTCCTTCCCCTCTACAGTCTTAGTGAACCAGTGGAGGTTAGTGGATTTTGTGTGGTGGCCTTCCAATGTAGTGTCACCTTTTTGCTGCTTCTTTTCTGTCTGTATTACTTTTCTGTTCCTGCTATTGCTTTGCTGTCGTGTAGTCTACAGACCTCTCTCTTCCTCTCAGAGATAAAAGACTCTTAACTAGCTCAAAGGTTTAAGGAGCCATTTTTTTGCCACTGGGGAATTCTGGGATTGCGGTCTCCACCTCAAAACCGACAAGGATAAAACCGAAGTAGCATTTAGATGTAACGTCTGGAACCTCAAAGGCCTAAGTTGTGAAACATTCCCAGAGTCCCTTGTGCTTCTCATGTGCATTGGGTGTATTTCATTGGTTTCCACCAGCCAGTTGATTTCAAGGACCCTGCAACTCACAGGAAGTAAAAAAAAAATAGATATATGGCGATCGTATTTCAGGACAATAAACAATTTTACGGATTTCTAATGAGAAAATAAAAAATAAAAAAAATCACACTATAAAATCTATTTTTATAGGTGTTTTGGAAATGCATGTTTACCAAGTTTACCTGATTTTGTTTGGTCCAGCAGCTTTGCCAGTGTTTAGTGTTTTTTTTAGTCTGTCCAACAAGGCAAAGGGGGAGACTTTTTGTCTTTTTACTAAATCAGGCTACTCCCCTACATCAGGAAACTCCTCTCTGCGGTTTCTGTGAAAATGTGTTGTTACTTCAACCCAGGTTATGATATTAATGTTTTTAAAACTGATAGCTGCTGTTGGGGCGGTTGCAGGAGAGCTTGGCGTCACCACTGGAGCTTAGCATCTTAGATCCTAGAGTCTTAGCTTTTTTACATTACAAAAAGTTTGCTGTACAGGGGATGGCTAAAAAAAAAAAAAAACAAAAAAAAAACAATAAAAAAATAAAAATCTAAAAATTAAAAAAAATCCAACACTGTGGACCAGGAAATACACCCATATGTTACAAACCGAACAGCCGGCTGAGCTGTCTCAGTGTTTTCTGTGTTGTGTCAAAATGATTGCTGGTGATTTAATCTTAAACTAATCTCAGCTGCTGTCAGATAAATAGTGTTTAAAATATGATAAATCACTTCATTACCTGTGAAAACTGTGTCTGTGTTTTTAACTATTTCTTGTACAATTATACAGATTCTTTTATGAGGAACTTGGTGCCAAGTAGATGAAATACGGGAGAAAGGGATTCTCTTAGTATCAATGTTAACAGTGTTATAAATTCTAAATACAAACAAATTAAAATATTAAAAAGAGAAAACTATGGTACTTTTTATTTTATTTGGGGATTTTTTTTTTTTGCATTTCTTTTTGCTTTTGTTTTTCAAAAACAAACAAAAAACTACTAACTAAAGCTAACTGAGTGCCTGGCTTTTTTTATTTTATGGAGAACATCTCTTTTCATTGATCATAAATAATGCTGCAATTCAGAAATGTACATACTTCATTTTACAACAGGGTTCTTTTATACTTTTGTAGGGTCTCATCAGTTTAAGCAAACATGTCATACATGGTTGTCTTTCTGTAAAGGATTTTTTACCATCTTACAGGTGCCATATTCATAATAAACTTCTCTCAGATTTGTTACTATCTGGCATCATTTCTTTCTCATTGAATTCATCCTAAGTGAATATCACACATCACTGACTTCACTCCTTGTTTATTTCTCTCTCTCTCTCTCTCTCTCTCTCTTTTTCAACATTTCAAGATATCAGGCCAATACCTCATTTGTTCATGTCATCAGTGGAATCATGACTCACCAGGGAACTGATGAGACCACAGGTCTCGTTCTCATGCTGGCATTTCCATAATCCACAATGAAGTGTGTTTCTGCAGCTCATTGCTCAGTTTTGCTCATCAGGGCTTTGAAAGTACAGTTCATTTAAATACCTAGATGTTAAATAAGCACTCTCGGGTATGTGTGATGCTTTATCATAGCTTACAGTATTTTTTAATTTGGGTTTTTAATTAGCAGGTGATCTAGACTGTGCTGCTCGCTCTGCAATACTGATCTCACTGTAACTACAGCAAAAAGCTGAATAAATTTGGAAACATTCATTTTAATATTGTTTTCTTTTAAAAAGCTGTTTAGGGCTATTATTAGGACTATTTTATTGAGAGCGATAACTGCTGCTTTTGTAGTTGATACCTGGAGCAGATCAACACTATTCCACTGGTATGTTTGAAGTGCTTCACCTTACAAAGCTGTAAACCCAGTCACTCAGCTACTCTCTCTCTCTCTCTCTCTCTCTCTCTCTCTGCCTCTCTTCCTCCTCCTCCTCCTCCTCCTCCTTTCTGCCTCTGACTCTTCATCATCTCTTTCCCCCCCTCCATCTCTGCACTGCTGCCTGACTAGAGGCTCTGAGGGAAGGTCACAGGCAAAGCCCAGTGAACAACCCCAGCCAACTTTAAATATTTCACGCAATTTTAAATGAAGCCCATGAATGATAGATCACAGGAGAAGGAGGTAGGGGAAAATAAGCTTAGACCTGAAACCTCTCTAATGACCACAAGCTGTCCATCTCCCCATCTGGTCTTATTGGAAATCAGCTTGTTGGGTGTGTGCTCATCTACCCATAACCTAAACAGTACCCAGCCTGAAATACAGCTTATACTGTAATAGATAGGATCCTCCCATTGGTACACCTTTAGACATTTTGTACTTGTTATGCACTTGTAATGATATAATGTGAAATAGTAATATCCTATTATATCAAAACATCTACTGCATGCATCTTTTGACTTGAAACCTGAATTAGTTCTCTTGGGTACAGTTCTGGTACAACGTTTAAAGCTTCTTTAATAATCTGATTCATCCTCTCCGGCCCTCCAATGTTCCGACATTCTTAATCTCGTTTTCATTTTCTTGTTTTTTTTTTTATCTGAAAAGTAGCCTTTGAAGTAATTTCTAACTTTCTTTCATGGTATACACAAATTTATCTGATATATATTTTTCAAAGTGCCTGGAAAGCACAAATCAGCCACTCTTTACTGAAACTTTCACATCGGTGAATCCTTGCATACATGGCCATTTTCAAATATAAGGCACATTTATAAGCAGATATTTGGAAGCAGCTGTAAAGTTTTATCCCTTTTCATCCATTTACTTTCCTAATTCTATATTTCATAACAAATTAGAAAATCATCTTTAAGGTACAGTACCAGACTCCAAAGCTTAATTCCGACCATTAGGATAGAAAAACCTGCATTTGTGAGAAATTTGAAATCATAATTAATGTTATGCTGTTTAAGAATATGTTTAGTATTTTATATGGAGCATAAGGAAAATAAAAACAAAACATCTGGTTTTTATAGCATATCATATTATTAGATTCCTCTATTAGTTTACAGAAAGCCATAAATCTTGTGACAGCTTTGACATTAAATAAATTGAAACATAAGGATCATGAACATCAGGCTTATACTAAAAAAACAATCACTTATACAAATGTATTTATTAAATAAATAAATGAATGATTCGTGGGGTTACAGTGGGTAGATATAAGTCACAAGAGAACTGCTGAAGAGCAAATTTACTGCGTGCTAAGAGTGACATCTAGTGTGCAAGTGAGGATCCTACAGTCAATAAGCTGCAACCTTTACTGTACTGTACATACAGAGAGAGATTTCCTTCTGGATTTTTCCCTTTCTCAGGTGTCGACACAGAGAATGATTCACACGTTTGATTTGGTATAGGTTTTAACATTGGTTGCCCTTCCTGACACAACCCTTTAGCAAGGGACAAAAACACGCTGATGGCTTTGCAGCTCCCTCTTTATAAAAGTCAGCAATGGTTCTTTTACATGAACCTCTCACCATAGACCGTGAGAGACATGGCCTGCCTTTGATAACCCAGTTAGCTGCACTGGGGGGACAGTGACAACCTTGTGGAGAGTGGGACTCGAACACACTGAGTGTGAAAAATAAACACCCACCTCAGAATATATACATGGTGTTTGTTTGTAGCTTGAAATGAAGACATAAAAAAAAAATTTCATCTGCATTGACTCAATGCAATTTATACCAACTCAGGTGAAAAAAATCAATCACTGAAATGGTTAATGGATTCACCACTTAAAAACATTTGTACACCCCGACGGTTCCGGATGGCTGAACGTAAGGTGAAAAAAAAACTGTTACTGTATGTTCCAGTGATGTATGATGTTCATACTGTACTATACATCCATAAATACCACTACAGTATCTCATAAAACACCCCTAAATCAATTATTATATAACATAACATTGTAAAATAATATCAAATATATTTAATAATATTGACATTAATTTCAAATAAATTAAATTCAAGCAAAATAATTTCAAATAGATAAATTTTAATCAAATTCACTCATCAAATATCAAATACAGTATCAAATATAACCTTTAACATTCTCTGCAATGCGATCTTTCTGCTTGTAAATGGTTCCGATGGTTGACGGAGCCATTTGGAAGAAGCGTGCAACATTCACCTGTTTTTCACCAGCATCGAATCTCTTGATAATAGCCATCTTCATTTCTAACGAGATGGTTTGCCGCTTTTTCTGATTACCGCTATCACTAGTAGGCTTACGCTTCTGACCAACCATATTTGCTTAGGGTTACAAAAGTCCGTAAAACAGTGTAAACACAAAGATAACAGAGACAACGTCTTAACACAAGGGTAACACACAATGAACTGGGAAGAAGGAGGGGCACGTTCAGTCTGTCGTTTGCAAACAATGGACGCAGCGTCATGCGGAAGTAGCGTATTACGTCAGCGTACTGCGTAGATACGTCTCGTACTACAGAGAGCACGCTAAACTCGAAATTTGACAATTTTTTTTTAAACATAAAATTGAAAAATACGTAAAACGATTGAACTTAGTCAGGGAGTGTCTGTACATGTAATCAGGTGCAAGTTGTCAACTTCTCCACTGCACACCAAGCTAATTGGCTTTCATCTGTAATCACCCTGATTAGTTCAATATAAAAACAGTTATTCCTAGAGCGTTTTAGTTTCTGAAAGCGTAACTAAATGCAAACAACTGTCATAAGATCTCAGGAATAAAGTTGAGGACAGGCACAGATCATGAAATGGATAGAAAATATTTCAAATGGCATCCATAATCAAGAACTATTTGGTATTCCTAGGATTCTGGTGAAGGAAACTGGTCAGAGTGGCTACCAACAAACCTATTGCAACTCTGAGACAATTACAGGAATTTTTGCAAATAATAGTTGTAATGGGCATGTGAAAACAACACTACAAAGGTTCCATAAATGTTGCTTGTATGGATGGGTGTGGTTGCAAGATAAAAACACTGTCTTGATTGGCTTTGCAAAAAAAAAAAAAAAGCACCTTAAAGATTCTTCTGCCAAATAGAAAACGTGTTACAGTCAGACGAGTGCAAACTTGAATTATTGGGCCTCAACTTTAAATGATGTATCAGGCAGCCAGTATCACTTACCTGGATTTCAGTTACAATCCACAGATGGTATGGTAAGAATTCATTGTCAACGGAGTGAATCCATGGACCCAATCGCCCATGCGCCAACAGTCGAAGATGGTGGAGGTTGTGGAGTGGTATGGGGATGTTCTTTGGCACAATTCAGTCCCACTGACAGCAATTAATCATCGCTTGACTGCCACAGCCATGGAAATATCATTAGTGGATATCCCTGTCCTTGCAGCTGTAGAAGTAGTGGTGGTGAGAGGGAAACAAAAGAAATGCAGGTTAAATGTAAGAGAAGTGCTTTGCCTTTCCTCTCGCAAATCCATGGAATGATTTTCTAATCCTGAAATAGCAGACCAATCAGATCATGGCAATCCCATATATTACTGTACATTAATAAGCAATTCTTGAATATGCAAAGTCTGATACAGCAAGTTATCCATTATTTTATTTGTGAAGGCCAAATAATTTTCATTCAAAATTTGTCTATTTCGTAGAAATGTTTTAAAACTTTTTTAAATGAATACATATGAAAACAGTAATAGAATTTAGCTTCCATGTGATAATGTAGTTATTAGGACCGAATTGCCTTGACAACCCCTCATCCGAATAATTCTCCATATCATACTTACCCTCATTCAATCATTGATTATAAGTATGACTAGTGAATACATGAATAAAAATGACAGATGCTCACAATTTGTTATGGGTGTTCAAGTAGGTGGTCTCAATCATCACAATGAAAAATAAAATCTCATTTAAATGGTTTTTAATCTTTCATTTCATTGTAAGTATATCCAACAAATTTAAATTAGTGTACAAATACACCATTATGAAACCAGCTCTCTTATGTCTCCATGCCATGTAGTCTGTTCGCCAAACCCTATGTAGGCCATGTATCATTCATATATATATATATAATTTTTCAATCTGACATGGACTGGTGTTACTGGAAGGAATCACTGATGTTTTACATGATCGTTTTAAATCGCGAATAACAGTAAATCAGTGCTTCCCAATTTTCTGTGGCGACCCCTCGAGGAACGAAAAAAACACACACACACACACACACACCTCTGCACCCGCACACACACACCGCGAGCGACTATAAATAGTATTATTCGTTTATAAAATTGTTGTTAGTACACCTCTGCATAATATTGCATCTTTATTATCATTAAAAACAAAAAAGAACAAAATATAGTTTAACTTACAATAAAGAAAAACTTCATTAACATTGTTTTTCATCTGTACCAGAAAAGATTTAAAGCACCTAAATGTGCCTGAAATTTTAAAAATATATTCTTATTTAAACGCATTCAACTTATTTAAGTCTTAATATCTTCCTCTCTCAACCTTAAGTTTTCCGTGTTGTTTCTTGAGGGGTTGTTTACTGCGCTTCAAACCGTTTGCTCGTGAGAAAAACCGCTACAACATAGTGCGACAATGAGAGCGCCACTGCCAACTAGTGGAGTGGAAGTGTAATTACACTCGATCCTCGTACACAATTGCAGAAAAGCATGTTACCATGGTCTCTCCCCCCCCCCCCCCCCAAGCATCACAGCGCCACGCCCCCCGGGACAATAAAGAAGCGCTGAAACGAAAAGTATACAAGACGGTGTTGATGCCAGCGATGTTGTATGGTTTAGAAACAGCGGCCCTGGGGAAAAGACAGGAGGCAGAGCTGGAGGTAACAGAGATGAAAAGGTTGAGGTTCTCTTTGGGAGTAACGAGGATGGATATGATCAGGAATGAGCACATCAGAGGGACAGCAGATGTAAGAGGTTTTGGAGACCAAGTCAGAGAGGCTAGATTGAGATGGTTTGGACATGTACAGAGGTGGGATAGTGCATATATTGGTAGTAGGATGCTGAGGTTGGACCTACCAGACAGAAGGCCCAGAGGAAGACCAAAGAGAAGATTTATGGATGTGGTGAAGGAGGACATGAAGGTAGTTGGAGTAAGAGTAGAAGATGCAAAGGATAGGGTGAGATGGAGGCAGGTGGTTTGCTGTGGTTTGCTGTGTTTCCCTTAAGGGAAAAGCCAAAAGGAAAAGAAGAAGAAGAAGAAGATCCCTATTGCCTTCAGTACATAATTGATATACGGTAATTCTATCCAACAAATTTGAGAGAATTCTTTAATCGATTAAAAATTGGGAAATAACTCAACAAAAATATAGAAATCTTGTTTCAGCTTTGTCTGTGTCCCTCATCATTCATTTCCTGAACTGCTAAATCCTAATTCGGATCGCAGGGAGGCTAGTGTCCATCTCAGCTGACTCTGGGCAAGGGCGGGGTACACCCTGGACACCTTGCCAGGCCATCGCAGGGCCAACACTCACACAACCATTCATACTTACCAGTGATTTAAAACTTCCAATTAACCTAGTATGTATGTTTTTGGACTGTGGGAGGAAACCGGAATACCCGGAGGAAGCCCACACAAGCACGGGTAGAACATGTAAACTCCACTCAGAAATTGTTGGGAATCAAACCCAGGACCTTCTTGCTGTAAGGTGAACGTGCTAAAACTGCTAAAAGGCCAGTATGAAATACAGTAATAATAATAATAATAATAATAATAATAATAATAATAATGATGATGATGATGATGATGATTATGATAATAATAATAATCATCATCATCATCATCATCATCATAAAAACATTCTGCTAGTCGGATTGTTAGCATTAGTCACATCCATCTCTATTCAGCAGAGTTTTTTAATACTATTCCTGCAGATGGAGCAAAAATAAACAAAACATTTGACCAGATTTTTATTTATTTGATATTAATTATTATTAATAGACCTGCAGTATAAAAACAATATCTCCCCAGTAAAAATGTTATACTGATTATTTGTGATTTGCAGTTACTCATGAAATTTTTTCATGACTTATTGATGATGAGATTTCCTTTCGGCTTTTTCCCTTTCTCAGGAGTCACCACAGCGAATGATTCGCACATTTGATTTGGCAGAGGTTTTTACGTCGGATGCCCTTCCTGACACAACCCTTTAGCATGGGACAGAAATACGCTGACGGCTTTGCAGCTCCTCTTTACAAAAGTCAGCAATGGTTCTTTTACATGCCTCTCACCATAGACAGTGAGAGACATGGCGGCCTTTGGACCTTTAAAAAGAATCCTGGAAATGGGGCGATTCCGAGTATGACCACTAGAGGGTAGGAAACGTCAAACTCAAAAACATCGTGTTGTGAAAAGACTTGCTAAAGTAATTGTGAAAGCCCTTAAATTCAGTGACTTGTGGTGAGGCACTGCTGGTGAGACACTGACTCTTTTAGAGTCATATAAAGCAGAGGTCACATACCTTTTTGAAATTGAGAGCTACTTCTTGGGTACCAATTAATAAGAAGAGCTACCAAGTCAATACACACTTCTGAAATAACAACTTTGCTCAATTCACCTTTAGTTCTTCTTTTCCTTTCGGCTTTTCCCTTTTTTCTCAGGGGTCACCACAGCGAATCATCGCATGTTTGATTTGGCATAGGTTTTTACGTTGGATGATCTTCCTGACACAACCCTTTAGCAGGGGCAGAAACACACTGACAGCTATGCAGCTACTCTTTACGAAAGTCAGCAATGGTTCTTCTACATTCCTCTCACCATAGACAGTGAAAGACAAGGACAGCCTTTGATAGCCCACTTAGCTGCACTGGGGGTTAATTCAATTTTAATTATGTTATTAATAATTAATGATATTCATCTATGTGAAGATATTGATTTGATTTTTTTTTTTTTAAATAGCAAAAAAAAAATTAGATGCAGACCAATGGAGAGTGACACTATGGAGCCGCGGGCCTCTTCTAAAAATAGTAGTGAACAGGCCCGCAGGCTACTCATGTAGTCCTTGTGGGCGACCTGGTGCTCGCCGGTGCCATGTTAGTGACCCCTGCTCTAAAGAGTATATTATTCATCATTTCACTGACAACAGACAATGTGTTGCATTTTATATCTCATATCAGCATTCTTTATACAATTTCATTTGAGGTTAAAATTTATTTTATTTATTTGTTTATAGAGTCTGATATTCATTATTGAAAAAAGTAACATTAATATTGGATTCGAATGGTAACAGGGATTGTAATACATACCAGCTGACAAATATTAACTTTTATTTTATGATTCTTTTTTTTTTCCAAGATTGATTGCCTCACCTGCCTCCTCTGAATGCACCTCACTGCTTAAATTCCAAGTACTATCCCTGTCTGGCGATCACTTATATTTACATTTCTGACTTTAGTGGTTTTGTATTTGAGTTCTGAAGAAGAAAAGGCCCAGATGAAACATTAATGGATCAAATATCTACAGCCAAGCTATGCCAAGTTGACTTTACTGAAATTGTCACTATGGACTACTAGGTTCAGTTCGGTTCAGTTCAAGCCTGTCACCCCTACTGGGACACAGGCTGCCAACAAGATCCCTAGATCTGTCTCTGTCCTGGGCCAGTCTTTCCAGTTGACCCCATGAGTGGCCCATCTTCTTAACGTCTGCGTCCAGGTCACGTCGCCAAGTGTTTCTCGGCCTCCCTCTCTTCCTTTTTCCTTGGGGGTTCCACCTCAGGGCTTGTCTTGTTATTTTAGTGGCTGGTTTGCACAGAATGTGGCCTAACCACCTCCAGCGACGTTGTTTGATCTTGGCTTCTACTGGCTTTTGCCTTGTTTGTTCCCACAGTTCCCTGTTGCTGATCCTGTCAGGCCATCTTATCCGGAGGATCCATCTCAGGCAGCCATTGATGAAGGTCTGGATCTTTTTTGTGGTAGTGGCAGTGGTTTCCATGTTTCAGCTCCATATAGTAGGACAGACTTCACGTTGGCGTTGAAGAGCCTTATCTTGGTGTTGGCTGATAGGTCTCTTCAAGCCCAGATTTTCTTGAGCTCTAAAAAGGCTATCCTGGCCTTGTTTATTCTGGCCTTTACATCTGCGTCTGTCCCTCCCTTGGAGTCAACGATGCTGCTGAGGTAGGTGAAGCTGTCCACCTCCTCTAATGCCTCGTCTCCCAGAATGATAGGGGATGTGCTGGTGGTGTTGACTTTCAGGACCTTGCTTTTCCTTCGATGGATGTTCAGACCTAGCTGGGATGAGGTCTCTGCCACGATGCTCTTTTTTTCTTGCATCTGATGTTGAGCATGTGAGAGCAGTGCCAGGTCGTCAGCAAAGTTCAGATCATCCAGTTGTGAAGAGAGAGTCCACTGTATTTCATTCCGTCTCTGTGATATGGATACCGCCATAATCCAATCAATGGCGAGCAAGAATAGAAAAAGGGACATCAAGCATCCCTGTCTGACCCCTGTTCGAACTTGGAAAGCATCAGAGACCTGGCTTCCATGGACTACCCTGCAGGTGAGTCCCTCGTACGAGTTCCTGATGGTGTTGGTGAGTTTCGCTGGTACTCCATGGTGTCTTAGAAGTTTCCATAGGGTCACGCTGTCCACACTATCAAAGGCTTTTTCATAGTTCAGGAAGTTGACGTAGAGAGAGGTATTCCACTCCAGGGACTGATCCAGGATAATGTGTAGTGTTGCTATCTGGTCTATGCACGAGCGGTCTTTTCGGAAGCCTGCCTGCTGGTCTCTAAGCTGTGAGTCGATGATGTCTTTCATCCTGTTTAGTAGGATCCTGCTCAATACCTTTCCAGGAACTGACAATAGGATGATCCCCCTGTAGTTTGCACAGTTACTGAGATCTCCTTTCTTTGGCAGTTTCATGAGGTATCCCTCCTTCCACTCTGATGGCACTTGTTCTTCCTCCCAGATCTTCTCAAAGAGGGGGTGGAGCATATTAACAGTGATGACCATGTCTGCCTTCATTGCCTCTGCTCTGATGTTGTCTGGTCCAGGAGCCTTGCCTACCTTCAGCAGTCTGAGAGCTTTTATGATTTCCTCCTTGCTGGGTGGATTACAGTCAATCGGGAGGTCATTGTCAGCTGTTGGGATGTCTGGTGAGGCTGGTCGATTTAGGAACTCTTCAAAGTGTTCTCTCCATCTGTTCTTTTGTCCTGCGTCACTTCATATGGCTTTCCCATCTTTTCCTTTTACTGGCCTTTCAGGCTTGGGGAACTTCCCACAGGGCTTCCTGATGATGGTGTAGAGGTCCTTCATGTTTCCGTATCATGTAGCTTCCTCTGCCTCTACGGCAAGTGCCTCCACATACTTCTTGTCTGCTTTTATGCTGTTTTTTGCAGCACTGGCGACGCTTGTGTAGGACTCCTGTGCATTGGCTTTCTCTGTTCTTGTGCCGCTGGTGTTAAGTGCTGCCTTCTTTTCCATCGGTTTGAGATCTATTCCAAAGATTTGGCTGCTATCCATTCCTTGTGGCTGTGAGTCTTGTAGCCCAGTACCTCTTGGCAGGTTGATGTCACTGACTCTCTCACCACCTTCCATTTTCCAGCTACAGTTTCTTCTTCAAGCAGCTCGTGGAGGACTTGGAACCTATTTGTGAGGGTCAGTCTGTAATCCTCTAGCTTCCCTGAATCCTTTAGGAGTCCCATGTTGAAGCGCTGGTGTATTCCTGTTCTCTCACTCCAGTTTCTCTTCAGCTTTAGCTTGAGTCGAGCCACCAGTAGGTGGTGGTCAGAAGCAATGTCTGCCCCCCTCTTGACTCGCACATCTTGTAACGACCGACGGAACTTTCTGGCAATGCTCAGGTGGTCAATTCGATTTTCAGTGCTGTGGTCTGGTGAGACCCAGGTTGCCTTGTGGATGTGCTTATGGGGGAAGAGAGTTCCGCCTATGACGAAGTTATTTAATGCACAAAAGTCTGCAAACCGCTCCCCGTTGTTGTTCATCTGGCCCAGTCCTCATTGACCCATGACTTCTGTATAGCCCTGATTGTTACTGCCCAACTTGGCGTTCATGACTCCCATGATGATTTTGAGGTCTCTGTTTGGGAACGTCTCAGTGATGGTCTGGAGTCTGTTGTAGAATTCGTCCTTATCTATATCATCACCTTCATTGGTAGGGGCGTAGCACTGAATGATGTTCATGTTAAGCCGTTTCATTTAGGTCCTGAAGTATACCGTTAAGATGCGTGGCCAATGGGCCTCCCATCCAATGAGGGCTCTCTCTGCTGTTTGGGAGAGTATCAGTGTCACTCCCTGGGTGTGTGGAGCATCCTCTCCCTCATGACCGGAAAGCAGCAAGGTTTCTCCAGAGTCAAGTCTCCTCTTGCTGCTGCCTGTCCATCGGGACTCACAGATCCCAAGGATGGTGAGGCCGTAGTTCCTCATTTCTGCAGTCACTTGTGCTGTTTTCCCTGCTTCATACATGGTCCGTGTGATGGTGTTTCTGGTTGTGAGAATGGAGGTCAAGTGAATGGCTTCCAGATGGCTCTGGCTTTCACCAGTCAGCGTCATAGGTCTTCCAGCTGGAAGTCCATCCTCTTGGATTTCGATTTTTTATTGCCATTTTTGTAGCTTCTTTTTGTTTTTTTACAGGGATGGGGTGCTGGCCCTTCGCCTAACCCTCCTCCTTTCTCATCCGGGCTTAGTACCAGCCATGGCAGAGTTAATCAGAAAGGGCACAAACATTTTTTAATTTCCATTTCTATATTCAAAAATAGACCAGTTGTTTTCAAATTGCAAGTCCACATGAGAGTAATTGAGTGTAGATCAGTGTAGATCTAGTTGTTTGTTAATTCTGATAGGTAGTTAATCATAGTTCAACATATTCATAAAATATAATATATTCTACTAATATAAGATAAGATAAGATACAGCTTTATTAATCTCACAATGGAGAAATTCACTGTTACAGGCTCTTGAGGTACCATCAGTAGGGGGTGCAAAAATAGATACATATACATACATACACACATACATATATATTATATAAGTAAATAAATAAATAGATACATAAATATTATAAATTAATAAACAATAAAAGAAAAGAAGGGAACGACTTTATAGACTGGCCTATATTAAAGTGTAATGTATCTGAGGGCAGAGTAGATGGGTTGATATGGTTCACAGTCAGTGGGGTAGATGTGGTTGATTAAAGTGCTCGGGGTTTTTATTGCACATAACCGGTATTTTCACAGACAGTTACAAAGTGGCGTTGTACAGTCTGACAGCGGTGGGAATGAACGACCTGCGGTAGCGCTCCTTCCTGCACTGAGGATGTCTCAGTCGTACACTGAAGGAGCTACTCAGCTTCTCTACAGTCTGGTGCAGTGGGTGAGAGCTGTTGACCATGATGGATGTGAGCTTTGCTACCATCCTCCTCTCACTCACCTCCTCCACAGAGTCCAGTGGGCAGCCTAGGACAGCACTGGCCCTCCTGACCAGCTTGTTCAGTCTCTTTCTGTCCCGTGCTGCCCGGGGCCCAGCAGATGGCAGCGTAGAGGATTGCAGAGGCTACCACAGAGCCATAAAAAGTCCTGAGCAGAGGTCTGCATACTCCGAAGGACCTGAGTCTCCTCAGAAGGTGGAGGCGACTCTGGCCTTTCTTGTACAGGGTGTTGGTGTTGTGGGACCAGTCCAGTTTACTGTTAAGGTGAACGCCCAGGTATTTGAAACTGTTCACTATCTCAATGTTCTGTCCCTGGACGTTCACTAGTGATTGTGTGTGTGTGTGTGTGTGTGTGTGTGTGTGTGTGTGTGTGTGTGTGTGTGTGTGTGTGTGTGTTAGTGTGCCTCTTCTGAAGTCGACCACCATCTCCTTCGTCTTCCTGGTGTTCAAGCACAAGTGGTTGCGCTCACACCAGTCCACGAAGTCCACGATGACCGACCGGTACTCCAGCTCGTTCCCCTCTGACACACGGCCCACGATGGCGGAGTCGTCCAAAAACTTCTGGAGGTGGCAGCTGTCTGTGCTATAGCTAAAGTCCGAGGTATAAATGCTGAAAAGGAAGGGTGAGAGGACGGTGCCCTGCGGTGCCCCCGTGCTGCAGACTGCCACCTTTGACTTACAGCCGCGCAGCCGTACGTACTGTGGACGGATAGTAAAATAGTCAGTGATCCAGGCAGCAAGATGCCCGTCCACTCCCACGTCCTCCAGCTTCCCCCGCAGAAGCGCTGGCCTGATGGTGTTGAAGGCGCTGGAGAAGACAAAGAACATGACCCTCACAGCGCTGCCAGCGATCTCCAGGTGGGTGAGTGCCCGCTGCAGAAGGTAGATGACGGCGTCTTCTACTCCGATGTTGGGCCTGTAGGCAAACTGCAGCGGGTCTAGGGTGGGCAATATATATATATATATATATATTGTTACGTATGCCTAATGGATTATATCGGACGAGCCCCCAATTTTGTTATGTATGGAATTTAGAAATAAATTTGCAAGGCAAAATAATACTTGCATCTTAGAATTAAACAAAATACAAATTTAACAAAGGGTCCCATAGTCACCAAACACCTGCAGCAAGGTAAATTTAGAAGCGGCGCACGCAGGCTGGCAGGAAAAGGCTTGTAATCCCGTGTTAGACAGAAACAAATGATTAAAATCCTCACGTTGGCTGTGGATGAACATGGGCGATGGACTTTGGCGACGTGTTTGAACAGTGTTTGGGCTCTGTTGTATGAACAGTGGTCTGACAGAGACTCATGTCATCAGTCTGTTAGATTATGTCGTGAAGTTCAAAGAAAATTGAATAGGGCCTGTGCACGAGCTCGCAAGAGTCTGGAATCTGCTTAAAGTCGAATGAAAACTTGGTATGATAGTAAAGGCCAGGCGTGGAGTTTTCAAGCCAGGACAAACTGGACTAGTGTTATTTCCTCTACAACAGAATCCTTTGCAAGCCAGATTCCGTGGACCCTACGAGATCCACTCACAGGTCAATGACCTCAATTATGTTGTCGAGACCCCAGATCATAGAAAGTCTACACAACTATGTCACATAAATATGCTTCAACCATATTATGATAAAACTGTAGATGGGGTGGCATCTGTGATGTGTCCACAAAGGGACAATAAAATTCTTCAGGGAATAGATGAACCCAATATTAACCCAGAAATTGTTTCATGCAAACTGACCAATTCTGAGGTTTTGCAGAATTTAGGTGACAAGTTGTCACATTTAGAACCTCATCGACAAACCCAAATAAAAGATTTAATTCTGAGGTACAATTAAAAATTCTGCAAGACCTTTGCCGATCTTACTATACCATTGACTGACTTGCTCAAAAAGAATGTAAAGTTCGTTTGGGACGAATCCTGCCAAAAGACATTTGACAAATTAAAATCTCTGCTGTGTCACTTCCCAGTGCTCCAGTCACCTGACGTCCGGAGAGATTTTTCACTTGCTGTGGATGCCAGTGAGGGGTCTGCTGGTGCTGTACTTCTTCAACAGGGTAATGACAATGTTGACCATCCAATTGCATACTTTTCAAAGAAGTTCAGCAAACATCAGAAAAATTACTCCACAATTGAGAAAGAGCTTTTGGCTTTGATCTTGGCACTTCAATATTTTGAAGTATATGTTGGCACAGGTCAGAAATCTTTGCATGTATATACTGATCACAATCCTTTGGTATTTCTTGGGAAAATGAAAAATAAGAATCGAAGATTATTAAATTAGAGTTTAGTTCTACAAGAGCACAATCTTGTTATTGATCACATTAAGGGGAAGGGGAATGTTATGGCTGATTGTTTGTCAAAATGTCATTGTGACATTTTGCTCCTTGGATCAAAATTTCTCTTTTTAGAGGGGAGGTGTGTAGTGGTTTTTGGTGCATATTGCGAGGGTGCAGTGTTGTGCACTGAACACTAGAGAGCATTAAGAACAAAATGGCCAACCTCTGACTGTCCAGAGGTTTCTGCCCTACGTAAGCAGGAAGCACATGGGTTGCTCCCCAGTGCAGCTAACTGGGTTATCAAAGGGGGCCATGTCTCTCACTGTCTATGGTGTGAGGCATGTAAAAGAACCATTGCTGACTTTCGACAAGAGTAGGCTGCAAAGCCGTCGGCGTGTTTCCGCTCTGCGATGGCCTGGCGAGCTGTCCAGGGTGTACTCTGCCCTTGCCCAAAGTTGGCTGGGATGGGCCCCAGCCTCCCCGCGACCATAATTAGGATTAAGCGGTTACAGAAAATGAACTGAACTGAACATGGGTTGCTCGAAGCTTCTGGAAGGATCTAGACCAGTGGTCCCCAACCTTTTTATCACTACGGACTGGTCAACGCTTGACAAATTTACCGCAGACGGGGTGTGTGTCATAGATTGTTTGCATTGTAAATATAATATTTCTATACAATAATAATAATAATAATAATATTAATAATAATAATAATGATGATGATGATGATGATAAGCACTCCATGAATGTTATTTTTCAAAAGCTGAAATGAAGTTGGTTGGGAAGTAGAGCTTGAACTTTTCTTAAAAAAAACACAGGTGATGGTGCACCAGCTGGGAGAATGAAAGCTCAGGCTCAGTCTCACCCCAAATCCCCACTATTGTTTGAAACATGTCCAGCACGCCTCTGTTCATGTGCCGTCCAGTTGTGGGTTGCATTTTAGTGGTCATAGCCGAGAGAATCCGGTAAGTTTTCAAAATAAAAGACTTTGTCAAAATTAAAGATCGTTCAGACTCAGGTAATAAATAAAACGAAAATAATGAATTATTTCTTCTGTGGACCGGTATCAATTGAGCCACGGACCAGTGCCGGTCCGCGGACCGATGGTTGGGGACCGCTGATCTAGACTGTCGGAGACTATAAAAAGGGGCGGAGCACTGGCCCAGCGAACAGTTTGTGACTTGATGTCTATGAAGGATATCGTTGGACGCTTCTGAACTCCTGGACCATTTGGCACTGCATCACTTTGGCTTTTACCTCACTCTGGACTACTCTGCTTATATTATACACTGGGGTTTGTTGGTCGTTACGCTCACCAAGACGCACACTTGAAGGATTTCCAGAAATCTCCCTGTTTCGGACATTTATAGGATTTCTTTGTGGACTCTTATAAGTAATTTTCACACTTACAAATCTATTGTGATTATTCAGAAATATTTTCGGTTATTTGTCAAAGTGTTGTCTTATTTTTTTGTTGTTATTGTTTATTTAATAAATTGTTCAAAATATTACAAACAGCCTTTGTTTTTCCATTGCTGCTGGTCCGTGACAAAAGACACACAACAGTTAAGAGCCGAACAAAAACATGTGAATAAATATCTGGCACATCCACAGGGTTGGGATATGTTTCTCCAGGAAGTAATAAAGTTCTGATGTAAATAATTTGGAAATTGTACAGCAGTAATTCTACTAGCTGTTTCGGTTTGCTGAAGATCGGTTTTGATAGTACTGTACTATACAAAATAAACAAGAAAGCTTGAATAGTTAAGTAACTCCTGTAATGCCACACAAAAAGTATACAGCATTACACAATTGACCGATTAAAAAAAAAAACATCACTGTGAGTCAGCCTATGAGGAAATATTTATACTGTACTTACAACTGAGCAGTTGAGGGTTCAGGGCCTTGCTCAAGGCCAAACAGTGGTGATACTGTAGATTGAGCCGCTGACCTTTGGATCAGCAATGCATCGCCTTATCCACCAAGCCAGACCATATATCATTAATAGTATAAATTGCGGGAGGTATGATGGTGTAGTGGTAGGTATGTCTGCCTCAAAGCAAGTAGATCCTGGGTTTCAACCCAGTTCTTGACCCGGGCATTTCTGTATGGATTTTTTTTTATGTTTTAAACATGCCTGCATAGGTTTCCTTAAAGGCTCATGGTTTCCTCTGACAGTCCAAAAACTTGCAGTTTATGTTCCTCTCGAGGTTTCTTCCTCATGTTGACTGAGGGAGCTTTTCTTTGCCACCATGGCTGTGGACTTGCACATTGGAAGGTTGTAGGGCTTGGAGAAAAATGTTCAAATTTTCTACCAAATTTGTTTTTACTCTGTGAAGCTGATTTGCAACAGTTTCAATCATATAGACATTAAACTAAATGGAATTAAATTGTGGCTGAATATCTACCCTTAATTTCTCCATGGATGTGCACGTGAGTGTACGTTGATGTTTGTGTCTGTAGTAACTCTATGCACTCAATTCACTGTATTATGTAAATGTTTTTCAAATCAGAAGTCTACTGCTGGGCTAAAAAAATTGCTCATATGCATTTTTGAAAAAAATTGCAGAATAATATAAAATATTAATAATAATAAAAATTAATTAAAAAATAGTCAGAAACACAAGGTCGTTCACTTTTTATTTACAGATAAGCTACAGAGACAGAAAATTTACATGTAGCCAGTCTTAGCAAAGTCAATAACCGTCAACCAATTTTATATAATAATGCATTCAATCAAGCATCCATTCAAAACATCATATTAAAATATCTGTTTAGTTCAAAACAGCACAGCTGCTTACAAACAATGACAGACTTTTAAAAAAAAAATCCAGTTTATGAATTTTATTCCTTTTGTATTCCATTTGTCTTAGAAACCAATTCACCAACTCACAAGTAAAAGGGACACCAATTGTTTTTGCTGTGTAAAATGAGATTTGCTATTAAAATTAATTGGGTGTCATTCCATTTTACTACCATTAACGTGAAATATTATGGGATCCTCTGAAGTGTTTTTCTTCTTAATGTTCAGGCAGTTTCACACTTTTAAACCGTCAGAAAAACAAATATGGTTCCTCTTCCGACATGGTGTAAACCTTTATGTTATAATGGAACGTAGCAATCCAATATAACAGTTACATTCTTATAATGATAAAGTACACGCACATGATCAACTGAAACATATCCGAATGATGCAGAGTAAGAACATTTCACCAGGAAACTATTAGTATTTACTGTGAAAAATGATTATAACTCCGTGGTTACAGCCACACGCGTCATAGATGTCCTTTGGTGACGATTTGTCTATGCTTTCAACCATTTACATAAATAAATGTCACAATTTTAAATGGCAAAAAAATATTAAACTGGTCATGATGGCCCACTCTGGGGCCCTTGACGAGGCCCTTAACATTCAATTGCTCAAGTAGTAGAAAAATTATAATTATATGTCGTTCTGAATAAATGCTGGAAAGTGTAAACTGTAATGTAAAAATATCTTCTCTCACTTAAAAAATAATATAAAAGCATTAGAAACAGGAAATATTTCAAATAGACAAACATTTACCAAAAGAAAAATGTAATTATTTTTCACCTCATCCATACCTAGTGTGAAAACTGTTCAATAACTCATTCTAAACATAATATAAATTTGATTTGGTGTTTAATAAAACTATCATGTTATAGAATGAGGCCGTAGTGGCCCAGTGGTAGGCTGCTGGATTACTGTCCCAAGTTTGGGGGTTCAAATCCCCACCAAGAACGTGTTGTCACTGCTGTAGTGTGCAGCTAACCGGGCCAGCGAAGACCGGCCATATCTCTCACTGTCTAGTCTATGATGAGCGGTTCATGTAAAAGAACTATTGCTGAGTTTCGTCAAGACTCGGATCCACAGCCATTAATGTGTTTCTGCCCTGTGATGGCCTGGCGAGCTGTCCAGGGTGTACTCTGCCCTCAACCAGAGTCAGCTGAGATGGTCGCCAGCCTCCCTGTGACCCTAATTAGGATTAGGCGGTTCAGAAAATGAATTAATGTTATAGAATGTATCACTGCATGATGGAGTTCATTGGAGCCCGAGTTTCAGAAAATTGCAGCACAAAAGGAATGGCAGAGGAAGCGCAGGTACCTTAAGTGCAAAAGGGCTAAAACACACAAGTGCACACAAAATCTTCTTAATGGAGAAAAGTTCCTCCTCAAGCTCTTCTGCTAAGACATGGTGCTGCTTTGTGTAGAGGCTAAAATGTAAAGAAGCAAAAGTTACTGAAGAGACTTGATGTGAATGAAGAACAAGATAACGAACTGGCAAAACAAACCTGTCAATTCTCTGAATCTTTTTTTTGCTTCAGCCCTTTCCTCAGAATCAAAGTACCACACGGTGACCGCATACCTGCAGCAGAACGCGAGTGCATACAAGTTAAGAAATCATGAGAAAAAGAAGTCACGGTCATTTTTTGATGCACAAATTGATACACAATAACATACCTGGTAGCAAATGAAGGCTGTACTTCATGAGGGTTCCTGCGGTCTGACCAGAAAAGGAGGAGTCGATCAAAAATGGGTTCGATGTCCGCAACATATGATTTTCCTTCAGGAAAAATGCGCAGAACTCCCCCATGCACCTGGATGGATTTAGACCTGATAAATGAAGTGCGCACACACACGCTGCACTCTGAGTGTATCTCGTAATACTGCATAATCATCCACCCTACCTTGGCATTCCAGTTTTTATTCAGGTAGTAGATGCACGTGACACAGCGGCCATCTGCGTTAGGGTTATCCACATGTTTCACATAACCTGCACCATTGCCCGGATAGCATGCTACCATTGCCTGAAACGACAAATATGACCGAGAACGCAATCCATCAGTACTCATGAATTAAAAAATAAATTAATTCAAGAAAAAAAAATCAAATAATTGTAATCGTCAGCATTGTGCAACCTTCAGTAAAGTTTAGAAAGGTTATTTCCATCACAGTAGAGTTAAAATTTTAGAGGTTTGGGAGAACATAAAAATTTTTTTCATCAGATTTGCTTCTGTGACTAATTTCTATTGCCATCCAAGCATCAAGGCCCTTATTTATGACAGAAGCATGATGTGTTTATATGTGTATGTATATATTTATTATAATTAACAATTATGAGAGGAAAAAATAAGAGTGCAGTGGTGGTCTAGTGGTAGGGCGCAGGATCGCTGATCCTAAGGTTGAGGGTTTGAGTCCCCACAGGGTTGTCACTGTCCTCCCAATGCGGCTAACTGGGTTATCAAAGGCGGGCCATGTCTCTCACTGTCTATGGTGAGAGGCATGTAAAAGAACCATTGCTGACTTTCGTAAAGAGGCGGATGCAAAGCTGTCAGTGTGTTTCTGTCCCTTGCTAAAGGGTTGTGACAGGAAGGGCATCCAACGTAAAAACCTCTGCCAAATCAAATGTGCGAATCAGATGATTCGCTGTGGCGACTCCCGAGAATGGGGAAAGAAAGAAAGAGAACTGAGAGAAAAAATTATGGATGCGGTGAAGGCGGACATGAAGGTCGTTGGAGTAAGAGTAGAAGATGCAGAGGATAGGGAGAGATGGAGGCAGATCATTTGCTGTGGCGACCCCTGAAGGGAACAGCCGAAAGGAAAAGAAGAAGATATAAGATGCATTTTAAATAGTAAAAATATCATGTAAGTTAAAAATATTCAAATAAACATTTTTCAAATGTTTCAATTAAAATAATAAAAATGTAAAACAATTAATAATAATCACAATCTCCAGCTCTCATTGGAACGATTCGCAGCTGAGTGCGAAGCGCCCAGGATGAGACTCAGCACCTCCAAGTCCGAGGCCATGGTGCTCAGCCAGAAACGGATGAGATGTACCCTCCAGGTCTGGAATGAGGTCCTGCCCCAAGTGGAGAAGTTCAAGTATCTCGTATCTTGTTCACGAATGAGGGAAGATGGAGCTGGAAATCGACAGGCGGATCACTGCAGCCTCTGCTGTAAAAGTCAATATATGTTCCAACTCTCACATACGGTCACGAGCATTGGGTAGGAATCGAAGGAACAAGATCGCGGATACAACCAGCTGAAATGAGCTTCCTTCGCAGGGTGGCGGGGCTCACCCATGGAGATAGGGTGAGAAACTCAGCCATCTGGTGGGAGCTTGTAGCAGAACCGCTGCTCCTCCTTGTTGAGAGGAGCCAGTTGAAGTGGATCGGGCATCTGTTTAGAATGGCTGCGAACGCCTCCCTGGCGTGGTTAGACATATCCAACCGGGAAGAGACCCTGGGGTCGACCCAGAACATGCCAGAGGGATTATGACTCTCGGCCGGTCTGAGTATACCTTAGTGTCCCCCAGAGGAGTTGGAGGAAGTGGCTGGGGAGAGCAGTGTCTGGACATCATTGCTTAGGCTTCGTCCCCAGCAACATTACCTTGAATTAAGCGGATGATGATGATGATGATGATGATGAATAGTTATTAATAGTTAGACCGTCCAAATGCTATCAGAAAAATAAAACACTTTGTCTGGTATGAAGTCCCCGCCCCTGAAATGTTTTATTTCACAAACACCAGCTTTCCTCCATATAAACCAGATGCTAATATGAATCCACCGTACTCTGATGAAGAATTACTCATGAGATGTAACTCTATTCAAAGCCCATTGTTTTGGCCTAAGCTATCACAGTGGTTCTGGGTACTTGTGTATTCCGTGTTAGCTGGCTTCCGTTGCCTATCAAGTTCTTTGGAGAGTCTTCCCATCCATCAATAATAGTCTCTGTACAAGGTTGTAAAATTTTGGCAGGCAAAGCTCACCAGGTCGTGGATTGCGTGAGGCTGCATAGCACAACAACAACACGCCTCAGTCTCACAATGAAAAGGGAAGTAAAACCCCCTTCATATCACCTCAGTACCACATGACCTTCTGCTCCTGCACATAGTTTATCACGCAATATGCCCTGCACTACCAGAACACACGCACGTATTCACTCATGAAATAGGATGGAAATCAACCCTTATATTTATTGTAAACACATTTGCAGCTTTAATCTTAGCAGACACTTTTATCTATTTAAGTGAGCATTCAGTGACTGAAGGAAATCATTCATAAAATGGTACTTTTGAATAATTATAGGATTCTGGTAAAACACTAAGATCTTTAAAGGAGTGATGGAAATATTTCAGATTTGGAAAATCACTGCAATACATTTCCATATACCATGAAGTATATATATATATATATACCATGAAGTAAAACAGTGCACATGGAAAATAAAGAACAATTTTCCAGTATAGTAAATATGTTTATATCACTAACAATGTGTCACAAAAAGGTAATCAGGCCTGTCAATGGCAGCCATTAAAACATTTTTCCAAGTTTCAAGCCTTTTGTTTTGTTGCCCAGAAAAACTTCTGAAATTTCACAAAAATACTGAGCATGTTCCTCGTGTGTGTGTGTGTGTGTGTGATACGATATTTTTGATATAATCAGTTTCTTCAGACCACACAACTTAAGAACTACAGTTGCTATTCACTGGAGCACATTTACTTATATGCAATTGCATATTTATCATGGTATGCGTCCCACAATAAGGGACATGTAGGTTTGCTGTCAGATCCCAATTCAAACACCTATCAAGAGATAGGGGGAGAGAAAGAGACAGGGGGCTGGCTGGCTGGCTGGCTGCCAAGACTGTGGAGGTTTAATGACAGTGCTACGTGTTGAGCGTGAGTGTGCTGCTTCGAACACACAGACAGTGTTCAGCTCTGGCGCAAATGCCCCGCCCCCTTCCCTCCCCCTCCCCTCCCCCCGGGTTCAGACGGCAAGCAGATCCAGCTTGTTTCCACAACACTCCTAATAAACTTAAGGCTACTCGAGAACAAGCTCTGGTTGTTTATTCTGAGTATGAATCTGAAATAAATACTTTCTCTATCGCTTGACAGGGATATTAGAAAATGGCACTGGCTCAATAATTAAAAAAAAAAACCTGATTTAGTTCCAATTGCCTCAGCCTGTGTTTCCTGTGAAGAGAAGCTGTGAGAAGAGTCACGTACTATATAATCAGCTGTGACATGGCTCAGTCTAACAGCCTATCTGTTGCATTCATCACCAACCACTCTGCATCACAACAAACAGCGACTGTAAGTGTAGTGTGCGATCAAAATAAAGGAAGATGGTGATGCAGCTTGTTGAATGTAAGAATGTAAGAATACAGACCAATGTTAGCAGCAAAAGACCTTTTACCAAATTTCGCACAAAAATTAACATTCAGCCAAACCCTGCAGCTGAGACCAGCATCTAATAGCACTACCAAAAAATACACATATACAGTATATGCATATCATACACACACACACACACACACACACACATATATTTATATACACACACACACACACACACACACACATATTTATACATACACACACACACACACACACACACACACACACACACACAGTACTGTGCAAGATTAGGCACATGCAAAAGAATTCTGTATGATATTTAGGTATAAATAATGAATTTAAATTCTGTCTGTCTGTCTGTCTTCCTTTCGGCTTTTTCCCTTTTTTTTACTCGGGAGTCGCCACAGCGAATCATCTGATTCGCACATTTGATTTGGCAGAGGATTTTATATCGGATGCCCTTCCTGTCACAACCCTTTTTAGCAAGGGACAGAAACACCCTGGAGGCTTTTGCAGCTACTCTTTACAAAAGTGGTTCTCTTACATGCCTCTCACCATAGACAGTGAGAGACATGGCCCGCTTTTGATAACCCAGTTAGCTGCACTGGGGAGGACAGTGACAACCTTGTGGGGACTCGAACCCCCCAACCTTAGGATCAGCAATCCTGTGCCCTAACCACTAGACCACAACTGCCCCGTGAATTTAAATTCCATAAAGCACAATAAACATGAATAAATGAAACCAGTTCAATATTAGGTGTGATGAATTTTTGTTTAAAAATAGAATAGCATCAGATACGGTTTGTGCAGTTTTACTCGTACAGCATCTTCCACATGTCTTACAGAACCAGCCAGAGTCACTGTCTATGTTGAGAGGTTCATGTAAAAGAACCATTGCTGACTTTCATAAAGAGAAGCTGCAAAGCCATCAGCGTGTTTCTGTCCCTTGCTAAAGGGTTGTGTCAGGAAGGGCATCCGACGTAAAAACCTCTGCCAAATCAAACATGCGATTCATTCGCTGTGTCGACCCCTGATAAAGGGAAAACGCCGAAAGGAAATCTCATTAGGCTTGCAGAGAGGCTGGAGTCAGTCCCAGCCAAATCCCAAGGGAGTGGTACAATCCAAACAGCTTTGATAGTCTGCCATGTTTAATAGCGCACACATCTCCCCATATTATTTCAGAACACTCTTCTCTACTTATTTATTGTAACCCATTTTCTCCCTAATTTAGTTGTATCTAATTCATCATAAAGTATTGCCTTCCCTATCAAACAACCACCACCAACCAGGGAGCGGGTGAAAGCATGCACACGCCCCTACATGACACACAATCCTGGCCACTCGCCTCTTTATTCGAATTGCTGCTAAATGTGTATCTGGGACGGTCAAACACACTCAGAGGGAAAGCACTATCCAGAAAGAATATATATATATATATAAAATAATTTATAATAAATAAATGAAAATGGGGCAGTGGTGGTCTAGTGGTATAGGGCGCTGGATCGCTGATCCAAAGGTTGGGGGTTTGAGTCCCACTGTCCACAAGGTTGTCACTGCTCCCCCACCCCCCCAGTGCAGCTAACTGCGTTATCAAAGGCGGGCCATGTCTGTCACTGTCTATGGTGAGAGGCATGTAAAAGAACCATTGCTGACTTTCGTAAAGAGTAGCTGCAAAGCCGTCAGCGTGTTTCTGTCCCTTGATAAAAAGGGTTGTGACTGGAAGGGCATCCAACATAAAAACCTCTGCCAAATCAAACGTGCGAATCAGATGATTCGCTGTGGCGACTCCCGAGTAAAAGGGAAAAAGCCGAAAGGAAGACCAACAATAAATAAATGAAAATCTAAGAACTGTAGTCTGGTCCTTTGCTTCAACTTTTGACATATTAGCATATTCCAGCATTTTCTCTAATTGCTTTTTCATGCTGTGCACTACATTGAGCACCACGTAGACATCTCATGTCCATTCTGCTTCCTACATACAGATTTCGTCTCTGCTCAAAATTAATAAAATTCCAATTGTAATTACATGTTATTGTTGGATTTAAATAAACACTCCCTTGTATGTGATTTACGATTTTATAGTTGCTGTGCATATTTTATATGCACCATGCCATAACCACACAACAATTAATCATTTAATTGCCTGCAAGATACTAAACTGTGAAATCTCGTGTTGCATTATGGGAATTTTACATAAATTCAAAATAACAGTACAGAATATTTTGTTTATATTTAGTGTTAATTATGTAGGTTTTCTTTATATATATATGTGTGTGTGTGTGTGTGTGTGTTTGTAGATAGATAGACAGACAGACAGACAGACCACACTAATCTTGGTTCAAATAGTTCCTTGTTGCTCCAGATGTATATTATTGCTAAAGGGTATCAGTAGGCTTATCACTATCATGATGTGATGAGTTTTTGCTATTCTTATTCATTCTTATTTTCTGTTATAATTTTTAAAAGCTGTAAGCCCTGATTAAATATTACACTCGAATCTCAACACATATCTTAATTCTGTTTGTGATAATCGATATAGTTCTTTCTGAGTCGCTGGCTCAACTTTGCTGTTAAATGCTTTAAAAAAAGTGTCATAATCTGACACCACCTCCTGTACAGTACTCCAGAGTAAGTTAATTTGTTCTGTAACCTTTGAAAAGACTTCATTAACTTGGGACAATGTGACTAATTGTTTCAGTGAGTATAACGATAATACACCAAGTATCACACACAAAACAACAATAATCACATTTACCAATTTTTATTATAAAAATTCATTATATACTCAAAAAAAATCAGCTATGGATCTATCAGTAGTGTATGATTATACATTATACCCAAGATAAGATGTGAACCTAGAACCCAGTCAAAGTAAAGAAAAGAATATACTGTAGATCTATAAAGTCCATTTGAACATCATGAGAACATGGGAGTGGAGTAAATATAAGAATCTAAGAACCACTAAGAAATCCAGTCAATGCAAACACTACTGCCAGATATGGTGTAATGCACGGTGAGTAAAACCATTATTGATGTTAAACAGAATGAAAAGGTCTGGACTGAATGAGTTGTGCTGGTTAGTGTTGAAGGTGGTGGTTACTATCTGCTCTGTATCTCCACTGGACTGTCACTTGTTGATCATTCTGGACTGAAACCTGTTCAGGGAATGATGCAGGTGTGTCTCTTACCTTGGAGCGCTCCCGGATGTTGGTCTTGCCCAGTCTCCCAGTGCACAGAGATATGAGTTTATCAGTCTGTTTCAGTAAGAAACCAATGGCTTCGGATCCTCTCTCAGTGCCACTGCGCCAGGCTATTTCATCTCCCCTGATGTGACTTCTACAAACTACTGAACCTCGACCAGCGAGCTGCCCGGCACTCAAAACACCAGAACAATGAATTTCTTTCACTTGCCCTAAAATCATATGGCCCAAGACTTCACCGAGAAAATTGTCCAGGTAAAAGAAGCCGCGCTTCAGTAGAGCTGGGACGATGTTCTCCAGAGCCAGCTGCTCCAGCTGCGAGTCTGTTAGATGCTCCAGAAACGGCATTCTGCTCGCTCAGAGATTTAGCTTCTGATGATCACCCTGAAGCCTCCTGATCAGTCTGTGAGAGTTTCAGCGATTCAATACAGAACCCCCCCCACACACACACACACACACACACACACACACAGGAGAGACAGTTTCACAGATTCAGTTTCCCTTGAGAACTTGAAAGCGCTCCTTATATCCACACACCTGCCTGGGAATGTGAACGTGCGGATTGTAGAGTAGCTCTTACAGTGGGCGGGGTTTACTCCTTTCGCCTTGTTTTGGAGTGTGTCGGACAGCACGTGTCCACCCCAAACTGATAAGTTTATTACGCTTCCGGAGCACGTGGCTATTACATTACGGAAAGACACACAGCTGATAAGTACAGTACATACGACAAAAAAGGCGACCGCCATAATAATAATAATAATAAATTATTATTATTATTATTATTATTATTATTATTATTATTATTATTATTCACATAATCTTAAAAGAAATGTTTTTACTTAAAAACTGATAACTACGCAGTGCCACTGGTGTATTTTATTTTATTTTTTAATAATCTTATTTCCAGATTATGGCGGTTCACAGTCGGACGTATCGTGAGAAACATTCATTAAGCGCACGTAGCCGCCATTGAGGGTTGCGGCGCGCGCATGTAAGCAGCAGAGCTGTGCGCGTGCAAACGTGTCTCCACAAAACATACAAGTGCACGTCAGAATGAGGAACTCATGCAACTACCTCATATCACAAGATACATCCATGTTGTGACTATAAAAGTTCATCATCATCATGTTCATTTTCTGTACCCGCTTAATCCTAACTTGGGTCGCGGGGAGACTGGCGCCCATCCCAGCCAACTTCGGGCGAGGGCAGAGTACACCCTGGACAGCTCGCCAGGCCATTGCAGGGTGGAAATAGACAGTGACAGACATGGCCGGCCTTTGATAACCCAGTTAGCTGCACTGGGGGGGGGGGGCCGGGACAACCTTGTGCAGAGTGGGACTCGAACCCCCAACCTTTGGATCAGCGATCCAGCGCCCTATACCACTGGACCACCACTGCCCCAGTATAAAAGTTTATATGGATAATTTACAGCCTGTCAGTCAAAACAGATTGGCATGCGCTGAAGATTAATACCATCCTGCAGAGTATTTCTTATGGCATAGCTCTTGCAGAACTTCAGCAAAAACGCGCATACTGTGGTTATTATTATTATTATTATTATTATTTAAACTGATTGAAATGCTAGATATCAGCACTCACCTTGTGTCTCCCTCTAATTTTGTATCTCCCAAGTTTTCCGTCAGCGAAGATAATAAGTTTGTCTATTCTTGACAGTAGAACGCCAATGTTGTGGCAGCCCGTCTCATTGCCATCGACCCAGGCGATCTTATCCCCTCGAATCGCTCGAGTTTGGCCCGGTGATTGACACGCGAGCTGTCCGTCCTTCACGCTCCCACTTTCATGCACGCGCTTAACCTCCTGTAGAATTTGGTCTCCCAGCTTTTCTCCCAGAAAGTTGTCAACGATGCACAGACCGTATGAGTTCAGACAGGGTGTGATGTATTGGAATACAAGTCTGTGAGCGTCGAGTCGTTTGCGCTCTTTTGATTTTGTCCGCTTGCTGCTCGGTTTTCGGAGCACGCGCGGCAGAGCGCTGGTTCCGGTACAAGCTGACTCTGAGCTCGGGGGTCTGGGTGCAAACACTCGCGCTCTGGGATCCTTCTCCATCTCATCAGGAACATTTAATGTAGTCGAGCTTGACTTTGTTTCGTATAAATCTTCCATGCCATGTCCTGCCATTGGCCGGTGGAGTAAACACCCCCCACCCACCCCCACCCACGTGCGCTCCCCGTCATGCGAGATTCACCGCGTTCACAGAGCAAGCCTCTCCATTCGCTAATCACTTTCAACCGTTTATAAATATGGTGGTTAATAACATATAAAATGTTTACATGCTAATTCACTGTGTGAAACTGTATGTTACTCAAGTTCTTTAAAGTTGGTTTTACTACAGATACCTCATCATATTACACTATTTACTTATTATGCAGTGTGTACGTATATATATATATATACACACACACACACACACACAGTATTTTCAGGTATATATACATACACATTTTATTTATATATATATACACACACACACACACACACACACACACTATTTTCAGGTATATATATATACACACACACACACACACACACACACACACAGTATTTTCAGGTATATATGTATATATATATATATATATATATATATATATATATATATATATATATATATATACGCACACAGTATTTTCAGGTATATATACATACATACACACACACACACACACATATATATATATATATATATATATATATATATATATATATATATATATATATATATATATACATATACATACATACACACACACAAACATAAATTTGCTATTCGCACCAACACATCAAGATACCTCAGAGATGAGATACCTCATCATATTACACTATCTACCTATTATGCAGTATGTATATATATATATATACACTATTTTCAGGTATATATACATACACACACATATATATATATATATATATATATATATATATATATATATATATATATATATATACACATACATACACACATACACACAAACATAAATTTGCTATTCGCACCAACACATCGGAGATAAAATTTGGACATTTTCTAAATCAAAGTATCTTTCAGTTTATAAAGTTGGACAAATATAAAAATATTTACTTCCTCAACAGTTTTAGTTACTCAACAGTTTTCACTTTTTTTTTGGAAAAGTACTATGGATCTTGAGAAAGCTTTGTCTCATAAGGATGACTATTATTTTTACATCAGGTTTTAATTGTTGCATAGATTATTATACACCTATAGTACAAAGTGCAACCTTATACTCACTGCCAATGGAAACACAGTTTAATTGTAATAGTTTGAGATCATCCTATCTGAGCAGCTGTACTGGTATTTCAATGACCCTAAATACCTCAATGACTTATTTCCAGTAGCAGGAACATTCCACTGTCCAAGATAATTGCATTGATTGCCAACCTCAGAGTACACCCTGTCCTGTACACTTTTTTATATTTTTCCTTCTCTCAGCACACCTGATTCTACTAATGATAGCTACAGGCCCTCCTGTGGTCAAGTGAACTTAGATCAGGGACACTATTAAAATGTGCATACAGGCAGTACTGTTCTTGGACTAGCATGGGAGGCTGTGGATCATCATATCAAATATTGCCACATTGTAGAGTCCATTTTAAAAGTATTGGATCTCAGCAAAGCCAGTTATTTTTGTTTTTGCTTTGCACCAAAGATGTGAGTTTCAAATCAAATTATGAAGATTTTGGAATTTCTGCTTTTATTTCCTCAAACACTCACACATTTGCCAAACCATGTAATTCCATTAGGGTTACGAAGATTTGGAGCATATTCCAGCCAACATGGAACAAAGCAGGGTACACCCTGTACAGCTCACTCGACCATTGCTTTGCCAACCCACACAGATAACCATTCACACTCACCAGGAGCCAATTTGGAATAGCTATTATTTTTAACATGCTTGCCTTTGGACTATGGTAGGCAATTGTGTGCCGGAAAAAAAAATCCTCACATGCAACAATATGCAAATTTCACATAGAGACACTGCTGCCGAGCACAAGGCTCAAACCCAGGACTTCCTTTTTGTAAGGCAGACATACTAAACACTGTGGCAACAGCTTTTATTTAATGCTATTTAAGTCTAGATGTGTTAAACATGTAATGCATTTTTCAAGTAATCTAAAACTTTGGAACATAATTTATAACCAACGTTTGCCTTGCATGGCTTCTAGAATGGACTTATTCATCTCTTTTGATGATGAAAGCTATAATGGGAGCAAGAAGTCCACAGAAACATCCTATCAGCTTATTTAAACAGAACTGCATTCAATCTGAGTGGAAGGATCATCAAACAGCAAAACTGTAACCTCAAAATACATTGCCAATACAACAATGACTTAATGGAAGGTTTTACACTGGCCAAGTCAGACCAGACCTGAACCAATTAAGCCTGTATTTCTCTTCTTGAAGTGGAGATTCGCAGCAAACCAGCACCCAAAACCAAACAGTTGAAAGAAACAACACAAGGGAATGCAACAGTTTGATAACCAAGTCCTTGACATGAAGTGGCTTTTCCAAGGAACATGCGACAAAATTTCCATGCCCATAAAAAGTTGATATAACAGCAAAAGTGCTACAGTTAGTGGTGTTTACTAGTCCTTCTCAAAAAATTAGCATATTGTGAAAAAGTTCATTATTTTCTGTAATGTACTGATAAAAATTAAACTTTCATATATTGGAGATTCATTGCACACCAACTGAAATATTTCAGGTCTTTTATTGTTTTAATACTGATGATTTTGGCATACAGCTCATGAAAACCCAAAATTCCTATCTCAAAAAATTAGCATATCATGTTCAGGTAGTCTAAACGAGCTATTAACCTAATCATCTGAATCAACCAATTAACTCTAAACACCTGCAAAAGATTCCTGAGGCTTTTAAAAACTCCCAGCCTGGTTCATTACTCAAAACCGCAATCATGGGTAAGACTGCCGACCTGACTGCTGTCCAGAAGGACATCATTGACACCCTCAAGCAAGAGGGTAAGACACAGAAAGAAATCTCTGAGCGAATAGGCTGTTCCCAGAGTGCTGTATCAAGCCACCTCAGTGGGACGTCTGTGGGGAGGAAAAAGTGTGGCAGAAAATGCTGTACAATCAGAAGAGGTGACCGGACCCTGAGGAGGATTGTGGAGAAGGGCCGATTCCAGACCTTGGGGGAACCTGTGGAAGCAGTGGACTGGGCTACAGGGGCCGCATTCACCAGGTCAAGCCACTTTTGAACCAGAAACCGCGGCAGAAGCGCCTGACCTGGGCTACAGAGAAGCAGCACTGGACTGTTGCTCAGTGGTCAAAAGTACTTTTTTCGGATGAAAGCAAATTTTGCATGTCATTCGGAAATCAAGGTGCCAGAGTCTGGAGGAAGACTGGGGAGAAGGAAATGCCAAAATACCTGAAGTCCAGTGTCAAGTACCCACAGTCAGTGATGGTCTGGGGTGCCATGTCAGCTGCTGGTGTTGGTCCACGGTGTTTTATCAAGGGCAGGGTCAATGCAGCTATCAGGAGATTTTGGAGCACTTCATGCTTCCATCTGCTGAAAAGCTTTATGGAGATGAAGATTTTCATTTTTCAGCACGACCTGATACCTGCTCACAGTGCCAAAACCACTGCTAAATGGTTTACTGACCATGGTATTACTGTGCTCAATTGGCCTGCCAACTCTCCTGACCTGAAGCCCATAGAGAATCTGTGGGATATTGTGAAGAGAAAGTTGAGAGACACCAGACCCAACACTGTGGATGAGCTTAAGGCGGCTATCGAAGCATCCTGGGCCTCCATAACACCTCAGCAGTGCCACAGGCTGATTGCCTCCATGCCACGCCGCATTGAAGCAGTCATTTCTGCAAAAGGATTCCCGACCAAGTATTGAGTGCATAACTGAACATAATTATTTGAAGGTTGACTTTTTTGTATTAAAAACACTTTTTTTTTAATTGGTCGTATGAAATATGCTAATTATTTGAGATAGGAATTTTGGGTTTTCATGAGCTGTATGCCAAAATCATCAGTATTAAAACAGTAAAAGACCTGAAATATTTCAGTTGGTGTGCAATGAATCTAAAATATTTGAAAGTTTAATTTTTATCAGTACATTACAGAAAATAATGAACTTTATCACAATATGCTAATTTTTTGAGAAGGACTAGTATATATCAGGAAGCAAAGAACTTCTGATCCATCATCTCTTGTCCATCTGATCACAACACTGTCGTTCATACTGGCACCAGTTTCATGGCAAGTTATTTCTGAAGATCCAATAACTGAACTCGTGCCTATGAAGCATGTGCACATATTGGTCTTAAAAACTGTCTTTGTACAATGCAGAGGAACATTTAAAAAATTACTCATGTTTACAAACACCTCAAGCAGCCTTTTCCACCAAGTGAAGTTACAAAGTTAGCAGACCATTCTATCTGCACACTATCAGAGATCCATGCAACCCTTGAGCATGTACGTGAAAACCTCCTCATCCTGCCGTTTAAACAGTAACCAGCTGTTTTCTTTATGACTGCACGCCATGTGAGATATGTCTGAGAACAAGAACAAATGTCATTGGCTGGTCTGTAAGAACCCTCCCACAGAAGTTCTTGCAGGTGTCACGTCTGCACGTAGTGCCTCGTACTTATTCTGGCATATAACATTTCTAAAGAACATTAACTAGATCAACAACTTTAAAAAGCAGACTAATTTTCTCTGCCAAGAAACTGAAATTTTCAGTTTTAATTTACAGCAAGGATCCAGATGCACAATGAAATGTTTGAAACATGGACTTTAAAATTTTTACATACTTTTTCTTTTTACGTACATGGTGTTAACTATATTAAGCTCTCTGTACATTTGGCTCATCAAAGTCACAGATTATGTAACTTTTCTCATATTTAGCTCATTTTTCCCCTTCTATACAATTATTTAATGTCAACAAAACCAGAATAACCAACAAAAGCAGAATAACGAACATGAAATTCATTTAAAAAAAAGCTATGTTTATTTAAGCGCACTGTATTTCGGTCCTGAGAGACTATATTTTCCTGTTTAATAATCTAATAAAAAAATAATAAATTCCTCGTGTGTCAGATTGTTGACCTGCAGATTTGGGAAGTTGAACGTTTCTGAAAAGACCCCAGCTCCTGTTCAGGCTGAATAACTCTCTCACACACATCTGCACATGCATAGTATAAAAACAAATTCTCCATGAAGTTTACATTTTTTTGAAATGTTAGGTCACCTAGAAGAAAATATGTAAAAGAACTTGTCCCAAGTACTTGATATGTGTATTTTTCTTAACCATCACTTTATTATGAGCGCACTAACACTTTTTTTCTGTATTGGTTGAGCTACACATGCTTCTTCTGAGACATCAGTGATCCAGACCTTTCTGCTCTCAGGACTTGGCATCATACTTCTGGTTGAAGTCATCATACTAGAAACCCCTCACTTCTATTAAGAATGGACTTTGACATACAAGAACAGTGAAACTAGCTGCTGGTGATACAGTGCCGCAATAACATCATTATGGGCAGAAAGATTCCGAGGCCAATTAAAAAGTAACACCACGGCAATGAAACTTACGATGTTCTTTGCCCAGGGGATCCAAGCACTGCAAAACTGATAAAAGGTGTGCAGACCACAGGGAAGATTATGCTTTAATTAAAGAAGAAAAAAAAAGACCCCGCTAACCCTCTTTTGGTCAAATTCGACTGTTCTATCATTAAAATTAAAGAGCATTTTAAAACTACTGAGTCTCCTAGTACCCAGTTTGTATGTTTAACATGACACACTTATGGAAAATCTCTAGTGAAATTGTCCAGTATCAACCAAATGAGGATGGGTTTCCATTCTGAGTCTGGTTCTTTTCAAGGTTTGCTCCTCATGGTCCCTCAAAGGTTTTCCTGCCACCATCACCACAGGCTTGCTCATTAGTGATGTAATACAGTACATATCAAAAGAAATGCTTAAATTAACATTAAAATTCATAAGAAAACCTATTTACTTTATGTTTATTGTTAAACGCATTTTGCAGTTATTTAAAAATTGAATTGAAAATAGGTTTTAATGAATTAGTTTTCTAAAATAACAGACCCAGAGTGTTAAGAATCGGAGCTCTGCATTGACTCTCAGAAGGTCAGTAAGAAAAATAGACAAGTTCTATACAATGTATACGGTATATATGCAACGCTCCATTGTGACAATCAAAATCATTTAATTACAAGTCAAAATATATAAAACAGTTACAAATATGTATACACTGAAATATACACATTTATCTCAAAGTATTTAGCGTTCTCAGTAAAGCACTGCCCTGAAAGCAAAGGGGAAAAGTATTATCAAAAACTGCAGTATCTTATATACAATAATCAGTGACTATAAGGGCACCATTCACGAACAGGGTAGTATGTGCTTAAAGTCTTCGAGGCTGTGCACTCATAGCAACAGACATGACAATGGACTGGTTTATCTGATTCGCCTGCTTGCTCATCATAAAGATTCCCCACTTTTAGTAAGGGCAAAAAGAAAAAGTTCCTTACAGGACAACTCCTGTTTCAATCCACCATGGGGCAGTCTGAAGGGTTGAAGAGCTGGGGTCATGGCATCACCTCAAAATAGTTTAAAATGTCCATGATGTGCTGCGGCATAAACACAAAGAAAGTGTACAGAGCCATGGCTGCTACAGATATCAGGACAGAATCTGACATATAGTTAAAGAATACATTACAGAGAAATGTAACATGAATAAAACAAGTATAACAAGACGGGGTCAAAAAGATTATTACCACTTGTCCGGGTTAGAATAAACAACAAAAAAACGTATCTTCCAAATCTTAATAAAATTAACACAATTATTAATTTTCTGAATTGCTTAAACCTAATTAGGGTTGTGGGGAGGCTGGCACCCATCTCAGCCGATTCGGAGGGAAGGCAGAGTACACCCAGGACCGTTCACCAAATCATCACAGGGCAGATGCAACCTGCTCTTGAAGAAAGTCAGCAATGGTTCTTTTACATGCCTCTCACCACAGACAGTGAAGACAGGGCCAGCCTTTGATAACCCTGCACTGGTGGGACAGTAATGAGAACCGTTGACAGTGGGGCTCGTAACCCCTTACAGCCCCTTAGGATCAGTAATCCAGAATCTTGCCACTGGGCCACCACTGCCCTGAACATGTTACATACAAATGTGTTCCCTGATAGAAACTTTACAACGAAATGACAGTGTGTTTATATGTATATTGACGAACGGAGCTGACAACCAGCTGTGATTTACACTGTGCTATTAATAAAAAAAAATGTTACTGCTACTGTACTCTCAAAAACCCAGATGTAAAAGTTGTTTTGTAATAGTTTACAGGCAAGCACACTATACAGCCTATAACTTTAAAACCACTAAGAATATGAGAAAAGTGACAAGAATGCACTGCAACGACATGATCTGATTGGAGCATTATCTAACGATTAAAGATGTATGTCTTCCAACAGGACATGACTGAATAAAGTAGACAGACTCCTGGCTTGCCATGGACACTGATTCAGGGGTGGAGTAAGTAAATACTGTGCTGTATATACGCAACATGGCCCTGACATTACTTAACAAAATAAACGGGTGCAGGGGATTTGAAAAGATGCCATCACAAAACCTACAGGGGCATTAACATCGACAGGTACACTCAGTGTCACTTTAAAAGTGTACAAAATAAAGCATCGAAATCTTGAGTTCCCATATAGTACCTATGCAATCACGTGACTAAAGCAAAACCAGAAGCAGGAAATTGGACATGGACAAATGAGGGTAGGTGCAACATTCATTTTCAGGAATGATCTCGTGATTTTACACGAATAATGCAACTCCCAGTTATACTGCGGTAAATATAGTACACAAACTTGCCAGTGGGTAGTGGTGGCCTGGTGGTAAAGGACATTGGATTGCTGATCCTAAGGTTGGGGGTTCAAGTCCCACTCTCCACAAGGTTGTCATCACTGTCACTGTGCAGCTAACTGGGTTATCAAGGGCAGGCCATGTCTCTCACTGTCCATGGAAAAACAAGAAGGTTCTGGGTTCAAGTGTTGAAGTTGCTGTGTGGTGTTGAATGTTCTCCCTGGGGTTGGGTAAGTTTCCTCCGAGATATGCACATTTGGCTAATTGGCTTTTCCAAATTTCCCCTGAATGGGTATATGTGGGTGTGGGACTAATATGCAGGATAAAAATTTCACACAACACGATTTTCTTAAGCAATCCAATCAGCTTGTGTGGAATCTACAGTAAAGTTAGCGCCCTTTTTTGTAAAGGTGGAGGGTGACATGAAATCTAATGTAAAGTTGTAATTCGGTATATCATATCCCGGAATGTGATCAAATACACTAATAAGTTTAGTTTGTCATCTATCAAGAAAACCAGCAAAGGTTTCCAGTTCTGTTTACTTGTTGAACACTGAGCTACCTCAGCTACATGCTAATCAGGCTAAAGCCGGTAACTTTAGCGGTAGTTTTGCCACAAACAAAGAAATCTGCACATATTTCCATGAAGGATACTGAAGACAGTTCGCTCCCAAGGCTCCAACATGTACAGTGCCGTAACAAGAAGATACTGGTAGTAAAACCAACATATTTGTTTCCACGCATTTCCGAACGCCATGTTGTCTTTTTCTTCAGAGATCCTCTGTTCACTTCCGCTTTGCCTGAAAGAAGCTGATTGGTAGAAATATGTAGTGACGTGATGATAAGGCGAGCTGCTGTCATGGGTCATGTGGAAAACCCGATAGACTGACAGGTAACGTCATGAACTTAAAAAAAAAAAAAGTTTGGTTTGTTTTTTGGAAATGTCAGTGTGGGGGGTCAATTTGACAGTACAGTATGTGTAAGTCATGTGACATTGTCAGGTCATCTGAGTGTGTGTGTGTGTGTGTGTGTGTGTATATCTGTCACTTTTTAAATGGGTTAAAGACCTAGGAAATAATCTCCCTCACGGGATTAATACAGTATATAACCCCCCCCCCCAACTAGGGTTATAGTAGGGAAGCAGGAGTCTATCTCAGCCAACACTGGCTGAAGGTGGGAAGTCAACCCCCCAGTACGATTCGCCAGATCTTCACATGAATAACATACTCAATCACATCTAGGGTCGGTTAGCCTTTTGTCTTTTGACTGAGCGAGGAAATTAGAATACCTGGAGGAAACCCATACAAGCACAGGGACAACTTGCAAACTACATAGCCTAGCCTGAGCCTAGGAATCGAACCCAGGACCACTGCTCCAAGTGTCCGTGTGCTTACTTTGGATGGGTTAAATGCAGAAGCCAAATTTCCCTTCAAGAATTAACACATTCCATCAAAATCAAATGAATAACAAATGGTCAAGATATTACAGTACTGGAAATATCTTAGAAAACAAGTGCACTCAGAATGCAAACCTCTGCCAAGCACAACAATCCACAGTACTACAGAAACAAAATGCCAAAAGTAATCCTCACATGATTAGAAATTTTTTTTTTTTTTAATTTCCTGGATTTAGAATTTGATTAGGATCATCTTCAAAATCTAATTGTGCAAAGTCACACCTCTGGTGAAAATTTCACCGAAATCCATTTTCCTTGTTCAATCCTGCTAACAAAATGGGGGTATACCATATCCTCCTTGGTGGACATTGTTAAAAGATGTCCTGAACTGATGCCATTCCAGAAATGGAAAGTTCAATATTAACACCATCACCATTAGATAATACTGCAATTTATAAAACAGACTTTAAAAAAAAAAAAAGATTTATTAAAATAATACAGGAAATAAAGATACCAGTAATCACCTTGTAATTTCACTTTGAGAGTTTGAGAGAAATTAAATATCTGTCCGATTTTTTTACTGAAAAGATGTGCAAGAATAAACTTTTGAAGGACATTAAATCCTTCTTCAGAACACTCTTATCTTTAACGGTGTTTCTTCAGCAAACTACAGCAGCTCAGATTCGACATGCTGTGTTAGAGTTCTTTGTATTTTGTCAACAATGGCTTGCCAGAATATTGAAGAAATGATAGACCTCATCTTTATCATATACAGCCACTTCTGTTGAACACTCTGTACACTTGACTGGGTGATAGATCTCGTCTTCCTCCATTCCTCCCAATCGGGAGTCAGTCAGACCTCCTTCTGCTCTTGACTCAGGCTTAGCCTCTGCTGATGTGGCCGTGTTGTCCTGGCGTCTCTTCTTCCTGTGACGCGTCTTCTGTTTTGTGTCCTTATACCTCAGCACTTCATCCTTATTCACTGTACAGTTCATCACAAACATGGCTCTGTACTGTGTTCTGTACTTCTCATGTCTATGTATAAAAAGAAAAATGTTATAATTAAGGCAAATGTATCCAACGATATTTTACAGACTTTCAATATCATAAAGGTTGTGCTAAACCACAGCGATTATGACTGCACCTCTGACAGTCCAGGCATAGTGTGGTCATACACGCAGGGCAGTTGAGGATGGCATCACTGCTTGGAAGAGGCTGAGACTGGTTTCTTCTCTGTGCAGACAATGCTGGTGGTCTCCGGATCCTGTACCTACCCAAAATACAGGCATGGATACAAAGTATCAAACAAAATGATGAAAGAAAATGATCCACAAATAGTACAATGATGCCCTGAAGTAAATTTTTTTTGCATAACCCTTTATTATATATTTCTCTTATACCACAAAAACTTATGAACTATATTCATATTTATTGACTACACAGAAAGCATGCTTTATAATGGTTTCTAGATTCATCTATACATTTGCTGCTCTGGAAACAGCCGAAGTCTGGCAAAAACAATCATGCCCTCACCAGATTCTGTTTTTCCTCTAAAAGTTTTTCATGTTACACTGAAACCAGGAACCACAAGGTCTGCTCTCTTTCAGACTTTCCCATGGAAAAAAACCTTGGCAGTTCTTACACATACTAAGACCCACAAGTCCTTTTACAAATGTTAAATAATCATCCCTTTAAAAAAAATCACTATAACAATTATTCATATCCTACGTTTTCCAATTAGATATGAGAATTCAACATCACTCTGTGTCCATGTCTGTGTACGTACCATTAGACATCTGTTGCACGTTAAAATTTATATTCGACTATGTTGGGTACATTAGTACTCACTCTTTTCTCTTGGCATCCACCCAAGCCTGATCCCGATCATCTTCATCCGGGTCATATAATAACTCATCATTTGTGAGTACAGTGCGTTGCTTTCTTCGCTGAAGCCGAGAGATACCTGAAAAAGAACAGAACACAAATCAGGGAGTAACATTAATGTATTTACATAAGCAAATATGAAAATGTGCTCAATTCTCTTCATCATGATCTTACCAGCTTGACTGTCTTCATCAGAATCCGTGTCAAAGTATATGTCATCATATTGCTGTGTCCTCCCTGTGCTTTGTGTATTGCTGCTATTCTGAGAGGTCTCTCCTATATGATTACAAATAATGCTGTTTTGTGTCTTTATATCTCAGCACTTCATCACTGCAAATACTACAACATCACATTCAGAACACCAGACACTTTCCATAATGCTAACCTTGAGTAGACGACGTGGTCCAGTTGCACTCCATAGATTTTATCGTGCTACTTAGTTCTGCTTCCATTTCTTTCTCAAACTCATCCCCACTGGATGACTCGCTTTCTCCAGTCAAGTATTCTCGGATGAGCTTCTTCTTTTGTTCTGGGGTCCCATTAAGCAGAATCTCCAGCTCATCCTCAGAACTTGGGTTGTCAAAACAGAGTTAATTAACAGACAGGACAGTGCACTTCCAACTTATATTGTACATCAGTAGAAGTATTTAGGTTATAGTGGCCAAAAATTTCAAAATTTGAGTTAATTAATTTTTGGGGGAGCAATTTTATTTGTTAAAAGTCTAGAATTGACAAGTGAGATGTGCTTTTTTAAATATCGATCAAAACCTCGATAATGTAATGTCAATACGTAATCGCGGTTTAAAAAATAAATAATCAACTCATGACATTAATCGTAAATAATTATGTGTATACATATATATATATATATAGATATAGATCTTCAGCAGAAGACATCATGCTGTATTTTGTAAACAAGTATTTTTTTAAAAGCAGCATTTGCGTTTGTTACGCTGCTAAATTAAAAATGTCTCGTTTTCCAAAGCAGTTGTTACCTGCTACACGCCCGCTCTTCATCACTTGGCTCCTCAATCTCGTAAGAATCATACTCTTCTTTTCGGTTCATTGTCTTCTTTATTTCATTCACACAAAAATAAAGACAACCTTTACGGTACCGTAAACCTCGGAAATACACAGAATATCGTGACCTGCCTGATAAGTGTTTCCGGGTCAATACGTATATCCTGCAAGTGATATTTCAAAATAAAGGTCGACAAATGCTCAGCAGAAAATACAGTAGACGACCCAGATGGACTTGAAAACTCTTCTGTGTGTATTTAGACGTCGATTTTTGTATATATTTAAAAAAAAAATTCTCTATTGATAAGGTGTGTAAGCGGGTGAATTGTCAAAGTTGTTTTTTAATATTTCCAAACTACTAGCGCATCATTGCCAGTCTTTGATCTGGAGTTCTCTGCTTTGATTCATATACAGTACTTATTAATAATGGTTTACATGTAGGCTTAGAAAAAATGCACTGCTGTTTCTTGACTGCGCGTGAATGTCCTTGTGCAGCAACACAGAACTGGTAGATGACGTCATCACAGCGTGCAGGTCGTTATCGTGACAAAGGACTAGAGAGGGGCCCCTCAGTGTGTCGTCATCACTACTGTATTTGGTTGACCTATCCTATCTGTGATATCATCACTTACTGATTGACCTACGCTATACAGTATATGACCTCATGTCTAAGGTGCACAGGTGCACATTGTCTCTCACAGTCTCTTGGGATTGGTTCAAGTTTGCCTGTGATCTTGACAGACAAGTGGGACAAATGGATCAAGCCCATTTTCTAATTAATACTGTAAAAGAACCATTGCTGACTTTCGTAAAGAGTAGCTGCATGTCCCTTGGTAAAGGGTTGTGTCAGGAAGGGCATCCAACGTAAAAACCTATGCCAAATCAAACATGCAAATCAGATGATTCGCTGTGGCAACCCCTGAAAAAAGGGGAAAGCCGAAAAGAAAAGAAGACCACTGACGAATCTCATCTGCCTGCAATGGTCTGGGGATGAGTTGCTCAGGGTGAATCCCACCTTTGTCCCCTGTCAGCTTAAATTGGAGTCAGCCTTTCCTACATCCAAAAGGATTTCATCCTCCTCCTCCTCCGCTTAATCCAGGGTCTTCACTGCATGAGCAATACAATGAGGTCCAGATGTCCCTCTCCCCAGCCACCTCCTCCAGCTCTTCCGGGGTGGGGGGGCACATCAAGGGTTCCCAGACCAGCCGAGACATAATCCTCTAGCATGTTCGAGGTCAACACGGGGTCTCTTCCCGGTTGGATGTGGCCAAAACACTACACCAGGGAGGCATTCCGGAGGCATTCTAAGCAGATGCCCAAGCCACCTCAACTGGATGCATAAGTTTCTCACCCTACCTCTAAGGGAGATCCCCGCCACTTGGTGAAAGACTCTCATTTTAGCCGCTTGTATCCATGATTTTTTTTTTTCACTGCCCAAAGCTCGTGACCATAAATGAGGGTTGGAATGTAGATCGACTGGTAAACTGAGAGCTTTGCCTTGCAGCTCAACTCCCTCTTCACCACAATGGACCTACAGAGGCTCCACTTTACAGCAGAGGCTGTAGCGATCCGCCTGTCGATTTCCTGCTCCATCCTGCCCTCAATCATGAACAAGACTCAACCATCGGAGCCAGCTCACCTCCAGGTGGTGATCGTTTGACAGCTCAACTTCTCTCCTCACCGGAGTGTCCAGAACATGAGGCCGCAAGTCCGGTGGCACGACTAAGTCAATCATCGATCGAACTGTGGCCTAGGATGTCATGTTCGAACATGTTTGTGATGGACAAACTGTGATGAGCACAAAAGTCCCACAACGAAACACCATTTGTTTTCAGACCAGAGAGACCATATCTACTGAGCACACCCTTCCAGGTCACACATGTGCATTGAAGTCTCCCAGGATGAGTGAGTCCCCTGGGCAGCATTCTCCAACACACCCCATAAAGTCTCCAAGAAAAGTGGGTACTCTGAACTGTCTTTTGGTGCATAAGCACAAATAACAGTCAGGACCCATCCCCCCACTGAAAGGCAAAGGGAAACTACCCCTTTCATCGACCATGGAGAATGCCAATGTGTAGGCATTAAGATTGGGGGGGGCAAGGATGCCCACACCAGCTCGAAGCTTCTCCCCATGAGCAACTCCAGAATGGAGTCCCTCTCAAGATGGGTGGTTCCAGAGCACAAGCTATGCGGTGAGGTGAGTCCGACTATATCTAGCCGGTACCGCTTCACCTTACAAAAGCTCAAGGCTTGTTCCCTGCCAAAGAGGTGACATTTCAGGTCCCAAGAGTCAGAGTCAGCCAAGAATTGGTCCGACAGAACACATGCTTTCGGTTGCCACCCAACTCGCACTGCACTCAGCCCCTACAGCCCCTCACACGGGTAGTGGGTCCATGGGAGGGCGGACCCATGTCTCCTCTTCAGATTGAGCCCAGCCAGGCTCCATGGTCAGAAGATCGACCACCAGGCACTCGCCGTCGAGCTCCTCCCCCAGGCCTGGCTCCAGGGTGGAGTGCAGCGACTCGCGTCTGGGCAAGGCAAACTGGCTTGTGTTTTTCTTCATAAGGGTATTTTGAACTGTCTGAACCGTCACCTAGGACCTGTTTGCCTTGACCCTACCATGGGCATAATGCTCCCGACAACATAGCTTCTAGGATCATTAGGACACACAAACCCCTCCACTACAATAAGGTGGCGATTCAAGCAGGGGCAAACAAATTTGGCAAATAAGAGTGATTGTTTCTAAATCTTAATGAAACTGTTCAGCCGTATCACACAGAAAAAGTAATCTGACCATCTGTCAAAAGGAATTATAACAACCCCACCCACTCTCACCTAAGATTTGGCCAAGCAGTTTTTATTTGCCCATCAAAATTTAAGAACTCTAATCGATTCTTGATGCGAAACTTGGAAATTAGAACCTTTAACTATTGTGACCCAAAAAAGGATAAAATATTTTTGAAAGATGAAAAATTTTTTCAATCAGATATATTTTATTGTAACTGATAAGAGTACATTTTAGAAATCAGGAAATGTATCTTCTTTCACTCACGTGGAATTAATTAAATCACAAAGTAAACTATTTTTTGTTTATGTCCATCACGACATCTGTATTAATGTTTGTCAGCATTCCTCCATCTGAATAAATGGAAGCTTTGGTCACATACTGTGAAAAATACACATTCATATACAGTGCACTTAAAAAATGGTGGGAATAATGTTTTCATTTAGACTTTGCATTTTTTTAACAAGGAGATTAGTGTATATATTAAGGCAAACATGATCAGGAACGAAAAACAACAATTTAAATTTTCCAGAGGGTAATTAAAAAAAAAAACAAAAAACAAAAACCAAACCCCAATAGCCAGAATAAGCTGATCAATAGTATTACACTGAAAACTAATACAAGATGTACAAGGCTTTGCGTGAACATACAGTTAAATCAAATGATTAGATTCATTTTAAAAAGTCAGCTGAGCTCCATCCATACAGAAGTATTACCCAAACTAAATATTACAATGAGTCAAAAATAAAAGATAGAAAAACAGTTAGACATCAATGTGTATATGTTGATGTAGCGACTCCCATGAAAAATGTCAAATAACAATCAGAAGTTACAAGACATGATTAGATGAAATTGTAGATTCTTGTGCTGTGTGGACTTGGGAAACTTCCGCAGTGGGCCGCATCAATTTAAGGGGTAGTGGAAGGAGTATGATGTCTCCGGTAGTGATACATACTGTTTCTTGAACAACAAACTCCAGGTATGCAATCTCTCCTCTCCATCATCCCAATAAGATGGCACCAAACAGGGAAAGCCCTAGTGAACCTCATTTTAGGGTCTTAAGTGTCCCCTTTTAAAACAGCCAGACAGCTTTGCAGTAACTGGAGATTACCCTTAAACAGAGACGAGAGAACACTGAATACCCCGCCCAGTTTCATTTCTTTTTATCTTCTTGCATGGGGGGGGGGGGGCGCTGTTCTTTTGAAAGTTATAATAGAAATTTCAAATAAACATTTAATCCAATCTGAACCTTTCACAGAATTTCTAGTTACCTTAGCATGTTTCAGTTCCAGCTCAGCCAGTTCCACCAAGTTCTTTCTGAACGCTGCTACTCTTCTCGTTTTGAAATCTACCAGTTCTGTAAGTGATTGAAAACGGAAGCTTTACTCACCAAATGCCAAAATATTGCAATAGCAATATAATCTCAAATTAAATGCAATGCCATTTATATGTAAACATGGACACATTCATCCCAGCCAGACCCTATTCAGTGTGAGAGAAAAGACAGAAACCATAACACAAACCTTGTTTAGCCGATTCTGAAATTTTCTCAAACTTTTGACAGCAAACTTGCTGGGTGGTTTCTGCCTGAAGGACATCTTTGTTTTTAGCCCTGGCTTTGTCCAGAGCTTTGTTTGCATTCTCATAATCAACTAAAGCCCTCCCTCGTCTGTAAAGCAGGTCCTGAAGGGCAGGGATAGCATTTCGCAGAAGTCAGCACAAACACAAACCAACACTCATGACCAATTGAAATCAAACCTCATTATTTCCATACTTTAATCTAGAAATAATATTACTGTAAAAACACAAGCAATACTTGCTCAGTCAGCTCCAGAGTTATTCGCACCCAAAATAAAAAAAATATTTCTGTGGTCTGTTAGTCTGATCATGCACTGATATTAAAAAAAAAAAAAAAAAAAAAAAGTATATATATATATAAAAAAAAAAAAAAGCATAGTACTACAATCATCGAGGTGGTGTTTTTTTAATTCCATGGCACAATTATTGGCATATCTAAAAATTGTGATGGACAGAATGCAACAAGCATGTTCCACATAAAAGTGTTTTTAAATCGAGTGTTTAGAACCCTTAATCAGTCATTCATGACTTCCTGTTTCATAAACAAAGTAAAACAGAAGCCAAATTTCCCTTTATTAAGTAGCATGGTACAAGATTAGGGCATATACAGGCAGACTAAAGCTTAAATTTAATAAATTAGGTAATACTTTTTAAAAGGTGCACCCCACCTAAAAATTATCTAATCCTTTGTTCAGGCAGCAGATTAATAGTTTCAAACAAACAGCTGTAGTAAATCTGCCTGGAACAGAATTCAAAGTACATTTTTCTCCCAGGCACAGTAAGGCAGACTGTTAGAGAGGCATTTTATTTCAAAGATCCAGGCTTGGAGACTTGCAGAAGGATGGAAGTGTTTTGAGGTCACAGAGTCTCCAAATCTACAATTTCATGCTACTTTCATGCCAACAAACTTTAGTGTGCCAAGTAGTTTAGGGGAAAGTCTTTTCTTTCATCAAACCACTCATGTCAGCATCTGGAGTTCACCAAAACTATGAATGGAACCAGATTCTATGGTAAGACGACAAAAAAAAAAAAAAAAATCTGACGAGTTACACAGCAAGTAACTTAAGATAGACTATCAATTTTTCCTCCAAAGATAAACATTGTGAGGATACAAAGCATCAATGATCCATAAAGAACCAAGAGATTTTAAAAAGCAAAAAGTCTGGTTGATTCTGCCAAGAAGGTACAACTGGAATGTGGTTAAATATTCATGCATGATAATGACTCGTAACATTTAAATCTACATGAGAACATTTTCATGATCCCAGAATCACACTTCAGCTATGGCCAGTCTCCTAAATAAATTTTATTGAAAACATTCAGGGTGAGCTGAAAAAGTGAGTCTACGAGGGAAGACCCTGCAGACTCTGGACGAAACGAGGAGACCAATGACCACAGATTCTTACTGTTTATTCCCCAATCTTATCAAACATGAAGGGAAAGACCAGTAAATGTGAGGAACGCATAAATGTGAAAAGGTTTAAATATTTTTCAGAGAATAAATTTGCCTCAAGAACATGATATCTCTCTTATTTGCAATGGGAGATCAGTCTAATTAAAAATGATACTGTACTTCCAAAACGTTCTTTACCCGTCTTCACCAAGCATACCAATAATTCTGGGTCTGACTGTGTTTATATATGATATGCTACACTGAAGGGTCTCACGGTATACCTTGGCGGCTTGGGACTCTCGGAGATAATACTTCAACAAGTCAGCAAGTTTTAGGTCCTCATCAGCAGCAACCCGTGCTTCGATTTTCTACACAGGAAACAGACAAGCGGTATAAAATGGATGACAGGAAAAGGCAGGTGACCTTATGAACCCTTACACTTGCGTTTCATTCCTACAGCCTTGTGTTGCTGTGAAACTGCTGAGCATTGCACAGTATGCTATTTTCCGTTAGTCAGAGTAAAAGAGTTTCAGGAGTTAAAGTAGTTCTCCAATCAGATCACAAGGTACAGTAATAAGGCTACTACTATTACTGGAAGCTATGGCAAAGCAGGATATCTAGGGGGGGGAAAAAAAAAAAAAAAAAAAAAAAAATCACATACCCGTGTTTTCTCAAAAAGCTCAGATACTTTCAAGAAAAACCTACAAAAAAAACAAACAAACATTTTAAACACATGAGGTTATGTCACACGAATCTGTAACAATAAAGTGTACTTTATTACCAACATATTACCTGTTTACTGGAAATAAATGGACTAAATCAAAAGCCTGTTCAAAGAATCATTTAAAATAGGAATAACTGATGTTAGGTGACAGTGTTAAAGAGGCAAAAAGAAATGAAGACAGCAGTAAAGCAGGATGAGACTATAATTCTTGGGAAATATACAGATGTCTGAAGAGACAGCAGTATATAATTGAACGAGGAAGGATTCTCAGTGACCCGTAAACAACAAGTGCTGAGATGTGGCTGATTTAAAACACACGAGTGTTAGGCAGAAATCATTTTGATTAAAATTTTGTACTGAAGCTGGAGGCTGCGAAGTAGCCAAGCGAGCCGGCAACGCCAGCGAGGCATGTCGCAGCGCCTTGGGCTTCTAGCTCAAGGTGTGCAAAGCAGGAGGATGCAGAAGGAGTATACCCCTCCTGGAATGGGGGTCACCCCCAGAAAACCTTTGAAAATGTAGTGCTTTCTGAGCCCATTTTACAAGGTTATAAATGAAACCACTATGAGTATTCAAGTCAACTCATATATGGTCAATGTGTAAACAACAATGTTAATGGTTTGAGAACAACTTTGAATTCCTATACAGGTAAAGTACCATTTCAATCAACTTATTTCATTACTGTTTGCATATACAGGGATCCCTCATTTTCCACGGTTAATGGGGACCGAGACCCTACCCACCCGCCGATTTCCGCAAAGTAGGAAATTGTCAATTTCCTACAACCAATCATCTCGTCAACAATTTTTTTATACCACTGTGTAGTCGCTTAATATCTGATTATGGGCAGTGGTGGTCTAGTGGACAGGGCGCAGGATTGCTGATCCTAAGGTTGGGGGTTCGAGTCGCCACAGGGTTGTCACAGGGTTGTCACTGGGTTGTCACTGGGTTGTCACCCCCCCCAGTGCAGCTAACTGGGTTATCAAAGGCAGGCCATGTCTCTCACTGTCTATGGTGAGAGGCATGTAAGAGAACCACTTTCGTAAAGACTAGCTGCAAAGTCGTCAGCGTGTTTCTGTGCCTTGCTAAAAGGGTTGTGACAGGAAGGGCATCCGATGTAAAAACCTATGCCAAATCAAATGTGCGAATCAGATGACTCGCTGCGGCGACTCTCGAGAATGAGAAAAAGCCAAAAAGAATATAAATATATATATTTACACACACACACAGAGACATCCAGGAAATTTGGCATTATTCTTGCCAGATTTTGTTTTCGGAAAGCAAGTGAACATGAATATTGATAGATGGTGGTTTACTAAGATACAGTTCGACAATGTTTGGATTTCTTAGACAGTGCAACACCACACAAACACGCCCGAGACTGAACTACGGCAAACTAATCAAGACAAATTGCTACAAATGGCTTCCAGTGCCCAACTAGAAAAAGTTTTTAAATATTTGTGGTTACTTTCTTTTCGCTGTTCCCTTTCAGGGGTCACCGCAGCGAATCATCTGCTTTGTTGTTTAACATTAAAAAAAAAAAAAAAAAAACACTGGCATTTTTCTTTTTTGACGGAAATCCATATTTCCGTCCAGACGCTAACACCCACGTTTAAAACATAAGTACTGTAATGTGAGAAAATATTCATGAGGCATTGTTAGCCATTTGTGCTGACAAACATTGAAAAGTAAAAACTAAATTCTTATCAAACATTGCTTGGAAAAATATTCTGATACTGTTCGGAGTACGAAAAGCATATCAGTGACATACTTGCACATGTCTGTTGAGTCCTGGGTCCCTAAAGTGTACATTGTGGAGGCAATTCTGTTGATGTCTTCTGCAGCACCTGAAAGAAGAGCTTCTGTTAAACAACTCAAACACGACACACAGCTACACCATCACCGGGTTTTGCTCTCAAGAACTCAAGGTCAGTGCAGTGCTCATTTTCAATCTATTTTCAGTGATCTACTTTCAATCAGACATCCTTTCACCCAGATAAAAAAAAAAAAAAAGTTAAACCCATTCTGGGTTTTCTCCACAAATATGGTTCATGTTAAACCAACATGGAAAATAATACACAACTTAATACAGGTGTTGTTCACATAATGAACATGCCAAGAGAGATGACGTAGCCATACATGTAACCAGTAAGGTCTGGTTTCTCTTTGCATGCAAGTGCTTTCATTTCGAGAAAACTCAGTTTCTGCATTAATGGACAGAAGGTATGAACTAATGTACATGAAACTATGGAGTAAAATAAGCATATGCACTTTGTGCTACACTTTGTGTAGTACTAACAATTTTGATACCTTAGTGCAATCATCAATTTTATTACTTTTCCACAGTGTAATAGGACATCTTTCAACATTTCTACTCTCCTGTGTTGTGTCTAGCAAAATAAGTCCCTGGAAAAGAAGGTTAAGCTCATACTAAAAGTACATTTGTTGTCCCTCTGCTTAAATACTTTATTTTTTTATATACAAAATTATTGTGCAATATACTACTAATGAAGTTAAACTGGCCATTATAGACCACTGAATAGCGTTGATGAATGTATTTCGAAGTTAATATGAAACAAGACCATCCTAGTCATGGTATGCTAAAATTAAACCCAACTGCAATGCATAAGTTGAACAAATCCCTGTACTAAACTCCCTGAGAAAATAAACAACCACTTTTTAATAGGTTTGAGTTTGTTCAACTTATATAACAATAGTTCATCACTGTGGAGGCTGCTATATCGCTTCTCTACAGGTTAAATGACACACAATGTGTGAAACTCGCACAAGACAACTAAAGATTGTTGTTTGTACATCTGCAAATGATTCTTCCCAAGATTCGCTGATAAAACAAGCAGTTCTTTGTCATAATGTTCTGAAACCTCTCTCCACTTATCTAGTTTTACATACATAGGGTTATAGTGTACATTTCCAGTTCAGGAAACACAGACTGGTGAGAATTCTACATCACACTGTGATATCCAGTGTGCTTGCAAATGATTATGCTAATTAAGCCTTTAGTATAAGAAATATTGTAAGCTGTAAAACTGAATTTATTATTGTACTACGTATTATATTTTTAATTAAAATAATACATGAGACAAATCAGAAGGATTGAAAGAATCAAATCAGCAAGTATTTAAAGGAGGTTTTGTTTGACTTTAAATAAAACAGTGTGCTGCAATTAGAACTTTAGCATCAATAAAAACAAACAGTAAAAAAAAAAAAAAAAAAAAAAACTAAGAAAACTAAACATACTTTTGTGAGACCTGATCATTCTGTCAGACTTCATGGAGGCATCCTTAACTCGATTATGGTACTCTAAGAGAAATGTCTTCTCATGTTCAAAGAAGTCATCTACATCCTGTATTCAAACAGAGAGCATAGAAGGCATAAGTGAAAAATAAACTCATTAGGATTCTCAAGTTTTCCTGTAAATAATTCATTAGGAAATCATCAGAAAATGGTAGTTTGGCTCTGTTCATGTGTAAATGATTATTCATGAATACATTTAAAACAAGAAATTAATTCCAAGCAATCATCATCAGTTAATCATTTCCTCCAACATATCCACTCAAAATCACATGAATGTCACTTCATGTCCACATGACCCACCTTCACTCCTGCAACGAGTACTCCATCTGCAGACTTCACCACATTCTTGAAAAAGTCTTCCAGTTTTTCTTTCTTGTTTTTGCCTCGTACACTTAGCTGCCATAAACAGAAACAAGCAAAAAAAAAAAAATTGTGAAAGTGAAATTAAACCATTTTACAAAGCTCATTATTTTCATAAGAGGTAGAAGAATGTCAATAATTTTATTAAATGATCAAACAATAAGGACTTATCATCTGAACAGAGGGTTAATACATTCCTGGTTATTACAGGCCATGAAATGTTGCACACACTTACATCTTGATTGTACTCTAAGAAAACGTGAAAGTTTAAGTCTTTCCGAAGGACAGGATGTGCTGCAACACGGCAGAGGAAAACTTCATGCATTGCCACCGTTTTCTTGAAGATGGCCAAGTATTCACTGCAAAACAGTGTGCATAAGTACCACGGATACTGACTCAGAAACCTAATATAACCCAACCAACCCCCCAAAAATAAAAAAAAAATGCCAGGTGTGCAAGTGAAAGGAACTCACGCCTCAAGTTCCTGTTTCATTTTTGTGAATTCCTCCTTGGTCATGGAGCCTTCCCCCTCACCCAGCTTCTGCAGCTTCTCTCGTGAGGCATCAAAGTCTGGTCTCGGAGGGGCCGGTGGAATCTAGTAACATTTTTATGATTACTTTTATGATCTTCCTTACTTCCAAAATGGTTCTGTTTTTTTTTTTTTTTTGAGAACGAGAGAGTAATGCTAATGGAGCACTCACACTAATGATATCAGTGGTCACTGTGTCAGCCTTTAAATGCACAAAGCAAACACTGCACCTAATGTTAAGTGCTACGAATAATTCACTAGAGACATATTACATAGCTTTCGGAATGGGCCCAAAGTAAATTCCAAATGAAATATATCATAGCGCAACAGAGTGAGCTAAAGTATTAACCAGAATCGAGAGAGCAACAAATATCTTCCATCACACCTAACATATTCTTCAGTAGGACACCGCCATATGCACTGATTAATTTATACACATCAGACCTCACATCAGTAATAGCTTTACAGTAAGCTACAACAATTACATCTTAAATTTTTACTCCAAAAAGTTTTATATTTAAAATTGGCCATTTTTGCATCACATGCCCAGAAAAGTTAGTTTTACAGCTAAACATTATGTTAATTTTCCATTGCTCTTCTTAAATAAATAACTGAAAAACACAAAGAAAACTAAAAAAGAAGAAAAAAAAAGGGTGTAAACAATTGATTTCATGCTACATCCCAAAAAATATAAGATACCATTATCTTAACAAATAAATATACCGCTAAGTAGACAAAGTTCTGTTATACATCTCACACACACACCACATTTGGGTATGTATAATGTACCATTATTACTGCTTTCAAGTTTGGTGACCCAAAGCTATTTTGTTCATAATAAGGATATCTGTGGTGGAATGCATATGAATTGAAAGATATATTAATGAACATGATTTTATAGACCTTAAAAAAAAAAAAATTCTGTATTACCCCCTCTAAAGTAGTGGCCACAAACCCTGTTGCTGGAGTACTGGCTTCCTGCAGCTTCCTAGAGACACAACTCCGAGTTAAATAAGAACTTTTCATGTCAGTGTATGGACACTCAGTTGGGAATAACTAGGCTGGGAGCCAAGGTCTTCACGGAGGTAGATCTCCAGAGACAGAGTTGGTAACCACTGTTCTCAAGAGTGGAACGTCATACCAATAATGTCTATATTGGAAAAAGTATTCTTTTGTGGAGCCGGTGGTGTAGTGGTTAGAGTGTTGGGCTCATGATCGGGAGGTTGTGAGTTCAAATCCCACCGAGACCCTCACTGTGCTAAGACCCCTGGGCAAGGTCTCAACCACAAGTGTGCCTCTGCAGTATAAATGGGTACCAGTAAAAACATACTGGGAAGGTAACCTGCGATGGACTCGCGTCTTATCCAGGAGGAGTTCAACTCCTGATTGCTTCACGCTACGGAAACCGGGGATAAGCACCAGCCTGATGAGCCGCTAGGCTCGGTTATAAAAAACCCAAACAGTTAATCAATCAAATTCTTTTGTCTCTATACAGTGATCACTCTGCTATGACACCTTTGGACAACAGGACCAATGCCCCCCCCAAAAAAAAAAAAAGTTTAGTAATGTCCTGGACTTCAACACTATATAAATCAATCCTATAACAGTACACTATCAAACTTTTTTTTTTGCATTTTATGTTTTATCATTATAAATGCTGGATGCTCAGGTTAGCAGTAAAAAAAACAAACACACACTTTGTTTTATTCTCTAAATAATGTAATTAGAGCTGCTAGATGGTCTTCATTTTATCTACAGTCCTGAATATCCACTACCCTGACCCTAACCTAAACACAGCTGAATTTAAACTTGTAAATGGAATCAGATACATTTAAAACAGGGATGTCCAATCTTATCTGCAAAGGACCAGTGTGGTGCAGGTTTAAACTTCTACCAAGCAGTAGCCACACCTTCCACCTGTTTCAATGTAAAAAAAAAAAAAAAAAAAAGGGGGGATTGCGCATTGTTTCAATTTTTGCAGCCAAGCGGCAGCCATCTTAGTGAGACCAGCTTGCTTTGAGATCTCAAAATGGTTGCACTCACACTGGCCCTGTGCAAATAAGGTTGGACATCCCTGATTTAAGCTTATATGGCCAAACTTTAAAATTGCTGCTGTATATTTTTGCTCTACTTACAATAAAACCAGCATATTCCTCGTTCTCCACAAATGAGTCATGAAGCCAGATGAACTCTTCATGTTGTCTCACCACAGAGAACTCGCTCTGCTTGAAGTTGGGAAGAGTGCTCTAGATAGTCATAAAATACGAGCAGTTAAACATTCAACACTGAAAAGAACCAAAAAACTGTGCCATGTCAAATTACAATTAATACTTGTTTTAAATATCATTTATGTTTGCATGAGTTGAGATGTCTGACAAAAGGTCAATACTGCAAAAAGTCAAAATTCATGTTCTTGAAAGTCTGACAGTCTAACTGTACCTCTATTACCCAACGTATCCTAAAGCTGCCTGGACTTTATATTGATTCATAGATTTTGTTATAGATCTGAGACAAAAATGTAGTCAAAAAAAAAAAAAAATCACCAAAATTGTAGCATGATGCAATTTTGCCACCCATCCTTATTTGTGCAGAACACTTGGGTACCTTTGTATGGACAGTGAATTTCACTTTGTCTCGCTCACTCAGAGCATCTGAAATGTCCACTTGTAGCGTAGCATCAGTCTGAAGATCTACATTAACGGCCCTTGGCTGTAAATAATTTGAAATAATCAGTGAATGATTGCACAGAGGCTCAGAGTGTTTAAAAAAAAAAATCACTTTACAAAACAAAAAGGTAAGCACTTTATGTGCAATTTCTATTGTTATTTCAAAAAAAAAAAAAAAAAAACAACAACAAAAAAAAAAAAACACACACAGTACTTATACTCAATTGTACCAGTTCAGAACCCTAGTTCACATCAATGATGCTGTACTGAGAGCACATTGCAGCCTCACAGTAACCAAGATCCTCCTATCTTCAACTCTCAGCTTTGGTTTTAAAGTTTTTATATATATCTTTATCTTCATCCTGTGTGCTAATGGGTTCAGTTTGGTTCTGAAGCACTCACTTAATTTCCAAAACCATACCAGGTGTAATGGTTCCACTAAACTGTCCTTAGTTGTGATTGTGTTATGGATTGGTCTCCCATTCGATGTGCATTCCTTTCCTCATACCCAGTGCTTACGAGGTCAAAAGCTCTGCGCCCAAGACGGGGAATACATGAAAGAAAATAAAACTAAAACATGTTTTGTGATGATAAAAATAGGAAGTTCTTGGTTAGAACGACAGAGGAAGCACTGAGAATCGGTCAGTGAGTGTAGTTATAGTAACAGGAATCACTGACTGGAACTCTATTGCTAACATTAGCTGTTTGATAGCCTGAGCTACACAACAAGCTAATATATACAAGAGGAAAATAATATATTTAAAAATATAGATAAAATGTGGTGTCATTGAGGGAAATGCGCGAAATGGGTTAACGGTTCCGCATGTTTGTGTTTCTTGTCGAATCGTGAGCAGCTAGTTACACTGCCAGCAGGAAGTCAACTGACTCTCAGAACCTGGCTAATAGCCTGTAGCATGAACCGACATTATCCATAACGAGACGTGACTGACCCAGCTAAACTAAATACTACCTGGCGTACATTGCACAAAATAAAATATCACAAAATGTTTTAGCAGAACCGACGGGTTTGACAAACAAGGGAGGGGGTGAAAACTTACTCCTCTGTCTTCTTCAGAGAGAAAATCGGGACCATCGTCCAGCCCTTCTTGCTGTCAAAAGGAAAGCATTGAGAGCACAAAATGCGTCGCTTGTATATTTTGTCGACAGTTGCACAGGTGAATGAACTTACAGCGAAAACATACACACTAAAAACACTGAGCAGGTTAAAAGAATTGTAAAGAAAAACCTACCATCATGGCTGCTCCTGCGGGTGGAGTACGGATCCGGCGATGGGGTTTGACGTCACGCAAGACAGCCAAGTGGGCGGAGCCATGTGAGCCGTCACCCATCTTCTACTTACTCGAACTCGCACATTTATAAACAGGATGAACAGTCAAATAGTACTGTAGTTTAAGTAGTGTTGTGCCAAGTATTGTTTTCACGTTCAGTTTTGGCCGACACACGCCTGTATCTAAAGAAATATTTAAAATAGCCACCTTCGAATTTTCAGGAAAACTCTGGACCAAAGGCTAAAACGAGTTTTATGAAAAGTTCACTTGAGGTCATGTTCAAGGTCAGTCAATCACTTTAGGTCAAGTTCAATGTCAGCACAGTGGCCTTCAATTGCTCTGATTGGATTGCTGTTGGTGCCCTGAAACACCCCCCACTTTGAAAGCGAGACATGGAGAATTTATTGTGATCTTCTCATAGTGAACTATCTGTGACGTCATGAGTATCTGTTTGTCTTGCTTGTTGTGTCATTTAGCTCTAAATCATCACTCATACATCAATCAATTGCTAAACCGTTTAGTCCTCTACCATGGCCATGTGGGGGCTGATGCCTATCTCAGTCAACACTGGGGCACAAAAGTGTAGTATAGTACAGCTTGAACACTGCCAGACCATCACGGTCAACACACTCACACCTCTGGGGAAATTTGAAACTGCCAATTAGCTGACTGTGCATGTCTTTGGAATGGGAATGTGGGAGAAAAATACCCAGAGGAAAAATATAGGAAAGAAATGGAGGAAGCATGGAAAGAATACACAAACTCCAGACTCTACACAGCCCAACACACAAGCCCATGTATCCCATAACAGCTCATTGGGAGATTTACCATATGGAAATTGCTAATGTCGTTCTCCCTGTGCTCAGGTGATTTCCATCCGGCTACTCTGGTTTCCTCCAACAGTCCAACAACATGCACAGTAAGATAATTGGCTGTTCCAAATCACCTATAGATATAAGTGTGAATGGGAATCGTTGTGGATGTTGTTGGCCATGTGGTGGCCTGGTGAGCTATCCATGTGTACCTTGCCCTCACCTAGAGTTGAATGAGATGGGTGCCAGCCTTCATTCATTTGCTCATTTTCTGAACCGCTTAATCCTAATTTGGGTCACGGGTGGGCTGGCGCAGATCTCAGCTGACTCTGTGCAAGGCCAGAGTACACCCTGGACAGCTCGCCAGGCCATCGCAAGGCAGAAACATGTTGACGGCTATGCAGTGACTCTTGTCGAAAGTCAGCAATGGTTCTTTTACACGCCTCACATCATAGACATGGGGCCAGACTTTAATAACCTAGTTAGCTGCACTGGGGGGACAGTGACAACCGGTTGAGAGTGGGGCTTGAACCCCCAAAGTTGGGATCAGTGATCCAGCACCTTTCCACCAAGCCACCACTGCCCACACATGCCAACCTCCATGCGACCCTAATTAGAATTAAGCAGCTTAGAAAATAAATTAATGGTTGAAATTGCTAATGTCACATTTGGTGCCATTTCCCCCATAAGGGGCCAATATTTATAGTACAGAATACTTGGCAGGATAGACTATATTTGTAAGAAGGTCAAATGCAATTTAACTAAAGTAAAATTAATTCAATGTACTTTTTAGCATTATTCATGTTTGGACATATAGTAATACACTAATCAGACATAAGACTGAAATAATTATGAACACTTCTTTTCTTTTTGGCTGTTCCCTTTTTTTCAGGGGTCGCCACAGAGAATCATTGCATGTTTGATTTGGCATGGGTTTATACGTCGGATGTCCTTCCTGACACAACCCTTTAGCAAGGGACAGAAACACGCTGACGGCTATGCAGCTACTCATGTCCAGTTCATTTTCTGTAACCGCTTAATCCTAATTAGGGTCTCAGGGAGGCTGGCCCATCCCAGCCAACTTTGAGCGAGGGCAGAGTACACCCTGGACAGCTCGCCAGGCTATCACAGGGCGGAAACACGCTGATGGCTTTGCAGCCTACTCGTGTCAAAAGTCAGAATTGGTTCTTTGACATGAACCTCTCACCATAGACAGTAAGAGACATGGCCGGCCTTTGATAACCCAGTTAGCTGCACTGAGGGGGGACAGTGACAAGCATGTGGAGAATGGGACTCGTACCCCCCAATCTTAGGATCAGCGATCCTGCACATTTTACCGCCAGGCCACCACTGCCACACCTAAAATAATTATGACCACTGACTGGTGAAATGAAAGAGCAACAAATATTCCTTGAAGGTGAGGTGAATGTTGCTGAATACTTTCTTCCAAGATTTTCTCAAAGCATAAAACAAATAATTGTAGTATATGGATTATTTCATGACAACTCATCAATGTTTCCCAGTTCATGTCATGGATTTTTTTAAAGGATCATATCTATAATACTAAGGAAGGCAACCATGCTGAACCTTAAACCTGTACTCCAAATAGTTTTTATTTAATATCATCCATTCATTTTCTGTAACCACTGAATCCTAATTAGGGTCACAAGGAGGCTGGTGCCCATCCCAGCTGAGAACAGAGTACTGTATACCCTGGACAGCTCGCCAGGCCATTGCAGGACGGAAACACGTTGATATGCAACCTACTCTTGTCGAAAGTCAGCAATAGTTCTTTTACATGCCTCACACCAGACAGTGAGAGACACGGCTGGCCTTTGATAACCCAGTGAGCTGCACTGGGGGAACAGTGACAACCCGTGGAGAGTGGGGCTTGAACCCCCAACCTTAGGATCAGTGAGCCAGCACCTTTACCACCAGGCCACCACTGCACTTTTTTTAAATATAACATTTTGAAATGTACCCAGTGAAGTCCTTAGATAGTTTTTTGATAGTTTTTTTTCTTTTTGGAAGAAAATCCATGACAGGAACTAAAGTTGAAATAACCCATTTACTACCCATAAGGGATAAATAAAATATGATTTATGTGTTTATTTTTTAATTGAGTCAAGCATTCTTCTGAGACTGCAGGAGTACTGCCTATTGGTATGTAGTACACAGAAATCATGTAATCTGACTAGTCTGCTATCTCCGGATTAAAAATAACTATTCCAAGTAGATCATGCTTTACTGGAGATCCTCAACTACCTCTATTCAGTATGTATCTCTAGACAGTATAAATAGCCCAATTATTTTGATTTAAACACTAGGTGGCAACTCAAGCATACAATAAAATAAAGCACCAATCTGGTTAATATTTCCTTTTACTCAATTGCCAAAACTGCTTAATGCTTTATTTGGGTCACGGGGATCCTGGAGCTTGTCTCAGCCAACAGTCGGACAATACACCCTAGACGGCTCAAATGTCCACCACTGGGCAGCACACACATTCACACAATATCAAGAAGCTTGAGTCAAAGCTCAGGTTTAGCTATCAATAACAGCATCTCTGGAGCTTGAACCCAAAGCCTTCTGAACCAGTAACGTGTGGTGAGGTTTACAGCTGGTGAGGCGCTGACTCTGAGAATCAAATTTAAAAAATAAAATTGAACTCAAAAGACTATGTTATCCATCATTTGATTGACAACAATCTATTGTTTTATATCTCATACCAGCCTTCTTTCCACAACATGTGATGCATATTTCATTTGAGCTTAATATTCCAACTGCATTGGTCTTCCTTTAATTATTGCCTTTGTTTTGATCGAAAGTCCAGATTTGTGAATTTTCTCATCTTGCAAATGTAATCTTCCATTTTGCTAAAGCGGACTGTAAAGGAAATATAAACACCAAATGAAAAAGAGTGTAGGGCATACAAGAATTTGTGGGGCTCACAAGTGCCCTCTACCCTGAGTCAGAGGTATTTTCTGCCTCACCAAATAACTTTTTGTTACTGGACTTTATGATTAATCTGCAGCCAAAACCCATTACAGAAATACGTATACATTATCGGCATTATGAAAAGGCAGAGCATATGTGATGCTGCATGGGAAGATGACAATGTTCAAAACTAAAAATAAGATTAATATTGTATTTGAAATAAGAGATCCTTCTGAATAAGACACAAAAACAGATTTTAATTACATTTATTAGTTTTTGACATACATGCATTTGAGTCTCCTCACTTGCGGTGACCCAATTTTGAGAAAATTCGAGTCAAAGTTTTGGAAAAATTGAATTTTTTTGATTGGAATTTGTCCAAGTATAAAACTTGCACTATAGAGCCAAAAAAAAGGACTACAGTATCTGATAACATTAGGAAGCCACTCAGTTACTTGTTAGTCAGTTACTACTTCGGAATCATTCATTTTGCAGGTACATGAAAATGGAAGAGATAACTTTGCATCGGGTTTTACTGCATTTGCGCTGAAGCAGGCCACATCCTCCTCCGCTCCACAAAGATCTAAAAATGACTAAAAATGACTGGAGGCGTATCACATAACCTACAGCCTCGTCATCTGAAAACACACAGAATAGATATAATTATGATGAATTAACATTTCAAGGCTGATTTTCCTTTATTAAAAACACATTATTGAAATCATGTACACACACACACACACACACACACACACACACACACACGGTGATTTTATGTATAGTCACAGTGTTCGTGATCAGCAACATGGTCCACGGGTACCAGCTGATCCTCTTCATCATGGCTGCTAAAACCTTCGATTTGTGATTGTCATCTCTAAAATAGTCATCGCCTCTCAGTGAGTTCTGGCGAGGTGACATCTGCTTCCATGGAAAATCCAATTTCTGACAGTAACTCTAAAATCTGTACACTGATCGGCTCCGTTAGCCCCGACATAGCCTTTATTTTTGTTGGTGGATGGAAAGGGAAAGCACACATACTGTTCCTGACTTTCAGCTGTAATGGAATCTTCTAGAAAGAATTGTGTGGTAAAAAATCTACACTTCAACAGTAGAAGTATGATTCTGTCCAAAACAAGTCAAACTAAAGAACAGACCGGCGGTAGAAGATGCGCGGGGCCTTGATCGTGTTCGTCCTGGATAAGTCACTTCCGGGCACAGTGGTTTCAAACTAAATCATAATTATTACATGTGAACACAGATTAGGAGTGCGATAATGTGTAAAAGTAAGGCTTCGAGTCTGTGTACAACTCAAATATCATGCTCTTCCACCTTTGACGACTGTTAGGAAATGAACTCATGTTTGGAAGATGGAGAAAGCGAGTCCGTTTGTTTCTTCCAGTTTCCCACCAAATCCCAATGGAAAAATATTTACATAAAATACTTACATTTTATACTTTGCATTGTATTAATGATGCATGATAATTTGTCAGCAAGAGTTGTACAATCTAAATATGAAACAAATTAAACATCAATATTTTTAACCTCTATCACTTTATGAGCCCGCAGCACAAAACTACAGCTTGCGACTTATCCATGATTTTCCCCTGCAGCACCACATATGATATGAGTTTTTGAAAGCATTTCATTTGCGATGTATTAAAGGACAGCAACCCCAGTGCAGCTAACTGGGTTGTCCAGGGTGTACTCTGCCCTCGCCCGATGTAAGCCGAGATGGGCCCCAGCATCCTTGTGACCCTAATTAGGATTAAGCGTTTACAGAAAATGAATGAATGAATGAATAAGAGGGACAGCAACGCACCATTTGCGTCATCCCAACGCAATGACTGTGATTCCACCCTGCACTGAGAGACACTGCAAAGCACCACCTCACTGCACAGCTCCTCCCTGTATCTGAATGGGACATCTGGAAAGTCTGCTATTCTTTATGGAAAAAAAATGATTTAATATCGGATTTGAACGGTGAAACGGTTTGTAATACAAACAATCTGACAATTATTAACATTTATTCTATTTTATGAGTAACTTTTTTCTTTACAAGATTGACAGGGGAAGCTCTGCATCACCTGCCTCCAGTGACTACAGGTCACTGTTATGAAACTAGAATCAAGATTGTTGAGCTTCCACAGTCTATTTAGTCATGAGGTATGACATATGATGTCGGTCTTGCATAAACAGACTTATCTCCATGCTCTGGCTTCATCACAGGAATGTAATAAAGCATGCTAAAAATATTTCAGCTGCACTTATTTCAATGACTTAAATCAACAAAGAAATATTACACTAATTTTAGCTCTTTTCAAAGGAGCTTTTATTCTGTAAATTTTTGAAAAATACCTGAGGCTGTGACATGAAACGCATGACACCCAAGTCGAAGACCCAGGGGATCTGAACATGACCGAGCTCCCCAACCAGAACATTGGATAAACATTAGGTAGACAGTGTAAAGTTTGTAAAGGGGATTTTTAAAAAGATGAACAATTCCCTCATGTGTGTGTGTGTGTGTGTTGATTGATTGAAACATATTTCATTCATTGAAGAAAGGGATTGGGCACAAGTTATCCAACTTAGTGAAGCCCTCTCCACAGATTATTTAGCCAATGAACCTACTGTGCATGTTTTTGGACTGTGGGAGGAAACCCACGCAAGCACGGGAAGAACATGCAAACTCCACACAGAAACGCCCAGGCTTGGATTCAAACCCAGGCCTTCTTGCTGTGAGGCAGGCATGCTAACCACTACACCTCTGTGTGTGTGTGTGTGTGTGTGTGTACGTGTGTGTGTGTGTGTGTACGTGTGTACGTGTATGTACCACCTGTACATCAGGGTTGTGCATGCCAGGTTTGAACAGATTGCTAGGGGAGCTGATAGGTGAGAGTTGGGTTGATACCTTCCGGCTAATACAGGGATGTGTAATGTACAGTCACATCATGTTAATATATTTTGATTGTAGGAGGAAGCCAACTTACCATTACAAGAAATGCATACTGCACAAAGAAGAACTTTGACAAATATTCAAACCTGAACCTTCATGCTGTGAGCTGACAGTATATACACAAAGACTATGAGCTAAATCATAACAGTAAGCATTGTATTTCCTCGTGTTCATTCAAGGTGCTCATTAGAGATGTGTGTATTTTAATCTGAGCTCATTTCACATTTGTGCAATAATTACTGTACTTTTTTCTAAACTCCTGCCACCCCCCATTTTTGTAACTGCCCCAATTTGTTTTAGCTTGCAGCCCAAATATTTTTAATACATTGTTTTACATGTTCTATACAGGGTTGGTTGCATGTTCATTATAATTTTATGAATTTCATTAATACTGACTGATTCACTTCAAGAAAAATATATTTGTTATATTTTGTCAACTCAAAGGGATAAATAATAAGTTTATAATCATATATGCTGTGGTGACCCCTGAAAAAGCCGAAAGGAAACTACTACTACTACATACCAGTATGTCAAACTCATTTTCACTGACAGCCACATTACAAAATTTCTCTCAATAAGGGCCGAATAATCACTAAACATCCATAAAAACATCATGAAATGAAATAAGCATGATAAAATTACTGATTTAGCTTTTTGTTCTCATTTCTTTTTTTTCCCTCACTTTCTTTTTCTGACAATACTTGACAGCAATTAGCTTGCTTGCAATCTTTCTTGAATCATGTTTATTTGAATTAGGTTGCTGCCGCCTAGCGGAAGGCTGATGAATTATGTTTTATGGTAATGGTTGATGCAAAGAATGTACAATAATTTTAAAGTTCTTGAGTCACATAAAATTAGTTGGCAGGCAGTATTTGGGTCATAGACTTTTATTTGACACATGTGATATATTCTATGTACTAGTCCTCAAAAAATTAGCATATTGTGATAAAGTTCATTATTTTCTGTAATGTGCTGATAAACATTAGACTTTCATATATTTTAGATTCATTACACACAACTGAAGTAGTTCAAGCCTTTTATTGTTTTAATATCAGTAATTTTGGCAAAAAAGTAAAGAAAAACCAAAAATCCTGATTTCAAAAAATGAACACATTTCATCCGACCAATAAAAAAGTGTTTTTAATACAAAAAAAGTCAACCTTCAAATAATTATGTTCAGTTATGCACTCAATACTTGGTCGGGAATCCTTTTGCAGAAATGACTGCTTCAGTGCGGCGTGGCATGGAGGCAATCAGCCTGTGGCACTGCTGAGGTGTTACGGAGGCCCAGGATGCTTCGATAGCGGCCTTAAGCTCATCCACAGTGTTGGGTCTGGTGTCTCTCAACTTTCTCTTCACAATATCCCAAAGATTCTCTATGGGCTTCAGGTCAGGAGAGTTGGCAGGCCAATTGAGCCCAGTAATACCATGGTCAGTAAACCATTTAGCAGTGGTTTTGGCACTGTGAGCAGGTGCCAGGTCGTGCTGAAAAATGAAAATCTTCATCTCCATAAAGCTTTTCAGCAGATGGAAGCATGAAGTGCTCCAAAATCTCCTGATAGCTCGCTGCATTGACCCTGCCCTTGATAAAACACAGTGGACCAACACCAGCAGCTGACATGGCACCCCAGACCATCACTGACTGTGGGTACTTGACACTGGACTTCAGGCATTTTGGCATTTCCTTCTCCCCAGTCTTCCTCCAGACTCTGGCACCTTGATTTCCGAATGACATGCAAAATTTGCTTTCATCCGAAAAAAGTACTTTGGACCACTGAGCAACAGTCCAGTGCTGCTCCTTTGAAGCCCAGGTCAGGCGCTTCTGCCACTGTTTCTGGTTCAAAAGTGGCTTGACCTGGGGAATGCAGCATCTGTAGCCCATTTCCTGAACACGCCTGTGTACGGTGGCGCTGGAGGTTTCTACTCCAGACTCAGGCCACTGCTTCCACAGGTCCCCCAAGGTCTGGAATCGGCCCTTCTTTCACTTGTTCCTTCCCACAGACGTCCCACTGAGGTGGCTTGATACAGCACTCTGGGAACAGCCTATTCGCTCAGAGATTTCTTTCTGTGTCTTACCCTCTTGCTTGAGGATGTCACTGATGGCCTTCTGGACAGCAGTCAGGTCGGCAGTCTTACCCATGATTGCGGTTTTGAGTAATGAACCAGGCTGGGAGTTTTTAAAAGCATCAGGAATCTTTTGCAGGTGTTTAGAATTAATTGGTTGATTCAGATGATTAGGTTAATAGCTCGTTTAGAGAAAACTGATTTGTAAATACTGTGATGTTCAACCTTTGCTGCACTCAAAGGAATACAGCAGCATGTTATTTGATAGTTTATCGCAAGCGTTTTATTTGTTCATTCATTTATTTCCCAAGATATAAACATATTTTCTATCTTAAAAAATATAAAAAATTCTTCAAAACACATGTAAAAATAAGTGAACGTAAAGTAGTTATCACATTGGAATGTTGCTATTTCTTTTCACAGCACATAAGGAACATTTCATGACTGAAGACACTACGTGGTAAAGTTTTTCCCCCCATTGTTCCTGCAGACAGGAATTAAGATGTGCAAGAGTACAGGCTTATTGTTGCTTTTTTATTTTAAAACTCAGTCCACATTCTTTATTATTCTTGCAGCAGGCAGACCCGTCCAGCACCAGCACCCTCTTCTTTCACAACCATGTGTGTGTAATGTGTCCGGAATGTGGTTTAGCTCTATCTTGCTGAAATATGCATGGGCATTCCTGGAAAGGATGCTACTTTAAAATCTCAAATGTACTTTTCTGCATTAATGTTACTACTGGCACCACTAGAAAATGTACAACTAAAAGGATTACAACAGCAATACTGGCATAGACACAGGATACTCGACCAAAACACAATATACTTATGGTATAACTACACAGTACTTTAATGATGATCCCAAAAATTCTACTGCTGACAAAAGTGTCAGGTCTTATTTTTTTAGAAGCAGCTAGGCATTGGTGAAGTGTAAACAATAAGCCTGATGCAAATTTAAATTAACTAAATTATTTATTGCTACCATTTGCAAGAGTGAAACATCCTTTTTGAAGTTATTCCCATGCTGCTCATGCAGGCTTCTCTTTCACTGCTCTTTGGAGGCATGTTCAGTTTTGCAATTTGTGGATTACCATGACAAGACACAAAAGCACAGTGGCCATAAATAGCACCAGGCGATATAGGATTGCTTGCTACTGGCAGATCAAATTGTCCAAAGGGAGCAGCAGAAATGCAAGAAAACCCTCATTAACTATAGAATGAACAGATGAGGCAGCGAACTGGGGTTAGCATTTAGCCACTTAGCTTGGCTCAGAATGTAGAGCTCACCTGATTGGGCCTATTCCTGCAATAAATAAATAAATAACCCATAACAATTGTTTCTTAATGTACTGTTGTTGTGCTGATGGTCCTATGTAGTATATGGGAAGACAGTTATGTGTCTCAGGCTTGGTGTCTGTTGGAAATTAATTCCAGAATTCAATCCTGTGCTCATTCAATTCTCTCTTTCTACAAGCCCTCTGATATAAATGCCTAGAATGTGTTATCATGGCAGCAGCTTACTTTGTATTTGTTTTTCTGTCTTTTTTTAAAGAACTTGGACAGTAGGAATGTCACAGTGGCATAGTTTGCATGTTCTCCCTGTGCTTGTGTGGGTTTTTCTCCAGTTACTCTGAATTCCTCCCATAGTCCAAATACATACATATTAGGCTAACTGGTTGTTACAAATTCCCCCAAGGTGTGCGTATGTGCCCTGCAATGGTCTGATGAGCTATTCAGGGTATACTTCATCACTGCCCAATGACTTCAGTGACCTTGGAGGATGAAATGGTTTGGAAAATGATGAATGAGTGGATGTGGACAGTACACAGTTTTTATGTTTAGTTGAGGCAAGAGGTATTTTTTTGGTGCATGTTTTGGTGGTGCAACAGTGTTGAATAGTGGTACCAATGTTAATGCAGACACCTAGCCACTATGAAACACATACAGACGCTCCCCGACTTACATTCATCCGTTTTATGGTTTTTCGCGTTTACGTTTTTTTTTCCAAAAAAAAGTCAAATTTTGAGTTTGGACATACCTACGTAGTACGCTGACGTAATGACGCAATGACGTAACGACGCTGCGTCCATTGTTTACCAACGACAGACTGAATGTGCCCCTCCTTCTTCCCAGTTCAATTATACATATGAGATTTCCTTTCAGGTTTTTTTCCTTTCTCAGTGGTCACCACAGCGAATGATTTGCACATTTGATTTGGCATAGGTTTTTACGTCGAATGCCTTTCCTGATACAACCCTTTAGTAAGGGACAGAAACACACCGACGGCTTTGCAGCTACTCTTTATAAAAGTCAGCAATGGTTCTTTTACATGCCTCTCACCATAGACAGTGAGAGACATGGCCCGCCTTTGATAACCCAGTTAGCTGCACTGGGGGGAGTTCAGTTATCAGTTTTATATATATATATATATATATATATATATATATATATATATATATATATATATATATAATATCTCATAATATATATATATAATATATAATATATCTCAGTTATATAGCGTGTTACTCTTGTGTTAAGACGTAAGCCTACTAGCATTGGTGCAAGTCTCATACACAGTAAAATGTAATTAAAAATGTAGTACCCATATAGTGAACCGTGTGATTACTAGCTGAGAACCATTACCGCTGCATGTGAAGACATTTGGGTAAAATCTTTGCTTTGCTGTTTCAGAAATGAGAGATCTGCAAATATCTTTATGGAACAGGAACAGGAAAAGTGTTTTGACTGTCCGCTACAGTAAATGAGTTTCATTAAAACTGTATAACCAGTGGATTTCCCAAAAATCAATTTCACTTCAGGATCTCATGAAATCAACAAAATATTTAGGGAGTTCATGAAACCACTGAAACTAGCATCTTAGTTTTACACTGTGTGACTGGATAGCTTTCGGGGTATTTATGTAATTACATCCATATCTTTTATCACTAACTCTAACCCTAATCTTAACCTTAACCCACAGTAAAATCGTGATTTCATGGTTTCCTGAAAACTTGCAGGGATTTCACAAAATCCATATTTGCACAGTTTAATGGTAACATGGCCTTTTTTTGTACGATGAGGGCGTTTGGATGACATACAATGGCATTTGCCTTTTTAACCACTAAATGGCGTCTCAGGCGTTATGAGTAAGACTATACTGTGTCTGTATGTGCCTTCAATGGAAGCCAACGAAGTTCTCTTCGCAAGCTTGTTTTTTTACAGGCAGGTTGCTAGGTCACACCCTGCTTCTCAGATCAGCAGATCAGTTCACTGGGTGACTGCAATAATAATAATAATAAAATAAATAATATAATAATAACTGTAATTAATATATATACTAGTCCTTCTAAAAAAATTAGCATAGTGTGATAAAGTTCATTATTTTCTGTAATGTACTGATAAAAATTAAACTTTCATATATTTTAGATTCATTGCACACCAACTGAAACATTTCAGGTCTTTTATTGTTTTAATACTGATGATTTTGGCATACTGCTCATGAAAACCCAAAATTCCTATCTCAAAAAAATTAGCATATCATGTAAAGGTAGTCTAAACGAGCTATTAACCTAATCATCTCAATCAACCAATTAACTCTAAACACCTGCAAAAGATTCCTGAGGCTTTTAAAAACTCCCAGCCTGGTTCATTACTCAAAACCGCAATCATGGGTAAGACTGCCGACCTGACTGCTGTCCAGAAGGACATCATTGACACCCTCAAGCAAGAGGGTAAGACACAAAGAAATCTCTGAGCGAATAGGCTGTTCCCAGAGTGCTGTATCAAGCCACCTCAGTGGGACGTCTGTGGGAAGGAAAAAGTGTGGCAGAAAACGCTGCACAACCAGAAGAGGTGACCGGACCCTGAGGAAGATTGTGGAGAAGGGCCGATTCCAGACCTTGGGGGACCTGTGGAAGCAGTGGGCTGAGCTACAGGTGCCGCATTCCCCAGGTCAAGCCACTTTTGAACCAGAAACAGAGGCAGAAGCGCCTGACCTGGGCTACAGAGAAGCAGCACTGGACTGTTGCTCAGTGGTCAAAAGTACTTTTTTCGGATGAAAGCAAATTTTGCATGTCATTCAGAAATTGAGGTGCCAGAGTCTGGAGGAAGACTGGGGAGAAGGAAATGCCAAAATGCCTGAAGTCCAGTGTCAAGTACCCACAGACAGTGATGGTCTGGGGTGCCATGTCAGCTGCTGGTGTTGGTCCACTGTGTTTTATCAAGGGCAGGGTCAATGCAGCTAGCTATCAGGAGATTTTGGAGAACTTCATGCTTACATCTGCTGAAAAGCTTTATGGAGATGAAGATTTTCATTTTTCAGCACGACCTGGCACCTGCTCACAGTGCCAAAACCACTGGTGAATGGTTTACTGACCATGGTATTACTGGGCTCAATTGGCCTGCCAACTCTCCTGACCTGAAGCCCATAGAGAATCTGTGGGATATTGTGAAGAGAAAGTTGAGAGACACCAGACCCAACACTGTGGATGAGCTTAAGGCGGCTATCGAAGCATCCTGGGCCTCCATAACACCTCAGCAGTGCCACAGGCTGATTGCCTCCATGCCACGCCGCATTGAAGCAGTCATTTCTGCAAAAGGATTCCCGACCAAGTATTGAGTGCATAACTGAACATAATTATTTGAAAGTTGACTTTTTTCTATTAAAAACACTTTTTTTTTTTTTTTTTTTTAAATTGGTCGGATGAAATATGCTAATTTTTTGAGATAGGAATTTTGGGTTTTCATGAGCTGTATGTCAAAATCATCAGTATTAAAACAATAAAATACCTGAAATATTTCAGTTGGTGTGCAATGAATCTAAAATATGAGTTTAATGTTTATCAGTACATTACAGAAAATAATGAACTTTATCACAATATGCTAATTTTTTGAGGACTAGTATATATTGGACCAAATTTTGCATGTCATTAGGAAATCAAGGAGCCAGAGTCTGGAGAAAGACTGGGGAGAAGGAAATGCCAAAATGCCTGAAGTCCAGTGTCACAGTCAGTGATGGTCTGGGGTGCCATGTCAGCTGCTGGTGTTGGTCCACTGTGTTTTATCAAGGGCAGGGTCAATGCAGCGAGCTATCAGGAGATTTTGGAGCACTTCATGCTTCTATCTGCTGAAAAGCTTTATGGCGATGAAAATTTAATTTTTCAGCACGACCTGGCACCTGCTCACAGTGCCCAAACCACTGCTAAATGGTTTACTGACCATGGTATTACTGTGCCCAATTGGCCTGCCAACTCTCCTGACCTGAAGCCCATAGAGAATCTGTGGGATATTGTGAAGAGAAAGTTGAGAGACACCAGACCCAACACTGTGGATGAGCTTAAGGCCGCTATCGAAGCGTCCTGGGTCTCCATAACACCTCAGCAGTGCCACAGGCTGATTGCCTCCATGCCACGCCGCACTGAAGCAGTCATTTCTGCAAAAGGATTCCCGACCAAGTATTGAGTGCATAACTGAACATAATTATTTAAAGGTTGACTTTTTTGTATTAAAAACACTTTTTTTTTTTAAATTGGTCAGATAAAATATGCTAATTTTTTGAGATCGGGATTTTTGGTTTTTCTTTACTTTTTTGCCAAAATTATCAATATTAAAACAATAAAATGCTCAAACTACTTCAGTTGTGTGTAATGAATCTAAAATATATGAAAGTCTAATGTTTATCAGCACATTACAGAAAATAATGAACTTTATTACAATATGCTAATTTTTTTTAGAAGAACCAGTATTTATTCATATTTTCATAAATGCAGTGGCAAATGATTTTTTGGATTCTACCCGTGAAAGGTGCACTCATTAAAATCGCTTTTTTTGTTGGTCTTACCCCTTACGTTTGCCATTTCCCCTGTATCTGTAAAAATAAAGCCCACATTCATATATCCATTTTATTTTCGGCTGATTTGACCTAATAAATATCAACTACACAACTACATTAGGATCACTTAAACCTTACCCTAACTGTTATCTTCTGTTGTAAAAGATTGAGTAATGCTACTCAAGGTTTTACTATTATGACTCTGGATTGTCCATTGTACCTGCATGGGTCATGTATCTCTGCAAATATACATATTCATAAGTGTAACTAGTGCACTGAATATAGGATTAAAGCAACATTTTTCAGTGGGTGCACACAGGTGGTTATTTGTCATCAAGAGAGAGAGAGTGTGTGTCAACAAATACACCACGAAGACTTCTTGTAAAATCATATTCCAGGCATGTGAGTATTGCACCATCTCTAATAAGGTTCCATCCTCTTTGACCTGAACCCTGTCAGCTGTGTTCTCAGTTCTCCTATTACTCGTTGGTTCTGTTTGTATTACTCAGAATTTCAGGGAATTTTTTTGTTGTTGTATTCCGATCCTAACGGATGAGTCTTACACAGTGCAATAGCAATGACCATTGCAACTTGTGCTTAGACCACAAAGCCATTCAGAGGGCACAGAAGAAGGAGGGGGTCATGTTTATTTTCAGCCCACTTCTGAAAACAGATGCAGGACTGACATAAAAACCCAAACTGATGATGTGAAATGTATTCATACAACATGAGCATGTTTTCACTGGAAGTATTACAATTTTTAAATTTAGAGATTTTATATATATATATATCCACACACGCATGAGTGCTTTAATGTAGATGTAGTTTGATAAAAGGCCATTTAGAAAGTTCATGGTAGATTCACTGAAAAAAAAAATGCATTAAATACTTATCTACTAAATCTTAAGACGCCTATGTAATTGAGAGCTAGTATTAAAATGGCTTAAGATAAGTGGACTTAACATTTACTACAAAGAAAGCTGCAGAATTAGACCCAGCCTTGGTCCTGGAGTCTGGATCACAGGTCGAAGATCTGCATGACTAGACCTAGAACAATTCTGATTATTTGCAGTACAAATCGTGACAGTTACAGGTTACATTCTACGCTGGAAAGGAGAAAAAAAAAAAAAAACACTACATGGATTTGTACCAACCCAAGTTCCACTTTTATTTTTTTTTCTTCTTGTGATCTGAATGATTATTTTTAATTATTTCTAACTACAAGGCAGTGTTAGCACTAATGATAATTTAAATGCAAATGTGAAATTAAGCTTGAAATTATGCACACTACTTGAACTGGTTTCTCTTTCACAGCTCTTTGGAGGCATGTTCAGTTTTGCCATTTGTGGACTACGATGACAAGACACAAAAGCATGTTGGCCATAAATAGCACCAAGCGGTAGAGGATTGCTCACTACCGGCAGATCAAATTGTCCAAAGGGAGAAGCAGCCTCTGGCCTCAAGCTCGGTTTAACTAGAAGGCACATTTCACAGAAACTCCTAAAACACATGAATGTGTAAGGATGATCTAATAAAATGTTCAAAACATTAACAACTGTGTCTGGTCAGATTACAACTATAACACTATATACAACAGACAAATTTAACAAATTGAGTGCTGTTTTGTTTAGCATACATGGCGGAAGTGTACTACACAACAGACCTATGATGTGATACAGAATACGCAAATCATATTACTGTTACATAGCACAACCAACATATACTTAAGCTGCTGCAATTGTTTAGCATAGTAATAAACAGACAGACCAAAAGACAAGTTGTGTTGTATGCCACAAAGTTTTATTGCAAAGTGGCAACTTCACCGAGCTCAAAAAATGTTTAATTTAAGGCTGCAAATGCAGATATTGCCATCTATACAGATATTATGCATTCTCTTTTAGTGTTTAAAAAAACAACAACAACCAAGTAGCACTTCCTCCTTATTCAGTGGTGTATTGTATATTTGAAATCAAAATAAGGCTGTCCATATGCATTGCAGGAATGGAAACAATGGCGACTTCAATATGGTGACAAACAATGCAATTTCATAAACCCCTTACCCAGTGTTGTCTCAGCTTGTAGTGTATAAAGTGTTTTCATAGCTGCATAGTACTTAACTTTGTAGCCATGTCAAATTAATCCAATTAGGTACAACAGTTCAAATAAATATGCCAAACTGTAGAGTGCAAAGTGCTTGCAACTGGTTAATGCAATCCTGTGAAGCATTAACAGAATGAACTCACATGTCGGTTACAGAAGTACTGAATAGCTCAATGATATCTCTGACACCTAAAGAAAAGCACTGGACATGTTTGTGAATAGAGGACTGAAGATAATAGATGGCATTGTTGTTGGGCAAAACAAGCTGTGAGAAAAGAGTTAAGGGTCATACAAAAATAGGTTTGAAAACAACTGCAATAAACTGCTATATTTGAATATGTTAGTGAGATCTCTTTCACATTGGAAAAAATCAAATAAAATGAGAATACTATTTGTTCAGGATCAATATACAGTTGCGAGGATAGAAAGCGAGTGGAATCCAGATTGGCGGTGTCTATTCAGTTTACAACTGTCGTCCTTCCAATGATACGACCACATTGCCTCCCAGCTTTTCTGCCAGGGTTGAGCGGTCCTGAATGTCATCCAAGCCATTGACTTGCCATTCATGTTTGATACCTGCAAACAGTGTTACATATGCAATGAATATTTTAAATTGGAGTATAACTACTGCACGAGAATGGTGCAATCTGATTCACTATCTGTTGGTAATTAACAATTATTTACATTTGCATGAGGTGGATGCCACTGGACAGTACCTGAAAGGGAATGCGGAGATTTGTTTTTACATATTTTATCCATTGTTTTAGCCATGATGAGGCAGATCAGGTGAGACCATGTGCTCCAAGCAGAGCTACATACTGTGTAGCTAAAAAGTAAAAACTATACAAAAGCATAAACAAGCTTCACTCTATAATGGAACATACACCGCGCCTTGATTTGCCACCTTATTGTGGTAATGGTGTTAGCATATATTCTCATGAGCCTTGAAGCTGTTGTCTCGGACATTATGCCCTGGACAGGGTCACCCAAGGCAAAGAGGTCCTGGGTGAGGGTCCAGAAGGCCACTATGAGGGGAAAAAAATTAATAAATTAAAAAAAACAAAAAAAAAACAAAACCACACAGTTTGTTTTCCTTGCCTGGACGTGGGGCACTGGAATCCCTCCCTGGAGTGAGGCTTGGGGAAGTCTAAAGGTGAGAGGACGTGTCCTGACAGCTGATGATGCTTATCAACCAAATGATAGTTCAGGGTACCCACCCCTTTTGGAGTCCCTGGGAGGGGGAGCTGCTAGAGGGTGCCTTCCCTAGGGACTTCGTCAATGTCCTGAGAGACTTCAATACCCATGTGGAAAATGACAGTGTGACCTGGGTATCATACAAGGGTATGATTGGTAGGTACAGGCTCTCCAATCTGAAGGATATTTCATTGTTGGACTTCTGTGCTTGTCACGATCTTTCCATCACGAGCTCCATATTTAAACAGAAGGCTGTCCATAACTGCACTTGGCACCATGACACCCTAGGTCAGCAACCCAAAATGTTCCAAGATTTTGGACCAAAAAAACTAAAAACAACTGTTTGGAGCCACAAAAAATGAAAAGCCTTATATGAAGGCAACACAGTTGGTAAGTATATATTAGCCGACTATCAAAATGACTAAGTAGGCTACAAATACATACAGAGAATTCATGATTAAATGTTTATTTTTCCTGCAGCACATCCTGGAGAGAATGACCCTACATGACTACTCTGTTGTATGATGTTTGGTGCTTTAAGTTTAACTTCCATTACTATATTAATGCATTATGTTTTGTTGCATTGATGAAATTATAGAAATTCAATAAAGAAATCACATTTTAGGTGTCATTTTTATTTTGAGGATTCGAAAAAACCAAAAACAAAATTGGAATGTGCATATAGGCCTACTGTAATTTCAAGACCTCCCCATTTAAATAAAATTCAGTTCTCTTCAAAACTCAATAACAATACAATCCTCTTCTCTTTTTCCTCTTATGGAGTACAATAAAACACAGCCTGCAGTTAAAACAGCAGCCTTTTGAAAAGGTAAGTAGGTTATATAAAATGAAAATAATAGTTTAATTTCAGTGCATTTCTGTGCATTATCAGATAATCAGGTGGTTGGTGTTTATTCTTTTGTCATTTAAACACTTCAGTAGAGCCTCACAGATGTCATCCCTCCGTGTTTGGCCTTTCAGTGATATTAATTCGATCATTTCTTCTTGCGGCCCAACTGAGTTTCCATTTCTGCACAACAACGTTCTCTGTTCAATGGCAATCGTATCACACGACTCATCACAGGCAATTGAGTATGCTGGAGCTGAATTAATATCCTTAATTTACTGATTGGTGATGTTGCCGACTATTTTAACGGCATTCAGCAAAACACACCATAGAGACAGAGTTTTGTGTGTGTGTGTGTGTGTGTGAGAGACAGTGTGTATATGTGCGCACATGCATGTATGTGTGTGTGTGTGTGTGTGTGAGAAAGAGAGAGAGAGAGAGACTGCCGATAGAGTCAGTCAGAAATGACAGGAGGCTTAACCCTCTTGAGAGAGCACATTGCAGCTTTTTTGTTTTTTAAGCTGTTTAATTCAGTAAATGTTTAATCAATGTGGCGCACTCTGCCGAATGTGAGCAAAACGCAGCTCATCTGGACCTCCGATCCCTCAAGGAATAAAGTTAAAGTTAAGTTTGGACCTCCGATCTGTCAAGCAGGGAATGCACGTTGAATTCCCTTTTTTAAAATGTTCTGGCATCCTGTGTGTGGGCGGAGCTCACATTCAGTCGAGTGTGCTACAATACACATTTAATGTGTACTGTATTGTGTGAGAGTGAGAGAGAGAGACAGTGTTGTGTGTGTGTGTGGGTGTGTGCATCAATAAAAAATATTTAATAAAGGTTTAATTAATAAATGTTAATAAAATGGTTTACTATGTTAATAAAATGTTTAAATGGTTTAATAAATCATTTTCATTAACTTTTAACACATTCTATACACATTTCGTACAAAATTGGTGTACTTGTATAATTTTTAAAAGGGTTTATGGGGCAGTCTTGGGAGCCTTGGAACGAATCAGAGGCATTTTAAATGTAAAATACGCCTTTACTTACAAAACCTCTGCGTTACGAAAAAGGCGCTGAAACAGATTAATTTCGTAAGTAGGGGGCCGACTGCATTTGTGGATAGAATTTCCAGGCACAGCTGTGGCATTGGACAGTTCTGTTTTGGTGGCCATATGATCTTGTCTCTACTTTTTGAAAATGATCTTGTCCTTTTGGTTTCATCAAGCTGGAACTTTCAGCTCTTGCTGGAGCAATTCACAGCTAAGTGTGAAGCGGCCACTATGAGTATCAGCACTTCTAAGTCCGAGGCCATGGTTGTCAGTTGGAAAAGGTTGGAATGCATCCTCCTGGTCGGAAATGAGGTCCTACAAGTCGAAGAGTTATCGAAGTCTTGTTCATGAGTGGGAAGGATTAAATGGGAGATCGACAGGAAGAGCTGTGCAAATTCTTCTATAAAGTGGAGTTTGTAATGGTCTGTGTTGGTGAAAAAGCTGAGTCAGAAGACAAAGCTCCCAATTTACCAGTTGATTTATATTCCTATCCTCACCTCTGGTCACAAGCTTTGGGTAGTGACCAAAAGAACAAGATTGAATACAATGGGCTGAAATAGGCTTCCTTCACAGGATGGCGAGGCTCTCCCTAAAAGATAGTTTGAGAAGTTTGGTCATCCAGGAAGAGCTAGGAGTAGAACAGCTTGCTCCTCAACATTGAGAGGAGCCAGTTGGAGTGGTTTGAGCAGCTGCCCATCAACCTTACCCCAGATTAAGCAGATGATGAAGATTGGGACGAAATCGCTATAATGGTGTTTTCACACGTTTTATCGTATCTTCTTTTCCCTTCAGCTGTTCCCCTCAGGGGTCGCCACAGCGAATGATCTGCCTCCATCTCACCCTATCCTCTGCATCTTCTACTCTTACCACAACTACCTCCTTCACCACACCCATAAATCTTCTCTTTGGTCTTCCTCTAGGCCTTCTGCCTAGTAGTTCCAACCTCAGCATCCTACTCCCAATATACTCACTATCCCTCCTCTGTATATGTCCAAACCATCTCGATCTAGCCTCTATGACTGTCTCCAAAACCTCTTACATGTGCTGTCCCTCTGATGTACTCATTCCTGATCCTGTCCATCCTCGTTACTCCCAAAGAGAACCTCAACATTTTCATCTCTGCTACCTCCAGCTCTGCCTCCTGCCATTTCCCCAGTGCCACTGTTTCTAAACCATACAACCTCGCTGGCCTCAACACCGTCTTGTACACTTTTCTTTTCATTCTTGCCGATACCTTCCTATCACACCGGACACTTTTCTCCAACCATTCTAACCTGCCTGCACACGCTTCTTCACCTCTTTTCCACACTCTCCATTGCTCTGGATTGTTGAGCCTAAGTACTTAAAATCCTCCACCCTCTATCTCTGCTCCCTGTAACCTCACCGTTAATCTTGGGTCCTTCTCGTTCACACACATGGATTCTGTCTTACTAAGGCCAACCTTAATTCCTCTCCTTTCCAGGGCATACCTCCACCTCTCTAGGTTTTCCTCCACTTGTTCACTGCTCTCATTACAGATCACAATGTCATCTGCAAATATCATGGTCCATGGGAATCTTGTCCAACTTCGTCTGTCAGCCTGTCCATCACCATAGCAAACAACAAGGGGCTCATAGCTGACCCTTGATGCAGTCCCACCTCCACCTTGAACTCTTCTGTCACACTGACAGCACACCTCACCACTGTCTTACATCTCTCAAACATGTCCTGCACCACTCTAACATACTTCTCTGCCACTCCAATCTTCCTCATGCAATACCACAGTTCCTCTCTTGGCACCCTGTCATATGCTTTCTCCAGATCCACAAAGGCACAATGCAGCTCTGTCTGACCTTCTCTGTACTTCTCTATTAACATCCTCAAAGCAAACACTACATCTTTGGTGCTCTTTCTTGGCATGAAACCAAACTGTTGTTCACGAATGCTGACCTCTGCCCTCAGTCTAGCTTCCACTATTCTTTCCCATAACTTCATCGTATGGCTCATCAACTTTATCCCCCTGTAGTTGCCACAAATCTGCACATCTCCCTTGTTCTTAAAAATGGGCACCAGCACACTTCTCCTCCATTCCTCCGGCATGTGCTCACTCTCTAAGACCTTGTTGAATGTTCTTGTTAGAAAATCTACTGCTACCTCTCCTACACACTTCCATACCTCCACTGGTATGTCATCAGGACCAACTGCCTTTCCACTTTATCCTCTTCAATGCCCTCCTCACTTCACTCTTAATCTTTGCTACTTCCTGCCCCTCAACGGTCACCTCTTCTACTCTTTTTTCTCTCTCATTTTCCTCATTCATCAGCTCTTCAAAATACTCTTTCCATCTTCCCAGCACACTTCTGTCATCAGTCAATACATTTCCCACTCTGTCCTTTATCACTCTAACTTGCTGCACGTCTTTCCCATCTCCATTTCTCTGCTGTGGCAACCTGAATAAATCATTTTCTCCCTTCTTACTGTCCAACCGAGCATACAAGTCATCATACGCCCTCTGTTTGGCCTTTGACACCACTTTCTTCACCTTATGCTGTGTCTCCCTGTACTCCTGTTTACTCTCTTCAGTCCTCTCTATATCCCACTTCTTCTTAGCTAACCTCTTCCTTTGTACACACTCCTGCACTTCCTGATTCCACCACCAAGTCTCCTTACCTACTTTTTTTCAGGAGGACACACCAAGTACTCTCCTACCTGTCTCCCTGATCACATTAGCTGTCGTTATCCAGTCACCTGGAAGCACTTCCTGACCACCCAAAGCCTGTTTCAACTCATCCTTAAAGACAAAACAACCCTCTTCCTTTTTCAGTTCCCACCACTTTGTCTTCTGCTCTGCCTTTGCCTTCACCTTCCTCACCATCATCATCATCCTGCACACCACCATCCTATGCTGTTTGACAACACTCACACACAACTACTTTGCAGTCACTGACTTCCTTCAAATTACATTGCCTACACAAGATGTAGTCTACCTGTGTGCTCCTACTTCCGCTTTTATAAGTCACCCTATGCTCCTGTCTCTTCTGGAAGAAAGTATTCACACCACAGCTATTTCCACACGTTTTATCGTATACTACATGGAAACACAAGCAGACTAAAATGAGATGTTGATAGTTTATTCTACCATTTTTAAAGCACAACAACAATGATTGGAACCAATCAACAAACATATTGGAACCAATTGAGACTTTGTGGTAGGATAAACACCACCCCTAGCCGACCAGCCATTTTGACCATTCTAGTTATTCACTGAAAAACATGGTAAAACCATATTTTCTTTAGTTTTGGGTGACTTTAGTGTCCTGCTACAAAGACTAGGCTTCCAGTCATCAGTACAGCCTGATGCTGATGACGGGGTGAGGCGCCACTGTCACCACACTGGGACGTCACACTTCCACTTATCTAATTCGAAGTTGTGCAATAACAATTATCCACCCCACAAACTCACTATTAACACTTGAGACGATACACCCTTGCGTTCAACAATTAATTGTTGTTGTTTTTTTTTACTTTCCATTAGCAAAATAGCCACCAATGAAATATATGCATACCAGAATACTAAATCTTTAGAGACATAGTACTCACCTGTAAACTTCTTTTTAATGGCATCTTTGGAACTAGCATAAATCATCTTGCTTTTCAGGGGTGCACTTTCAGGGGCCCTAGATACACAGAGATCAAGTGCAATGAATACTTCTATACCAAGATGCAATCAGAAGTTATGATTAGAATGACCCATACACATATAGATTTATTTTAAAGGGAACCACATACCAAAATATAAATACCAAATCTTCTTTCTTGGACTCTTTTGTTTCATAAGTGGCATCATACAAGCCATATCTGCAGTCATCCAGAGGTAGGAGCTTTACAAAGCAGGCATATGGATCATCAACAGTATCGCCAATATCACCAACAAGGATTTGCTTGTCTTCTTCTACAATAATCTTCTTCCTGTCCCCACTCAAGCAGAACAGCACAGCCTTTTTGCGCTTTTTTACCTCATCTGAAGTTGAGGACTTTCGCACTTTCATGTCGTTGAAGACCTTGATGACTTCATCACTAACGGTGACTCCTGAAGCCTGAGGACAAAGTGTGTGCAGACACTGACCTCTTCAATTGTAAAATGCAAAGTCACAGAAAGTTGCAAAAATCTCAACATAACTAATGCAGAATGTTCCAGCGGTTCCAGTTTTACACGCATACAGGTAGTGTTTGACTCAGAACCTGCATGACTTATGATTTTTCAACTTTACGACCACCAATGACTAAAAAAATAAATAAATAGCTTATATACTTGGGTACCATGTATGTGAATATCATCCAGATATGAAAGTAAATTTAATAGCTTGTCTGCAATGTGTTCACTGGCTATGTACCTGCATCACAGAGGTACAAGAGTTGTAATGTTGTAATACCCATACGATACACAACACACACACAGATAAGCACACAGGGATCCCTCACTTTCTGCAGTTAATCGAGACAGATCTCCACGCAACCATTGAAATCCACGAACTAGTATCACCACCCACCCCCACTGACATACAAGTACATGCATATGTGTAGTATATGATATCAATAAATACATATTCAATGTTACAAATGCTTATAATAACAATTAAACATAAAAAAAACAAGATGTAAATAAAATATAAATACACACACAGAAATGGAACTGCATGAGAAGACGACGACACACATACACGTGCACACAGATGCAACAATCTAAGTACAGATGCTCCTCAGCTTACAAACAAGTTTGGTTCTGACCGGTTAGATGAATTTTAGCCATAAAAGAACAAGAAATGTAATAAATTGGATAAGCAAAACAAAATGAGAAACATGCTACACCACAGTAAATAAAATTACACACACACACAAACATTTTAAACATTACCTTAGGCCATGTACTGAAATAATAATTGAAAAAGACTTTAATAGTGGAGTGTTTTACAACAGTTCAGACGAATATTCCTCTTCAGGCACTTCAGAGGAAACTCATTTCTTCCGGAGAAAGTCTTATTTCTTCAGAAGAGACATCCAACGTCATTACCTTTTTCTGGTGATTAGCGGGCGTTTGAGTGACATCATAGAACTTAATTGGGAATTAAAAAACACTAAAAAAAAAAAAAGGCTCATTGGCAACTTGTGCATGAATGAGGAAAAAGGGGCATTACATCATCTCAACCAATCAGCAGGAAGGAGGACAGCCATTGGCTGAATTTGAATCATGTGCGAGTTGCTCGGCAGTCCGCGAATACTCAAACCGTGAGTGCAAAACCGCGAATAGTCAAGGGCCTACTGTACAGGGATCCCTCACTACTTCGCACTTCAATTCATGCAGTTTCAGTGCATCACGGTTTTTAAAAATAAATAAATAAATATTCATCGGGGGAAAAAAAAAAAAAAAAAAAAAAAAGGAAAATAAGGAAGAATAGGGGGAAAAAGTTAAGGAAAATGCCACAAAACAAGGCCAATTAGGCAAAAAAAAAAAACAAACAAAAAAAACACCCTAAACCAAAACAAAACAACAGCCCAAAATCTCATCAGAACTAGTTACATTGTTTTAAGATCCGAGTGTGCACGTGCATCTGCATACGTGTTGTCTTTTCACGCAGTACCACTTGTATGTGTGTGTATTTATATTTTATTTTCATCTTACGTTATTTTATTCAATTACGCAAAAACCCCAAACAAAAAAAAAAAAACAACCCATCAAAACTACTTACATCCGAGTGTGTGCATGCGCATCTGTGCACGTGCATGTCTGTATGTGTGTGTATTTATATTTTATTTACACCTTTTGCATTATTTTTGAATGTTTAATTGCTATTATTGCATTTATAGCGTTGAATATGTATTTATTGATACTATATACACATACATCAGTCCTTGGAGGTCGATCCTACTTTGCGGAAATGGGGGGGCGCGGGAGGTCTTGGTCCCCATTAACCGCGGAAAGTGGTTAGGAAATTCCTGTATATGTATGAATATCTTACAAATAATTTACAAAAATCTTACGTCTTTCAGTTGAGTTTTTGTAATTTACTTATTTACAACAAACATTTAATGCACATTGACCCTGTTTCGATGTACAGCATCTGATTGTTTAACTTTAGTTCATGACATAATATTATCTACTATACACTCAAACATCATGTTATTAGATTCTATATTATATACACAATAGCACTGATGTTGCTGGATTTGTTTGCACTTGCATTAATTTTGTGTGACGTATCAGGTGATAACCATTTGTATTGTCTGAATAAACATTTATTACCTTTAGAGTACTAGTTCTTGTTACGTGGCACTTTTAACTTCTTCCAAATAAATGGTAAATACCAAAGAATATCAAAAAGAACCCGTACAGAATTACCAAGTAAATGACCAACAAACAAGGTGGCTAACTTTAAATAATCTTTTAAATAATTAACCAATTAACAAAGTCTGATACAGTTACAATGTCATGTACAGTTACCATTTATTATAAGAACTATTCTGGGTGTGAGCACAAAACGAGAGTTCACTGTGGGGGATTGATCTCACTAAAGTGCAAGTGAAGAACTGCAACTCATACATGTACATTACAGTCATTCAGTGGATTTCCTCACGACACACTATGGTCTTGACATGTATCCTTGAGAAAGTCACTTCTGGTGACAAAAAAAACACTCGAAGAGATGCAGCCAACTAAAATGGACAATCCTCCAGAGATCCTTCGTGGATCCACTCGAGTCTTCCTAACAAATATCCAGGCGAGCAAAGCAAAAAGTCCTCGCCTGAGTGAAGGACAGTTCAGTCCTGGCAACTCCAGTCTTTTCCACTGTTTTCTATAGAGGTTTTGCAGCTGACGTCATGCATACATTCTCCCAATTCGGGTTTTGTTATTGGTGTGAAAAACCATTCACTCCGGCCCCAACACAATAGCACAAGCGTGTGTAAGGGTTTAATACTGCATTTATTTATTAAACATTTGCAAAATGGCACTTAACTGTGTTGCTGTTGGTCGTACAAATAATAGAGGAAATAAACCAGGTGTTAAATATCATAGATTCCCTGCTAATAAGGTCCGACGAGAGAAATGGATTTCTGCTTTGAAAAGAGCCGATACCAACAACAAAAGGAAAGATTGGTGACCAGCTCCTACCAGTCGTGTATGTAGCGAACATTCTGTTGGAGGCAAGTAATTTCTATCAGTAGGTACATTATTATTTATTGTCTTAACCACAGTTTAACTGTATATCTGGTGTCCATTTATAAGCTAAGGGCAGCCAAAATGCTATTTAGTCTTTATTATAACATGTACAGTATATATATCATAACTTATAATACTTCATAGATTTAGATCCACATGTTTGTGCTTAATATACAATGTAAGCAAAATGATTAAAAAATGAGTCATAATTATCTTTGCCATGATTAATACTTTGGTGTCCTCACACAGCTTGCCATGGGCAATATTAGAAGCTTTCCTGGGTATAATATGCTCGCAAAGTGCCGAAACCCATGCAGATAAAAAATACTCACACGCTGTCCAGATTTAACTTTAACAGTCTTTAATACGTGTTCTAACACACACACAACAAACATGCCGTTCTTTGGTTTCCAATTCACTTGTTTAATCCCACAATGCATTACAGAACCGGAATATACCAAGTTCCGGGTGGAGTAATCATTAACAATGATTGCTACACTCTAAGCCCTTTGAAACTTTTCAGTTTTTCATGAGTATAATCAGATGTGCGATTAATCAAATAATTATAGATATCTGGGTATGTTAAACCAGGTATCCTGTCCGTTGCTTCATCCATGCAGTTAACAAACAAACCATCGGGCAAAACGCATGAGTCATTTGTTAGCCCTGATAACCGTAGTTTTTGAATATACTGTTGTTTATGATCATTATCATAATTACCAGGGAGCTCGGAAAGTACTGGGATTGTATTACGACGGTCAACATTCATATTTATATAATCTACCACGCTAAAAACAGGCACCTCCAAAGTACGGACACATCTGTTTTCACCCCAATATGGCGGCAGCGACTCGGCGGTCACGTGACTGCAAAACCTCTATATGATGCAACACTCCCCTGTGATTGCGCAATACCCCAAAGCATTGTGAAATACCACCAGTACACGTGCACCCAGGTCTCACACCACTACTACCTTAAAGCACGTGTCCTTAAACACATTGAAACTATGTGTGAAACTATCAATAACCCTGACTCACCAATGTGTACCAGCAAGTAGATATAGTGAACATACACTAAGTATTTTTTACAAAGATACACAGGATCCCCAATTTAGACTTACTGAACACCTTTTATATTCCACATAATTAAGATACTTAGGGCCAATGATTAAGAAAAAGTTTCAATTTTTACTCTTATTTTTATTGATGATAAAATATAAACATTATACAGCATATACTGTTGTAAAGCACTCGTTTTAAAGTCTTTTTCAATTATTATTCCAGTACAGTACCTAAGTTAATTCTTAGAATGTTTGTGCGTGAGATTTTATGTTTTGTAGCATGTTTAACAAACGATACAAAGAGGATAAACTTTATTACACTTCATGTCCTTTTACATTGAACTTGGAGTGACGTCTCCAAGATGGTGCTGCCTAGAGGGCAATGTCGTGAGATCAGTCTATGATCAGTCGACCCTACTACAGCTATGAGCAGCTTCAGCTTCGGGCAACTAAGCACGCAACAACTTCTATCTGAAGCTTATATGCTATGGGAGCTCAATGCTAGCGGTTACCGGTTAAGCCCAGGCGGAGTTCTTAGAGGCTTGGTTAGCACTTCTGGCCATACTACTTGAAAATGTTCAGTCCCTGCGAAACAAGATGGACAAGCTTCATGCTCAGATTGCAGGGCAGAGGGATCTACAGACTGTTTCTGTGAATTTGAGCATCGCTGTCTTGGTACATCAATAAAAATATAATTTAAAAAAATTCATAAATTCAAAATTCACGCTGAAACTGGCATGTAAGCAAGCAGAAGGCAGGGACCCAAGGCAGGCTGCGTCCATTGTTTACAAATGACAGACAAATGCCCCTCCTCCCCAGTTCAGGCAGGGACCGTCCACTCAACTCAATCTCGCAAGCTGATTGGCTTAGACGCGTGAGGCTGCTGGCTCGCACATTCCCGCGGGATTTTTTGTGATTTTGTAATCTTATAGTGTTTGTGAATGTCCTGCACCGCGGAGAAGAGCTATTGTCAGGTGAGTACAGTACTTGAAGTATTTATATATAAATTCTATTTAAATATTAATACATTACAGTATTTACATATGCATATAACGAACATTTAATATACTCTTCTTGATATTGTATAGATGTGAAAACATACCAGGTCTGGTCTATATTATCCACGATATTCAAGGGATGACTATATACTGGAAAAGTCCATTTGGGGTGACAAACGCAGAAACCTCTCTAGCTCTTTCCGCAAGTGGCACTTGCCAATATCCTTTCAGAAGGTCAAATTTACTCACGAAGCTAGCTGACCCTGCCCTATCAACACAATCATCTACCCTTGGAATAGAATATGAATCTGTCTTAGTGACCGAATTGATTTTTCTGTAGTCCATGCAAAATCTGAACGCACCCTGCTCAGGTTTTGGAACCAAAATACAAGGAGAACTCCACTTGCTACTACTATATTCTATAAGATCATTTTCCAACATGTAGACTATTTCTTTTTGCCTCTGCTTTGCTTTCAATTGATTTACCCTGTAAGGGTGATGCTTTATGGGAGTTGCATTTCCTGTCTCCACATCATGATACACACAATCTGTTCTACCAGGTACATCTAGAAACAAATGCTTGTATTGCTGTATAAGGTCAATCATATCTGCCTTTTCCTCTGTGGACAAATGACCCACCTTCTCTGTTAAGTTGGCCAACACATCTGAATTTTCCATCTTTATGTTGCAGCCACAAACATCATTACTGCCTTCATCTTCAAGTTCAGTGCAAAACCGCCAGAAGGCGGAACCACCGTATACATAGTGTGTCTATCTACAAGTATTTTAACAAAGATATGCAGGACTCCCAATTTAGACTCCCTGAACACCTTTTATATTCCACATAATTAAGACACTTACTAGAGCCAATCACTATGACTCTACCCTAGCACATAACAGTTCTATTATCATAAGGTATTTTATATATAGAACTTTATAATATAAAAGTACATTATAAAAATGTATAAATGCAACAGCTCAGTATAGTGTCTTATGGTCCACTTAACCATTCCAGCCCTCTTTGCAGCAAGTTTTTATAGTTTGTGGATCCTTGGATCCTATCATTTAACTTGAGGAATCCCATAAATCAGTGATTTTCAACTAGTGCGGCGTTATGGGGGCGGTGCACACATTGTTATGCAGAGGTGTACTAATAATTTTATAGACAAATATTATTTATAGTCGCTTGATGGGCAGTGTAATGTTTTTTTTTTTTCTAAAGGGGGCGCCACAGAAAATAATTGAGAAGCACTGCCCTAAAGGTATACCCATGCAAAGATGCCTCCTATTGGACAGAAGGTGGATTTTCCCACTGGATAATATGGTATAAAGATACTAATATTCTCATTTGCAATAGAAACTACAAGGACAAGTCCAGGCGCACTCCCTTAGTCACACAAAACAGCTATTTGATTGGACTAGCACATAAATAGTAGGTAAATGTTCAAAACGCACTGCATGTCTGCACTAGTGTGTGTGTATATACACACACACATATATATATATATATATATATATATATATATATATATATATATATATATATATACACACACACTCCCTGACTTACGTTCAACCATTTTTACGCTTTGTTTTTCAAAAAAAAAAAACAAAAGTCGAATTTTGAGTTTAGAGGTACCCATGTAGTACGCTGACGTAATGATGCAGCGTCCATTGTTTACAAACGACAGACTGAATATGCCCTCCTTCTTCCCAGTTCAGTTATATATCAGTTATATAGCGTGTCACCCTCGTGTTAAGACGTCGTCTCTGTGATCTTCGTGTTTACACTGTTTTGCAGACTTTTGTAACCCTAAGCAAATATGGTTGGTCAGAAGCATAAGCCTACTAGTAGGGATGTCATTAACAATCGGAATATCGATATATCGCCGATATAATTATGTCAATCGATAATCGATACCTATAAAAGGGATATCGATACTTCTAACGTTATAGCTTTCCTCTGTTCATGACAGCGTCTGTAGTAAACGCCATTTTCAATGACACCCCTAGTAAATGGTACGTCCCGCCTCTCTGTATGGTAAATGGTCCCTGCTTCTAGTGTGCTGTCAGAGCGCGTGTTCTCAACAGCACAGAACATTTTGAACAAGAGACACTTATCACCGGATAATGCAGATATGTACATCATCTGAATCTATACATCTATTTTCAATTCCACTGTGACAAGCTGAGGAGAGCCAACCCTTTCTGTACTCGAATGTGTGGGCAAGTCCGATAGCTTCAAACTCCAATTTTATTGGATTATAACAACAGCCACAGACTGCGCGTGTTGTTTGAGTAAGGAGATAAACTTCCCTCGTTTTGATCGTCTCATTTCCACGAAGCCAAGCACAGCTGCAAAGCAAACACAAAAGGACAGACATGGAAAAACTTCAACCTGCAGACCAGCTGATTGCCAAAACTTGGGACACGCTTCCTGTCACATAAACACTGCAGCGTGCGAGTCCAATAAAATTAGAGTGTCAAGGTATCGGACCTGCCCACAAAGAAAGGATTGGCTCTCAGCTTCGTGCCACAGTGACGTGGCATTGAAAGTAGATGAATAAATTTGTTCTGAGCAGTTAGAAAGTGAAGCTGCATCATCTCCTGCTTGGCCTTTTAAGATGCTGGCGCTGCCGGCAGCACAAACAACTGTTGTTCGCAACACTCACGCTGCATCGTTGTATCGATGCATTGGAAATTTTTTTAATCAATATATCGATACCAATAATATGTTTTCAATGACATCCCTACCTACTAGCATGGGTACAAGTCTCATACACAGATGAATTAACTGTCTGCTCGGATCGGCGCGATCTACCATGCATACTCGGTTAAGCAAAGAGAGTTGTAAAATGAATGAAAACCTGAATCCAGGAAAGAGAACTCTCCGCTCCGTGATTCACATCAGTGCAGGCTGTGTTGTAAACGAGTTCAACGGCACCCATGTGCACTTGAAAGACCGGAAGTCTGTATAACCCACAGCAAGTACACTACTTTCGGTATTGAGTGCCTCACATATTGTAAGAGTTGATTAGCTGTTTTAAGCTTCATGTAAAGTGACTCGGTATAAATAAGTGACTTATTTGAAATTAATGTTGATATTATTTTACAATGTTTGACATTATTTTACAATGTTATTTTTATAATAATTGATTTAGGTGTGTTTTATGAGATACAGTAATGGTATTTATGGATGTATAGTACAGTATGAACATCACAAACCAACCCCCCCCCCCCCCCCCGCATATTCCGGACTATAAGTCGCACTTTTTTTTCATACTTTGGTATGAAACCACAAGAGGGCAACTCTAGGCTTAGGTACTTACGGTAATCTAGCAGCAGAAACAAAGTTTGGAATGAAAGAGAAACTTGGGAGGGACTGGAGAAAAGCAGAGATTATTATTACTGCAATGAAGAAAACCAAAAAAGCTAATTGTGGGCTAAAAGCTAGATGGCCACAGCTAGAGGAACGAGCTCGCACATGGGTGCTTGAGCAACATGCTGCAGGGAGAAGCTTGTCAACAGTGCAGTTGCATCTCCACGTCCACATAGTCGTCAAGATGAATATAAATGATTTTGCGTGAGGACTTTCTTGGTGTTACCGCTTTAGGCAATGTAACCTCGTATCTATATCAGAGCAAGGATCACAATGTCACAGACTACCAGCAGATTTCAAAGCCAAGGTAAACAGTTTCCATGAGTTTGTGTGGTTTTTTTTTTTGTCGAATGCGACTTATACTCCGGAGCGACATATAGTCTGGGAAATATGGTGTGTGTGTGTGTGTGTGTGTGTGTGTGTATGTATATTGTCACGCTCACAATGGTAGGATCGGACAGACAGATGGGCTTAGGTCCCAATTATGGAAAACAATGGTAAATGACACTTTAGAAATTGTAATCACTATATAAAAGAAACAAAACACAAGGTTTGCACAAAGCAATAGGAAAATTAATGACTCTTATCTCAGCGTTCTGTGATGCGGTCTTCCGAAATGTAGTTCCTGGTATTACAATTCAAACAAATATAAGAGACATTTTCTCACAACAATATTTGTCGACACAATTTTTCACTAGTAAAGTCAGAGTCCATGCACATGATGCACACGTGGTAGCCTTTTGGTCCCTTGAAGTCGGTGTACCCGTGGTGCCAATTCACTACTTTCTCCATCTGGCACCCGAGTAGGAGTCCATGGCGTACGTACCCACCGGACACCTGGTCAACCAAACCCGATGCATAGACGCCTTCTCTCAGTCTGAGGTGGACTTCTGGTTCCGTCCCACACAGCTGACTAACAGTCAGTATGACACTCCCTTAAGACCCAAATCTTAGCATTCTTACACCCATACACGAATTCCTAGGTTTCTTCTCATTAAATCGAGAGGCAGACTTTACACCTTTACAAGGCTCACCAATCACAAATCTCTTTACTAGAGCTTCATCAATTTCTACGTCTGGACAAACGGGTTTTAAGCAAACAGTATTCCACTGACTGCTAATGACTGGAGTCTCTTGCCACTGAGCTTGCCTTTCTTATAATGGGAACTACCTAATTAACTCTAATCACTCGATGAGACACACCTGGTGTCCACAGCACAGTCAAAAGTAGTGTCTAACCAGTCATGACACCCTTCAGGCAGTCAGTCATAACACCATATATATACATACATACATACATACACACACACACACACGGAACGCTTGATACTTCACACTTCAAATCATGCTGCTTTAGTGCATCGCTTTTTTTTTAAATAAATATTAATCTAATTTAAAAAATAAGGAAACTAAGGAAGAATAGGGGAAAAAATTAAGGAAAATGTCACAAAACAGGGCCAATTATGCAAAAAAAAAAAAAAAAAAAACTCTAAACCAAAACAAAACAAAAAAAACAACCCAAAATCTCCCATCAAAACTACTTACATTGTTATATGCATCTGAGTGCGTGCACGCGTGCGTTTGTATGTGTATTTATATCTTATGCATTTTTTAACGTTTAATTGTTAGTACAAGTATTTATAGCATTGAATATGTATTTATTGATATTACATACACATGTATGTATACGTCAGTCAGGGGAAGTTTGGGGGGGGGGGAGTGTTGATCCTACTTCGCAGATTTTGATGGCCGCTTGTAGATCTCGGTGCCAATTAACCGTGGAAAATGAAGGATCCCTGCATGCACGCATATACACACACACACACACACTATATATATATATATATATATATATATTACACACACACACACACACATATATATATATATATATACACACACACACACATATACACATGTGTGTATATACACACACACACACATTTATATATATATACACACACACACACATATACACATGTGTGTATATACACACACACACACACACACACATTTATATATATATATATATATATATATATATATATATATATATATATATATATATATATATGCGATTGTTCGGCCTGCTTGGGATTGACAAGCTTGAGGCAATGTGACCCCCCCAAAACCATCTTACTTTACTTATCTTGGACAGAAACAAATGCGGTCTTAAATCAGAGACAACCTGTATAGGTGCTTAAATTAATTACACCTCCTGATAATATATATCACCAAAAGATTGTAGACCACGCCCACATGACTGGGTGAAGGTGGGCTATCCAGTCACACTCAAACTCACATATTGGGGCAATTTGAAACAGGCAATTAGTCTGTCAAGTAGTGTAGTCTGCAGTGAATTCTGAAAGAATAGGCTCAAAAGATGCCATTTAACTAAACAGCATTTAGTTTGAGTCAAAGTTCATAGGACTCCCCTGACCAACATGTCACATTTAAAATCTGTTAAAAAATAAAATCAATAAATAAAAAAAACTAAAAAATCTTTTAATTTACTTTTTTGTTTACATTTCTGCAAACTGACAACTTAAAGTCTGAAAGAGGTTTAATGAAATGTCATTACATAGCTTTGATGCAGCTTGTCCCGTCTGCATGCAGACATGATTTAATAAAGTGAAATAAATAGAAGTGTAAAAAAACAAACAAGAAAAAGTTTTAGTGTCTGGGTTTTACTTAAAATTTTTTATATATGATAAAACAATGATACACCATGGTTTTGGAGAATGTTGCTGAAATGACATTGCGTTTCGGGGAGCAGTGAGCGATATCGTCTTTGGTGGATACCTTAATTATTCACCTGCAAACTTTGGAGAATGCATGAATCTATTGTGTTTGTTCTCTGCTCCCTTGTAGCAGGCTGCCATATACAGAAATCTCTCACTTTCCACAGTTAATTGGGACTGAGATCCCCACTCGACCATAGAAATCCTGAAAGTATGATCACCCCCCCCCCAACTGATGTATACATACATGTATATGTGTATATAATATTAATAAATACATATTCAATGCTATAAATTATAACAATGAAACCTTAAAAAATAATGCATAAGATGTAAATAAAATATAAATACCGTACACACACATACAGACGCGCACACGCAGATATGCACACGCACACCTCACAACAATGCAAGTCGTTTAGATGGGAGGGTTTGGGTTTTTTTTTTTTGTTTTGCATAATTGGCCTTGTTTTTGTGGCATTTTCCTTAACCCCCCCCCCATTCTTCCTTAATTTCCATATTTTTTAATTCGATGAATCAAAAAAAAAAAAAAAAAAAAAAATGATGCACTGAAGCAGCATGAATTGTAGAGCGAAGTAGAGGTAGTAGTAGGGATCCCTGTAATGAAGGCCTTTCCGGTTTGTTTCGAACAAAAATAGAGCCATTATGCTTGAAAAATCAATCTTCCAAAACCTTCAAATATCGCCAATTATATTGGAGGGAATTATTTTGTGAATTTCACCACAAATTTTGTACAGGTCCAAAGATTTTGACCAAGAACAAGAACACATAATTTACCTCGAATGTGAGTATGTTTCCATAAATATGTGAATTGTAATTTGCATTGAATAAATTAAGTTAATTAAATGAATTCAATTATGTGTGAGTCAGCTTTAAAACAATTATTAGCACTGGAGTGCACCTGGCCTTCAACGAATAAATATTACACACACACACACATATATATATATATATATATATATATATATATATATATATATAATATACACACACAATACCAATCTAGCTATAGAAACAATCAAATGATTAATACAGTAATATCTATAGATAAAAGCTATAATTATATTTAATAAAAATATGACGGGATAATATTCGGGCTGATGCGGTTGAATGGAGCACGATGCTAATGTTAGCACCGAGGCAGGTTGAATAAACTGATTGTATCTGGGTGGTCGGACATCCAGTAGTATTGAAACCGGGTCGGTTTTTTTTTTTTTTTTTTTTTTAGTTTTTGCACACATTATCTAGATTCATCACGACAATCCAATGTTCATTCTGAATTACTGCCAAATATTATATTTATATTCAGCTCAATCTGGCGTCTTCATCTGGGAGGAAGGTTCGCTGGTGTGTGAGAGCCATGAATTCGCTGATTAACCGACACAGCGTGTAGGAGCAGCTCAAAATCCCAAAAGTCATCATGGCCACAAATAGCTTTTCCGTTAGAAATTTCCACACAAAATCCTCTCTCGATCAATGGATGTTTCCGTTTGGTTTACGATTTTGAACATTCCAGGTTGTTTTCTGATTCAATGCTTGTTAGATTAACAGGATTATTATAAAATCGGGAATAAAATGGCCGCCTGAGGCTCAAAGCCTGAGGCCCGGACACCAGCTGTCCCAAACTAGACGTGATTTTTTTTTTTTTTTTTTCAAAGGGCGCTTAGTTTGGGGGGATATAAGCATAAGTACGTATAAATTATACTAACCGACCCCGACAGTAGAAGATTTTAATGAAAACAGCAGCGCGTGCCTCATGAATGTCCAGCGGAGTGACCAAGCGCGAGCAACCAAACTTCAATGATCCCGTTCGTTGTTAAAATAACATTGGCGGTATTTCTAAATTCCGCTCAATTAAATCCCCAGAGGGAAGTAAACACAGCCAGAACTTACCATGTTGACTGATGGGTTCTTGTTTTGCAGCTGAATGTGAGAATTTTCTGAATAACTTCTAAGAGGGAATGTGAGCGCGCAGCCGTGTGAGCCTGAGAGCACGAGGAGGAGGGAGGGAGGGAGAGGCGTGCGAATCACTGCACAGTCGCAGTGACGGACAAACCCTGCAGTGGTCGCGCAAACGACCACGTGACCACAACTGCACACCCTGGGTTCTGCGGCATAGACCGGCACGTGACCACCACTGCACAGTGCAGCGCTGCAGCCCATGCAAGCAGCGGGATATATACTGCATGTAGTACCGTTATAAGGCTGCAAACGCACACGTGACCACCACTGCATGGTTTATTCCATGGCGCACAACGGGATTTGAGCACCACAGACATATTCTCCTCTGCAGAGGAGGTTCTGCAATGTAAAGTTCGAATCCACAAAGGGAGTGTGTGATGACTGCAACACTTCTGTTTGGTAGTGTAAACAAGACCCCCCCCCCAAAACAATTGAAAAAAAGGTGTGTGAGAACTACTACACATTACAATTACAGGCTTTGCAGTAGTTATGCAAATGAGGACACGTGTTATTTAACTGTATAGTAAGAGGGATCTGATCGCAAACAAATGTCTGATCAATACAAAAGACATTTTCCGCTGTGCAATCAGGTGAATATTTAGCACTGCAAATGGATGTACTGTATGACCATGACTTCATAATAACATCATAGATTTTTCAAATGACAGGTGACAGGCAGGGGCAGTGGTGGCCTGGTCGGAAGGTGATGGATTGCTGATCCTAAAGTTGGGGCTTCAAGCCTCACTGTTAACTGATGTCTGTTTCTGTCCTGTGATGTCCTGGTGAGCTGTTCAGGGTGTATTCTGCCCTCAGAGTTGGCTAAAATGGGCATCAGCCTCTCCACCACGCTAATTAGGACAAAGTGGTTCTGAAAATAAATGAATGGAGTTCCAAATAGCTTGTGACTATCCTTGTGTAATCATAGATATACACTGGACTTTGGAACATAACCAGATAAGGCACTGCATTGAAAATAAGGGTGTGAGGATGATAGCACAACAAAAGAACTTTGCCACTCTGCAAAATCTGTTGGTATCTATTTAAATTTTGAGCATATTTTATAAATAAAACATACAATATATTTTTGAATCATAAAAATAACCAGTGGAACTTTGTCCACAAGCTTTAGAATGTTACGTATGGAATTGAGAAGATGGAAATTGCCCCATGAAACCAGCAAAGCACGACGAACCACAACATAAACTATACAGTTTAATAATATCAACAAAGTAAGGCAAAATAATAACGTACAGCTGAGAGCGAAACAAAATACAAATTGAACAAGGGTCCCAAACCATAGATAGTCACCAAGCAGCTGCAGCATGGCAAATTTAGAGGCGGCGCGGCGGTAAAGGGCTTGGAATCCCACGTATCGAAAGAAACAAATGATGAAAATCCTCGCGTTAGCTGTGGATGAACGTGAATGATGGACTTTGTTTGATGAAGTCTTGAACGAGGAAACTTGGGTGAAGCGCATTCCATGATCCGCCTTGGATGATTCTCCCTAGATGATCTGCCCTGAGCCAGTCGGCAACAGGTCCTTAATATAGATTCCCTAAAGTTCGGGAAAGTTCCATTCTGGAATATTCTAAATCACCTGACCCGTCACCAGGGTGCATCCGCAACTAGGTCCATGTCGAAGTTTCCCAAACATGCTGGACTACGCAGGCACAAACAAAACCGTGACCCAAAAACAGCTGAGTAATACCATGTCACCATTTACAGCACACTAACTGAATATAATTATATACAACGTTTATCCAGTCAAATTTATATTTACATTTACACATTTATTTACATGCCCATAACAAGAATTTACAAGTGTGCCTGGGATATAATTAGAACGCATCCAAAAGATTAAACCTGAACAAATTGTGTTGCCAAATTCATAGAGTGGCGTAGTGGTTCGGGTGCTGCGCTCATTATGGTGCATCAGATTTATATGGCAAAAATCACTTTTATTTTTTTGAGTTGTCTATGTTTCAGTTTTGTTCCATTATAGTAAAGAACTATTCTGGTAAAATACTTTGTAAATTGAAGTTGATTTACAGGTCCCCCGGGCCCTTGTTTATCATATTCGCCACCGAATAAGATAAAACAGTCATAATTCTGTTTTTTTCTCGACTGCTTTACATAATAAGTAAGCAAGGTAAGTCAATAACTGTTATAAATTAATAAATATATTCAATATTGATATATTAAGCAAAGAAAAGTAAATTACAGAAATAATACAATCCAGAATTAACCCAAAAAGGCTCTAATTCTGTTAAAATTCTTTCCTGATTACATAATAAATAAACATAGTAAGTCAGTAACTGCTCAAAATTGGTAAGTTTTTGGTCATACTTTTTGTCAAAAGAGCCAAAGGATGCTGCTCTGTCACCCTTCATTGACTCCAGGAATGTTAAAAATTCTGGGAGTTTCATCAGGCTCTCTACATTTGATGGCCAAATCACTTGTCAATAGCACGCAACTTATTGTTGTCATCAAGTAGCTTTACAATTTTTCCACATGCCCGGTGTTCTGTGACCATTGGAATGTTAGCCTTAGTGTAGAATGTGGCCACCTGCTGTAAAACTAGCTTGGCTGTCGTAAAGCGACTTGTTGCTCCTACAGACTCCGGTCTTTGACCATGAGCAGCTTTATTGCAGTGATACATCATGCATCTCAGTACTTGTAAACAAGTAGGCAGTCTAGATCTGTTTATTACTGCATCATCTTCACAAATTGCAGGGCCAAGTCCAAATAACGTGGGAGCCTGATGAGTTTTTATAGTAGGTCTAGCTGTTGACATTGGTTGGTCTGAGTCTGATATTTGATCCATGGTAAGCAATGGTCCTAAATCAATAGCGAATAATGTAATTTATATTTCCATTAATATCTCCTGAAAGGGAAGCATTCAGAGGACACTAATTAATATGTAAATTCTACTACACCATACACTTTTGTAAAATATAGTCTGTCTTCCTTTCGGCCTTTTCCCTTTTACTCGGGAGTCGCCACAGTGAATCATCTGATTCACACGGTTGATTTGGCAGAGGTTTTTACGTCGGATGCCTTTCCTGCCACAACCCTTTTTAGCAAGGGACAGAAACACGTTGACGACTTTGCAGCTACTCTTTACGAAAGTCAGCAATGGTTCTTTTACATGCCTCTCACCATAGACAGTGAGAGACATGGCCTGCCTTTGATAACCCAGTTAGCTGCACTGGGGGGGACAGTGACAACCCTGTGGAGAGTGGGACTTGAACCCCCAACCTTTGGATCAGCGTCCCAGCGCCCTATACCACCACTGCCCCACTGTTGTAAAATATAGTATACATGAATAATTGTCAGGTAATCGCTTAACCATTCATTATATTAAAATGGCTCATAATGGCATACATGGTGAAAATGTAGCTTTGCAGGGGGACCTCTAAATACAGGGAGTCCTCGGTTTACGACGCTGATCCGTTTTTAAGACGCCATGTAACCCGAATTTCAGTGTAAGTCGGAACATAACAAAATATACTGAAAAGTACTGTATGTACAGTGCTATAATAAAATGTAACAGTTAATGACATAAAAAGTATTAAAAAAAGAGAAAACAATTCCTTACCACAAGAATGAAATACAGTAAGGGAGGGAGAGACAGGCTTATTGTGCTGGAGAAGCTGGGACAGGTGAGCCTGGAGTAGTAGATGCAGCTGAGGTAGAGGGTACAGGATCTGTTGCAGGCCTCTCTACCTTCTTAAAATACTGCTCCAGGTTCGACTGGACAGAGAGCAACCTCATCTCATCCAAGATCTCCTTGTAGCATTGCATCAAATCCATGATGCCTCTGGAAACCTGAGTGAACCTTTCCAAGTTGGGATCCTGAGCCTCAAAAGTTACCAACGCTTGCTGTATCTCGCACGCCTGAAACTAATTCGTGTTTGTTTACGTAACCACGTAAGACGTAATGACGCGTAATATTACAGCACCGAGACTGAGCGAAGGGAAGCAACGCCGTCTTCCTCGGCCCACAACCACAACACAGTGTAATCTTCTGCCTCGCGTGCCCGAAACTAGTTCGCATTTGTTTACGTAACCGCGAAAAACGTAATGACGCGCAATATTATTTTTTATATTTTTATGGGGGCACGTTTGTAACCACGAAACGGTGCAAGTCGGGACCGGTGTAAGCCTTGGACTCCTTGTGTTCATCAATTATGAAAATTTTTAAACAGGAACCTTTTTCTACCAAGTGGAACAAAATTAATTATCAGACAGATCAAATTTAGAACTTTCATTTTTTTGATGTACCCGAGCACTCATGATCAGGAGACTGTGTGTTCAAATCCCAGTTGGATCCCCACTGTGCTAAGATCCTTGGGCAAGGTCTTAACCACAAGTGTGCCTCTGTTCACCCAGAAGTATAAATGGGAACCAGTAAAAATATACTGGGAAGGTAACTTGCGATGGATTAGCGTCCCATCCAGGAGGAGTTGTACTCCTAGTCGCGTGACGCTATGGAAACCGCGGATAAGCACCGGCCTGATGATGAGCCACTATGGTTTGGGTGTAAAAAGCCCAAGGGACTTTACCTTAACTTTACCTAAATTCATAAAGATCCCATACATTGGAGCATGAAGGCACGTTAAGCTCTACTGCTCTCCACTACGATTCCTACACTATCACAATTGGCATCAAATCGGGACATGTAATTATTGTGACAATTTTTGAGAGAGAAAAATTTCACTATGATCAGAGTGGTCATTACAAATCTACCAGTTCATCACAATTTGAACCGTTGACCCCCATCTCTCAAATCATGAACTTGGTGGATTCTTGAACTTGGAACTCAAAGGATTGGGACTTAACCACTGTAAGAACATAAGAAAATTATGATCCAGTCCACATAGTTAGGAAGCATAAAGTCTGGGCACTGGAAAAACAAAAAGTCAGGTTGTGTAATGAGGCAAAAATGTACCTGTTTCAAAGTGAAAAGCGTATCAAGATATGAAATGAAGTACATGAATCAATGTAGCCTAGCCGAAAGTTGCTTTAAATTATCTGTTCTAGGCTAATAAAATGAAGCCAGCCAACTACACGAATATACTGAAGGACCAGGTTCTTATCAATGGTCTTTCCACCCCGTAATAGTCAGGACTTGTTCTTGGACAACAGTACTCTAGACTGTAATTGTGAAAGTATGGTTTGGGCACCATGAGAATGAATTAGCCATCATAAAATTCTAATTCAACCCAACTGAAAGTTTATAGATGTACTGAAGTAAAATATATGTAAGATATTAATCATTCATGTGGTCATTACGAGAAAACGTTACACGGACAAAAAACTGCAACATTGCAGAGTTGTTAAAACAATGAGATGGAGAATGTATACACTGTAATCAAAGCTAAAATTGGCTCAGCAAATTAGAGGGTGTGACTTATTTTTTTGCCAGTGTATACTGTGTAGTATACTGTGGGCTGTAATGCACTGTGGTCTTGATGCAGCATGTGGCTCTAACCTTAAAAATTCTTAGTCAGAGGTTTTAAAGGGCATCTATTGTGCAATGGCCATGGGTAGTCAATCCCACCCCACTTAATGCCCTTGTCTAAAACTCTACTACTACATACCTGCCAACTTTTGAAACCTGAAAAGCCTAGTAGCTAGCTGGGGTCCAGGGACCGCAGGCCCCCCGTAGGTCCAGGACAAAGTCCTGCGAAGCCCCCCCCGACAGTAAATGATTATTTGCATTAATAAAGTTAGAATGTGGCAAAGAACCTCATATTTCTTTAACAATCACGTTTCCATTTTTCTCAAACTGCCAAAGCAGAAATGCTGATGGAAAAGATCAAAGACAAACTTTCAGGTCCATATCCTTTCAGAATTTTTTGGGACATAATCATGCATTTGACAGAGGGCAGTGGTGGTCTAGTGGTATAGGGCGCTGGATCTCTGATCCAAAGGTTGGGGGTTCAAGTCCCACTCTCCACAAGGGTGTCACTGCCCCCCCCCAGTGCAGCTAACTGGGTTATCAAAGGCAGGCTTCTGTCCCTTGCTAAAAAGGGTTGTGACAGGAAGGGCATCCGACATTAGAAAACCTCCGCCAAATCAAACGTGCGAATCAGATGATTCGCTGTGGCAACTCCCGAGTAAAAGGGAAAAAGCCAAAAGGAAGACAGACAGAATCATACATGTGACAAATGTTTGGGCAAAATTGTCCACATTTCTCTTGACCTTTTCCCTCAGCACATATGACATGCATAATAATTTTCAAAAACCACAAAGGGGGAAACATTCCACAATCAACTTTTCATTTTAAATCTTCTTCTTGTCCTTTCGGCTTTTGCCTTCAGGGGTCGCCACAGCGAATCTGCCTCCATCTCACCCTATCCTCTGCATCTTTTTCTCTGACACCAACTGCCTTCATGTCTTCTTTCACCACATCCATGAATCGTCTCTTTGGGCTTCCTCTAGGCCTTCTACCTGGTAGTTCCAACCTCAGCATCCTACTCCCAATATACTCACTATCCCTCCTCTGTACATGTCCAAACCATGTCAATCTGGCCTCAGATACCATAGTAAACAAGAAGGGGCTCAGAGCTGACCCTTGATGCAGTCCCACCTCTCCCTTGAACTCTTCTGTCACACCGACAGCACACCTCACCACTGTCTTACATCTCTCACACATGTCCTGCACCACTCTAACATACTTCTCTGCCACTCCAGACTTTCTCATGCAATACCACAGTTCCTCTCTCGGCACCCTGTCATATGCTTTCTCCAGATCCACAAAGGCACAATGCAGCTCCTTCTGACCTTCTCTGTACTTCTCTGTTAACATCCTCAAGGCAAACACTGCATCTGTGGTGCTCTTTCTTGGCATGAAACCAAACTTGTTCACAAATGCTGACCTCTTCCCTTAGTCTTGCTTCCACTATTCTTTCCCATAACTTCATCGTATGGCTCATCAACTTTATCCCTCTGTAGTTGCCACAACTCCCTTGTTCTTAAAAATGAGCACCAGCACACTTCTCCTCCATTCCTCTGGTATCCTCTCATTCTCTAAGACCTTGTTGAATGTTCTTGTCAGGAAATCTATTGCTTCCTCTCCGAGACACTTCCATACCTCCACCGGTATGTCATCAGGGCCAACTGCCATTCCATTCTTCATCCTCTTCAATGTCCTCCTCACTTCACCCTTACTAATTTTTGCTACTTCCTGGTCCTCAACAGTCACCTCTTCTATTCTATTTTCTCTCTCATTTTCCTCATTCATCAGCTCTTCAAAGTACTCTTTCCATCTTCCCAGCACACTTCTGTCATCAGTCAATACATTTCCCTCTCTGTCCTTAATCACTCTAACTTGCTGCACATCCTTCCCATCTCTATTTCGCTGCTGTGCCAACCTGTATAAATAATTTTCTCCCTCTTTACTTTCCAACCGAGCATACAAGTCATCATATGCCCTCTGTTTGGCCTTTGACACTGCTACCTTCACCTTACGCGGTGTCTCCCTGTACTCCTGTTTACTCTCTTCGGTCCTCTCTATGTCCCCCTTCTTAGCTAACTTCTTTTGTACACACTCCTGCACTTCCTCATTCCACCACCAACTCTCCTTATCTACTGTCCTTCCAGATGACACACCAAGTATTCTCCTACCTGTCTCCCTGATCACATTAGCTGTAGTTGTCCAGTCATCTGGAAGCACTTCCTGACCACCCAAAGCCTGTTTCAACTCCTCCTTGAGGACAACACAACACTCCTCCTTTTTCAGCTTCCACCACTTTGTCTTCTGCTCTGCCTTTGCCATCTTCACCTTCCTCACCATCAGCATCATCCTGCACACCACCATCCTATGCTGTTTGGCAACACTCTCACCCGCTACTACTTTGCAGTCACTGACTTCCTTCAAATTACATCGCCTCCACAAGATGTAGTCTACCTGTGTGCTCCTACCTCCGCTTTTATAAGTCACTCTATGCTCCTCTCTCTTCTGGAAGAAAGTATTTACCACAGACATTTCCATCCTTTTTGCAAAATCTACCAACATCTGTCCTTTTGCGTACCTGTCCTGGATACCAAACCTGCCCATCACTTCCTCGTCCCCTCTGTTTCCTGCACCAACAAGTCCATTGAAGTCTGCCCCAATGACTACTCTTTCATCTTTGGGGGTATTCTGCATCACTTCATCTAACTCACTCTAGAATCTCTCCTTCTCTTCTAGCTCACATCCTGCCTGTGGGGCATAAGCACTAACAACATCGAACATCATGCCTTCAAATTCTAACTTGAGACTCATCACTCTGTCTGACACCCTTTTCACTTCTAGAACATTCTTGACAAACTCCTCCTTCAAGATGACTTCTACTCCATTTCTCTTCCCATCCACACCATGAAAAAACAGCTTAAATCCTGCTCCTATGCTTCCACCTGGTCTCCTGAACACACAGTATGTCCACCTTCCTCCTCTGCATCATGTCAGCCAGCTCTCTACCTTTTCCTGTCATAGTTCCACCAAAGTCCCTACTTTCAGTTCAAGACTCCTGCCTTTCCTCTTCTCTCTCTGACTTTTAATTTTACATCTATTGTTTGAAAATAATCAATTGAAACAAATACAGAAATTGAAAGACTGCAATATCACCATGCCCTGAAAACATTGTAAATAAATTTAAATCTAATAGTCAAACGCACATTTTACCGACATTCTTTGGTTTGAAAGGCACAAAACTTGAAAAATATTAAAGGCATCCAGATCACATTCTTTAATATTGTGAAGACATTTCACATTCTATTAAACAATGTATAAGTTTCATGTACCATACACTCAATTGATAAAGAAACATTAACTACTTCTACTGCTGAAAATAATTTATGGAAGTCATAACTTGAATTCTTTTTCCAACAGCAATATTATTGGCTCATCAAACGTACCGACACAAAGCTGACCCATCTAATTCCTCCACGATTTGAATGTAAAACAAAGGGTGACCTCTTGCACACCTACAGGGAGTTACATTAGCAGCATGCACTGCTGCTTTTCTTCTAAATTTAGATACAGTTCTCGGAGATCTCATCAATTTGTTTTGTGTTTTTTCGCTACTATTTTTAATTTTAGATTGATTATGTTAAAAAATACAAACATAATTATTATTAATAGTGGGATAATGAAAACCCTAATTACGGCAAAACCGGACTAGTCGGCAGGTATGCTACTACATTTTACCAGATCACTGCAAAATGGTGAAACTGCAAATTCCATAAATAATTTGACTGGTCAAAAATTTACAAAAGCAATTTATTTATGACTTAGAACATACAGAACAGCTAAGAAAACAACTTCTGAGAGAAAAAAAGAGCTACTCACTCAGGTTTCTAATGTCTGGTGACCAACAATGATAATATTTTACAAAAACAGTACACAAAACATAAGCAATAATGCAATATTCATAAATAAAGCAAATTCCAGAGAAAACCACAAACTAAAATAAATATTGCGAGTAGCATGACGGGGAAAAAAGAAGCAGGTCTTGGTCCCTATGTAGTGTTTAACCAAGCTATAGGGAACTTAATGAAACAAACAAGTTTATTTTCTACAACAAAACAGAAATGCTCTTTGATCCAATTCGTTTATCAATACACGTGAGTAACGTTATGAAATATCTATACAGTAGTCTAGAAATGTAGTCAAAGATACAAATACACCATTTCGAAAGATTTCTTTTTGCTTCGAGTGAATGAAAGCAAGGGCATTTATATAACAAAACTAAATCAAAACAAAACAAACAAAAAACCCAGTGCAAATATTTTTCACAGTGCAGATTTATCCTGCAATACATTAGGTAAAGTCAAAATGCTTTCTTGCACCATCCCAGAAGTTCTTCCAAACCTTATGTGGAGTCTCTTGACCATTGTGTGCATGAGCTTCCAGTAAAAATCTGGTTTACATTCTGGCTCGTTTCTGGGGAGGACTTGTTTGCTCAGTCAGACCAAGTCTCTCTAGCTCAGAGTGGAAAAAAGCTTGAAGTCTGATGCCAGCCTTGGCCTCAGTGGTGTTACGAGGATTGTACTCAAGGCAGTTGGAAAACATGAGCTCCACATCATTTACATACTCCACTGTAAAAGCATGTAAATGCAGAATTGAAAAATGACTGATGCTGTTGTCTGAACATCTGAATTTAATCAAGACAATGTAAACTTATATATAAAAACATTAATCAAGATGACAACTTACGTGCAGTTTTGTATTCACAGTTGTTCACCTTTTCTCTGATGATACTCAAAGCAATAGGTTTTTTGATGATATCATAATAATCAGGTACCTGCACAGAGAACCGACCATGTTAAACTTGACACCTCAGATAAAAGAGAAACTGGGATACCATAAAGATTTTTGATCGTCACGTGACTAAAAGCTTAACTGTCCATTTTTAAATGCCTTTATTCCAGAGGGAAAATTTTAAACTCACAAAGATGGCATTTAAAATTTTTAATAACAGTTAGAAACAGTGATCCTGGCTCCTATCCCAGATACCCAGAAACTGATAAGACTATGAAAAACAGGGGTCCTCAAGGAGGTGGAAAACCCCAGTGTAGACAAAGATTTTGTTTAACATGAATGACCTTTAATTTAATTATGGATTTGAATTATAAGGTATACCTGAGTTCGAGAAACAAGTTTCATGAAGGGCCAGCTATCCTCATGTCGAACTAGATCCACTGTCATCTGTTCACACACTGACAGCTCATGAATACCAGAATTTCTTCCAGAGCAGCGACGACTAGAAGAACTGCCTGGGGCCAAAGATGTCTTATTTTTAGGGGAGACCTCTGCTGGAGGAAAGAACAAATGCACTGAAGATAAAAACAAAAAGCAGTACACATCTGGGTCTGATCATGAAACTGGTACGGATATGTGCTGATCTTTTACATTTTCTGCAGATTTAATAAAATGTTGCCCATTTTTAACATGTTAGGTCAATATGCATTAAACCACGGTAGATGCAGGATAATATTCCTTGAAGTAAAATTATCAAACTATCAGTAGGATGACTCAAAAAGTCAGTATGTAACAGACAGAATGAATGGTCTTCTATTCACAAATAATAGCTTTATCAAACAATTCTGTAATTAGTTATATTTTGCCAAAAGATAGTGCTTGACATGATACATTTTTATTTATTATCTACAGTCAATAAATGATAATACATCAGTGATTGGTGGGTGCACAAGAATGACTTCGTAATATGAACAGGAAAAGTTACATATATCGACTGTTCTAAGTCTGGTGCCACACACGCAAATTCCATGGCTCATTGTGCGTGCACCTGTGCTCCAATTCATGCGGTTATTGGACCTGTACACTTTATCAAATGCTCAGCGGGGCATGAAAATAAGCAAGTTGTTCTCTTGTCACAAAACTGAGTGTAAAAAAGTGTAAACTGGGAACTGTCTGAATACTCACCGTATGTACATATTTTGAGATAATATTACCTACCAGGCATGCACTAAATATTTTAATGCATTGATTCAGACATAAACATTCAAGTTTGAAGTGGGATAGTTGGGAAATATACCAATTTCTTAATCTGGCCCATCTATAAAATAAATATTTTCATATAAATAACTTTTCCACACATCCTCCAATAAGAGAAAGAAAAGCTATAACATTCAAGTAATCCATGTATTAAGCAAGTAACTTAATGCTATTCAGGTCTCATGGAGGCCAGAGCCTATCCCAGCCAACTCTAGGTGAAGGCAGGGTACATCCTGAACAGATTCCCAATATAGTATATTGCAGAGCTAACACACAACCATTCACACTCACACCTAAGTGCAGCTTTTCTAGGCAATTAGCATGTCTTTGAAGCGTGAGAAAACCCACATAAGCACGAGGAGATCATGCAATATCCACAAAGACATGTCTTTACTGAGCTAGACTTGAACTCAGGATCTTATTGTAAGGCCGACATGCTTACCACTACACCACCAAACATTCAAGTAAAAAAAAAAAAAAAAAAATTTTTTTTTTACATTTTACACACACACAGTTGTGTTCAAGCAGTCAGACATCACTAACCTGACCAATCAGTTTTTGGTAGAAATGTTATTTCTCCATGGCAAATGATTTACTAGCATTTGAGTAGATAATAGAATTCAACAGACCCCATGGTCCTGACCTGCATGCTTTTGATTCTGTATAATCGAATCACTAATCGAAAGGGGTGTGTTCAAAATGCAGTGGTACCTCGGTTCTCGAATGCTTTGGAGGTCGAACAAATCGGAATTTGAACAAAAAAATTATGAAGTCGAACTCCAAAAATGCGCGAGAAAAAATGAGACCAAGAGTGAGGAAAGGTGCATGACTTCCGGAAATCGGTCTCTTTTGACCACTGTGTGCATGTGGATGTGCTTGCTCCTGTGCTACAAAGTACAGTATACCGTGTTTTTTGTTTACTCGATTAGATTAGCTAATAAACATGTCTCCAAAGAAAGCTACTGAGAAAAGGTCAGTTGTGTGGAAAACTTGCGTTTAAGAAAGAACTGATAGCGAAGCATGAATCAGGAGGGCATGTAACTGATCTTGCTCAGGCATGTGGCATGGCTCAACCAAAGATATGCAAGATCCTGAATGACAAAGGGAGTGTTAAAGCCAGTGATGTGGTGAAAGGCTCAAAGGTTATCAGCAAACAAAGAGGAGGTGGAAAAATTACTGCTCCTATACATAAACGAGCAACAGTTAGCAGGAGGTAGTGTTAACGAGGATGTGGTGATCTCGTGAAATCTACGATGATTTGATGAAAAAAGACCAGAGCTCGAATCCCGAAGGGTTCCACTTTAAAGCAAGTCAAGGCTGGTTCGAAAATAAACAAAAAACAAACCAAAAAAGACACAAAATAAATTAATCTATTAAGAATTTTGTGTTTGTCCCGTTTCACATTTAATATACTATTTGATATATAAACGCCATTATGAAATGACATTTATGTTTAAAAAAGGTAGTTTTCTAGAGTCTTGGAACAGATTAAAACCGTTTATATTATTTGTAATGGGAAAAGCGGATTTGGAATTCGAACAAATCGGAATTCGAACAGTCTTCTGGAACAGATTAAGTTAGAGAACCAAGGTACCACTGTAATAGCATTTTGAAGTTCAATTAGTGTCGTCATACATTCTTTGAAAAAATAGGTGCCAATTGCTGTTATTTAAGGAAGGGAGGCGGCAAATGTTGTATATGCTATTATAAAGCACTTCTCACTGAAATTCTGAGGAAAATAGGTCGTTCCAGATATTGTTCAAAAGACCAGCATATCTAGATTAAAGTTGATTGGAGAGGGAAAAACAAAAATGTATTCAGTTTGAATATATCAGAATACTTGAAGAGGTCATGTTGCCTTATGTCATTGGTTCTCAAATAGTGGGGCTTGCCCCCTGGGGTGGAGGGGGGCATGGTGTGATGCCATGGGGCCGTGTGTGACCCCAAGTAACATGTTTTTTTTTTGCCCTACTAGAATAAAGTGTAATTGTACATTCATTACAGTAGATGGCAGTGGCTCCCTCACTGTCAGAGTGTGCCCAGAGAGAATTAGGTCAATGGTAAAATATGAAGTGAAGTTAACAAACCCACTATGAAAACTTTTTAATAGGGATGAAAAGAGAGGCAGAGACAGTGAGAGAAATGAAAGTCTCCCAAAAGCTAGATGAAGGATGAAGAAGATGGCGGTATGAGGAAGCGGATGTAGCACTCGGCTTCACTGTGACTACAGTAAGAAACGCAGAAAGACCGCTATGTTTACTGTGTCTGAACCCAAATAAATTCAGGTGTCACTTAAAGACATCACACCTTGATCACATCGATAAGCCGCTTCGTTTTTTTTCAGTGAAAATGTGCCAAAAATTGTCAACAACCATCCTGCTTGGTGAATGCTACACCAGCAAATCCGCGAGCTGTTAGCATCAGATAAAGTGGAGTACCAAACTGTTGAGTGTAGAAACCCCACAGCAGAGCAGAGGAACTGATCCTACCTGCAGCACACACGGTCTCCGTCATGCTGGATGACATCACTGCTGTGAAAATAAGTGCAGGTCCCAGTTCAGCATTCAGCAGGAGCCGAAAGTTCAGTATCGTGCTTTAAACTCAGCTTCGAAAAGCTGTGCACTGCGAAATGTGCTCATTGTACCATTAATCTGGACTTAATCATTTTGACAAAAAAAAAAAAAAATACAAATTGTTTTAAATCATTTTTGTTTTGTAGGTTAAAGTGTTTTATATATTGTGCTCCTGAGTTAAAGGGTACCTGTAGTGAAAGCGCTCATATACCTAATTTGATTTATTGTGTATAGCTAGTGACAATACACCTATAAGGTGTTTATTATATTTTCTCACAAACCAGCTTGAAGCGATTTAAGGGATTCACTAACGTCAAGTTTCAGAGCACAGGAGTTTTCACATCGTTGACAAAGCCTCCACCGGAACTGCGAGATTGCAATGTAAACATAAGGCTATATACCTGACACAACAATACAAGCTTACGGAAACTTGGAAAAAACAGACATTATCGTAGTTTTTTTTTTAAACCATGGATGAAGACAATGTCGTAGAAGGATTAGGTTATTTATATGAACCACTGAAAAAAAGACTATCCACATTTAGTGAAATCGGACCAGGAAAGTGACAACTTGGTTGATATTGGAGAGTCGGCAGAAGCGCTTACATGGGAAAATCGTAGCAAACAACCAGCAAATATTTGGTGCTCTTGTGGAAAATGCATGCGTCAAAAAAATGATCAGGAGTGCTATTGTTGTAAACAACATGAATTGCTTGAGGAAAATATACTGACATTCTGCAATTGGCGATACGAACGTCAATGATGTTACGTCACAATGACCTTTGACTCCGGTGAAAAAAGCCAACATGTCTGCGTGCTGAACCTTCGTGAGCAAGGAATGCCATACAGAAGAAAAGGAAATGTGGACTTATACATAACCTACCGACATCACGCGATGTTTAAAGGTTAATAATAAGGTATGGTGGATCTTTTTTTAACGCCGTCAATTTTAGGTACAGGTCTGTCTATCTTCCTTTCGGCTTTTTCCCTTTTACTCGGGAGTCGCCACAGCGAATCATCTGATTCGCACGTTTGATTTGGCAGAGGTTTTTACGTCGGATGCCCTTCCCGCCACAACCCTTTTTAGCAAGGGACAGAAACACGCTGACGGCTTTGCAGCCTACTCTTTACGAAAGTCAGCAATGGTTCTTTTACATGAACCTCTCACCATAGACAGTGAGAGACATGGCCCGCCTTTGATAACCCAGTTAGCTGCACTGGGGGAATTTTAGGTACAGGTACCCTTTAATATTGCTGATAAATGTGATTATTATTTATTGATTTTATTTTATTTTTCAGTATCAAATGGTTCATATTGTTGGTCAAAAATGTTTACAGTTTAATAAGGATACTTTTTTTTAATTTCAGGCAAATGGATGCACTTTAAATCTTTTTGTTTAAAAACTAAAAAAAAATTGTTAAAGCTATTCTTTGTTGGAAGTTGATCTATATGCTTTCCTCTTCCTGGGAGGGGGGACAGAAAATAATTGAGAAGCACTGCATTATGCTAAAGAGGAAATGCCCTTGAAATGGGTGTTCCAACAAGACAATTACTCCAAACACACCGGTAAACGGGCAACATCTTGGTTCCAGACCAATAAGAATGATGTTCCATCATGGTGGCCTGATCCCCAAGATCAAGAAAACTTGTAGAGTGACATCAAAAATGCAGTTCAGAGGCAAAATCAAGAAATACAGGAGTACTGAGGAATGTAGTCCAATTGTGGGCTGGAAATACCTGTTTACAGGTGCCAGAGGTTGGTTGATGCCATGCAAGACAGATGTGCAGCAGTTCTCAGAAAGTGTTTATACAAATAAATATTAGTTCAGTGAATGTTTGAGTTTGTAAAGAAAGCAGACACTGTTTTTTTTTTTTTTTGACCAGTCTAATTTTTTGAAAAGTCTAACTTTTCTTGAACTTCTTTAAAGGAATAACACAAATTAAATATTTTTCTTCATGTTCTGATTCGGAATAGAATGACCTCAACAAGATAAAAAAAAAAAACAAAACAAAAAACTGATTTTAGATCACGCCGGTCATAGATAATATCACTAACCTGTGCTAGTTCTTTTCCTGGACTCTGTGTGAGCTACAGCAGAACTTGATTGAGGGCTTCTTTTATTAGATGTGCCATTAGTGTTTACCACCTCAATGCTGAGTCGAGCACTGGAGCGAACTCCGGCCCGAGGAGGTGCCCTGCCGTTGGACGTTGGAGAGGCTTTCTTCCCCGTGGTTTTAGAGCCTCCCTTACCGAGGGAGTTGTTCTGTTTGGATGTGTTCTGTTGGTTGTGCGGTGTGGAGTGATTTGATTCAGCTTGTCTGTATCTACTGAACGAGCGCCCTGCTTTAGAATTCTGTAGTGGGAGCTTCACAGCAGCCTTCCTGGAGACACTTGGGCTAAAGTGGAAAATAAATAAATAAAATGATGAGTAAATCACTAAAACAAATGAATCGTCCAACTAAATAAACCAACCTTTCTTTCACTTCCACCTCTGACTCGTCATCTTCAAATTCTGTCTCTTCATCCTCCTCCTCCTCAGACTCCTCCTCCTCCTCCTCCTCCTCAGACTCCTCTTCCTCCAGTTCATCCTCAGAGTCGATGGAGGAGCGCTGACGAGAATTTATGCGATGAGAGCGTTGCTTAGGACGACAGTCTGGACAGAACCAGTCTTCAGTAGGAATAGCCTAGGAAGCAAAGCATTCCACACATCACTTATTCTGAATTTTTCAAAAGTTATAGCTACTGAGGGAACATCTGGAGGCAAAAGTGTACCTTGAGTTTCGGACGCACACAGAAGATATGATGGCCTCTGTCACAGCCGTCACACAGGAGCATGTTCTCGCTGTCACCCTTTCTGCGGCATACTTTACAGCGAGCATTAAGAATAGACTTAGCCCAGAGTACACTGCGCTCCAGTGTAGACAGATGCAGAAACAGCTGTGACAGACTGGTGCAGGTCAGAAGAGAATCCCTCCAGCGCTCAAGCACTGTCTTCACCGGTCGCCCGCATTCACTTCCATCTACATTTCAGGAGAAACTCATTTAAATTCACTTAAAATATACACCTCTTGTAGACAAATAAGTGTTTTCAAATAATGAGAAATCATTTGTAACTCACCGTCTTTGTCACTGAACTGGTCATCATCTTTCTTTTTGTCTTTTTTCTTTGTTCTTGAGTCTTTTTTGCTTTCCTCATCACCTGGTTTAAGAAAACAAAATCAGACCAATGCAAAAATTTATTCATTCAGCATACCATAAAAGTAAAGAAATCTTGAAAAGGGAAAAACAAATTCATGTCTTCACTTAAAGAAACAGAATACAGACGCTCCGCGACTTACGTTTTTAATTGGTTCCAGACGGCCGAACGTAAGTTGAAAGTGAACGTAAGTTGTTAAAGTGACATATGACGCTCATATTGTACTATACATCCATAAATACCATTACCGTATCTCATAAAACACCCCTAAATCAATTATTATAAACATAACATTGTAAAATAATATCAAATATTTCAAGTAATATCAACATTAATTTCAAATAAGTCACTTATTTATAACGAAGCACCTTACATGAAGCTTAAAACAGCCAATCAACGCTTACAATATGTGAAGCGCTCAATACCGAAAGTAATGTACTCGCGAAAGTAGTGTACTTGCTGTGGGTTGTACAGACTTCCGTTCTTTCACGTGCAAAAGGGTGCCATTGAACTCTTTTAGAACACAGCCTGCACTGTGTGAATCCCAGCAAAGCGGAAAGTTATTTTTTTTGTGGAAGTAAGTAAGTAAACTATATTCAAGAGATGCATACAAAGAACAAGTACAAATCCTAATGAATATGAATATAAAAATAAGTATACACACTTATGATTCTGCTAAAAGATAATAAATATCTGTAATTGTTCTGTAATTTGTGTTTTCATTCGTATTACAACTCTCTTTGCTTAACTGAGTATGCATGGTAGAGTATGCATGGTGCCGATCTGAGCAGATAGTTAATTCATATATACTGTGTAATATATATATATATATATATATATACACACACACACACACACACACACACACACACACACAACTGAACTAGGAAGGAGGGACACATTCAGTCTGTAGTTTGTAAACAATGGATGCAGCATCATTGCATCATTACGTCAGCGTACTACGTAGGTATGTCTAAACTCAAAATTTGACTTTTTTCGGAAAAAAAAAATAAAATAAAAAAAAACCCCGTAAAATCGAAAAAAAAAACGTAAAACAGATGAACGCAAGTCGGGGAGCATCTGTAAATTCAAACACTTAGTAAGCTGGAGGAGGAAGTGACTCACCCAGTGGAGCTTTAAGGAATTTCCGCTCAATACCCTGCTCTATCTGAGCAAGGGCCCGTGCAAGGTGGTGCACACTGTTGTTTAAGGGCTGAGGTGTGCTAGCACTGGTGGATGCTGCACTCTGACTCTCAGCTTTTAATTCCTGCGATCTGAGCAACAAGATCATAGAATAAAGCGTTATCAATTATTTTATCCACAGTAGGGTGTCTCCTTCTAAACAGACTGGCTGCATTTTACCACCAGTTACAAACAGCACGTTCAAGGCTCCCCCAAAATAAATATGTTCAACACAGTTACCTGTCTTTGACTCTGATATGGTTCTGCTCAATCTCCATGGCTTCCTCCTCGCCATTAAGTACCCAGTTCTCTTTGCCCTCAGAAACCACTAGTTCATAGTTTCCACTTTCCAGTGCTGCTCTCCATGCACCTCTTTCCATCACCTTATCACCACAAAAGAGAGAAAAGCTAAAAACATTTTCTTTTCTGATATATTTACACACAGAACCTATATTCGGAGACCATGATTCAAGCATAAATTCCCATGATTCCATGTAAGCAGGCCACACATTTCTAAAAACGGGGTTAAAAAAATGTAACAACAACATTGCAGTTCATTGGGGTCTTTTCTATTCGGACATGTTCAATTGTGAAGAGACCCCAGGGTTGCCCTAAAACACACTAGAGGGATTATGTCTTTCAGTTGGTCTGGGAATGCCTCAGTGTCCCCCCCTGGAAGAGCTGGAGGAAGTGGCTGAGGAGAGGGATGTCTGGACCTCAGTGCTTAGGCTTCTGCCCCCGCGACCCGACCCTCGATTAAGCGGATGAAGATGAAGAACAGACACTGCAGTTCAGTCTATAGCATACCTTTACTGAACCCAGAGTTCCCTGATAGATACGGTCCTCAATGTCCAGCAGTAGATCCCGGAGACGATTCTCCATGCAGCGCTCAGCAGATATGGTGCTATCAATAGGAGTGAAGCTGTTCTTAACCTTCCCAGAACTGCCTTTGCTCTCTGATGGTCTTTTATCTGGGGGTTTAAAAGAAAATACCTTACAAAGAATCCATGACAGCAGAAATCTGTGACTAGAAAAAGATAATTCTGCAGGCTATACACCAACAAACCATTTATCATTTATATAAAAAAAATATTCTATTTAATAAGTTGAATACAGTAGCAGGGCTGCCAACCCAGGAAAATACCATTTTGTCGTTAAACCAAAAATTAGTACAGTCGGCACTCTTTTTACAAAAACCACTGTATACGAAAAAATTTCCTAAATTGTTGTCCTCTGTTTACGAAACAAGTTCTTCTTACAAAAAGCGCCAAACGCACCATTCAAACATTCCATTCAAGCATTCAAATGCACCATTCAAAAAAGAAACAAAAAACAAACAAAAAAAATTTTTTTTTTGGGGGGTGGGGGTGGTACTTGAGCTGTAATATTGGATGCACTTTGATCCATACTGTGTGTGTGAGACAGTAAGGTAAAGCGATGTTTGCACCTCAACATCCTGCCCCGCTGGCCTCCCATTGGCTAGGAGGGATGACGCCATCATTCCAACTTTGTTCATGTTTGTGTCATTCCAACTGTATTTTATGGATCAGGCTTTTAACCTTGCATAAACATTTGTAAGATTATAACTCTGCTCAGAAGACATGGTCAACACACGAGCGCGCACATGCGTGCACACAGTGCTGTAGTGGTCAAAAAATACATAAGTTCACTATGGTAGCGAAGTGGGCTGAGGTGCGCAGAGAGCGGGGATTGTTGATTTGTCTTGTTAGATCTTAAAATGACCGTTTTCTGGGATGTCGGTCTGTCACCGGGTGTGACCATGTGAACCAAATATAAACACAGCCTAGCTTATCCTTACTTACCGGGGACTTTGTTGGACTCGACTTGCAAGCTTCCTGCGTTCTTTACACGAGTAAACTTGTGCATGGTGAATGAAAGCCGGAAGTTCATTGGACACAAATCTTGAGCTCAGATAGCAGTATCCAATCAGATGTATAATACTATAAGGCTGATTCGTGGTGTTTATGGAATCATGTTTATGACTAGATTTACTAAAATAACCTTTGGCTTTGAAACCATTTATCACTTAATCTCCACTTTTTATTTACAGTCACGGAAATTTACATTGATCAACTATAAAGTAGACCAAATTAAGTCAGTACACGTAACTCAGCCACTAAAACAAGTGGTTACACGAAATGTACTCACCACTACAGCACTGCACACACACACACACACACACACACACACACACGATTCCCGGTGATAGTGATTCCTGTTGCCATGGTCATTGTAAGATTATAACTCTGCTAAGAAGACATGGTCAACACAAAGTAAGTACCTTAAAAGGTATGCTTTTATAATTTTTAAAGGGTAGTCTTGGGAGCCTTGGAACGAATCACGCATTTTACATGTAAAATGCGCCTCTGTTTATGAAAAATTCAGATTCTGAAAAAGGCGCTGGAACGAATTAATTTCATAAGAAGAGGGCCAACTGTATTTTGAGGTGAAAATTAGTATTCGTGAGGTACTGTTGAAAATTAGTATTCTTAATCGACAAAATTGGTACTCAAATTAGAATTCCACAAAATTACATACCGTATTCGACATAATAAGCATCCTGCTCCAATATGCCCACCCTCCCATGTTTTTGATCTTACGTCGAATAACCACCCATGTGTACTGGGAGCAAAATCGTAGATCAAACTTACCAATTTTATTTGATCAGTCTCTGTAACCGTAAAATGAGACGTTCACCACCTGTAAAAGTGAGTTTACACGGTATTTCAAGACCCCCCGCCATTGGAGAATGTCTATAATGTTCCTCAGTAACAACATTTGATCGTTCCACCATGCTTTAAAAAAGAGGAAAATATTTTGCTGTGTTCTCTTGGTAAATGTCCAACAAGATGAACCATTAGAAACTGCTACAGCAAAACTATGGGATGCTCTGAATGAATGGAGCGATGAGCCAGATATGGACTTATCAGAAAGTGATGAGGATTTTCCCGTTGATTGGTTCAACGTGCCATGTGCTAAAGTTGACATTCATGTTGATTGGCTCGATTTTATATGGGGGGAGGGGGAAAGGATATTTAAAGGAACAGCACCAGGAGGGAAAATTAAAGAGACTTTTTTTTAAATTATGCTGTTTTCTGTTTATTATCAGCTTTCATGGAAGTAATTTGGTTGATACCACAAAATGAATATCACAAATACCAGTAAAACTCTTTTATTGCTCTGTTATTATTCATGTTTTCCACCTCTATGGTAACAAGCACTTACCGTTCCACTCCGCTGGTAACATTTTAATAAGCGCCCACCCACGCCAACTTTTTAAGCACCCTGGGTGTTTATCACGTCGAATACGGTATATGGACATACAGGTTATCTTTGTCAAATTTTACTGCATTTTGGATTAATAATGAAACAATAGCATACTTGAGAAACCATGTTAATTTGACATATTCTACTGGTGTTATGACATAGAATGTCATAATTATTATTATATATTTATTATTATATTATGCATGACCCTGAATGATATTTGATATCAGCATTTTCAAATAACAAGAGAATTCAAGACAAGAATAAAGTTATACAGTAAGCAAATCGGTCGCTAGTTGGCTATGTCTGCCTCCCTTGACATGCATTTTAATATCAAAAACACCCAGATGCGCAATGCTAATTTCACACTGCACATTGTGCAAACCATGGATCTGTCATGTTGCTTAATAAATGACTAAGTTGTTGAATATCCCAATAAAAATTCTTGCTTTCTTTTTGTCGCCATTTTGAGTTCCCCGTAACTGTTAAATAATTGGCTCCGGTTAGCACGGAATGTATGTAATATAGCTGCTGATTCATGGAAATTGACCTGCCCTGCTGCCGTTTACCGAATCACGTGGCAAATACAACAGTAACATCCTGTGAGATTATGAAACTTGGTTTCGCCAGGAAGGTAAACATGTAAACACAGATCAAATTTGAAGCAATTCATCAGAATTATTGATAAAATATTGTCAGATAAAATTGAAAGGAGCATACTTTCCTGAAAATTTGAAATTCATATTAATGTCTGAATTAATCATATTGCCATATTCTATTTTTCATATGAATACGAATAAATTCGTACAAGTTGGCAGCCCGGCAGTAGTCTGTCCTGAGATGATGCCGTACATGTAGTACTTTTCATACTATGTGTATTCTGTTGAAACGAATGTTTTAAACAGACCAGTGACACATACCTCACCAACGTGTTACATGCCATTCAAAAAGAAGATTGTCCTAAAATACTTTCATGGACCTCCCCTTTTATGTCACTTCTGAGGGTGGGGTTAAAATTGACTGGAACCATAGATAGACGTTTGATGCTGCTGTCATTGGCTTAGAATGAAGAACGTTTGCACAGAGAATAAAATCTTAAGTCTCTGATTTCAAAAATGAAATAAAAAACCTGTCCCAACCAGCTCAGTCACATATCTTCAAGGATCTCTTCCAGTAGTCTCGTGTGCGAAATGTTTGTACATGCATGCACTGTGTAGATTGCTAGATTTTAAACAGCAGCTAGGTAACCGAGACAACACTTCTGAAGGTCAAGTACGCAGACCGGTGGGAATTTTAAAAATTACCACACCCCATATGCTTATTTAGTGCTTTAAAATTATTTCTGAGTTTTGCAAACCACTAAAAGTATCAGAAACCTGTGCTCATGATGTCAGCATTACACCATTGACCAGCTTTATAGAAAAAAAAACCCCAAAAACAAAAAACATAGAAGGCGACACTGAATTGAGACCATCATGAGAAAGTGATGTACACACGTAAAACACTAGCTGTGTGTGTGTGTGTGTGTGTGTGTGAGATGCTTATTCAGCTAATTCATTGTATTGTACCTGCCCTTAAAATGTGTATTTCTGCATGACCTGCTCATGTCTGGACTGAGCTCAGCTTTGGCTTGTTGAAAAACTACAAGAAAAAAAATCTTATCTCTCCGGCCACAAAGTACATCAAGCATAGATTACAGACAGCACATCTACATGGTTGTATTCTACGTCATTGAGGATATAGGCTAAAACAAGAACATGTGTTTGAGATCGTGAAGCACAGAGCTACAAGTAAAAACTTTATTACAGTGGTACCTCACTTTTACGAAAATCTCACCAAACAAAAAATGCAGGTTACGAAACACATTTTCCTAAAATTTTTGTCTCTGGATACGAAACAAGTTCACGTTACAAAAGCGCCATCTTAAAAATTAAAACGCGCCATTCAAACAAACAACGAGCTGGTCTCCCATCAATGATGTTCAAACATCCCGCCCCGCTGGCCTCCCATTGGCTAGAATGGATGACGCAGCTACCTCCTATTGCCCATCTCCCAACATCCCGCCCAGCTGGCCTCCCATTGGCCAAGAGGGATGACACTGCTCTGTCCCATTGGCTATTATGTAGCTGCAGCAGCCATAATACTTTGCGTGTAAAGGACAGAGTTACTGTTGTTTCATGGTTTATTTCTTGACTCGGGCTGTTAACCTTCAATAAACATTTGTAAGATTATAACTCCGCTAAGAAGACATGGTCAACACGCGCGCGCGCACACACACACACACACAGGCACGCGCACACACACGCATGTGATTTCCGGTGTGAGTGAGAAGAAACGGGCTCGAATGGAATCACAAAGGAATATGGCCAAACCCGTCTACCATCTGTACGATATTGAAGCAGAAGGTGGTCTGAAAAAGTATGCTTTTATCATTTTTAAAGGGTTTATGGGGTAGTATTGGGAGCCTTAGAATGAAACACGCATTTTACATGTAAAATGCTGTTCAATTTATGAAAAATGCAGGTTACGAAAAAGGCTCTGGAACAGATTAATTTCCTAAAGTGAGGTACCACTTTAATTAAAAATAATTTATAATAATTATTCTTCCTTTTTTAAAAATAATTGTGAATATTAACAGTGGCAGATTTGCAAAACTAGGAATAGTAATAATGATTTAAAAAAATTGTTTAAGCAATTCTTATGGACTAAGGGTGGCCAAATGCTGGTTCAGGAAAACAGTCTCTCTATTCCACCCCACAAAACAGTAATACACTGATCCCTCGTTACTTCGCATTCAGTTTCTGCGGCTTCAGTGCATCACGGGTTTTTCAAAAATATTCATCAAAAAATAAGGAAATTAAGGAAAAAGTGAAGGAAAAAAATGCCACAAATCAAGGCCAATTATGCAAAAAACACCGTGTGCGCACTCCAGCATGTGTGTGTGTGTTTGTGTGCACACAAGTAAGTGTGTGTATTTGAATTTTATTTTCATCTTATGCATTAAAAATTGTTCAAGTGTTATTATAAGAATTTATAGTGTTGAATTTGTATTTGCTGATATTATATACACACACACATCAGTCGGGGGGGGGGGGGGGGGGGTTTGATCCTATTTCCCAGAAATTCGGCGTTCTCGGAGGGTCTTGGTCCCCATTAACCGTGAAAAGTGAGACTTGTGAAAGTGAAAAGTAAACTTGCTCTTGGTACTCATAGTGCAGTGTTTTAACACTGATTTCAAGAGGCTTCATTATGAAGGTTGCATTTTTGTTTTGTTTTTTTTAAACATACCTGAGTAGTGGTAACGTTCTGCAGCAGTACTGCTGAGCAACTCAATGATGCGCTCCTTCTCCTGCACCAGAGTCTCTTTGAGCATGCTCTCCCGAAGTCCTCGTGGATTCAGTGCCTCAATCAGCTGCTCCAGCTCAGTAGACGTGCTGTAAAAGGCCCACTGATTAGGTCGATTCATTGGAACTAAAGTGCTCTGGTATGAGCCGTGTTGTTCTGTGAGCTCTTCAGTTTTCATAGGACTCTGTGCGGAGGGATCTTCTGTTTTAGGATTAGGAGCAGGGCGAGGCTCCAGCATGTCCTCAGTCAGGCCAAAAAAGTCCTCCTCCACAAAAAGTGCTCCAGCTGATGGGAAGAGCCAATAACGGCGATAAAGTCGGTCACGGCCCAGTGGCAGAATATATGTGCAGGCTGCAGCTTCATGAATCTGCTCTAAAAGCTCCTTTTCCTTCAGCTGCTGCAATTGTAGCTCCTCTGGGCTGGGGCCATTTTTCACCTCTTCCTCACCTGCATGCTTCTCTTTTAGAGTTCTGCCATGAGCTGTTGTTTGAAATAAATAACATTTAACAAAGCAACCTTCAAATTCAGATTTCTACGTTGAGTATAAAATGAAATGTTATGTTTTGCTTAAACATCCAAATAATATTAATACCAATTTTCTGCTTATTCCAACCATGAAAAATATACAAAAGGCTGATAATAAACTACAAAATATTTTAGGCCATGTCCTGAATGGAACCACAGAATGGAGTTACAGATATCTTATTAATTCTCCAAAGACAGAAAAGATGCAATATCTTGTATAAAAAAAATTTAACCAGCATGCTGTGGTACACCATGTTCTTTTGAGTCAATGCTGTAGAACGAAATCAAATCTTAATGTCTCCGGTACCTTTGTCAGCTTTGATATGCTGTATGTGCTCTCCTTCATCCTCCGTGTTTTCTACATGACCTTCCTGACTCTCAGTACTAGTGTCCAGATCATCTCTGTATGTAGGAAACATTCATCACTAGGTCTTCAAACACATTGTTTCAGCTTTTGGTCCTGGTTGAATGCTTGAGGTTCTTACCCTGTTGCAGGTGTGCCATTTCTCAATTCCTCTTTCAGTTTTTCATGTTTCTCTTTAAGTTTCTGTTCCTGCTCTCTCAGCTTTTCTTCCTTTCTCTTACGAACTCTAACGGTACAAGAAAAAAGTTTCATGAAGGTTTCTACCCAATTTTGCAAGGTTGTTGTGATGTGGTAAGACTTTGCAGTACCTGTAAGCAGCTTCCTCTCTCT